>CANJKZ010000326.1:1180000-1887500 GCA_947471745.1 Closterium sp. Naga37s-1
GCGCGTGCATCAGCTATTCTGCTCGTCCGCCAGTCAGTCAATCCGTCCATCCGACAGTCGGTCCGTCGATCCCAGAGTGAGACAAATGAGCGACTATAAGCGACGATCTACAATCAAAGAGGCACGGTCGTCGCACATGTGGGGGTCGGATCGAAGCACAGACTGCAGTTCCCGCAGAAGCGCGGCTCCCTCGGCCACCAGTTTCGCATTGCGGGAGCTAACGAGCGAATCAGCACGCGCGGAGGCATCCGCGCCTTGGGATGACTCGGCTTCCGTTATGCGCACCGGGTCCTGTGTTGTTGCTGCCATTTGCTGCGCCTGCTTTCGAAGCGAAGACCAGCGGAAAGTGCGCACAGTAGATTCCTGACGCGAACGTCGATAGAATTCGGGACAAATGGCTACCTGTGGAGCGGACTGTCAGCAAAGGGGATGTGCTTGGTTTCGGCACAGACAGGAGTTGGAATTTGTTATAAATAGAAGAATCCCCGCTACACGTTTCTCCTCGAATCGTGAGTGCAGGTACATTGTTAATTACAAATGGCAAACTTATCATGTTTAATCACGTGTAACATTTCCTAGAATGCACTGTTTCATGCCTTTCGGACGAACCAATGGCTAGAGCCGGGTGACCACTTGTTTGTGCCCTCTAGCCAACATGCATCTAAAATCTCAAATTCGAAAACGCAAGTCCCAATTCCCCCGCAGCCTTGCATATGCAATATTTTCACCCTAAACCCAGGTCCCTATTTTTCACCAGCTTTCTTTCTCCTTGTAGGCAATTTCATCATGCATGTGCTTGGCAATTGCGAGCAGCAGACTTGTAAGCAAGTGGAGTCCGCACGGCACGGCGCGTGGACGGGCTTAGCTGGGGGTGACTGCGATGCGACCTCTATTCACCTTACCCCACCGAATCTTGCCTCAACGGGCTTTGCTGGATGGAACTCCCTAGAAATCGCTGCCTCACCTTCGCCTCTATCGAAGCCCTGAGAGCCCTGGCGTCCCACATCTCACGTGGCGGTAGTAGTCGGACGCGCGGCGACAGAGCGAGCCTAATCACGTGCAGCCGCTGCCTTTCTAGCGCCACGCGGATGAACGAGAGTCTTCCTGCTCCCCGTCGCCTCGTCAACCCTGCATCGATTAAAGGCCAACTCTCATCGGACGCCACGCGTCTCTCTTTTAGCGACTTGGATGATCGAATGCAAACGCTTAGTAGCAGCAACCTTACCAGCTTTCTCTCACACCAGCGAGCCTTCGCTTGCATTTCGACCATCCGCCGTGGTGCATCCACCATGTGTATCCGCTCCATCCGTCCGTCCTTTCTTCCTCCTCCCTCCCCTGCGGCAACCATCATTCGCCGTCTGCATATGGCGATGCGTGCATGCAGCGACTTTCAATGTGCCTCCAAACTTATTGACCAGCCATAATCCTCACCCTCATCCCGCATCGCACGTCCCGCGCGCGACTCCAGCCTTCGCAACTTTCATAAAATCCTCCCCACCTCCATCGTCATCTCATCCCGTGACGTTCTCTCTCTTCCACAACCGTTCTTGCTTCCACTCAGCTCTCTCTCTCGCATTCTCTCGCACCTTCGCTTTCGTACCACCCCAATCATCGCCATGGCAACCCCGTCCCCGCTCAAGTCCGTGACGGCGCACTCGTGGGAGACGGAACCCGAGGGCGTGCTGGAGGGAATTGTTCTCGAGGACGACGCGATCTTCGACCCCGTGAAGGCCGTTAAAAGCAAGGTTTCAAAGCTCGTTCCGGAGGAAGGAGCGCACAAGCCGACGCACTGCCTTGCGCGCCTGCGCTTCCACCCCAACACGGAGAAGCAGCTCAACAACATGATCAAGTATGGGCTTCCATGCCGGGATCTAGGCTGCTCTTTTTTTCTGTAATTGTGAAGTATTTTCTTGTTGTAACCGTTGAGTCGGGTCTGTCTTTCTCCTGTCTCCAAACCTTCGTCTCGTTTTATCTACTGATTAATTTTCTCTTCCTTTTGTCGTGGTGGTTGTGCTGACAATCGCCTGTTGTCGGATTCTTTCCGTGATGGCCAGTGTGGAGTACGCCATGTCCTACACCTTCCACAGCATGAGCAACTACTATGCCCGTGACTGCGTGGGTCTTCCAGGGCTTGCAACGTAAGATATAGCCTGCATAAGTGTGCTCTTCGCTGCTGTTTATTAACAGAATCATGATTTCTCTACGGTCTCATCTTTGCGTGATGTGGCTTCACCTGATGTGCCTGTTTTGACTGTTAATCTGCAGACTTTTCATGAAGCGCAGCAATGAGACCAGGAAGAACGCTATCGAACTTGGCGCCTATGTCGTAAGTTTCTTTCAGCATCTCGGTCGTAAGTTCTAGTTTCTCGTTCACTTCTCCTGGGCCTCCATTGAACCTGCTCCTCACCCCAATTCCGATTCTCCTCGCCAATGGCATGTGCATGTTGATTCTGCAGTCCAAGCGTGGCGGGTGTGTGGTGCTGAAGCCCATTGCTGCTCCTGAGGGCGAGTATGGTGATCCTCAGAAAGGAGATGCTCTTAGCGGTACGTCTGAAGCAGCAATGTGGATCAAATACCTTCATAAATAACAACGACGGTACACATCTGCACCGTAACTTGGTCTGGGTGTTTATACGCAGGCATGGAGCTGACCCTCGCCATGGAGAAGGCAGAGACTGATAAGTTCCTTTCACTGAACAAGGTACAGTGAAGTCCCATCCTTGTGCAATTAAGCTTCTCTGATCTCTGAGGGGATCTTGCTCTTTAGACGAAACTATGTTCATTCTTTGATGGCTGTGTTCAATCTTCAGGCTGCGGAAGATGTCGTGGATGAGCAGCTTTCGGACTTTCTCACCGATAATTTCATTGACAAACAGGTATGTGAGAGTTGCTGAGATGTGAAACTGCGTGAGTAAGCAGCTTAAATCTCATGCTGTGATTGATCTGCTCTGTTGCTTACATCATGCCCCTCCTTCCCAGGTGGAACTTCTCAAGCTCCATGCGATCTATGTGTCGCAGCTGCGCCGCGTGCGCACTGGCCATGGTGAGTGTATAGAGCATGATAGATGCAACCTCAGATGGTTGCATTGTGCATGGCGTATTATGGGTATGGAATTAATGAGCAATTTGGCAATTTTTATGGGTATGGAATTAATGAGCAATTTGGCAATTTTTTTTTCTTTCTTTCTTTTTCCTTGCAGGCCAATGGCATTGGGACAAGACGCTTGCAGAGGATCTTGGGACCAAGGCCATGTAAATGAGCATAACAGATCCAAATCGGCCATTTGTGTGGATGTGGGATTGTGGAATTGTTGTCCACAGTCGAAAATTGTGTGTGTAATTGTGGATTGTACATAGTGTATGCAATATATCAAATTGAAGTTTCAGTTGAAAGATTTCAACTGAAAGATTTCAGAAAGATTTCAGGCGTGAAAGCCTGGTTGTAGAATGGTGGTTAGAGCATGAGCGTATTATGGGTATGGAATTAATGAGCAATTTGGCAATGGTGGTCTTTTTTATTTCTTTCTTTTTCCTTGCAGGTCAATGGCATTGGGACAAGACGCTCGCAGAGGATCTTGGGACCAAGGCCATGTAAATGAGCATAAGAGATCCAAATCGGCCATTTGTGTGGATGTGGGATTGTGGAATTGTTGTCCACAGTCGAAAATTGTGTGTGTAATTGTGGATTGTACATAGTGTATGCAATATATCAAATTGAAGTTTCAGTTGAAGCCGGTACGTGTTATATGGAAGCCTAAGGGACATGTGCAAGACCAGTTCCCTTTCCGAGTTTTACCTCATTTCTACGTTGTTATGGCTTCCATGGTTGGTGCCTTAGCGCCTAGGTCTGTGCTCGCTACAGCTCCAAACGCATGGCAACTACGGGATGATACTCGCTGTTTATTCGCAGTCTCTTCCTGCTCCGCTACGCTTCCTATAATTTTGAGAAATAAGGTGGCTTTGACTGGGAAATGCTCCTATAGTTCCCTCTCCGCCAGACGAAGCCTGTTTCGGCGAAACGCCGACACTTTTCTGTTACTTTCGAGTGTTGTTTCGCGAGGGATGACGTCACCTTCTCGCGAAGGAGGTCTGTTAGTCCGTGCCGATGGTGATCCCGTACGGGAGTGGATTCTTAGCGAGACGGGGGGCAAGGCGAGCACAATAACGCGGATATCCCCTGTCTTCGGCGGGTGCATCAATAACGCGTCTAGATACGAATCGGACGTCGGTTCCTTTTTCGTGAAAACAAACAGGTGAGGAACATGTGGGAGAGAGTTGACTTAAGTAGGACAGGAGGGCAGCGAAGGAGAGTGAGCTGGGAAGCCTTGAAGGGGAATCATGGGTGGAACGGCGAGGAAAAAAGGGGATACGCTGCATTGTCGTTATTGGTGCGCGTTTCTGAGTGTTCCCGGGTCCCTTCCCATCTCCCCCTTCCCCCTCCCCTTTCCCTTCCCCCTACCCCCTTCCCCTTCCCCTTCCCCCTTCCCCTCAGCTCCGCGGGGCCGGCAATGTTTGAGGCGGAAGTTGCGGGGCTGCAGGCCATGGTGGAGGCAGGGGCCATCCGCGTGCCGCGCCCCTTCACTGCAGGAGCCATGCCGCGCCGCGGGTCGTATGTCGTCATGGAGTTCATTGAATTCGGCCAGCTCAAAACGCAGGTGGGGAACGGTGGGGGGGTGGGGGTGAGGAGGGGAGGGATGGGGGCGGGATGGTGGCGCCAGGGTCGTACGTGGTCATGAAGTTTATTGAATTCGGCCAGCTTAAAACGCAGGTGGGGATTGGTGGAGGGAAGGGGGAAGAGGGGGGAAGGGGGGAAGGGGTTGAAAGGGGACAAGGAGGTGCGGAACAGTGGAGGGAGCGGGGAAAACGGGGTAAGGTGGGAAGGGGGGGAAAGGGGGGAAAGGGGGAGGGTCAGGTGGGCCAGGGTCATACGTGGTCTTGGAGTTCATTGAATCCGGACAGTTCAAAACGCAGGTGTGGACCAATGGGAGGAACGGTAGCTGGGCTGGGAGAAGGTGGGGAAAGGATTGGGACGGTAGGGGCGCCAGGACTGTACGTAATCATGACATTTATCGAACATGGACAGTTGAGAATGTAGGTTCAAGGAGGTGGGGAGAGGTTGGTATGGTGAGAAGGGGCTTTGGTTCCGGAGTTGTAAATCAAAATAGAAAGTATTAAAAATCTGGACAGGTATAAGCGTACACGCGGGGTGGTAGGAATGCTGTGGGGAAAAGGGGGCCCATGGGGTTGAATTGAATGGTGATTGACTGGAGGTGCATGGGAAAGAGGGAAGAGACAGGAAAGTGGGATTCACGGGAAAGAAGGGGTTTGTGGTATGGTATGGATGCTTGAAGGACAGTAGCACGTGGACTCAAACGAGCAACTTACAAGGCAGCAGCTCGCCTTGCTCTTCCTTCTTTTCTTGTTCATTGTTCAGATTCTCATGGTTGAATCAAACCCTCTTATAAAGCATCTATCTCCATTTCGTCTCTTTGATCTGTCTCAGGCAGAGTTAGGGCGGCAACTAGCCCTCATGCACCTGCAGGGGATGTCGCCTAATGGACAGTTCGGATTTCATTGCGATAACACCATTGGCAGGTGGACTCATGCCACACATACAGCACAAACGGTTGAAACGAAATCTCTCATTTCTCCTGTCAGTCCTCGATTTTTTTAGTTTTCTGCTACCATCTACCGCTACTGCCCACTGCTACAGCCCGCTGCCGCTGCTGCCTAATGCTGTTTCTGCCTGCGTCTGCTGCTGCCTCCTGCCACGCCATGCAGCACGCCCCAGCCCAACAAGTGGCAGAGTGACTGGGTGACATACTTCAGAGAGCATCGGCTGGGTCACCAGCTGAAGCTGATCCGCAAGCAGTTTGCAGATAATGCTCTCGTCGCCAGTGGTGAGGCAGGATGGTGTGTGTGTGTGTGTGTGGTGTGTTGCATGATTCATGGTGCATGATGCATGGTGGATGGTGCATGATGCATGGTGGATGGTGCATGACGCATGGTGGATGGCGTGTTCCACATGGCATGCTGTGCATGGCACATGTACAAGAATGGTTATGGGTTGCATGTGACGTGATCAATCTCTCAACCTACACACACTGCCATGCTTTTCAATGGTACTCAATTTGTTTGCAACTCAACTGTCTTACCTTGTGGCTTATTCAGGGGAGAAACTGCTGGAGAAGCTTCCTGAGTTGCTTGGTGGTGTGGAGGTGAAGCCAAGCCTCTTGCATGGGGACCTGTGGAGCGGAAACATCGCTGCGGATAAGGAAGGCAATCCAGTTATCCTCGACCCTGCTACATACTGTGAGACGCAACTTGTAGGAAACATGACAGCCATAGTGCACTTGGCATTGGAGTATCTAAATTTGTGAAGCCAGTTTTGGGATTAATTCCAGTCTCGTACTTTACCTTTCCTGGCTGTACCTATGCGCAGATGGGCATAGTGAAGCTGAATTCGGAATGTCGTGGTGTGCCAGTTTTGGCGGTTCGTTCTGGTCAGCGTATTTTGAGGTATGTTGTTTGCCACCTGTTCTCCTTGCGAAGTTCATACCCCGGGTCGTTTTGCATTCCCGTGGCAGTTTACGCTATTTTGACTTCCATGTATGCTAATTCAATAAAACAATTGTTATCTTTCCAGGTTCTTCCTAAGCAGCCTGGCTTTGAAGAAAGGGTGGAGATTTACAAGCTGTACCACTACCTCAATCATTATAACCTCTTTGGATCATCCTATCGTTCATCCTGTATGTCCATCATCAATCGGTTTGTCTGATGTGGATAATGATAGATGGTACACTGGTGTGGAACCGTGCAAAACACACAACAGTCAGTACCAGGCCATGTTTACCATGTACAGTATTCATAACAATCCCTATCTGGACAAATCTTATTTTCTGGTGTAGAAAGAAGGGTTCAAAACATTTTTAGTGAAACCTGAAACCTAAGTCCCATAACTAATCAGTCTTAGCTTGGTCTGAGCACTGTTATTACTCAAGCTTAATTACTTAGTAATGAAAATACAATTTATACCAGAATGATATTACATAATAACTCTGAACAAACGAAATGCATCATAGACACAACCTAGCAGGCCTAATCCGCTGTACATATCAACTCAAGCCACCAAAAAACTCATGTACAGATCTGGAAGACAGCTTGCGAGGGATCTCACACCCCACCACCTGGTAGTTTGCTCGTTCCTCTCGCGGGTCTTCATATGAATCAGACAAGCCTTGAGAGTAACGGACAATGTCCGTCCACGGCTTTAATAGGAGAAAAAAATCCTTCGATTCGAGTCTTGGGAGCAACTGATGCTGAGACTTTACGAGAGTCCGCTCGAACAGACTCGGAAGTTAATGGTAGGCCGTGGACCTGTAAAACAGGTGGCCTCCGGAAATTACAGTCCTTGACTATAGGATTGGAAGCTCTCGCTGGAGGGGAAAAAACAGGGAGCTTGTCCGAGGCAAAATCCTTCCCTTCCTGAAGAAAACGGGAGTGGGAGCTTGTTAAAAATGTGGCAGGAGAGGTGGACACATATACTAAGACAAGGTAGGGATGTTATGTACCCGAAAAAACAAAATCTCCATGAGTTCCTTTCCAACGTCCGGATCCGCCTTCGAAGGACCGCATCCACTGCAAGAAGGCAACAGAAATAGGTGTGACATGAGTTGTGGGCATCATGCAGAAGTAACCAACCATTCTGCACTATTTACATTCACAAACCTAAGGGGTCTTCGAGGCTTCGCATCGGAAACACTGAGCACTGGAACACGAATTTGCCTTGGACATGGATACAACAACGCTGAAGACTGAGGGGAGACAGGGTTCACTGGCCTGGGCCTCCTTCGTTCCAAAGTATCTACTTTCGTGTCGGGCATATTCAACAAAATGGTATGACTAAACATTCCACAATGCTTAATTGCCAACAAGCTAATCTAAGCAAGCAAGAGCACTGTCGCATACCGACAGCTGCGAGGGACTAATAAGACGCCATGGCTAGTGGAGTAATATCAATTGATGGCTGATTTTGGGGTGAACAAAAACAGGAAATGGATAAAACCCTCATCTGATGTAGCAACTCCTCGTCTCTTCCAGCAAATTTCTGTTGCTAGGCTCAGACAGGCAAAGCCGGGTGAAGCCAGACAGGCACTCCCTTCACTACACACACACCCCCGGAACCGTTTGTTGGGTTGGAGCGTTTTGTGATTGGCGCACACATCACCTACTAGAAAAACACGGGCTGGAAGTTTTTGCTTCCCGCACGCCTCACCCCCGCAAGGCAGCGACACGCTAGACGGTCAGAATTTTTGAAGCGCCACATTATCCAGCCCATGTTACGGGATGGGAGGCCATGCTTTCGCTGGGCACCTCGTTTAAAAATCTCTTTTGGCGGCGGAACCTCCTATCAGGATCCAGCACGGCCATCATGGTTGCAGAAAGTGGCAGTTCCGACTACGAAGGGCCAGGGCACAACCAACGCTTTGGCGCCAACCTGGCAAGATCTGGACACACGAACAACATTCATGCTCCTTCCAGAAATGTCGTTCAACGTCCCCACAAAAATAAAATTTCTGCCCAATGTAACGGATGTTCGTCGTGTACAACCTTCAATCTTTTTGAAGGGGGCACCAGCACGTAAATAACATACTCAACCGTTCTGTAGCTATTTCTGAGAACTCTAAAACGCGGAGAAGCTAACAAGAGGCGACGAAATCGTCTTAGGGTTGCGAAGCGTTTTGCGTAATCATATAAATTTGTACAAGTTCAAATTCTGTATATTATGCTGTAGTATGACACTAAGTGGTACTTCATCTGTGAGAATGAACAGCAGGAATGTTGGAAATGAGAAAGAGTGAGATACAAATATAAAACCTGTACCCCTTAGTGTCTACCCCACTACAGCCTACATAGGCTAAGGCATATACATCTGACACACCCCCATAGGCAAAGTGGGGGAGAACTAGGGGTCACAAGATCAGTCAAGCAAAGCAAAGCAAAGCAAGCTCAGGGTGGATCACAACGTCACCACACAGTCTGAGCACCGGTTCAAAGGCCACAAGGCCAGTTCACATGCAAGTTCATATATAAAGGTAAACAAGCAAGTGCAGGTATATATAGATCACAGTACAAGGAAAGTCAAGAGGTAAGCAAGTGAGGCCAAGTAGGCACAAGACCTAGCATAGTACAGAAGCGCTGATGATCACAAGGCTGAAGTGCCTTGGTAAAGATATCAGCAGTGTTGGCCTGAGAGGCCACGTAAGCAAGGCGCAGCTGACCACGCTGCTGCAGCTCACGAGCAAGGAAGTAGCGAAAAGCAATGTGTTTCGTTCTGTGCTCCAGTCTGTGCTCGCGACACAAGGCCAGCATAGCCTTGTTGTCTACGTACAGAACTGGAGGAGAACGAGGCGGCTCTCCCAGGTCAGTCAGCAAGTAGGTGAGCCAGCGTAACTCCTGTGCAGCCATGGCCCCTGCGTAGATCTCAGCCTCACAGCTGGAGCTGAGAACAGAAGACGAGCGAGTGGACCGCCACGAAACAGAGCCGGAACCAAGGCTGAAGGTGTAACCCTGTGACGACCGCTGAGTAGCCAGGTCGTCAACCCAAGACGCGTCTGCGTGACCAGTGAGAACCACTGGACTCCGCCCTCCAAGCACTAGCCCCAAGCCCGAAGTACTGCACAAGTAGCGCAACACCCTCTTCGCTGCAGCCATGTGCTCTGGTCGGTGTCTCCCAGGAGCAACATAGCGTGCCAAGATGCTCAGAGGGTATGCTAGGTCAGGTCGAGTGCAGGTGATCAGGTACATGAGGCAACCAACAAGCTCTGGGTACGGGCCACTCGGCTCTACGGACTCATCCGAAGGCAGAGCTGAGAGCGAGTGGCGAGTAGACAGAGGAGTGGCCTGAGGCGAGGAGTACGTGAAGTCGAAGCGCTGAAGGACCTGCTGCACCATGTGTGACTGAGTCAGGGTAATGGTGCGCCGTGCTCTGTCCCGGGTGATCTGCAAGCCAAGATAGCTGCGCAGTTCACCCAGGTCAGTGCACGTGTGTCTCTTCTGCAGCTCGGACTTCACGTGGGCGAGTCCAGCAGTGTCAGCTGTAGCAAACACCAAGTCGTCGACGTACACGAGGATGTAGAACGGCGGCAGCAAAGTGTCGGTGCGAAGAAACAGCGACGGGTCAGCAGTGGAAGGAGCAAACCCAAGAGCCGCAAGCGTAGTCCTCAGTGTGTCGTGCCACTCACGTGGCGCCTGGCGGAGACCGTAGACTGGCCGCCGGAGGCTCCACTGGGTACCAGGAGGAAACGACCCAGTGAAGCCAGGTGGGCGGCGCAGCCAGATCTCCTCGTGCAGACTGCCCTGTAGGAAAGCAGTGCTGAAGTCAAGGGAGTGAAGCTCGTAGTCACGCTGAGCAGCAACGTGCAGCAGAACCCGAAGAGTGGTCATCTTCGGGGTCGGGGAGAAGGTCTGAAAGTAGTCAACTCCCTGCCGCTGACTGAAGCCTCGAGCCACGTAACGCGCCTTGAAGACAGGCGGAGAACCCGGCGGCTGCTTCACCCTGAAAATCCACATGCCACTGACGATGTTCGCCCCATGTGGGGGAACCTCGTCGACGTAGGTGCCTGTGGACTTCCAGGAAGCCATCTCTGCGTCCATGGCTGCCTGCCACTGAGAGGAGTAAGGACCCTCTATCGCCTCTGCGTAAGAGCGCGGGGTCGGGATGTCTGGTGCATCCGGGTCTCCCTCAGGGGCAAGCAGCGTGGACACGAGATGAGGTAAAGCAGCAGCAAAACACTGGAACTCCTCCTGTCGGTCCTCAAGGACGTCCGTGCTAAGAGCACACTCACCCCCGACGGACGGAGGACAGACAGACTCAGACTCAGCAACAAGACTAGCGGCGTAGTCGAGACGACAGTGAGCAGCGAAGTCGACAAGCTCGGCAACTAAGGCAGACGCAGCAGTGGACTCAAAGGAAGGGTCAGTGACAACAGTGGCTAGGACACGCGTGACAGTAGGACTGGCAGCACGAAGGGAGTCAGACTCCGGGTCAGCAAGAGCAGGAAGAGAGGACGCTGGAGGAGACGGCAAAGGGACACGCTGTGACGCAGTGGAAGGACGCAGTGCCATCTGATGCGTGCCCAGGACCGCAGGAGGACGCTGACGGGGAACACGACAACTAGTGCGAGCAGTACGAACAGGCGACGCTGGACGCGACTCAGGCTCACGACGCTCAGCAAGACCTCCAGTAGGACCAGCGTAGGGAGAAGGAGCAGGCAGAGGGGAGACCAGCTGTAACTGTGACTCGGACTGGACAGGCGGAGTACACTCTAAGGAAGGAGCAGGACTAGGAGAAGGCGGAAGACCAAGAACCTGCTCAAGGAGCGGAACGAAGTACGGCCGCGGCCGCGCAGCACCTCCAGAACCAGCAGGGACAACACCAGTACCCCCAGCGTCAGCTCCAACTCCAGCAGCACCACCAGCTCCAGTACCTCCAGTAGCACCCACTCCAACAGCACCACCAGCTACAGCTCCAACAGTAGCTCCAGCACCAGGAGCACCACCAGGCCCAGCAGCTCCAGTACCTCCAGTACGAGCACCTCCGGGACCCGTGGCTCCAGCACCCCCAGCAGAAGCAGAACCTCCAGTACCGGCTCCAGCAGCACCTCCAGCTCCAGAACCTCCAGCAGCAGCAGAACCTCCAGCACCGGCAGCACCTCCAGCTCCAGCAGCACGGCTCCAGCGGCGAGCAAACCACTCGCGCAGCTCCTGTGGAGAGGGAAGCTCCCGCCGGGACAAAGCACCCGAAGGACCGCCAGGTCCAGCACCGACAGGCTCCACACCCCCACTCCCAGCAGCCCCAGGCTCAGCACCCCCAGAAGCAGAACCCCCAGGCCCCGCACGCTCAGGCTCAGCACCCCCAGACCCAGCACCCCCAGGCTCCGCACGCTCAGGCACAGCACCCCCAGACCCAGCACCCCCAGGCTCCGCACGCTCAGGCTCAGCACCCCCAGACGCACCAGAGTCAGCAGCTACCTCGACAGGCTCGACTGCATCTACCTGGGACACACCTGAGGGGGCAGGACCCTGAGGGGGGAGGGGGTCTACCGGGGGGGGACCGGGAGCGAGGAAGAGCGGCGGGGGGGGGAGGGGGGCAGTGCGGTAGGGGAAGAGACGGTAGTACGGAACCGACTCGTCAAACGTGACGTCCTGGGAGGACAGAACACGACGCGAGGTGGGGTGGTAAAACTGCCAACCAGGCGCGTCAGGGGGAAAGCCGAGGAAGACGCAAGGAACAGCACGGGAGGACAGCTTGTCCGCAGACAAGTCTCGGACGAAAACTCGAGATCCCCAGACACGGAACGCAGACGCATCACCAACCTTCCCCGTCCACCGCAGAGTAGGGGAGGTCTCCGGCAGGGAGGCCCGGGGCTGAAGGTTGATCTGATGCGCCGCGTACTGAACTGCGAACGGCCACAGAAAATGGGGAGCAGCCGCATGGATCATGGACGTACGAGCGACATCCATGACCATGCCAATGCGGCGCTCAGCAATCCCATTTTGCTGTGGAGAGGCCGGAAGCGTGAACGTCTGGCGGATGCCCTCCGCACGACAGAAGGCTCGCAGAAGGTCGGAGGAAAACTCTCCGCCTCTGTCGGAGTGCAGACGCAGAACAGGAAAGTCCGAGCCGAAACGCTCTCTGAGCTGGAGACGAGCAACGCGGATCCAGTCGATCAACACCTCAGTGACCTCACCCTTGCTGCGCAAGGGGAAGACAGTGGTGTAACGCGAGTAGTCGTCAACCACCAGCAGGAAGTAGCGCTCGTGACCCTGTCCACGGACGCGGGCTGGGCCCCACACGTCCATGTGAAGAGTCTGCAGCGGAGCCTCTGTCGGGGGAAACTCGGAGGAGTGAGGAGCGGCGCGCTGCCGCCCCTCGACGCAGGGAACGCAGGTAGGGGCAGGCCCCGGGGGAAGGGGAGGGAGGGACCGGGGGAGACCAGAGACAAGGACACGGGAGGCCATGCCTCGGAGACGAGGCAAGGAGGGGTGACCAAGGCGGTGGTGCCAGAGGAGGGTCTGGTGGGACAGGAGGCGACACGAGCAGGGGGCAGACTCAGGACCTGACCGAGACGCTGCAGCAAACACCTGACTCGACGCAGCTACCTGACCAGACGCAGCACCCGGGGCCGACTCTGTGGTCAGTGTGTACAGGCTCGACCCCGGTCGACGGGTAAACGTGGCCAAGTGGCGGCCCGTCTGAGCACACGTGCAGTGGGTCACTCGCTGACTCGCAGGAGTGAACTGGTCAACCCCGGCATCCTGAAGGTCAGCACCACTCACCAAGTTCGTGGAGAACGAGGGAAGGTAGAGACCAGACAGGGAGCCGGACGGGGCCGCCGGACACGGGAGGACAGTGGAGTAGCGAGCAAGAACAGGACCCCCAGAGGGGTCTGCAAGGGAGACCGCAACCGGCCGACTGAGCGGCGTAAGGGTGGTGCGGTCTCGAAAGAAGGAGCGGGAAGCACCCGAGTCGAGGGTGAAGGTGTGCAAGACCTGCGCCGACGCGGTACCGGAGAGAGCAGACTCACCAGCACCTAGAGTAGCAGACTCACGAGTACCTGGAGCAGCAGACTCACTAGCACCTAGAGCAGCAGCCTCAATACCAGGGTCAGGCGGAACACACACGTAACAGTCACCCTCAGCACTAATAGACACAGCATACATGGCAGCAAGAATAGCATCAAAGTCAAGATCAAAGATAGCTACCCCCGACCTGAGCAGATCTCCCCAACGAGGGATCTCAGTGGCGTCCGGGAACTGGGCACGCCAGGCGTCCGTCAGGCGACCGAAGCAGCGCTGGGTGGCGTGCAGGCCGCCACACTGCTCTCCAGGGCGGTCACCGGTGCGCAGGACGTAAGTACAGGGACCAGCACCCCCAGACCCCTGGCGCCCCGCGTACCACTCACGAAGCTGCTGGGGCGAAGGGGTCTCACGAGAGCGCTGCTGCTGCTGGGGTCCCCGCTGCACAGCTCCGCCTCTGCCAGCTCCACCTCCGCCGCCGCCGCCTCCGCCTCCTCCACCCCTCCCGCCACCGCCACCGCCGCCTCCACCTCCACCGCCGCCACCGAAGCCCCCACCTCTGCCACCACCCCCACCCCCACCCCCTCCTCCGCCTCCACCGCCACTACCGCCGCCCCCACCACCTCCTCCAGCTCCCTTGCCCCGCTTGCCCTTGCTGAAGCGGTGCCTCTCGCTAGGAGCAGACGCAGCGCTGACCGACTCGGTGCCAGCAAGGTCGACAGCAGCAGCAGAGGCAACAGAGGGCAAAAGAGGAACGGGGGAGCACCCCTCAAAGAAAGGGGTACGGGGGTCACCACGAGAGGCGCCTACAGCGGTGATACTAGTCTCTGCTGGAAGGAGACGCTCCTCGAGGAGGTCGACAGTGAGGGTGGTAGGGAAAAGAGAGAGGAAGTGGTCCCTGACCGAGCGGAGAGTGTCAGGGAGTCGAGTGACTAGGTAGTAGAGGGTGATGTACATGGGGGGGGGGGGTTCTGGGCGCAGAACTCAGCAGGAAGTGCAGCGCGGTAGCGAGTGTCACTAGTGCGGAGGTGCGTAATGAGGTCAGTGACTACGGCAAAAGCAGCGAGGTCAGGGAACAGGTACGGTAGCATGAGGCGACTAAGCGCAGCAGTGGCAGGGGAGGAGTAGCGTGCAACTACTGCATCGTACAGAGTCTTAGCACTCTTGTACTGACTAAAGTGCGCGCGCTCAGTAGACGGTAGGTGACTACGCACAGCAAGGCGGGCAGCAGCATCGCGCGTGAGCCACTGCGAGCGAACGGTACTGTCAGCATCAGGAGCAGGGGCAGTAGAGGCACCCGACGTAAGATCAAACAGGGAGAGACCATCCTTGCTATCGCACTGAAGGAAAAGCTGCAGATCATCTAGCCAGACATCAAAGTCAACCGCTCGACCCTCAGCATCAAAGGTGAGAAGACTAGGACTAGCCATGCTAGGAGCAGCAGCAGACTAGCAGCAGCAGCAGTGCAACTGAGCGAGGCAGGACAGTGCGACTCGGCAGGGCAATTAGCAAGGCAGTGCGGCTCGGCCGCGAGGCTCGGCCCGGCTAGGCTCTTACCAGGGGCGGAACGACAGGTCCGGGACTGGGTCGGGGCCGTGACAGGGCCGGGACAGGGTCGGGGCCGAGCAGGGTCCTGGACGGGGCAGAAACGGGGCCGGGACAGGGTCGGGGCCGGGGCAGGTCCGGGACAGGGTCGGGGCTGAGCAGGGTCCAGGACAGGGCAGCAACGGGGCCGGGACAGGGTCGGGGCCGGGGCAGGTCCGGGACGGGGTCGGGGCCGGGGCAGGTCCGGGACAGGGCCGAGGTAGGGCTGGGACAGGGTCGGGGCCGGGGCCAAGGCAGGTCCGGGACGGAGGCGAGGCCGGGACGGGACCGGGACGGGGCCCTTTAGGGGCGGCGTAGGGGCCGCGTAGGGGCGGCGGAGGGGCCGCGTAGGGGCCGCGTCAGGGACGGGGCCGGGCCGGGCCGCGTAGGGGCGGCGTAGGGGCCGCGTCAGGGGCGGCGTAGGGGCCGCGTCAGGGGCCGCGTCAGGGGCCGCGTAGGGGCCGCGTCAGGGGCCGCGTAGGGGCCGTGTCAGGGGCCGCGTAGGGGCCGCGTAGGGGCCGCGTCAGGGGCCGCGTCAGGGGCCGCGTAGGGGCCGCGTAGGGGCCGCGTCAGGGGCCGCGTAGGGGCCGCGTCAGGGGCAGCGGAGAGGCCGCGTCAGGGATGGGGCTGGGTCGGGCCGCGGCAGGGGTGGCGTAGGGGCCGCGTAGGGGCCGCGTCAGGGGCCGCGTAGGGGCCGCGTCAGGGGCCGCGTAGGGGCCGCGTAGGGGCCGCGGCAGGGGCCGCGTAGGGGCCGCGTCAGGGGCCGCGTAGGGGCCGCGTCAGGGGCCGCGTAGGGGCCGCGTCAGGGACGGGTAGGGGGGGCGCGCTAGGGGCCACGTAAGGGCCGCGTAGGGGCCAGGTAGGGGCGCGCTAGGGGCCGTGTAGGGGCCGCGTAGGGGCGCGCTAGGCGACAAAGGGGCCACGTAGGGGCCGCGAAAAAAAAAGATTTAGGGCAGGGCGTCGGGCAGCTAAAAAATTATGGTGGGCCCTTAGGAAGGAACGGTCCCATGTGGGAACCCGCTCTATACCATGTGAGAATGAACAGCAGGAATGTTGGAAATGAGAAAGAGTGAGATACAAATATAAAACCTGTACCCCTTAGTGTCTACCCCACTACAGCCTACATAGGCTAAGGCATATACATCTGACATCATCAACTTGCCAAAGATAAAAAAATCGCATTAGGGCGCGTGTGATTTTTGATTTTGCCATAAGTTTATGTTTTTGACTCGATTTAAGCATTTGAACATGACTCGACTTTGAGCATTGGCAATGTTCGAACCGCAGGTGACCTTGCTTGTAGATTCACAATCACACACGAAAGTGCGAATTTGCAGGTTCGAGCTTACAGGGGGGGGACCGAGCCGCCTATAGGGTGTGTAGGTTACCCGGTATTCTTCTATTGACAGCGCGAAAGAGTCGCGAGCTTCGCTGGTTCCTCGTACGTGCCTGAAACCACACACGTTCGGTTCAGTGTGCTACACAAAGTTTGTGCATATATTCGAATCTTGTTCACATTTGTATGTTCGCACCTGGTACTCTTGAAATTGGAGTCACCATTGGCGAAATCTCCTGCGAACATTGGCGAAACTGGTTACCACCTAAAGTTCGACCTTAAATACGAACCCCAAAAAAAATCACACACGCCCTTAGCAACAATCGAATTGGAGATCTTTCGATTCCGCGATCAACTTCAAACGACTGCGACAGCTTAAATGTTCACAACGAACAACAAAATATATTGAAAAATAATCTTTGCGACGAATCTCAGACTGCCTTAGGGTTTGTTCCTTTTCTCTCCCGCTCCTCCTTCTCGTTAGTTGAGCTCCCACCAGACACACGCTCCACCTACTAGTGCAAGGTAAGAACTACCCTAACTTATCATTTTGAGCAAAATTAGATCATTACAAATAAGGTCGACTTGATTCTAACCTAGGACGACTTAGATCTAAACTAGGTCGGCTTAGATCTTGTTGTAACTCATGTCTTATTTCGAAACCGTAGTTTATTGAAGGCTCTCTCTATCTCTCGTTCCCTCTCTCTCGTTCTCTCTTTCTCGTTCTCTCTCTCTCGTTCTCTTTCTCTCATTCTCTCCTTCTCGTTCTCTCTCTCTCTCTCTCGTTTTCTCTCTCGTGTTCTCTCTCTCTCTCTCGTTCTCTCTCTCTCTCTCTCTCTCTCTCTCTCTCTCTCTCTCTCTCTCTCTCTCTCTCTCTCTCTCTCTCTCTCTCTCTCTCTCTCTCTCGTTCTCTCTCTCTCTTTCTCTCTCTCTCGTTCTCTCTCTCTCTTTCTCTCTCTCTCGTTCGCTCTCTCTATCTCTCATTCTCTCTCTCTCTCTCTCGTTCTCTCCTTCTCGTTCTCACTCTCTCGTTCTCTTTCTCTCGTTCTCTTTCTCTCGTTCTCTCTCTCTCTCTCTCTCTCTCTCTCTCTCTCTCTCTCTCTCTCTCTCTCTCTCTCTCTCTCTCTCTCTCTCGTTCGTTCTCTCTTGTTCGTTCTCTCTCTCTCTCTCTCTCTCTCTCTCTCTCTCTCTCTCTCTCTCTCTCTCTCTCTCTCTCTCGTTCTCTCTCTCTTGTTCCCTCTCTCTCGTTCTCTCTCTCTCGTTCGTTCTCTCTCTCTCTCGTTCTCTCTCTCTCTAGTTCTCTCCCTCTCTCGTTCTCTCTCTCTCTCTCGTTCGTTCTCTCTCTCGTCCGTTCTCTCTCGTTAGTTCTCTCTCGTTCGTCCTCTCTCTCTCGTCCTCTCTCTCACGCTCTTGCTCTCCGTTGTTCTCGCTCTCCGTATTTCGTTATATTCTCTTTTTTTGTTTACTGTCTCGTTATGTGTTTTTCCCTCTGTTCCCGTTCCTTACTTTTGTTTTATGCCTTGGTACGTTCTTCTCATTGTTATTTGTCAGCACTAACCCTTCAATACTCACGGCGTTTTTCTTAGCCCTTGTATTGTTTCATTCATTTCTTTGTGATTCCTTTTTCTCGTCATTTCATCACACCTCATACCCTTTTCTGTTTTATTTTTACCGACTATTTCTTTCCGATCCTCCTTTCCACTTCCTAAACCCGTTTCTCAGGAGCCTTGCTGGTCAGGAATTCGATTTCAATCTGGAAAATGTGTATTGGTCACTAATATGGATTTTTCATATTGTCCTTTTAACGTTGATTTGCATGTTATTTATTATCGCGCGTTTTTTGCTGGTTTGCCGGTGTTCGTGCTTTTGATTGTGTGAATGTGTTAGCTTGTGTGAGTAACTATGTTTGGTGTATGCGTTTGTAACTGTGTGTGTATACGCATACATACGAATGTGAGTCAGTATGTATGTATGTACGTATGTATACGTGTATTTGCGTGCATATGTATGTGTAAATTTATACATTGCAATAACAATGCATGTCTGTGATTTTTAACAAAAAGGCTCAGGCCTATCATTTCACAAAAGGTTCATTGGCGCACTCAGTGATTTGTGTGCGACCACTTCGAACTGGATTTGATAGGGTTGAGCTTTTTTTTAGACTTCACAGATTGTGTTGTTTCATGTGACAGTTGATTATTCAAAATCTTTGCTACCAGGCCCTCAGATTCGTTTTTGGCCTGTCTGATTCGTCAGACTAGTACACAGTTTTAGTCTGAAACTCTCCGAGTTGGTATTAAAAAAAGTCTGAAATTTCAGAGTGTCTAAATAAAGAAGTCTGAACATTCGAAATCAATGTATTCAATGTTCATCAGAAATGTATTCAATGTTTCATTCACTGTTACCGAAACTAGACTAAGGGGATTTCGGGAGAACATGCTCTGACGGCGAATCTGCAATGTCAGACGCGAATCTTGTGGTGATTGGGTGAATCTTGTGATGATTGGGCGAATCTTTTGTCAGAGCGAATCTAGTGGTGTGACAGGGCGAATCTGCAATGTCAGACGCAATTGTTTTGTGATTGGGCCAAATTCTTGTGCTCTGACACCGACTTTGCTATGATTGGGCGAAATTTTCGTGCTGTAAGGCGCGGATTTGCTGTGTCAAGGCAATTTTGCGTTGACTGTGCGAATCTGCTGTGACCCGTGAAGTCCGAATCACCAGTCAAGAACTCGTTTGTACTCTAAATTCATCAGAGTACACTCCCAAAAAACTCTGAAACGTCAGAGTCAGCCTATAGAAAAATCTGATTTTCACAGAGTTGACGCAAAAAAAAATCTGAATTTTACAGAGTACACCCTAAAAAAAGTCTGAAATCTCAGACCAAAACAAGCAAATCAGACAAAAAAACTCTGACTTCTGGGGGCCTTTTGCTACCGACCTCCCCCCCATGCTAGTCAGGGGATGGCGGTAGCTTAGTTTTTGGGTCGTTAACTGTTATGTCAGATGTATATGCCTTAGCCTATGTAGGCTGTAGTGGGGTAAACACTAAGGGGTACAGGTTTTATATTTGTATCTCACACTTTCCTAGTTCATCCATTCCTGCTGTTCATTCTCACATGGTATAGAGCGGGTTCCCACATGGGACCGTTCCTTCCTAAGGGCCCACCATAATTTTTTAGCTGCCTGACGCCCTGCCCTTTTTTTTTTTTTTTTTTCGCGGCCCCTTCGTGGCCCCTTTGTCGCCTAGCGCGCCCCTACGCGGCCCCTACACGGCCCCTAGCGCGCCCCTACCCGGCCCCTACGCGGCCCTTACGCGCCCCCTAGCGCGCCCCCCCTACCCGTCCCTGACGCGGCCCCTACGCGGCCCCTGACGCGGCCCCTACGCGGCCCCTGCCGCGGCCCTTACGCGGCCCCTGACGCGGCCCCTACGCGGCCCCTGACGCGGCCCCTACGTGGCCCCTACGCCACCCCTGCCGCGGCCCGACCCAGCCCCGTCCCTGACGCGGCCTTTCCGCTGCCCCTGACGCGGCCCCTACGCGGCCCCTGACGCGGCCCCTACGCGGCCCCTACGCGGCCCCTGACGCGGCCCCTGACGCGGCCCCTACGCGGCCCCTACGCGGCCCCTGACACGGCCCCTACGCGGCCCCTGACGCGGCCCCTACGCGGCCCCTGACGCGGCCCCTGACGCGGCCCCTACGCCGCCCCTGACGCGGCCCCTACGCCGCCCCTACGCGGCCCGGCCCGGCCCCGTCCCTGACGCGGCCCCTACGCGGCCCCTCCGCCGCCCCTACGCGGCCCCTACGCCGCCCCTAAAGGGCCCCGTCCCGGTCCCGTCCCGGCCTCGCCTCCGTCCCGGACCTGCCTTGGCCCCGGCCCCGACCCTGTCCCAGCCCTACCTCGGCCCCGTCCCGGACCTGCCCCGGCCCCGACCCCGTCCCGGACCTGCCCCGGCCCCGACCCTATCCCGGCCCCGTTGCTGCCCTGTCCCGGACCCTGCTCGGCCCCGACCCTGTCCCGGACCTGCCCCGGCCCTGACCCTGTCCCGGCCCCGTTTCTGCCCCGTCCAGGACCCTGCTCGGCCCCGACCCTGTCCCGGCCCTGTCACGGCCCCGACCCAGTCCCGGACCTGTCGTTCCGCCCCTGGTAAGAGCCTAGCCGGGCCGAGCCTCGCGGCCGAGCCGCACTGCCTTGCTAATTGCCCTGCCGAGTCGCACTGTCCTGCCTCGTTCAGTTGCACTGCTGCTGCTGCTAGTCTGCTGCTGCTCCTAGCATGGCTAGTCCTAGTCTTCTCACCTTTGATGCTGAGGGTCGAGCGGTTGACTTTGATGTCTGGCTAGATGATCTGCAGCTTTTCCTTCAGTGCGATAGCAAGGATGGTCTCTCCCTGTTTGATCTTACGTCGGGTGCCTCTACTGCCCCTGCTGCTGATGCTGACAGTACCGTTCGCTCGCAGTGGCTCACGCGCGATGCTGCTGCCCGCCTTGCTGTGCGTAGTCACCTACCGTCTACTGAGCGCGCGCACTTTAGTCAGTACAAGAGTGCTAAGACTCTGTACGACGCCGTAGTTGCACGCTACTCCTCCCCTGCCACTGCTGCGCTTAGTCGCCTCATGCTACCGTACCTGTTCCCTGACCTCGCTGCTTTTGCCGCAGTCACTGACCTCATTACGCACCTCCGCACTAGTGACACTCGCTACCGCGCTGCGCTTCCTGCTGAGTTCTGCGCCCAGAACCCCCCCCCCCCATGTACATCACCCTCTACTACCTAGTCACTCGACTCCCTGACACTCTCCGCTCGGTCAGGGACCACTTCCTCTCTCTTTGCCCTACCACCCTCACTGTCGACCTCCTCGAGGAGCGCCTCCTTGCAGCAGAGACTAGTATCACCGCTGTAGGCGCCTCTCGTGGTGACCCCCGTACCCCTTTCTTTGAGGGGTGCTCCCCCGTTCCTCTTTTGCCCTCTGTTGCCTCTGCTGCTGCTGTCGACCTTGTTGGCACCGAGTCGGTCAGCGCTGCGTCTGCTCCTAGTGAGAGGCACCGCTTCAGCAAGGGCAAGCGGGGCAAGGGAGCTGGAGGAGGTGGTGGGGGCGGCGGTAGTGGCGGTGGAGGCGGAGGAGGGGGTGGGGGTGGGGGTGGTGGCAGAGGTGGGGGCTTCGGTGGCCGCGGTGGAGGTGGAGGCGGCGGTGGCGGTGGCGGGAGGGGTGGAGGAGGCGGAGGCGGCGGCGGCGGCGGTGGAGCTGGGAGAGGCGGAGCTGTGCAGCGGGGACCCCAGCAGCAGCAGCGCTCTCGTGAGACCCCTTCGCCCCAGCAGCTTCGTGAGTGGTACGCGGGGCGCCAGGGGTCTGGGGGTGCTGGTCCCTGTACTTACGTCCTGCGCACCGGTGACCGCCCTGGAGAGCAGTGTGGCGGCCTGCACGCCACCCAGCGCTGCTTCGGTCGCCTGACGGACGCCTGGCGTGCCCAGTTCCCGGACGCCACTGAGATCCCTCGTTGGGGAGATCTGCTCAGGTCGGGGGTAGCTATCTTTGATCTTGACTTTGATGCTATTCTTGCTGCCATGTATGCTGTGTCTATTAGTGCTGAGGGTGACTGTTACGTGTGTGTTCCGCCTGACCCTGGTATTGAGGCTGCTGCTCTAGGTGCTAGTGAGTCTGCTGCTCCAGGTACTCGTGAGTCTGCTACTCTAGGTGCTGGTGAGTCTGCTCTCTCAGGTACCGCGTCGGCGCAGGTCTTGCACACCTTCACCCTCGACTCGGGTGCTTCTCGCTCCTTCTTTCGAGACCGCACCACCCTTACGCCGCTCAGTCGGCCGGTTGCGGTCTCCCTTGCAGACCCCTCTGGGGGTCCTGTTCTTGCTCGCTACTCCACTGTCCTCCCGTGTCCGGCGGCCCCGTCCGGCTCCCTGTCTGGTCTCTACCTTCCCTCGTTCTCCACGAACTTGGTGAGTGGTGCTGACCTTCAGGATGCCGGGGTTGACTTGTTCACTCCTGCGAGTCAGCGAGTGACCCACTGCACGTGTGCTCAGACGGGCCGCCACTTGGCCACGTTTACCCGTCGACCGGGGTCGAGCCTGTACACACTGACCACAGAGTCGGCCCCGGGTGCTGCGTCTGGTCAGGTAGCTGCGTCGAGTCAGGTGTTTGCTGCAGCGTCTCGGTCAGGTCCTGAGTCTGCCCCCTGCTCGTGTCGCCTCCTGTCCCACCAGACCCTCCTCTGGCACCACCGCCTTGGTCACCCCTCCTTGCCTCGTCTCCGAGGCATGACCTCCCGTGTCCTTGTCTCTGGTCTCCCCCGGTCCCTCCCTCCCCTTCCCCCGGGGCCTGCCCCTACCTGCGTTCCCTGCGTCGAGGGGCGGCAGCGCGCCGCTCCTCACTCCTCCGAGTTTCCCCCGACAGAGGCTCCGCTGCAGACTCTTCACATGGACGTGTGGGGCCCAGCCCGCGTCCGTGGACAGGGTCACGAGCGCTACTTCCTGCTGGTGGTTGACGACTACTCGCGTTACACCACTGTCTTCCCCTTGCGCAGCAAGGGTGAGGTCACTGAGGTGTTGATCGACTGGATCCGCGTTGCTCGTCTCCAGCTCAGAGAGCGTTTCGGCTCGGACTTTCCTGTTCTGCGTCTGCACTCCGACAGAGGCGGAGAGTTTTCCTCCGACCTTCTGCGAGCCTTCTGTCGTGCGGAGGGCATCCGCCAGACGTTCACGCTTCCGGCCTCTCCACAGCAAAATGGGATTGCTGAGCGCCGCATTGGCATGGTCATGGATGTCGCTCGTACGTCCATGATCCATGCGGCTGCTCCCCATTTTCTGTGGCCATTCGCGGTTCAGTACGCGGCGCATCAGATCAACCTTCAGCCCCGGGTCTCCCTGCCGGAGACCTCCCCTACTCTGCGGTGGACGGGGAAGGTTGGTGATGCGTCTGCGTTCCGTGTCTGGGGATCTCGAGCTTTTGTCCGAGACTTGTCTGCGGACAAGCTGTCCGCCCGTGCTGTTCCTTGCGTCTTCCTCGGCTTTCCCCCTGACGCGCCTGGTTGGCAGTTTTACCATCCCACCTCGCGTCGTGTTCTGTCCTCCCAGGACGTCACGTTTGACGAGTCGGTTCCGTACTACCGTCTCTTCCCCTACCGCACTGCCCCCCTCCCCCCCCCGCCGCTCTTCCTCGCTCCCGGTCCCCCCCCGGTAGACCCCCTCCCCCCTCAGGGTCCTGCCCCCTCAGGTGTGTCCCAGGTAGATGCAGTCGAGCCTGTCGAGGTAGCTGCTGACTCTGGTGCGTCTGGGGGTGCTGAGCCTGAGCGTGCGGAGTCTGTGGGTGCTGGGTTTGGGGGTGCTGAGCCTGAGCGTGCGGAGCCTGGGGGTGCTGGGTCTGGGGGTGCTGAGCCTGAGCGTGCGGAGCCTGGGGGTACTGGGTCTGGGGGTGCTGAGCCTGAGCGTGCGGGGCCTGGGGGTGCTGCTTCTGGGGGTGCTGAGCCTGGGGCTGCTGGGAGTGGGGGTGTGGAGCCTGTCGGTGCTGGACCTGGCGGTCCTTCGGGTGCTTTGTCCCGGCGGGAGCTTTAATCTCCACAGGAGCTGCGCGAGTGGTTTGCTCGCCGCTGGAGCCGTGCTGCTGGAGCTGGAGGTGCTGCCGGTGCTGGAGGTTCTGCTGCTGCTGGAGGTTCTGGAGCTGGAGGTGCTGCTGGAGCCGGTACTGGAGGTTCTGCTTCTGCTGGGGATGCTGGAGCCACGGGTCCCGGAGGTGCTCGTACTGGAGGTACTGGAGCTGCTGGGCCTGGTGGTGCTCCTGGTGCTGGAGCTACTGGTGGAGCTGGAGCTGGTGGTGCTGCTGGAGTGGGTGCTACTGGAGGTGCTGGAGCCGGAGCGGCTGTGTCTGCTGGTGGTTCTGCTGGAGCTGGAGCTGCTGGAGGTACTGGAGCTGGTGGTGCTGCTGGAGTTGGAGCTGATGCTGGGGGTGCTGGTGTTGTCCCTGCTGGTTCTGGAGGTGCTGCGCGGCCGCGGCCGTACTTCGTTCCGCTCCTTGAGCAGGTTCTTGGTCTTCCGCATACTCCTAGTCCTGCTCCTTCCTTCGAGTGTCCTCCGCCTGTCCAGTCCGAGTCACAGTTACAGCTGGTCTCCCCTCTGCCTGCTCCTTCTCCCTACGCTGGTCCTACTGGAGGTCTTGCTGAGCGTCGTGAGCCTGAGTCGCGTCCAGCGTCGCCTGTTCGTACTGCTCGCACTAGTCGTCGTGTTCCCCGTCAGCGTCCTCCTGCGGTCCCGGGCACGCATCAGATGGCACTGCGTCCTTCCACTGCATCACAGCGTGTCCCTTTGCCGTCTCCTCCAGCGTCCTCTCTTCCTGCTCTTGCTGACCCGGAGTCTGACTCCCTTCGTGCTGCCAGTCCTACTGTCACGCGTGTCCTAGCCACTGTTGTCACTGACCCTTCCTTTGAGTCCACTGCTGCGTCTGCCTTAGTTGCCGAGCTTGTCGACTTCGCTGCTCACTGTCGTCTAGACTACGCCGCTAGTCTTGTTGCTGAGTCTGAGTCTGTCTGTCCTCCGTCCGTCGGGGGTGAGTGTGCTCTTAGCACGGACGTCCTTGAGGACCGACAGGAGGAGTTCCAGTGTTTTGCTGCTGCTTTACCTCATCTCGTGTCCACGCTGCTTGCCCCTGAGGGAGACCCGGATGCACCAGACATCCCGACCCCGCGCTCTTACGCAGAGGCGATAGAGGGTCCTTACTCCTCTCAGTGGCAGGCAGCCATGGACGCAGAGATGGCTTCCTGGAAGTCCACAGGCACCTACGTCGACGAGGTTCCCCCACATGGGGCGAACATCGTCAGTGGCATGTGGATTTTCAGGGTGAAGCAGCCGCCGGGTTCTCCGCCTGTCTTCAAGGCGCGTTACGTGGCTCGAGGCTTCAGTCAGCGGCAGGGAGTTGACTACTTTCAGACCTTCTCCCCGACCCCGAAGATGACCACTCTTCGGGTTCTGCTGCACGTTGCTGCTCAGCGTGACTACGAGCTTCACTCCCTTGACTTCAGCACTGCTTTCCTACAGGGCAGTCTGCACGAGGAGATCTGGCTGCGCCGCCCACCTGGCTTCACTGGGTCGTTTCCTCCTGGTACCCAGTGGAGCCTCCGGCGGCCAGTCTACGGTCTCCGCCAGGCGCCACGTGAGTGGCACGACACACTGAGGACTACGCTTGCGGCTCTTGGGTTTGCTCCTTCCACTGCTGACCCGTCGCTGTTTCTTCGCACCGACACTTTGCTGCCGCCGTTCTACATCCTCGTGTACGTCGACGACTTGGTGTTTGCTACAGCTGACACTGCTGGACTCGCCCACGTGAAGTCCGAGCTGCAGAAGAGACACACGTGCACTGACCTGGGTGAACTGCGCAGCTATCTTGGCTTGCAGATCACCCGGGACAGAGCACGGCGCACCATTACCCTGACTCAGTCACACATGGTGCAGCAGGTCCTTCAGCGCTTCGACTTCACGTACTCCTCGCCTCAGGCCACTCCTCTGTCTACTCGCCACTCGCTCTCAGCTCTGCCTTCGGATGAGTCCGTAGAGCCGAGTGGCCCGTACCCAGAGCTTGTTGGTTGCCTCATGTACCTGATCACCTGCACTCGACCTGACCTAGCATACCCTCTGAGCATCTTGGCACGCTATGTTGCTCCTGGGAGACACCGACCAGAGCACATGGCTGCAGCGAAGAGGGTGTTGCGCTACTCGTGCAGTACTTCGGGCTTGGGGCTAGTGCTTGGAGGGCGGAGTCCAGTGGTCCTCACTGGTCACGCAGACGCGTCTTGGGTTGACGACCTGGCTACTCAGCGGTCGTCACAGGGTTACACCTTCAGCCTTGGTTCCGGCTCTGTTTTGTGGCGGTCCACTCGCTCGTCTTCTGTTCTCAGCTCCAGCTGTGAGGCTGAGATCTACGCAGGGGCCATGGCTGCACAGGAGTTACGCTGGCTCACCTACTTGCTGACTGACCTGGGAGAGCCGCCTCGTTCTCCTCCAAATCTGTACGTAGACAACAAGGCTATGCTGGCCTTGTGTCGGGAGCACAGACTGGAGCACAGAACGAAGCACATTGCTCTTCGCTACTTCCTTGCTCGTGAGCTGCAGCAGCGTGGTCAGCTGCGCCTTGCTTACGTGGCCTCTCAGGCCAACACTGCTGATATCTTTACCAAGGCACTTCAGCCTTGTGATCATCAGCGCTTCTGTACTCTACTAGGTCTTGTTCCTACTTGGCCTCACTTGCTTACCTCTTGACTTTCCTTGTACTGTGATCTATATATACCTGCACTTGCTTGTTTACCTTTATATATGAACTTGCATGTGAACTGGCCTTGTGGCCTTTGAACCGGTGCTCAGACTGTGTGGTGACGTTGTGATCCACCCTGAGCTTGCTTTGCTTTGCTTTGCTTGACTGATCTTGTGACCCCTAGTTCTCCCCCACTTTGCCTATGGGGGTGTGTCAGATGTATATGCCTTAGCCTATGTAGGCTGTAGTGGGGTAGACACTAAGGGGTACAGGTTTTATATTTGTATCTCACACTTTCCTAGTTCATCCATTCCTGCTGTTCATTCTCACATGTTACGCATTTTATGACTATGTGCATGCATGTGCATCATGATTCATGGCATTATATTAAATATTATGCATCCTATAGCATTATTTATGCATCATGCATCTATTTATCATTACCACAACATCATTTAATAGTAAAACATACTAATACAAACAGTACAGCATATCTTCATAAAACCACTGACAAAGAAAAATCACATAGTTTAATATATTGTGAACAGTATTCAAAACTACTCAACATTTTGGGAAGGGTATTGTAATTTACAAAATTTATTTTCATATTTTATAAAAAACAAATATGAAAATAAATATGAAAATAAATTTTGGCAAAATTGATCGTAAAGGGTTGCTTCGCAACCCAAAAACAGGTGTACTTCCAGCGTGAAGTGGCACACATGACTTTAGTTGTGATCAAAATGGGGTAATCATAACACAACTGTAAGGAAAATTCCTTTTTCCTTAATTCGCACCCCTGCTTACCGCGTACAAGACCATTCCCGCCATCGGCACCCAAACAGTGAAACGTTACCCGCTCGCGACACTCGCCCCGACTACGACTCCCGCCACTGTTCACGACGCGACCCAACCTCACGGTTCGGTTGGTAACCCGCGCTCCGGACCTCCGCCTCGACATATCCTGTGAGAATCGAGAAGAAATGAGTGAGGATGATTGCACTAGAAAGCAATTGGGATACATATAGAAAACCCTAACAGGGTTGTACTCACTACAGAGTACCCCACTGCAGACTAGAGAAACATAATATTCTGACACACCCCCATAATCAAAGTGGGGTATGATCAGCACAAGAAGCAAAGCAAAGCAAGCTCAGGGTGGATCACAATGTCACCACACATTCTGAGCACAAGTACAAGAAGTAACAGTTTAAAGTTCACAATACATAAGCAAAGCTAGAGGCTATCACAGAGGGCAAGTGAGGAGGAGGAGGCTGGACTAATAGGAGAGGAGAGAGGAGGCAACGGCGGAAGCTGCAGACACACGGGCAACAGGAGCGGTGCGCACTGTGGCTACCGGAGGCGCACCTCCGGACTACAGGAGTAACTGGCTCCGCGGCTAAGACGAGCGGCAGGAGCAACGGACCCACGGGCGATTGGCGCAGCGGCATCACTGGGCTACCGGAAGCGCACCCCCGGACTACTGGCACTGCTAGCAACACGACGGCTACCTCCACCCAACCTCCCTCTACTGCCGCACCCCCCATTCACACACCCCCTGCTGCACCCCTAGGTTCACTCACACTCCACCCCCTAGCACCACTCCGTCGACTCACACACACCCACCCCCTTCAGCGGCAGCTGCAGTAGTGGGAGACGGAGTAGGAGGAGGAGCAGGGGATGCCACACACCTGCCACCCCCATACCCTCCCCCACTGCTGCACCTGCAGCAGGGGATGGAGGAGAAGGGGGGGGGGGGGAGGGGTGTTGTGCATGGCGCGTGCAGAGGGCAGCAGGGCAGCAGGGCGCGCGGGGCGCACAGGGCTGCAGGGCGCGCGGGGCGCGCAGGGCAGTAGGGCGCACGGGGCGCACAGGGCAGCAGGGCGCGCGGGGCGCAGCAGGGCTTGCGGGTTGGCCACACCCGCCACCCCCATACCCTCCCCCACTGCTGCTCCCGCAGCAGAGAGATGGGGGGGGGGGGGCGGGGGGGGCAGGCAGGTGCTGCAGGTCCCCTCCCCCCACTGCCGCATCCGCACCAGGGGGATGGCAGATCCCCTCCCCCCACTGCTGCACCCGCAGCAGGGGGAGGGAGAGGAGAAAAGGGCAACAGGAGCGGCGCGGGGTCCAGGGGCGGCTGCTCCAGGGGCCAGGGGCCAGGGGCGGCTGCTGAGGTCCAGGAGCGGCTGCACCAGGGGCGGCTGCTCCAGGGGCGGCTGCACCAGGGGCGGCTGCTCCAGGGGCGGCTGCACCAGGGGCGGCTGCTCCAGGGGCGGCTGCACCAGGGGCTGCTGCACCAGGGGTGGCTGCTCCAGGGGCGGCTGCACCAGGGGTGGCTGCACCAGGGGCGGCTGCTCCAGGGGCGGCTGCACCAGGGGCGGCTGCTCCGACGCACGGCCCCCCCCCTCCAGGGCGCCCCTCCCGTCGCCTGTTGAGGCGACCTGAGGGGGGGGGGGGGGGGGGGGGGGGGGGGGGGGGGGGGGGGGAGTACGGGGGGGCCGACGCGCGGCCTCCCAGGGCGCCAGAGCAGGCGAAAGAAGGGGCGACGCGCGCCCCCCCGCGCGCCCTCCCCCCCGCTCGCCACGCAAGGCGACGGGAAAAGGGGGGGGGGGGGGGGTGCACGGGCCCCTGGTGCGCCACGACCGGCATGAGGGGGGCGGGGCCTGGGCAGGGTCGGGGCATGGCAGGGGCAGGGCCGCGATAGGGCCGCGACAGGGTCGGGGCAGGGGCGGCGCAGGGCCGGGGCAGGGCCGGGGCAGAGCCGGGGCAGGGCCGGGGCAGGGCCGGGACAGGGCCGGGGCGAGGCCGCGACAGGTCCGGGGCAGGGCCGGGGCCAGGCCGCAGCAGTGCAGGAGCAGGGCAGGGGCAGGGCAGGTGCAGAGCCGGGGCCGGGTCGGAGCAGGGCCGTAGAAGGGGCCGGGACAGGGCTACGACAGGGCCGCAGCAGGGCCGCGACAGGTCGGGGTAGGGCCGGGGCAGGGCCGGAACAGGGCCGCAACAGGGTGGGTGGGAGCCTGACGGGGCCTGACGGGGCCTTACGGGGCCTGACGGGGCCTGACGGGACTGCTAACGGGGCCTGACTGGGCCTTACGGGGCCTTACGGGGCCTGACGGGGCCGCTAACAGGGTCTTACGGGGCCGTAAACGGGGCCGACGGGGCCTTACGGGGCCTTACGGGGCCTTAAGCGGGGCCGTAAACGGGGCCTTACGGGGCCTAACGGGGCCTTACGGGGCCATAAAAGGGGCCGACGGGGCCTTACGGGGCCTTAAGCGGGGCCGTAAACTAGGCCTTACGGGGCCGAACGGGGCCTTACGGGGCCGTAAACGGGGCCGACGGGGCCTTACGGGGCCTTAAGCGGGGCCGTAAACGAGGCCTTACGGGACCTAACGGGGCCGTACAGGGCCTTACGGGGCCGTAAACGGGGCCGACGGGGCCTGACGGGGCCGTAAACGGGGCCGACGGGGCCTTAAGGGGCCGTACGGGGCCGTAAGTGGGGCCGTAAACGGGGCCTTACGGGGCCGTAAACGGGGCCTGACGGGGCCTTACGGGGCCTGAAGGGTAGGCACGACGCGCGCGGCAGGAAGGTGAGGAAAAAAAAAGTTGAAGACGTGGTGGGCCCTTAGGAAGGATCGAAATTGCTCTATACCATGTGAGAATCGAGAAGAAATGAGTGAGGATGATTGCACTAGAAAGCAATTGGGATACATATAGAAAACCCTAACAGGGTTGTACTCACTACAGAGTACCCCACTGCAGACTAGAGAAACATAATATTCTGACATATCCCAACCTCGGCGCTAGGCCTGTAGCGCACCCCAATTCCCCACGTTACTGTTACCACTCTAGTTCTCTATATATTCTTCGCGCATGCCTTCGCTCATTGTATTGTTTGTTTCGATAGTGCAATTCTCGCTCGCTCGCTCAATTGCACTCGTAACACTTGGTATTCAGAGCCTACGATCTCCTCTCGGACCGCACCCACACCTTCGCTTCCCCACTAACCCTATTTTTGGGGGGATAGACGTCTCTTAGCGAACAAGCACCGCCGCTCGAAGTGCTCTCTCGTAAGCGCGCACGGCCACAACAGAGGCTCTCGCTGAGCTTGCACGACACCCCCGCCATGGCCGAAATTAATCTCACGACATTGACGCAGGAGCAGCTCGACCGTCTTGTGCGCCAACTCGAAGATTCGGCGCTCGAAATTGCGACACTCACGGCGGAACGCGACTCCGCTCACCAGCAATCGACGGTGACTGCACCAGCACCAACACATGCACCTGCAAATGCACCTGCACAATCAGAGGAGCCGATCGTCATCTCATCAGGCACACCAACACAGAACGACAGCATGGGACAACGCTCAAGCGTAGCCAGTGATGGGGCTGCTCACTCAATGCCTGGCATGGAGAGGAACAGGGCCGCAACAGGCACACAAGGGCATCGCGAAGTCCGCTGGCACGTGGAGTTCACCGCAACGAGTGGCAACAACGACATCATGGCGCCGATGCCACTCAAGCCGCAGCGCCCGTCGTGCTTCGATCCTAGCCAAGGTGGAGGTCCGACAGTTCAATCGTGGGTTTTCACGATGAACGTTTTCTTCAACACAAATTACGTCGAGTCGGACGCAGCGAAGATACGATATGCCGTCTCGCTACTACGGGGGCCCGCCATGGACTGGTGGCGAGTCATCGTGACATCGCCACGCGCCTACGAGCCGCCGTCGTAAGAGTGAGAACCCACGAGTCCAGCCATCACCTGGAGTTCATTTTGCGAAACCGCTCAGTACAACACGTGGGATGCGTGGTACGCAGGGCTTCGGGCGCGCTTCGAGCCGAACGCGGCTTCTATTTTGGTGCGTCAGAGACTGCGTACTTGGCGACAACTTGGGTCGGTCCAAGATTACACGAGCGGTTTTCTCGCAATATGCGAGCAAGTCGGCTACATGTACGAGTCGGAGCGGGTGGACCGTTACGTCGGAGGGCTGAAGCTGGACATCTCGCACGAAATCGTGCTACGCGGGCTCTCGAACTTCAACGAGATCCTCGCGCTTGCCGAGAAAACCGATGTCCCACGCCGACCAAGACCGGGGTTCTACTACGGAAAACGTTCTCGGGGACCGGCCGAGCACGCCACTGTACACGCCATTACGGCAAATGCAGGTGCCGCGCCATTTAAGGGGCGCTGCTTTGCTTGTAACAGGACGGGCCATCGCAAGAGCGAATGCCCAGAGGAGCTGAGGCGCTGCGGAGACGAGTAGGGGAGGGAGTCTCAGAGGCAGAGAAACGCCAGCAGTCAGTAGAAATCGTGCCAACTACAGACGAGACAACCTGCTCGCCCAACCTCACGGACCCTCACCGAGTCACAGTACCGATTCACGCTATCGATCGGGCTCGGATGAATAAGGATGGTACAGCGACGGATTGCCCAGTACTGATTCACGGGAAAATCCAGGGAGCAGCAGTGAAGATTTTTATACATGGAGGAGCAAGTCACAGCTTAGTTTATACCGCAACCGCACGGAAGCTGCAACTGACACTTAGTCAGTGTTTACCGGAGATAGATGCACGCTTAGTCGATGGCACGCCGCTGGCCATACGGGAAAAGGTGGAGAGAGAGTAAAAGTCCACTGCGGGAGAAACTTTGAGTTTACACAGGAAATGCTCGCGACGAGACTGGATGGGCACGACATTTTACTGGGACGTGATTGGCTGCGACGCTACAATCCGCGAATCGACTGGACAACGAGTAGCTGCACTGTGCAATGTAGCGGTAACTGGGCCGAGCTACCTCGCTGGTAGTCGCCCGAATCTTCAACGGTCCACGTCAACGCCATCACAATGAAACGGCATGTCGCCGCTGGAGCCGACGTGTACGCGGTGGATATCGCATTGGTAGGAGAAGTAGAGCAGTCGAGCGATTTTCAGAAACTGCTGGCAGTGGTACGCCCGAACTACAAGAACTATTGAAACGGTACCCGGGGATTTTTCCTGACGATTTACCAGAGGGACTGCCACCTCAACGTGCGCATGATCACCGAATAGAATTGGAACCGGGGGCACAGCCAACTGTACAGCGACAGTTTCGACTGACACAGCCTGACCTCGATGAACTGAGGAAGCAGCTAGATTACCTGTTCATCGCCATTCACCGTACCGATACTGTTCACACCGAAAAAAAGACGGAGGGTTTCGTATGTGTATCGATTACAAAGCACTGAACAGGGTAACAGTCAAGTCGCGATACCCTTTTCCCCACGCAGACGATCTGATAGATCAACGGCGAACAGCACGAGTCTTTTCGAAAAAAAATATTTACGAGGAGGTTACCACCAGATTCGGGTCGAACCATCGGACTGCGCCAATACAGCATTTGGAACTAGGTATGGGTCATTCGAGCACACAGTGATGCCATTCGGGCTGACCAATGCACCGGCGACATTTCAGATGACCATGAACGAGGTGTTTAGGCCGCTCTTAGATAAATGCATGGTAATTTACCTCGACGACATCCTAGTATATAGTCGCTATAAACAGCAGCAGATCTGGAAGCAGTGTTTAAAGTTTTAGACGAGCACAGACTACTGACCAAGGGTTCCAAGTGCAAGTTCTTCCAGGATAGGTTAGATTTTTTGGGGCACGTTATTTCAGAGGCTGGAGTTGAGATCGACCCGAAGAAGTTGGACACGGTGAAAGCGTGGCACCCCCCGACGAACATCACGGAGCTGCAGAGTTTTCTTGGGTTCGTTAATTATGTGCGTCGGTTCGTCCCCGACATGGCACGCTTAACTGCCCCGCTGACGGATTTACTGCGGAAGGGGGTCGCTTTTATGTGGGGGGAGAAAGAGCATGCTGCCTTCTCTGCCCTGAAAAATGTTCTCTGTTCACCGCCCGTACTGCGCATCGCCGAGCCACACCGCCCATTGGAAGTGATCACAGACGCAAGCAACATCGCCATTGGAGCCGTACGGCTACAGGATTTCGGCAACGATTTACAGCCCATCGCATACGAGTCACGAAAACTGCATCCGCCCGAGAAGAATTACCCAATACACGATCGTGAAATGCTCGCGATCATGCATGCGTTCAAAGTGTGGCGCTGTTACTTGACTGGCGCAGACGTGACAGTACGGGTAGACCACAAATCACTACAGTGCCTACGCGCACAACCCCACCTCAATCCACGACAGATCCGCTGGCTCGATTTCCTCGAGTCAGATTTTCACTACACGGTCACCAACAAAAAAAGAGCACCGAACATTGCTGACGCACTGACCCGCCCCACTGCCCAAATCTACGCCATACTACTCGCCCAGACCAGCCCGCTACTAACAGGACTATTTACCCACGGCTATCAAACCGACCCGTTCTTCACAGGTGAGAATTCGCAGTAGTTCGCAGCAGCAAAGGGGGTCTATTACGTAAAAGCCGGCACCGACCGCATCTGGGTACCAGGCTACACCTTACTAAGGGAGCTATTACTTCAGGAGGCACACGATGGGGTTACCTCAGGACATTTCGGAGTAGAGAAAACACGGCAGCAGATGCAGCGGTATTACTATTGGCCCGAAATGCTGACCGGCGTGCAACGACACGTGGCATCGTGTCCCACCTGCCAACTCATGAAGTCATCACGGAAACGACCGGCAGGGCAGTTGCAGCCGATACCACCCCCGGAGCGTGCTTGGCATCGGGTGACAATGGACTTCGACACGGGGTTACCGGTTGGAGCAAGTGGGAACGACACGATCCTGGTCATCGTCGATCGGCTGACGAATATGGCACATTTCGCAGCCTGCACAAAATCAATCACAGCCGAAGAAGCAGCCCGCCTCTTCATCTCCACCGTCGTTCGATTACACGGGATACCAGCATCGATCATTAGCGACCGCGATACGAAGTTCACCAGCAACTTCTAGCGGAACCCGTGGCAACAGTTCGGCACGCGACTACAGTTCAGTTCTTCGTACCACCCCGAGACCGACGGACAGACAGAACGGACAAACCAGACCATGGAGCAACTCATCCGAGCCACGTGAGACGACCCGAACACCAGGGAACAACAACTGCCACTCATCGAGTTCGCATACAACAACTCGCCATCCGCCACGACCCAACAGTCACCGTTTTACCTGAACTACGGACAAGACCCCATAGTACCCATGGCTCCGAATCCCGACAACCCAGTGCCACACGCGCAACAGTTCTCGTAAATTTTACAAGCAGCATGGACCCGAGCAGCAGACGCATTAAAAAGTTCAAACATCATCGCTAAGCGTAACGCCGACCGCCACCGCCGACCCTTCATTTACCAGCCCGACGACCTCGTGCTACTCGATACTCAAAACCTCTGCCTGCCCATCACCCCAAAACTCCGCCCCCGATATTGCAGGCCATTTCGCATCAGCCACATGATCACACCCGTCACCGCCCACCTCCTCCTCCCTACTGACTGGTACGTCAGCCCGTCCTTCCACGCCAGCCCGCTTCGCCCATACGTGCCATCCACCAGCCAACTGCCTCGCAACCGCCCCGCCAGCATGACACGACCGCCGACAGAACCAATCATCACGCCCGGAAAAATACTGAGCCACCGAGTACGTGACCCACGGGGAGCGCACGCCCACCGACAACAACTGGGTCCCCCTGGATATAATTGAAAATCACCCTATCCTCACTGAGTATCTGCGCAGTCATTTTTTTAGAGATGTACACGCACTCTCGTAAGGAGGGCCTCCTTGGGGAGGGGGGGCGATTTTGTCGGCGAGCGCAAGGATTTCGTTAAAATTAGATAGCTCGTGTAGCATGATTTCGTGCGAGATTTCCAGCTTCAGCCCTCCGACGTAACGGTCCACCCGCTCCGCCTCGTGCATGTAGCCGAGTTGCTCGCATAATGCGAGAAAACCGCTCGTGTAATCCTGGACCGACCCAAGTTGTCGCCAAGTACGCAGTCTCTGACGCGCCAAAATAGAAGCCGCGATCGACTCGAAGCGCGCCCGAATCCCTGCGCACCACGCATCCCACATGTTGTGCTGGGCGGTTTCGCAAAATGAACTCCAGGTGACGGCTGGACTCGTAGGCTCTCCCTCTTACGACGGCGGCTCGTAGGCGCGTGACGATGTTACGATGACTCGCCACCAGTCCATGGCGGCCCCCCGTAGTAGCGAGACGGCATATCGTATCTTCGCTGCGTCCGACTCGACGTAATTCGTATCGAAGAAAACGTTCATCGTGAAAACCCACGATTGAACTGTCGGACCTCCACCTTGGCTAGGATCGAAGCACGGCGGGCGCTGCGGCTTGAGTGGCATCGGCGCCATGATGTCGTTGTTGCCACTCGTTGCGGCGAACTCCACGTGCCGGCGGACTTCGCGAGGCCCTTGTGTGCCTGTTGCGGCCCTGTTCCTCTCCATGCCAGGCATTGAGTGAGCGGCCCCATCACTGGCTACGCCTAAGCGTTGTCCCACGCTGTCGTTCTGTGTTGGTGTGCCTGATGAGATGACGATCGGCTCCTCTGATTGTGCAGGTGCATTTGCAGGTGCATGTGTTGGTGCTGGCGCAATCACCGTCGATTGCTGGCGAGCGGAGTCGCGTTCCGCCGTGAGTGTCGCAATTTTGAGCGCCGAATCTTCGAGTTGGCGCACGAGACGGTCGAGCTGCTCCTGCGTCAGTGCCGTGAGATTAATTTCGGCCATGGCGGGGGTGTCGGGCAAGCTCAGCGAGAGCCTCAGTCGTGGCCGTGCGTGCTTTCGAGAAAGGGACGTCTACCCCCTCCAAAATTCGAGATAGTGGGGAAGCGAGGGTGCTAAATAAAGTCCTAAGTCCTCAGCGCTAAGTTGCAATAGGATATGCAGGTTTAGTGAAGTATGTTGTTAGGAATGAAACTGTAGTGTCAACCTTGACGCGATATTTCTCTAATAGATGGCACAGGCTCGGGTGATTCTTTTGCGGGCGGCATACACGTTGGGTCAATCCGAGGCGGAGTGGGTGGAGCGATGGGGTGGGGAGCAGGAGTTTGGAGAGGGAGCACCATGGGTGGACGTGCCCTACTTGGTCGACATGCGGCTGTAGATGTGTTAGGAAGCAATACTTTGTTTCGGGTTTTGGCGATGGTCTTTTGATGTTTGAGGTAGTAAGACACTTCTAGGTAGGGTTTATGCATGTCTGTATGCTTGTTGAAATGTAACGAAGCTGATTAGTGGCGAAAAAAAAAAAAAAAAAAAAAAAAAAAAAAAAAAAAAAGAGCGAGATTGTGGGATGGCGCGTCATGCGTTGGCAAGATGATTGGTCCCGAAACACAGATGACACCCACATTGCAGCGGCGATGTGAGTGGGGCGTGGCATGAATGAAGATCTTAGTACCCGACCAATCACACAAAGCTGCTTATTATTTCGCATGGGGATGCTTGTGTATTGCTTGCTTCGCGCCCACCTCAAACGTGTCACTGGCTAAAAGTGATCTGGCAGCTGTGTTAGGGACGTCGAGCTTGCGTCAGGCAACGGAATGAGGGGCTGGCGCTGACTCATGCAGTCACTTACGCCGTCCAATGAGATGGACTTCCTAATTGCATGAGAGGTAAAATGATTTATTTATGCCCGTGTTCTGTGTAAAGGGTTCTGAATCAGAAAAATGTGTACGACAAGCTAAAAACAAAAATATATGAAGTCCATACCAAGTGGAATACAGTCATTTGTCTCTTATTGTTTCAGAACCCTTTTGCCATTAACATTTTGCGTGTCAGCCCGTACTTGTCACCCGTGTCGCGTGGGTCATCGTCGATTCTCCTTTGCTGACCTGCCTGACGTGGTTTATCAAGCCCCTTATCTCCCCCTTCGCTCGCAACTTCACATCACGTTCATTCAACCTCCTTCCACACCATTCCCCCAACCAACCAACCCTCCGTCGTGCAGCTCGAAACCTCCGCCTCCACCCGTCCCTTCAGTGTCCATTACCATCTATTTCGAAACCCTACCCGCTTAGAGTTCGCTCCACCCAAGTAGTTAACGAGGTCGGGGATCGAGCTGCAGCTGTGTGCCTCCCGCTAACCATACAGTCGTCGTACGATTCTCAGCCGTTCTTATTTGTGGGAGGCTCGCTCAGCCTTGGCGATATTACCCATTTCCTCTGATAATTCATCTCCGACGCCATGGCTGCCGCGTGGGGTGTCCAGGTTGGAACCATGACGTCCACTCCTTCTACCTCGATTTCTCAGTCTCGTCGCGATGTATTTTCCGGGCCTTCAAGTCCGTCATCCAGCAAGCATATGCCAACCTCAACCTCTCCAATTACAATCAGAGCTCATCTGCCATCGGCGCACGGCTTGCTTCGCGGGCCGTCTGCGGGTCCCACGACCTGCCCCAACACCGTATCATGGCAATTGGGAGTAACAACACCTCCAGGCCGTACCATCAACACGACGCGGCGGGTTTTCTCGGTTCGAGCGGCGTCCTCAGGAGCCGCCACTGAGGAGCCTCACACTCGCTCCTCTTCCGCTGCGATGGAACGGACCGCCAACTCACTCTACGATCTGCTCGGCCTTTCGCGTCGGGACGCGTCCCTGGAGGAGATCAAAGGCGCGTACAGGATGCTAGCGCGGCGATATCACCCGGACGTCCGTCCGGAGGGTCTTACCCTCGAAGAGTGCACGCAGAGGTTTATCGAGGTGCAGGAAGCGTACGAGGTCCTCTCCGATCCGCAGCGCCGTGCTATGTACGACTTTGAGATGCTGCACCCGGCTTCCGCTAAGGCCGGCGCGCATCCGTGGAGAAGGGAGGCCGGCTGGCGACGAGGCGTGGCGCGTCCCTGGTCCACGGTGGACTCTCCGTGGCAGTCTCCTGAAGAGGAGGAGAAGATGCGCACGGCGTGGCGCGCGCAGTGGGGGAGTCAGCTGTCGGGTCTGAAGCAGCGGGCTCGGGCGCAGTCCAAACCTGGTTCTTGGGCTGCGCGCATGCGGCAGGAGCAGGGTGGAGAATCCGCGTAAGCGGGACGTCTGATTCTTGTATATTCTTCTCGTCGAGAGCGGGATTCGGTCGGCCGGCCTAACTTTTAGTGACTGACAACGAAGTGTTGCAGAACTTGTAGAAGCCCAATGGCTTCTTGCAGGCAGAGGTTGACTCTGGCAGCGAGGGAGAACTCTTGTCACATACGGTACTGGTGCTCCCCTTACTCCCACACGATAGCATCCGTTTGGTTTGACTGCCAAGTCCCCAGTTAGGATCCAGGCAGGACACGTGTACGTGGCTTGTTGGCTTGTGTTGTTGGTAGCTGGTTTGAGGGTGCTTGGTAGGTGAGTTGGCTTGGCTCTTCAGCTTGTGCATAGAAATTCTGTCAATTCTTGTAAATGCCCATACAAATACATTTTGTGGTCTGTCACTTATTTTTGGGCTACCATCTAGTCAAAGAGCATATATTACCATTCCTTCTATGCTTGCAGCCTCTGCCAATTTTGCACGGATCTATATTGGAAAAATCATCCTCCACCTGACCAGTTCACATCCACAACTTCTGGAACCACTTACAACATCGCCAAAAAACAACCCTCTCTCAAATGTTTATATGTTATAGATGTTAGTTATGTCAAAATGTTTTAGTGCTTACTTTGTGTAGGCTATAGTGGGGTAGCCCATAAGGGGTGCAACCCAATTAGGGTTAGTACTTGTACCCAACTCTTTCATAGTTCATTCATTCTCGTTCAGTATTCTGACATGGTTTCAGAGCAGGTCCTGTCCTAGGACCGATATTTTTTTTAGGGCCCACCATAGAGCGCTAGTCCGCTAGTCGCGCTGCCCTGCAGCCCTGCCCTACCTGTCGCGCCGCCCTGCTGACCGCCGCGCCGCCCTGCTGACCGCCGCGCCGCCCTTAGCAGCCCGCGCGCCGCCTTCTGCAGCCCGCCGAGCCGCCCTTTGCAGCCCGCGCGCCGCCATTTGCAGCCCGCGCGCCGCCCTTTGCCCTACCCGCCCTGCAGGCCGCCGCGCCGCCTTTTGCAGCCCGCGCGCCGCCCTTTTGCAGCCCGCCGCCCCGCCCTTTGCAGCCCGCTCGCCGCCCCTTGCAGCCCGCGTGCCGTCCTTTGCACCCGCGCGCCGCCCTGCTGCTGCCCGCCCTGCTGCGCGCAGCCCTGCGGGCCGGCGCCCTGCTGCCCGCGCAGCCCTGCTGCGCGCCGCCAGGCTACTGCCCGCCCTGCTGGCCGGCGCCCTCCTGCCCACGCCGCCCTGCTGCTGCCCGCCCTGTGTCAGAATAGTGAACGAATGAATGAATGAACTAGCAAGCAGGTGGGTACAAGTAGAAAACCTAAAAGTGTTGTACCCTATATGAACTACCCCACTACAGCCTAAACAGACTATAGCAGATAAGTTCGACACACCCCCATAGGCAAAGTGGGGGAGAACAAGAGGTGCAAGGCCTAGAACAGTACAGAAACGCTGATGATCACAAGGCTGAAGTGCCTTGGTGAAAACATCAGCAGTGTTGGCCCGAGTGACCACGTAAGCAAGACGAAGCTGACCACGCTGCTGCAACTCTCGAGCAAGGAAGTAGAGCAGAGCAATGTGCTTCGTTCTGTGCTCCAGTCTGTGCTCCTGACATAAGGCAATCATGGCCTTGTTGTCGACGTACAGAACTGGAAGAGAACGAGGCGCCTCTCCCAAGTCGGTCAGTAGGTAGGTGAGCCAGCGTAACTCCTGTGGAGCCATGGCCCCTGCGTAGATCTCCGCCTCAAAACTGGAGCTGAGAACAGAAGACGAGCGGGTAGACCGCCACGAAACAGAGCCGGAACCAAGGCTGAAGGTGTAACCCCGTGACGACCGCTGAGTAGCCAAGTCGTCAACCCAAGAAACGTCTGCGTGACCAGTGAGGACAACTCGAGCCCGTCCTCCAAGCACGAGCCCCATGCCCGACGTACAGCACAAGTAGCGCAACACCCTCTTCGCAGCATCCCAGTGCACCTTTTGGTGCCTGCCGGGAGCCACGTAGTGAGCCAGAAGGCTGAGAGGGTATGCGAGGTCAGGTCGTGTGCAAGTCATCAGGTACATGAGGCAGCCCACAAGCTCTGGATACGGGCCACTCGGCTCTACGGACTCGTCCGAAGGTGGAGCTGAGAGCGAGTGACCGGTAGGCAGAGGAGTGGACTGTGGCGAGGAGTACGTGAAGCCGAAGCGCTGAAGAACCTGCTGCACCATGTGTGACTGAGTCAAGGTAATGGTGCGCTGTGCTCTGTCCCGGGTGATCCGCAAGCCAAGATAGCTTGTCAGTTCACCCCGGTTTGTGCACGTGTGTGTCTCTTCTGCAGCTCCGACTTCACGTGGGCGAGGGCCTCAGTTGTCAAACATATGTGTATATTTGTTATAGTTTGGTTAGGCTTAGTGGGGTACTCACTGTGGGGTACAACCCCTTTGGTTTCTCCTTTGTATCTTTTCCCTCGATAGTCGACACACACTTTTCCGTAAGATTATGACATGGTATCAGAGCATAGGTCCTTAGGACCTACGATTAGGGCCCACCACGATTACCTGTCGTACCTAGTGCCTACGCGCGCCTCGGCTGCCCGCGCGCGCCTCGGGCGGTCCTTTTTTTTCCCACGTGCGCCGTCTCAGCAGCCCGCGTAGCCCGTTTCGGCCCCGCCTGTGCGCCCCTTCAGCCGCCCGTGCGAAACCTGTTTAGGCCACGCCAGAGCGGCCCGTCGCCCGGCGTAGCCCGTAGCGTAGCGACCAGCCCGCAGCCGCGCACGTGCGGCCCGTCGCCCGTAGCGTAGCGCCCAGCGCAGCCCGAAACCGCACGTAGAATGCAGCCGCGCACGCTGTAGCCACGCACAGCCCGCAGCTCGTGCAATCAGTCGCCGCGCGTAGCCTGCGGCCGCGCGCGCTGCCTGTAGCCACGCGCAGCCTGCAGCCTCGTGCAGCAAGCCGCCACACGCAGCCCTCAGGCCGCTCCTGCCTTCTGCCTGCCTGCTGCCGCCTGCCTGCCTACTGCCTGCAGCCTGCCTGCCTGCCTGCTTGCTGCCTGCTGCCGCCTGCCTGCAGCCTGCCTGCCTGCTGCAGCCTGCTTGCTTACAGCCTGCAGCCTACCTGCCTGCCTACTTGCTGCCTACTGCCGTCTGTCTGCAACCTGCCTGCTGCCTACCTGCTGCCTGCCTGCTACTTGCTGCCTGCTCTCGCCTGCCTGCTTGCTGCCTGCTGCTGCCTGCCTGCCGCCTGCCTGCCTGCCTGCTTGCTGCCTGCTGCCGCCTGCCTGCAGCTTGCCTCCTACCTGCCTCCTGCTTGCTGCCCCTGCCTCCTGCCTCTGCCTCCTGCCTCCTACTTGGTGCCTGCTGCCTCTGCCTGCTGCTTGCTGCCCCTGCCTCCTGCCTCTGCCTCCTGCCTCCTACTTGCTGCTTGCTGCCCCTGCCTCCTGCCTCTGCCTCCTGCCTCCTACTTGCTGCCTGCTGCCCCCTGCCTGCAGCTTGCCTCCTGCCTGCCTCCTGCTTGCTGCCCCTGCCTCCTGCCTCTGCCTCCTGCCTCCTACTTGGTGCCTACTGCCTCTGCCTGCTGCTTGCTGCCCCTGCCTCCTGCCTCTGCCTCCTGCCTCCTACTTGCTGCTTGCTGCCCCTGCCTCCTGCCTCTGCCTCCTGCCTCCTACTTGGTGCCTGCTGCCTCTGCCTGCTGCTTGCTGCCCCTGCCTCCTACCTCTGCCTCCTGCCTCCTACTTACTGCTTGCTGCCCCTGCCTCCTGCCTCTGCCTCCTGCCTCCTACTTGCTGCTTGCTGCCCCTGCCTCCTGCCTCTGCCTCCTGCCTCCTACTTAGTGCCTGCTGCCTCTGCCTGCTGCTTGCTGCCCCTGCCTCCTGCCTCTGCCTCCTGCCTCCTACTTGGTGCCTGCTGCCTCTGCCTGCTGCCTGCTGCCTGCTACCTCCTGCCTTAAGCCAATATGGCGACGCCTAACGTTCTAGCGTTCGAGCCTGACGGTCGTCCCATCGAGTTCAGTGTATGGTTAGACGATCTCCAACTGTTCCTTCTGACTGATGCCAAAGATGGCGTTTCCTTGTTTGATTACGTCTCTGGCTCTGCTGTTGCTCCTGCTGCTGATGCTCCTGCTCTAGAACGCTCCCAGTGGCAGACTCGTGATGCTGCTGCACGTTTAGCTATTAGGAACCACCTGCCGATTACTGAGCGAGCGCATTTCAGCCAGCACAGAACTGCTCAGACACTGTACGACGCTGTAGTTGCGCGCTACTCCTCCCCGGCCACTGCAGCCATAGGTCGACTCATGCTACCGTACCTGTTCCCCGATCTTTCCTCGTTCACCACTGCTGAGGACCTAGTTTCTCACCTGCGCGCTACTGACTCTCGCTCTCGTGCCGCCCTTTCAACCGAGTTCTGCGCCGCAAACCCCCCCCCCCCCCCCCCCCCCCCCCCCCCCCCCCCGATGTACTTCACTCTCTATTTCCTCGTCACCCGCCTCCCTGACACTCTTAGCTCTGTCAGGGACCACTTCCTAGCGCTAGACCCCACCACTCTCACTGTAGACGACTTCGAGAAGCACCTCCTCGCAGCAGAGAAGAACATCCTCGCTGTAGGTGCTGCTCGTGGCACTCCTCGCTCTCCCCTCTTTGAGGGGTGCTCCCCCTCCCCTCTCACCCCCTCCTACGCCTCCGCAGCTGCTGCTCACGACTACCTTGGTGCTGAGGGGGTCGGAGCTGCTTCCGCTCCCAGTGGGAAGCGTCACAGCGGCAGGGGCGGCAGGGGTGGCAGGGGCGGTGGGGGTGGAGGTGGTGGAGGTGGTGGAGGTGGAGGCGGTGGTGGGGGTGGTCGTGGGGGTGGAGGCGGTGGAGGTGGTGGTGGGGGCGGCGGAGGCACTGGGAGCGGTGGAGGCGGCAGCAGCGGAGGTGGGGGAGGAGGGAGCGGTGGTGGCAGTGGTGGTCAGGGCCAGCAGCAGCCGCAGCAGCAGCAGCAGCCGCAGCACCAGCAGCAGCATCAGCGTCAGCGCCAGACCCCCACTTCCCAGCAGCTTCTTGACTGGTATGCCGGGCGTGGGGCTTCTGGGGGTCCTGGTCGCTGCCCCTATATCATCCGCACAGGTCCCCGCGCTGGTCGCCAGTGCACAGGTTTTCACACTGAGCAGCGCTGCTTCGCTCGGCTTAGCGACGCCTGGCGCGCCAAGTTTCCTGATGCTACTGAGTTCCCCAACTGGGCAGACTTGCTTAGGCGTGATGTACCTATCTTTGATCTTGACTATGAGGCAATTCTTGCTGCTATGTATGCCTTGTCTGTTAGTGCTGAGGGTGACTGCTACTTGTGTGTGCCGCCGGATCCTGGTATAACCCCTGGTATAGCCCCTGCAGCACTAGGTGCTTGTGAGTCTGCTCCCCTTGGTACTGCGCCTGCACAGGCTTTGCACACCTTTACACTTGACTCTGGTGCTTCCCGCTGTTTCTTTCGCGACAGTACCACAGTCACTCCCCTCCCTGCACCTGTTCCTCTCTCACTGGCTGACCCCTCTGGGGGCCCAGTGCTTGCACGGTCTTCCACTGTGCTTCCGTGTCCGGCGGTCCCGTCTGGTGAGCTGTCTGGTCTCCACCTCCCCTCGTTCTCTACGAACTTGGTGAGTAACGCTGTCCTCCAGGATGCGGGGGTTGACACCTTCACCCCTGGCCGGGAGCGTGTGGCGATTTGCACGTGCTCCCAGACTGGTCGCCACCTGGCCACGTTCGCTCGTGCGCCGGGGTCCAGTCTGTACACCCTCACCACTGCGTCACGCTCCGCCCCTTTGTCTCCCCAGTTGCACGCGTCTGCTCAGGTAGCTACACAGTGTGAGTGTCGCTGGCTGTCGCACGACACTCTCCTGTGGCACCACCGCCTTGGTCACCCCTCCCTGCCTCGCCTACGCAGCATGCACTCCCGTCTCCTGGTTTCTGGGCTTCCCAGGTCTCTGCCTCCCCTCCCTCCCTCGCCTGCGCCGCCCTGCATTCCCTGCGTCGAGGGGCGGCAGCGCGCCGCTCCTCACTCCTCCTCGTTCCCTCCCACAGAGGCTCCACTGCAGACTCTCCACCTGGACGTGTGGGGCCCAGCCCGCGTCCGTGGACAGGGCCACGAGCGCTACTTCCTGCTGGTTGTCGACGACTACACGCGCTACACCACGGTCTTCCCCTTGCAGCGCAAGGGGGATGTCCCTGATGTTTTGATCCCCTGGATCCGCGCTACTCGTCTCCAGCTCCGCGAGCGGTTCCAGTCGGACTTTCCTGTCCTGCGTCTGCACTCTGACAGAGGTGGTGAGTTCTCCTCAGACCTCTTGGCAGCCTTCTGTGCGGAGCACGGCATCCGCCAGACTTTCACGCTTCCGGCCTCTCCTCAGCAGAATGGGGTTGCTGAGCGCCGCATTGGCTTAGTCATGGAGGTCGCTCGTACCTCCATGATCCATGCGGCTGTCCCCCCTTTTCTGTGGCCGTTTGCGGTCCGGTACGCCGCGCATCAGCTCAACCTTTGGCCCCGTGTCTCCTTGCCGGAGACCTCGCCCACACTGCTGTGGACGGGGAAGGTTGGCGACGCGTCGCGTTTCCGGGTCTAGGGTGCTCGTGCCTTTGTCCGCGATACCACCGCGGACAAGCTCTCCCCTCGCGCCATTCCTTGCGTCTTCCTTGGCTTTGTCCCTGACGCGCCTGGCTGGCAGTTTTACGACCCCGCCTCGCGCCGTGTCTTTGCGTCTCAGGACGTCACCTTTGACGAGTCCGTCCCCTTTTACCGCCTCTTCCCCTACCGCACTGCTCCTCGCCCCCCCCCCCGCCGCTCTTTCTCGCCCCAGGTCCTCCCCAGGTAGACCCCCTCCCCGCGCCAGGTCCTGCTCCTTCAGGTGTCTCTCAGGTAGACCCCCCTGCGCCTGCGCCTGTTGAGGTCACCGGTGACTCCGGTCCTGCTGCGAGTGGTGCTGTCCCTGGGGGTGCGGAGCTTGGGGGTGCTGAGTCTGGGGGCGCTGAGCGTGAGGAGCCTGGGGGTGCTGCGTCTGGAGGTGCTGCGTCTGGGGGTGCTGAGCCTGCGTGTGCGGAGCCTGGGGGTGCTGAGTCTGGGGGTGAGTCGCCTGAGGGTTCTGCGACTGCTTTTCCGCGGTCTCCTTGGAGTAGCCGTCTTCGTCCGCGTGTGCCCCTCACCTCCCAGCAGCTGCACGACTGGTACGGTCGCCGTCAGCGTCGCGATTCTGCACCTCAGGGCTCTACTGCTGGGGGTTCTTCTGCTGGTGTCGCTGGTCCCGGACGTGCTCGTACTGAGGGTACTGGAGCTGCTGGGGCTGGCGGTGTTGTGACTAAGGGTACTGGCGCTGCAGAGGGTGCTGGAGCTGCTGGAGGTACTGGAGCTGCTGGAGGTGCTGGCGGTGCTGGAGCTGCTGAGGGTACTGGAGCTACTAGCGGTGCTGGAGCTGCTGAGGGTACTGGAGCTGCTGGAGGTGCTGGAGCTACTGGTGCTGGTGGCACTGCTCAGCAGCGCGTGTTCTTCGCTCCGCCGTCTCCGTCGTCTCAGCCACCACCTGACTCTGCACTTCGCCAGGTTCTCAGTCTTCCCTCGTCTACTGGTCTTCCGTTACAGCCTGGCTCACCGCTGCCTGCTCCTTCTCCGTACACAGAGCAGACTAGGGGCCTTGCTGAGCGTCGTGAGCCTGCGTCGCGTCCTGTCTCACCTGTCCGTTCTGGTCGTTCCGGTCGTTGTGTTCCTCGTCAGCGGCAGCCGGCTGTCTCCGGCTCTCACCTTGTAGTTCGTCGTCCTTCCTCTCCTCCGCTGCGTGTTCCTCTGCCGTCTCCCCCTGCGTCCTCTCTGCCTGTCGTTGCTGACCCTGCGTCTGACCAGTTTCGTGCTGAGCACTCTACTGTCACGCGTCTGCTTGCCACTGTTGTCACTGACACGTCGTTTGAGTCTGCTGCTGCGTCTGCCTTAGTCGCTGAGCTTGTTGACTTTGCTGCTGCCTGTCGTCTCGACTACGCCGCCAGTCTTGTTGCTGAGTCTGAGTCTGTCTGTCCTCCGTCCGTCAGGGGTGAGTGTGCTCTTGGCACGGACGTCCTTGAGGACAGACAGGAGGACCTTGAGTGTCTTGCAGCCGCTGCGCCTCATCTCGTATCCATGCTGCTTGCCCCTGAGGGAGACCCGGATGCACCAGACATCCCTACCCCACGCTCTTACGCTGAGGCGATCGCGGGTGAGTACTCCTCTCAGTGGCAGACAGCCATGGACGCAGAGATGGCATCCTGGAAGTCCACAGGCACCTACGTCGACGAGGTTCCCCATCCTGGGGGCCGGTGGCAGTCTCTCTGGCTGAACCCTCTGGGGGTTCGGTCCTTGCACACTCCTCCACGGTTCTGCCGTGTCCGGCGGTCCCGTCTGGCTCTTTGTCTGGCCTCCACCTCCCCTCGTTATCCACAAAATTGGTGAGTGGATCTGACCTTCAGGACGCGTGGGTTGACCAGTTCACTCCTGGAGGTCAGCGGGTGACCCACTGTTCGTGTACTCGGACGGGCCGACACTTGGCCACGTTCACCCGTCAGCTTGGGTCGAGCCTGTACACCTTGACTACCGTATCTCCTCCGGTTGCTGAGTCTGGTCAGGTAGCCGCGTCGGGTCAGGTGTTTGCTGCAGCGTCCCGGTCTGGTCCTGAGTACGCCCCCTGCTCGTGTCGCCTCCTGTCTCACCAGACTCTCCTCTGGCACCGCCGCCTTGGTCACCCCTCCTTGCCTCGTCTCCGAGGCATGGCCTCCCGTGTCCTTGTCACTGGTCTTCCCCAGTCTCTCCCTCCCCTTCCCCCGGGGCCTGCCCCTACCTGCGTTCCTTGCGCCGAGGGGCGGCAGCGCGCCGCTCCTGACTCCTCCGAGTTCCCTCCGACGGAGGCTCCCCTGCAGACTCTTCACATGGACGTGTGGGGCCCAGCCCGCGTCCGTGGACAGGGTCACGAGCGCTACTTTCTGCTGGTCGTTGACGACTACTCGTGTTACACCACCGTCTTCCCCTTGCGCCGCAAGGGTGAGGTCAGTGAGGTGCTGATGGACTGGATCCGCGCTGCCCGTCGTCAGCTCAGCGTCCTCCTGTCCCTGGCACGCACCAGATGGCTCTGCGTCCTTCCACTGCTCCGCAGCGTGTCCCTCTGCCGTCTCCTCCTTCGTCCTCTCTTCCTGCCCTTGCTGACCCGCCGTCAGACCTTGCTCGTGCTGCCAGTCCTACTGTCACACGTCTTCTCGCTACTGTTGTCACTGACTCTTCATTTGAGTCCACTGCTGCGTCTGCCTTGGTTGCTGAGCTTGTCGATTTTGCTGCTCACTGTTGTTTAGACTACGCCGCTAGTCTTGTTGCTGAGTCTGAGTCTGTCTGTCCTCCGTCCGTCGGGGGTGAGTGTGCTCTTAGCACGGACGTCCTTGAGGACACGCAGGATGAGTTCCAGTGTTTTGCTGCTGCTTTACCTCATCTCGTGTCCATGCTGCTTGCCCCTGAGGGAGACCCGGATGCACCAGACATCCCGACCCCGCGCTCTTACGCAGAGGCGATAGAGGGTCCCTACTCCTCTCAATGGCAGACAGCCATGGACGCAGAGATGGTTTCCTGGAAGTCCACAGGCACCTACGTCGACGAGGTTCCCCCACCTGGGGCGAACATTGTCGATGGCATGTGGATTTTCAGGGTGAAGCGGCCGCCAGGTTCTCCGCCTGTCTTCAAGGCGCGTTACGTGGCTCGAGGCTTCAGTCAGGGGCAGGGAGTTGACTACTTTCAGACCTTCTCTCCCACCCCGAAGATGACCACTCTTCGGGTACTGCTGCACGTCGCTGCTCAGCGTGACTACGAACTTCACTCTCTTGACTTCAGCACAGCCTTCCTACAGGGCAGCCTGCACGAGGAGATCTGGCTGCGCCGCCCACGTGGCTTCACTGGGTCGTTTCCTCCTGGTACCCAGTGGAGCCTCCGGCGGCCAGTCTACGGTCTCCGCCAGGCGCCCCGTTAGTGGCACGACACACTGAGGACTATGCTTGCGGCTCTTGGGTTTGCTCCTTCCACTGCTGACCCGTCGCTGTTTCTCTGCACCGACACCACTCTGCCGCCGTTCTACATCCTCGTGTACGTCGACGACTTGGTCTTTGCTTCTGCTGACACTGCTGGACTGGCCCACGTGAAGTCGGAGCTGCAGAAGGGACACACGTGCACCCGGGACAGAGCACGGCGCACCATTACCTTGACTCAGTCACACATGGTGCAGCAGGTCCTTCAGCGCTTCAACTTCACGTACCCCTCGCCTTAGGCCACTCCTCTGTCTACTCGCCACTCGCTCTCAGCTCTGCCTTCGGATGAGTCCGTAGAGCCGAGTGGCCCGTACCCAAAGCTTTTTGGCTGCCTCATGTACCTGATGACCTGCACTCGACCTGACCTGGCATACCCTCTTAGCATCTTGGCACGCTATGTTGCTCCTGGGAGACACCGACCAGAGCACATGGATGCAGCTAAGAGGGTGTTGCGCTACTTGTGCAGTACGTCGGGCATGGGGCTTGTGCTTGGAGGACGGGCCCGAGTTGTCCTCACTGGTCACGCAGACGCTTCTTGGGTTGACGACTTGGCTACTCAGCGGTCGTCACAGGGTTACACCTTCAGCCTTGGTTCCGGCTCTGTTTCGTGGCGGTCTACCCGCTCGTCTTCTGTTCTCAGCTCCAGTTGTGAGGCTGAGATCTACGCAGGGGCCATGGCTGCACAGGAGTTACGCTGGCTCACCTACCTGCTGACCGACTTGGGAGAGGCGCCTCGTTCTCCTCCAGTTCTGTACGTCGACAACAAGGCCATGCTTGCCTTGTGTTAGGAGCACAGACTAGAGCACAGAACGAAGCACATTGCTCTGCGCTACTTCCTTGCTCGAGAGTTGCAGCAGCGTGGTCAGCTTCGTCTTGCTTACGTGGCCACTCGGGCCAACACTGCTGATATCTTTACCAAGGCACTTCAGCCTTGTGATCATCAGCGTTTTTGTACTATGCAAGGTCTTGTGCCTACTTGGCCTCACTTGCTCACTTCTTGACTTTGCTTGTACTGTGATCTATATATACCTGCACCTGCATGTTTACCCTTGCTAGGTTGAGATCACTGTCTTGCTTGTTCACCTTGATATATAACTCTGCATGTGAATTGGCCTTGTGGCCTTGTGCTTGTGCTCAGAATGTGTGGTGACGTCGTGATCCACCCTGAGCTTGCTTTGCTTTGCTTGACCGGTCTTGTGACCTCTTGTTCTCCCCCACTTTGCCTATGGGGGTGTGTCAAACATATATGATATAGCCTATGTAGGCTGTAGTGGGGTAGATACTATGGGGTACAACTTTTCTATGTTTTCATACTTGTACCCATCTCATTTCTAGTCCAAACCATTCCTCGTACATTTCTCACATACGGTTGGCTGTGGCCCGGGTTCTAATTCTCTTCGGTGATCGTGTGCTCGCTGAGGTGGCAGTCCCTCCAGTAAGTCGTCGGGAAAAATCCCCAGGTACCGTTTCAACAGTTCCTGTAATACGGGTGGTACTGCCGCCAGTAGTTTCTGAAAATCGCTCGGCTGTTCTGCTTCTTTCACCACTGCAATATCCACCGTGCACACGTCAGCTCTAGCGGCGACATTCCGTTTCATTGTGATGGCATTGACGTGGACCGTTGAAGACTCAGGCGACTGCCAGCGAGGTAGGTCAACCCAGTTACCGCAACTTCGCACAGTGCAGCTACATGTCGTCCAGTCGATTCTCGGGTTCTACCGTCGCAGCCAATCACGTCCCAGTAAAATGTCGTGCCCATCCAATATCGTCGCGAGCATTTCCTGTGTAAACCCGAAGTTTCTCTCGCAGCGCACTTTTACTCTCTCCACTTTATCCCGTGTGGCCAGCGGCGTTCCGTCAACTAAGCGTGCATCTATCTACGATAAACACCGGCTAAGTGCCAGTTGCAGATTTCTTGCAGCCGCGATATTAACTAAGATGTGACTTGCGCCTCCATTTATAAAAATATTCACCGCTGCTCCCTGTATTTTTCCGTGGATGAGTACTGGGCAATCCGTCGTTGTACCCTTCTTATTCATCCGAGCCCGATCGATAGCGTGAATCGGTACTGTGACTCGGTGAGGGTCGGTGAAGTTGGGCGAGCAGGTAGTCTCGTTTAGTAGTTGGCCCAACTTATACTGACTGCTGGCGTTTCCCTGCCTCTGAGACTCCCGCCCCTGCTCTGCTTCGCGGCACCTCAGCTCCTCTGGGCATTCGCTCTTGCGATGGCCCGGCCGATTGCAAGTAAAGCAGCACCCCTTAAACGGTGCGGCAACTGCATTCGCCGCAACGGCATGTACGGTGGCGTGCTCGATTGGTCCCCGAGGACGATGTCCGTAGTAGGACCCCGGTCTCGGACGGCGCAGAATGTCGATTTTCTCGGCGAGCGCGAGGATCTCGTTAAAATTCGAGAGCCCGCGTAGCATAAGTTCGTGCGAGATGTCCGGCTCCAGCCCTCCGACGTAACGGTCCACCCACTCCGCTTCATGCATGTAGCCGACTTGCTCGCATAATGCCAGAAAACCCTCGTGTAGTCTTGAACCGATATGAGCTGCCGCCAAGTACGCAGTCTCTGGCGCGCCGAAATAGAAGCCTCGATCGGCTCGAAGCGCGCCGAAAGCCCCGCGCACCATGCTATACTGGGCTGTCTCCCATGTTTCGCGTTCCGCCGTGAGTGTAGCAATTTCGAGGGCCGAATCTTCGAGTTGACGCACGAGATTGTCGAGCTGTGCTTGCGTCAGTGTCGCGAGAGTAATTTCAGCCATGGCGGGGGTGTCGGGCAAGCTCAGCGAGAGCCTCTGTCGTGGCCGTGCGTGCTTAAGAGAGAGCACTACGAGCGGCGGTGCTTGGTCGCTGAGAGACGTCTACCCCCCCCAAAATTTGAGATAGTGGGGAAGCGAAGGTGTGGGTGCGGTCCGAGAGAAGATCGTAGGCTCTGAATACCAAGTGTTACGAGTGCAATTGAGTGAGCAAGCGAGGATTGCACTATCGAGACAAGAATACCGTAATACCCCGGATAGTAGCGCATATGCGCTCATAAAATTATTATTTTTTAGGGGGGGCGCTTGTAATTGAGTAACGGCCATAAGCGCCGGCGCTTTTATAAAGGCAAAAATGAATTTCTCTGTAAAGAATATCATTATGAAGCCGTGAATAAGGCGAATACAACACTGTACCATGCACGCGGGATCGTGCATGGAATGGCGTCGAAACTTGCCGCGGTTCGATTTCCCACCGCACAAAACCCGTCCTGGTGCAACGCACCTGCCAGCGCTGATGCAAAACCTGCCGTGCGGCCCAATCAGGTTGGCATGCGCTGCCAGGCAGGAGCATCTCGGCAGAACCATCCAGAACGTGATGGAATCTTCCGTGCCAGCGCAGCATGGATGGTGCCCCCAACCCTCCTCTGCGGGTTGGGGCAGGGGTGTACTCGTCTCTCATCGACGAGGACCCCGAGCCGCAAACCAAAAGGGGTCCCCTTCAATCTCCCATTTCAACACCCAGGGTTGCCGTTTTTGATTCAGTCTTCTTTTTCTCGCCCGCCTGGCTGCGGAAGCCATGGCGGAATTCACAGGCACTCATTTTCTCTTCAAGAAAAAACCTTCTAGTAGGCTCGCGTACCGTGTTACAGCTGACGGGTGGTATAGCCGCATACCTCCAGACCCTCCAGAGCCACCACAGCCTCCTGCGCCGCCTGCTCCTCCGGCTCCTCCAGTGCCTCCGACCCCCCCTGCTCCTCCTGTTCCTCCTGTTCCTCCGTGTCCGGTGGCCCCTCACATCGACAACCACTGCGTGCTCACGCTCCTGCTCCCATCGGCGTTCGACGAGTATCTGTCAGGACCGGATTATGACAAGGGCCCCGATGTTGACGTACCCGCTCCAGCGCCAGCACCACGTTGGGGCCAGCCAGAAGATTTCACGTGGGATGAATCTGCAGTCGGCGCTAACGACGACGTGCAAGACGCCGAGGAAGGTTGGCGCGCTGAGGGCGACGCCGACGCCGAGGGTGGCACTAAGGCCGACACCGAGGCCGCTGCTGAGGCCGGCACTGCTGAGGATGTGTTTCCCGAGGGTGCGCCGGGCGGTGACGACGACGACGGCGTCGAATACTGGTCACGCGATGGCCTCCCCGAGAAACTCCCGATACCAACTTATCCTCCACGTAATCGAAAGCGACCTCACCCTTCTTCACAGACTCGTGATTCTCGCCCCCCCTCTCCCAGGCACAAGCCCAACGACCACAAGCGTCAGGCCTATACTGCCGCCGAGAAGTTAAAGTGGGTCGCGCAACTGGATGTGGCAGTGTCGGTGCGCGCTCTGGCTCGCGAGAGTGGCATCCACCGCAAGTGCCTCGCCAACTGGAAGCGTGCCGCTGATTTCCTCAAGGAAGCCCACTCTGCCAGGTGCCGCATGCACGGTCGCGGCAGGGCGTCGTGGTACCGCCCGATGGAGATTAAGGTGTATGAGCGACTGCTCGACTGGCGACGCAAGGGAACCGCGGTGTCCGTCGGCCGCCTGCAGGAGTGGTCCCGGGAGTTCATGAAGATTCTCTACCCCCTCGTGAAGTGGAAAGGGAGCCAACGGTGGTCGGACCGGTTCCGTCGGCGGTGGAATCTCAGCGTGCGAATGAAGACGAAGGTCGCCCAGAAAACCGCCGCCCGTAAGAATCATTTTTATTCTCTATGCCATGTGTATGCACTTGTTACTCACTAACCGTAACTGTGCTCAACCGCAGATGTTGCGGAGCAATGCAATAACTTCTGGCAATTCGTCCGTGACAAGCGTCGTGAGCGCGGCATCGAGACGACGTGGATTATCAACGCCGACCAGACGCCGCTGTGGCTGGAGATGCCCGCCACCACTACCGTCGATCAAACCGGTGTTCGGTCGGTGCCCATCAGGAGCGCAAGGTACCAGAAGGAGCGCGTGACCGTGATGTTGGCGTGCACGACGGACGGGATAAAGCTGAGACCGTGGGTTTTTTTCAAGCGGAAGGCCGTGCCGAAAGGGGTGTTCCCGCCGGGTGAGTCATGATTCTTGTTTGTTTGCTTTACACCAGTCCTGTTTTTAAAGAGACTTACAGAAGCTTGTTTGTTATGCAGATGTGGTCGTGTCGTGTCACGAGAACGGCTGGATGGACGCCAACGGCGTCATACAATGGCTTGAGGAGTGCGTTAAGCCATTTCTAAAGCCTGGGTTCGGGAGGCATGCGCGGAGCTCGATGGTCGTACTTGACTCGTACCGCGGACACCTCACTGAGGTCGTTAAGGAGAAGTTTCGCGAGCTCAACTGCGTGCCGGCGATCATCCCGTCTGGCTGCACGGCGGAGGTACAGCCCCTCGACGTCTCCATCAACAAGAGCTTTAAGGCGAGCGTTCGCCAGCAGTATCAGAAGTGGTTTCAGGAAGAAGGCCAAGAACAGCTAACCAGAGCAGGTACGGTAGCCACGCGAGTCCCTATCTTACCGTAGAAGATTTTCCCCCCTTTTGTTGCGCTAACTACCGGTATATATTGTGTGATTCTGTTGGTACAGGGAACTTGAAGAAGCCACCCCCAGAGGTGGTCGTGAGGTGGATCTCACGAGCTTGGAAAGCAGTGCCCGCCGACCTCATCAAGCGCGCCTTCCTCACCTGTGGCATCAGCAACGCGCTTGACGGCAGTGAGGACGGCCTCGCCATGGCGCACAGGCGGAGCCAGCTGACCGCGGAGGTGGATGTCGATGACTCCATCATCGCCGATGGCTTCTTCGGCAACAACTGCCAGGAGCCAGAATCCGACGAGGAGGAGTAGATTTTCTAGGTAGAGATGCTAAACTTTGCAATATGTAGCTAGATAAAAATGACAGTGATGATGTTGTAGGTGTAAAGTTAGCATGCTCATGTTTAGTGTTAATTAGAGATGTTTTTTTTGTAATGAGTTCTCTCCACAACGTGAAAAGGTGCGCTTATAATAAGTACACCCACTAGAGGGGGGGGCGCTTATAATCGAGTTCCGGCCATAAGCGCCATGCTCCAGATAGAAGCGCCGGCGCCCTTAATCGGACGGCGCCTATATCCGGGGCCATACGGTACAATGAGCGAAGGATGGAGCGAAGAATATATAGCGAAGCTACAGTGGTAACGGTAACGTGTGGAAAATGGGGTGCGCGACGGGCCTAGCACCGAGGTTGGGGATTGTCGAGGCGGAGGTCCGGAGCGCGGGTTACCAACCAAACCGTGAGGTTGGGTCGCGTCATGAACAGTGGCGGGAATAGTGTCAAGACGAATGTCGCGGGTGGTAACGGATTATTGTGGGGTGCTGTTGGCGGGAAACAGTGGTGTACGCGCTGAGCAGGGACGCTAAGTAAGGAAAAGGAATTTTCCTGTCAGCTAGAAATATGGTCTACACAAACCAACATGCGTACGTGAAAAACACATTTTTCCTTGTCCAAGTGATAACCACCAGCTAGGCTGAAAAAAGGAAGGTTCTAGAGGGGGCGAAAGGGATCTCCAAGCAGCCCAGGAGTGAATAGAAGGGGTCCTCTCAGGGTCGAAGCGAAATTGAGTGGCCAGCTTAATATCCCCTCGTGATTACAAATGCCTACATATGGGGCCACCTTTGTCTACCATGCGGCAAAGCTTCAATTGTGTATGCAAGTATCTGAAGATGACGTGTCCCCAGGCTGCGGCTTCCCATTAAGTTGTTAAGGTAAACAAGAAAGCCACGTTAACTAGAAGACAGCAACAACAGTCCCGCTTCCGTTTTCGCTACATGACAAAACTATCTACGGTTGACCTAGTATCTATGCCGAGTCCATTCCAATGTGGAAGCTGCTGGATCTGTCGGCGAGAAGCAGCTTCTCCAAGACGAAGCGCGAGAAGCAAGTAACTTCCAACAATCTACTTGATCGGAATAAGGGCGTTGTCGATCTCGTAGCAGATGGCCGTGGGGTCCCTGTACAAGATCTTGGTAATATTCGCCAGCTCGTAACCCTGCTGAGCGAACTGAGGGCCCACGGTCACAGCGCCGGGCTTGGCGGCCTTGTACTTCTGGATCTGCCTGCCGGTGCCGCTGAAGGTGACGTAGCCCTGGCCGACCGCGTCCTTTGCCAAGCGCTGGGGAGTGGCCTGGAAGTTGAGCATGCCGAACTTGAGCAGATCCTGGAGGGTGGCTGGGGTCTTGGCGTATGGTTTCTGCGCGGGGAAAAGAACAAGGGCGGAATACGAACACTCGGTGAGGGCACAGAAAGGCATCTCTCCTGGCATGTTGTCTGCATAGCGAAGTCAAACTAAGAGAACTTGAGCTAAGCGAAGGGCGACAGTTGGACGATCCGGGCACGCACGTACCAGGGTGGCTGCCTTGGCGGTCCTGAAAGCGGCGTTGGGCGGAACGAGGCAGGTGAAACCGGTGGTAGACGACGAGAGGTAGTCAGTGATCCACTTTTGCATACCTGCAAGCAGCTCAGAGAAAAGAAATTAGGATGCTTTGTCAGCTCTTTAGAAACCCAGAAGCCAGGATTCCGCATTCACAAGATATACACAACATGAGGTGGGGAATCTTACCTGCTTTTTTCACGATGGCAAGGTAAGTGCTGTATTTTCCAGACTTTTGAAGAGCTTGGGTGATGAGAGTCCACTGGAGTGTGCCGTCGCGATAGACCTTGGCCTCAGTGGTGAAGCAGGCGCATGACAGAGCCAGAACGAGAACAGCCATGGAAAGGAATCGAGCCATTTTTTAAGGTAAAAGCTACGGCGAACTTGCGCTTGGAGGGCGAGGCAAAACACGCTGAATCTAGCGAGAGTACTAAATTTGAAGGCTGAAGAATGTTCAGACAAGGAGGCGTAGAAGAGAGGCGGCTAGCTGTGTGCTTACAAGAATGAGAACCGGCGATATTTCTACTCCCTCCGGAAACAAAAATTCGTGGTCTGAGTTGTGCGAGTGACTGCGGTGCTGCTAGGCGTTTCGGCATTCTGAAAGAGCGTGGGAAATCGGTGTCGCGAGGCGAAAATCGCACACAGAATCGTTGTGTCGCATCCCACAGGGATTCAGACTGGGCTGTCGCGCGCCGTATTGAAAGACCATCTTTTCTGAAATTTGCGAGTTTCGCTGAGCTGCTTGTTCTGTATGTTCAAAATTCGCGCGCTTGCTCAGTCGAGCCGCCTTCACGCCCCGCTGAAATCCAGCCGTTTATGATCTGATTGCCCGCGCGTTTTTTTTTGTCGCTGTTGCTGTTGTCGTCCATACTGGTAACCACTTGACCACGAGAAATACAAGAACTTTTGTATTAACAGTCTATCCCCGTTAGAAATGCGAGACACTTCTACTGGCGTTTTGCTGTTATGGAGAGGCGTTTTTCCTTGGGTAGGGAAAACATTCACCGACCTCATAATGATCCACTAGTATTAGGTCTCAACAAGCATGAGAGAATGCCCAACACAAGTGCCTCAGATGTGGTTCCCTAGGGAGTTCTGCTATTTATCTTCACAGATCTAGGAGCAGTACATTATCCAACAGAGGTTTCCGCAGGCTGAACGAGAAGCCTAGGTAAGGCGGCCAACGCGGTCTGCTAGGGTGGTTTGAGTGGCTGAACCTGTAATCCCCAGCATATTTTTATTAAGTATAATCAAGACACCTAGTGCAGAATGCTTGTGTGAAATGAGATGAGACGCAATTGGAGAGAACGGGGTACAAGGTAGGGGAGGAGGAGGATGCTGATGCACTCTAACGGAAGACTGCTCAAAGAGCATAGTGAGCCAAGCCCTTCTTGAGGTTCTGAGGATCCACAGAGTATGTGAGAATCCTTCCGTCCTGCAGACCCACTAAAATACACTCTTCCGGCGCCACATACAGCGATGTCACTGGCACACCCTGCCCGTCAAACCGAACAATTTCTTCCAGAGTGAAAATCGACCGCACAACCACGCCGCCGAACGAGCTCCCACCCGTGACCAGGAACTCGCCACAAACAGTAGTAGCCATGGCTCCGATTCGCTCGCTCACATCCGCAGAAGCTAGCCATTCTCCGTTGATAGACGCAGAGTGCAGCAGAAGATCGGTTTCGGAGTAAGCCACGATGATCCCAGAGGTGGAGACGACTAGGCTGTGCACCGGGCTGCCTCTTTCCGTTTTCGTGCTGCTGCCGCTTTTCCCGCTTGCTGCGGAAATGGAACGGGGAGAGCCGACGGGCGATATGCTGAGGAGACGGCCGCTGGCGCTCTTAGTGAAGGTTTTCTTTGGTGTAGTACTGCCGGAGGTGTTGCCGCGAAGGGACGAGGAGGAAGAGGAGGTGGAGGGGAGAGCAAGTGAGCGCAAGAAGCGACCGCGGTGGAGAGTGTAGAGGATGATGGTTCCATCTGTGGATCCGCTGACCACGAGATCGAGCTCTGAGCGGACGGCAACGCACGTCACGGCGTCGTCGTGCCCGCACAGAACGAGACGAGGCTTGTCGTACACGACGTGCTCCGGGCGGCTGCGGGCGGTTCGCTCGACTTCCCAGACCATGACTGTGGTGTCCGCGCTGCCTGTCACGATTGATGTGCCCTGCGCTGATACTGTAATGGAAGGCAGCGGGGAGTGGGGAGTGGGGAGCAGGGGAGGAGTCGGGAATGAGCAGCAGGGGGTAGGGAGAAGGGAGTGGGGAGCACATTGGGAGTGGGGAGCACATTGGGAGAGAGATGAGGAGAAACAAAGTGTTTTCTGCTCACTGTGTTGGTGCGACAGGGAGTCGGAAAAGGCGATGGGAAGGGACGTGTGTGCATTGGAGGACAGATTGAGAAGGGAGTGGATGGACAGTGTGTGCCATTGAGATGAGTTGCATTTCACTACCCACCATCCCACCGCCCCACCATCCCCCCATCGCCCATCCCTCATCCCACCATCCCCGCATCCACCAACCCACCACAACACGCACCCGCGAGGCAGGTAACGACGTCATTGTGAGCGCGAATGGTGCGCACAACCTTCCCATCCGACAGCGACACGCAGCGGAAGCTATTGTCCCAGTGCCCGCACGTGAGCAGGTACGAGGGTGCGGAGGCAGAGGCTGCCGAGGGCGGCTGTAGGATGTCGAAGCAGTTGGGAGTGGCCTCCACGCTGCTGGCGATGGGCGCTCCTATGCGACGCAGGAAGATGGAGTCCCCGAAGCCGATGTAGGGCTCCTGGTTGGGAGAGGAACGGGGGGAGTAAGGTTTTGAGAAAGCTTGTAGCAGTTGGGAGTGGCCTCCACGCTGCTGGTGACTGGGGCTCCTATGCGGCGCAGGAAGATGGAGTCTCCAAAACCGATGTAGGGCTCCTGGTTGGTGGAAGGAAGAGGGGGGGAGAGAGAGAAGCATGGGGGAGTGGGAGGGGGAGCGGGAAGAGGGGTGAAGGATGGGAGAAAGAACAGAGTATGGGGAAAACGCTTTCAGGTGAGATGTGGCTTATTGAGGATTTAAACCAAGTAAATATAGGGAGGAAAGTGGGGAGGGATTAGGGGAAGACATGGTAGCACACACACCAGCAAACACACCAGCAAACACACCAGCAAACACACCAGGAAACAAACACACCAGCAAACACAGCAGCAAACACAGCAGCAAACACAGCAGCAAACACAGCAGCAAACACAGCAGCAAACACAGCAGCAAACACAGCAGCAAACACAGCAGCAAACACACCAGCTAACACACCAGCTAACACACCAGCAAACACAGCAGCAAACACAGCAGCAAACACACCAGCAAACACAGCAGCAAACACAGCAGCAAACACAGCAGCAAACACACCAGCAAACACACCAGCAAACACACCAGCAAACACACCAGCAAACACACCAGCAAACACACCAGCAAACACACCAGCAAACACACCAGCAGAGACACCAGCAGAGACACCAGCAGACACATCAGGAGACACATCAGCAGACACATCAGCAGACACATCAGCAGACACATCGACAGACACACACAGCAAACACGCAGTCAAACAGACACACAAGCCAGGCAGGTAGACACACCACTGATCCCGAGAACGTGAACGAGGCCCCCGACTGGGTGTACGGCGATATCCAGTAGCGCAGAGACAGCAGCTGACCAGAAGTCAGCGTCACCGCCTTGCCATCCACCAACCCCACAAACACCACCGACACATCGCCCTCCCCGGGCTGTCCTGATCCCGAAGAAGACAGCGACACACCCAACCCCCCGCCCCCTCCCCCTCCTCCTCCACTGGGGATAGACGTCAGGGCAGACGAGCCACCAGTGGAGGCAGAACCAGAGGCAGAGGAGGAGGCGGAGGAGGAGGAGGTGAGGACGGGAGGCGGGAGTTGCGAGGTGAGTTCGAGCGAGGACGGGGAGAAGAGCAGCGGGCGGAGGACGGGGACAGGGGGGCCTCGGCGCGGGTGCGGCTTGCGGAAGAGCTGCAGGGGCGTCTGGCCGAAGTTGGCGATCTGATCCTCTACTGAGGCCCGCTCAAAGGGGTTGGTGATGGCGTCTAGATCCACAGAGCCCTCGTATGTGAGGTAGTAGAACACGTTGCCAGCCTGAGAGGCGGAAAAGAGGGGGGGAGGGGCGAAGGAGAGGAGAGAATAAGAGGTGCAAAAACTTAAAGATGGCAATATGGTACTTCACACAGACAGTGCCCCCCACACTTTCAGAAGCTGGTGACTGAGGCACAGGGAGATCGAAAGAGACATTGTAGGTCAGAGTAAACATGCCCATGCCCATGCCCATACCCATGCCCATCCCCACTGATACCCCCAGCTCCCCATAAGCCGACTCATGTCAATGTCATCCTGGCCGCGCTGGCGGAAGGCGAAGATCCGAAGATGAGGTCGACCCTGTGAAGATTGTGAAGTGAATGATTGACTTCATTAGAGGAAAGGGGAGCATACATAGGATGCAAGAGGAGCTTGGAAGGGAAGGGGGAAAGGTGGGTGGTTGGGTAGTCCCTATGGCAACTTGCAAGGAGGGGGGGCACCCAACTTGTGGGTTGCAAGAGGGGGGGTACCCAACTTGTGGGTTGCAAGAGGGGGGGTACCCAACTTGTGGGTTGCAAGAGGGGGGGTACCCAACTTGTGGGTTGCAAGAGGGGGGGTACCCAGCTTGTGGGTTGCAAGAGGGGGGGTACCCAACTTGTGGGTTGCAAGAGGGGGGGTACCCAACTTGTGGGTTGCAAGAGGGGGGGTACCCAACTTGTGGGTTGCAAGAGGGGGGGTACCCAACTTGTGGGTTGCAAGAGGGGGGGTACCCAACTTGTGGGTTGTAAGAGAGGGGGTACCCAACTTGTGGGTTGTAAGAGAGGGGGTACCCAACTTGTGGGTTGTAAGAGAGGGGGTACCCAACTTGTGGGTTGTAAGAGAGGGGGTACCCAACTTGTGGGTTGTAAGAGAGGGGGTACCCAACTTGTGGGTTGTAAGAGAGGGGGTACCCAACTTGTGGGTTGCAAGAGAGGGGGTAGCCAACTTGTGGGTTGCAAGAGAGGGGGTACCCAACTTGTGGGTTGCAAGAGGGGGGGTACCCAACTTGTGGGTTGCAAGAGGGGGGGTACCCAACTTGTGGGTTGCAAGAGGGGGGGTACCCAACTTGTGGGTTGCAAGAGGGGGGGTACCCAACTTGTGGGTTGCAAGAGAGGGGGTACCCAACTTGTGGGTTGCAAGAGAGGGGGTACCCAACTTGTGGGTTGCAAGGGAGGGGGTACCCAACTTGTGGGTTGCAAGAGAGGGGGTACCCAACTTGTGGGTTGCAAGAGGGGGGGGTACCCAACTTGTGGGTTGCAAGAGGGGGGGTACCCAACTTGTGGGTTGCAAGAGGGGGGGTACCCAACTTGTGGGTTGCAAGAGAGGGGGTACCCAACTTGTGGGTTGCAAGAGAGGGGGTACCCAACTTGTGGGTTGCAAGAGAGGGGGTACCCAACTTGTGGGTTGCAAGAGAGGGGGTACCCAACTTGTGGGTTGCAAGAGAGGGGGTACCCAACTTGTGGGTTGCAAGAGGGGGGGTACCCAACTTGTGGGTTGCAAGAGGGGGGGTACCCAACTTGTGGGTTGCAAGAGAGGGGGTACCCAACTTGTGGGTTGCAAGAGGGGGGGTGCCCAACTTGCACTTGGGGGCTCCAACACTTGTGGGTTGCAAGAGGGGGGGTACCCAACTTGTGGGTTGCAAGAGGGGGGGTACCCAACTTGTGGGTTGCAAGAGGGGGGGTACCCAACTTGTGGGTTGCAAGAGGGGGGGTACCCAACTTGTGGGTTGCAAGAGAGGGGGTACCCAACTTGTGGGTTGCAAGAGAGGGGGTACCCAACTTGTGGGTTGCAAGGGAGGGGGTACCCAACTTGTGGGTTGCAAGAGAGGGGGTACCCAACTTGTGGGTTGTAAGAGAGGGGGTACCCAACTTGTGGGTTGTAAGAGAGGGGGTACCCAACTTGTGGGTTGCAAGAGAGGGGGTACCCAACTTGTGGGTTGCAAGAGGGGGGGTACCCAACTTGTGGGTTGTAAGAGAGGGGGTACCCAACTTGTGGGTTGTAAGAGAGGGGGTACCCAACTTGTGGGTTGTAAGAGAGGGGGTACCCAACTTGTGGGTTGTAAGAGAGGGGGTACCCAACTTGTGGGTTGTAAGAGAGGGGGTACCCAACTTGTGGGTTGTAAGAGAGGGGGTACCCAACTTGTGGGTTGCAAGAGAGGGGGTACCCAACTTGTGGGTTGCAAGAGAGGGGGTACCCAACTTGTGGGTTGCAAGAGGGGGGGTACCCAACTTGTGGGTTGCAAGAGGGGGGGTACCCAACTTGTGGGTTGCAAGAGGGGGGGTACCCAACTTGTGGGTTGCAAGAGGGGGGGTACCCAACTTGTGGGTTGCAAGAGGGGGGGTACCCAACTTGTGGGTTGCAAGAGGGGGGGTACCCAACTTGTGGGTTGCAAGAGGGGGGGTACCCAACTTGTGGGTTGCAAGAGGGGGGGTACCCAACTTGTGGGTTGCAAGAGGGGGGGTACCCAACTTGTGGGTTGCAAGAGGGGGGGTACCCAACTTGTGGGTTGCAAGAGGGGGGGTACCCAACTTGTGGGTTGCAAGAGGGGGGGTACCCAACTTGTGGGTTGCAAGAGGGGGGGTACCCAACTTGTGGGTTGTAAGAGAGGGGGTACCCAACTTGTGGGTTGTAAGAGAGGGGGTACCCAACTTGTGGGTTGTAAGAGAGGGGGTACCCAACTTGTGGGTTGTAAGAGAGGGGGTACCCAACTTGTGGGTTGTAAGAGAGGGGGTACCCAACTTGTGGGTTGTAAGAGAGGGGGTACCCAACTTGTGGGTTGCAAGAGAGGGGGTACCCAACTTGTGGGTTGCAAGAGAGGGGGTACCCAACTTGTGGGTTGCAAGAGGGGGGGTACCCAACTTGTGGGTTGCAAGAGGGGGGGTACCCAACTTGTGGGTTGCAAGAGGGGGGGTACCCAACTTGTGGGTTGCAAGAGGGGGGGTACCCAACTTGTGGGTTGCAAGAGGGGGGGTACCCAACTTGTGGGTTGCAAGAGGGGGGGTACCCAACTTGTGGGTTGCAAGAGGGGGGGTACCCAACTTGTGGGTTGCAAGAGGGGGGGTACCCAACTTGTGGGTTGCAAGAGGGGGGGTACCCAACTTGTGGGTTGCAAGAGGGGGTGTACCCAACTTGTGGGTTGCAAGAGGGGGGGTACCCAACTTGTGGGTTGCAAGAGGGGGGGTACCCAACTTGTGGGTTGCAAGAGGGGGGGTACCCAACTTGTGGGTTGCAAGAGAGGGGGTACCCAACTTGTGGGTTGCAAGAGAGGGGGTACCCAACTTGTGGGTTGCAAGGGAGGGGGTACCCAACTTGTGGGTTGCAAGAGAGGGGGTACCCAACTTGTGGGTTGCAAGAGGGGGGGGTACCCAACTTGTGGGTTGCAAGAGGGGGGGTACCCAACTTGTGGGTTGCAAGAGGGGGGGTACCCAACTTGTGGGTTGCAAGAGAGGGGGTACCCAACTTGTGGGTTGCAAGAGAGGGGGTACCCAACTTGTGGGTTGCAAGAGAGGGGGTACCCAACTTGTGGGTTGCAAGAGAGGGGGTACCCAACTTGTGGGTTGCAAGAGAGGGGGTACCCAACTTGTGGGTTGCAAGAGAGGGGGTACCCAACTTGTGGGTTGCAAGAGGGGGGGTACCCAACTTGTGGGTTGCAAGAGGGGGGGTACCCAACTTGTGGGTTGCAAGAGAGGGGGTACCCAACTTGTGGGTTGCAAGAGGGGGGGTGCCCAACTTGCACTTGGGGGCTCCAACACTTGTGGGTTGGATTGGCACCCCAACTTGCAAGTCTACACCCCAAAGTTGGGTGTAGGCCTACAAAGCAAGCTACACCCAAAGTTGGGTGTAGCCCCAACCCCTTTTATACTTAGCATGCTATACACACATTTCTAACAGACCCACTCGTGCAGGTCTTAACCGACCCAACAGCCACCCACAGCCGCCCCCAACCCCGCCGCCTCCAGCCCCACATCCCCATTCCCAAATCCCCCAGCACACAACTCACGTCAATGGCTTCCTGGCCGCGCTGCCGAAACCCAAAGATGATTGCAATCCACTCGTGCAGAACTTTACTGAACCAAGAGCCACCCGTCCCCGTCCCCACCCCCATTCCAAACTCCCCAGCACACAACTCACGTCAATGGCTTCCTGGCCGCGCTGGCGGAAGCCGAAGATGAGGTCGACCCACTCGTGCAGCCGGCTGCTAACATACTCGCACTCCAGGGCCTCCCTGCACTTGCGCACAAACGTCTCGGGGGAGCCCTGAGGAAGAGGGGATAGGGGCGGGGAAGGAGGCGGGGAGGGAGAGGGGTGAGTGGGATGGGGTTGAGGGGAACAAACAAAAGGCGGCGGCTGCTAACATACTCGCACTCCAGGGCCTCCCTGCACTTGCGCACAAACGTCTCGGGGGAGCCCTGGTGGGGGAGAGGGAGGGGGGGGGGGGGGAGGGTGGGCGGGAAGAGGGGCGGGAAAGGAGGTGGGGAGGGAGAGGCAGAGGAAGGAGGCGGGAGGGAGAGGGGTGAGTGGGGCGGGGCTGAGGGGAAGAAAAAAGGAGCGGCAGCTGCTCACATACTCGCACTCCAGGGCCTCCCTGCACTTGCGCACAAACGTCTCGGGAGAGTTCTGGTGGGGGAGAGGAGGCGCGGAAAGAGGGGTGGATGGGGAAAGCTTGAGGTACGTGGAGGAAGCGGCCGCTCACATACACATAATACGATCCTCTCTTCCCCCCCCCCTTCTCTCACCTTAGCCCAGGGCGGCAGCACCACATCCCCCAGAGCATGCCCGTCCTGCCGCACGCCCAGAAAGTATCCGTTCTTGTTGACCAGGAACTTGGGTTGGTAGTAGAACTCGGGAATCAGCTCATCCCCTCACCATGCCCATCTCTTACCTCACCGTGCCCCTCCTCACCTCACTCGCCCCTCTTGCCTCACCTCGCCCCCCTTCACCTCCCCCCTCTCCCATCCTCCCCCTTCCACCCACCCCCCCCCCCCCCCTCTTTCCCACACCCCCCTCTCACCTTAGCCCAGGGCGGCAGCACCACATCTCCAAGCGCGTGGCCGTCCTGCCGCACGCCCAGGAAGTAGCCGTTCTTGTTGACCAGGAACTCGGGGTGGTAGTAGAACTCGGGGATGAGCTCCTTGACGTCGCTGGTGTTGGAGAGACAGTTGGCCCATGCTGATGCCACTGAATGGAAGAGCCGATCCGCATGGTCAAACTTGCCGCCCTGGTATTCAGGGTTTAGGGGAAAGAGAGGCGGGAGAGGGAAGGGATGGGAGGGGAATACCCGAGCAGGGTAGTGGGGAGGGGGGCGGGTTAGATGGGTTAGAAGTAGGTGGGGGAGGGAGTGAAAAAGAGGAGGGGAGAGAAGGGAGGTGGTGTGGAAGGGGGGCAGCAGGTGGTAGTAGAACTCGGGAATCAGCTCCTTGACATCGCTGGTGTTGGAGAGACAGTTGGCCCATGCTGATGCCACTGAATGGAAGAGCCGATCCGCATGGTCAAACTTGCCGCCCTGGGGAGGGAGGGGAGGGAGGGCAGGGGAAAGGAGGAGTAGGGTAGTAGGAGGAGGTGGGTTAGAAACAGCTGAGGGGGAGAGAGGGGTGAGTGGAAGGGAGGATTGGAGAGAAGTGAGATGTGAAGTGAGCCAAAGAGACAAAAGGACACACAGACAGACACACAAACACATACCGAAGCCAACAGCAGTGCACCCACACGCACAGAGGCAGGCACAGAGGCATGCAAAGAGGCACGCGCACACACACACACGCACCTGCAGGGACACGTTGAGTGTGGCGAAGGGCTCCATGCGCAGCAGGAAGAAGAGCACGATGCCGGCCGTGGAGTAGTGCGACCCGTAGAAGAAGCTCGGGATGTCGGGATCCGCAAACCCGTGGTACCGGTCCTCAAACATCTGAGGGGTTGGGTGCGGTGGAGTGCAGCGGGTTGGGGTGGGATGGAGTGGCAATACACGGAGGTCAGGGCATGGGCAGAATGAAACAAGGAAACCGTTCTGTGGTTTGATGAAACCAGAGGCTTCACGAAGTAATGTTTGAGTCTTTTCCAACACAACTCCAAGCAATCCTGGGGACCCCTAACCAGTGTGTGTGGGCAGTGTGAGACAGTAACCTCCCCTCCACTCCCCTCACCTGGAACCTCTTCTCATCGAGAGCACCAATGGGCTTCGACAGATCCCTGAACGTATCAGGGTTGTTCAGATCCAGATCCTCCGAGGTATAATCCGCAATCACCCACGGGAACACGGGGTATTGCATCAGGTCATTGTACGATCGCCCTGCGAGCGTGTTCAGCACCATAAGATACTCAAAGTTGCACATATCCCTCCTCCTCCACGCAGCCTTCGCCCTCTCAGCAAGATCCAACGCCCTCCTCTTATCCACCAGTAAAACCCCGTCCCAGATGCTCCCTCCCACGCCCGCGCCCCCACCTCCTCCCCCTGCCCCGCCTCCGCCTGAGCTGCTTCTATCCCTGTCCCCGCCTCTGTTCCGCTGAATCACATGGGTCAGATTCGCCAGGCGAGTGGCCACGTCCTTAGCATTTACCACCGAGGAGAAGTTGAGAAACACAGGCGCGTAGGACGAGGAAAAGAAGATCTCAACCGCAGAGAACCGCAGCAGATACCTCGTGATGTGGATCCGCTTCACAACAGCTAGTGGCCACCGCCGGTGCCGCTTCACATCGTTGTGGAAATCCACGTTCTTCTGGTTGCTTGTCACCAGCTGCTCTAGCAGCTTTCCGGAGGAGCTTCGAGGGGAGAGCAGCGCGAGCTTGGTATGCAGCCGCCGCCACCGAGACGCCGTGCTGGGAGTCGCAGGGACCGACCCGCTGCTGCTGCTCGTGGTGCTGCTGCTTCCCGTGATCATCCCCCCGGTGGGGGTTACAGGCGAGTTGGTCGCTCCTGATCCTCCTCCTGGTCCAAACCCTGTGACGGAAATCGAAAGAGGGGTTTCGGGTACTGCGGGTGCAGGGGCGGTGGTGGCGGATGCAGCAGAGGAGGCAGAAGAGGGGCCAGACGTCCCAGTTGCTGATGCAGCAGACGCAACCGCAGCAGAAGCAGCCGCGGTTGCCGTCGCGGCCGTGTCGTGTCTCAGCTGGCCATTCTGATCAAACACAGACGCGCTCCCGTTCCCTTCAACCACAAACTCTGTGTGAAAATGCACCACGGTTCGCATAATCTCTAGCCTCCCAGCCAGCTTCCGTTTCGCAGTCACCAGCACGCAGGGCACAGACATGAGCACCACATCATCTGCCGGCTCATCTGTAGACATCTCATCGCCCAAACCCTCCTCGAATTTGTTCACCTTTGGCGATCCTGCCTCTTCCTGCTCTCTCACCGCTGCTTCCTCCATTGCATCGTTTTCCACATGAGCTTCCTCTGCGGCGGCTTCTAACTGCGCCTGCACGCCTCTTAACCCCTTCAGCAGTAGCACAGCCTGCTGTGCCGCTGTCTTAGTCGCAGTCAGCGGAGAGTTGAGATACCCTCCGCCGGCGAGAGGAGACAGAAGCATGGGCGACGCACCGCCGCTGCTGGGCGACTTGACAGAGGAGGGAGACGCGAGCGCGGAGGAGGTGGTGGAGGCGGAGGAGGCGGGGGTGCAGAGGACGGGGTTGAAGCGGTAGTTGGGGCGAAGGCGGAAGCGGCGGCGGATGGGGTCTTCCATCTTGTCGAGCTTCCAGCGAGCGGGCGCGTCTGTGGGTAGGCGCCCGGGCGACCACGCTCCCCGCTCGTTCGTGAGATCCCGGAACAGCTGGTTCCACCGGCCCTGGGGTAGAGGGGAGGTACGGAGGGGAAACAGGGAGACGGAAAGGGGGTAGGGGGGATATGGGGGAGAGGAGAAGGAGGAGCGGGGAAGGAGGAGGGGGTATTAAGATGGGGGGGATGGAATGGAGCCATGAGCTGCTGCTCCTCCTCCTCCTAAGCCCACACGAACAGCACAGTCAGCAAGCGAGCGAGCGAGCGAGCGAGCAGGCACATGAGCAAGCAAGCAAGGCAGCACTCACAGCGAGGAACTGCTGCTCCTCCTCATAGCCCACGCGGACCGTAGCCCGCCTCTTGCTCTCCTCCGTGGTGAGCTCTGTGAGTATAGCGCGCCTGTGCTCCTCCATCGCCTCTAGCAGCTCTCGCTCCACCGCCTCCCTCTCCCCCACCTCGCCCCGCAGTGCCTCAGGGGCCTGCATGCGCCGCTCTCCTAGCACCTCCACCAACGTCTCCTCCTCCTTCAACTGAGGGGATTGGACAAGGGGGGAGGGGTTTGGAAGAGGACAGGGGAGGGATAGGCGGCCGGAGAGAGGGAGGGAGGAAGGAGGTGGGAGTCAACATGAAGCAAAACTTCCCGCTTCTGCTATCGATTCAATCAGTGCCTCCTACTCCTCCACCGCCTCCCTCTCCCCCACCTCGCCCCGCAGGGCCTCAGGGGCCTGCATGCGCCGCTCTCCTAGCACCTCCACCAACGCCTCCTCCTCCTTCAACTGAGGAGGGTTAGGGGAGAGGACAGGCAGGAAGGATTAGGGGAGAGGATCGGGAAAGGGGAGGAAGAGAATGTGAGCCAACAGAAAGCAAAACACTCCCCATTCACCAACTTTTCCACCCACCACCTCCTGCATTGCCTCCCCACTCACCCCCTCCCCCACTCACCCCCTCCCCCCTCATCCCCCCAACTCACCGCCTCCTGCACTCGATCCTGCTGCAGCAGGCTGTACACTGAGAAGTCCCCCACGCTGCCCCCACCGCCCGGCCTCCTCTCGGCTATCGATGCCACGAGCACAGATTTCGCTCTCTCCACCACCTCGCGGATCAGTTGGGATGCTATGTGCTGCCTCGCGCCTGCCTCCCTCCCTGCCTCCCGCGCCGCTAGCCGGTCCCGAGCCTGCTGCTCCAGCTTCTCCCGAGCCTGCACCAGAGCCCTGGAAGGGGTACAGGGAGGAGGGGGGTGAAAAAAGAGAAAGGAGAAAAGAAAGCAATTAAACCTCTCCCTCCACTTGACAAAGAGGAGGATCTGGAAAGTACGCGTCAAGTGGAGGGAGAGGTGAGAGGGCAGTGAGCACAAGGGAAGGAGAGGGGCGAGATAGGGGAAGGGGTGGGGGTGGAGAGGGGAGCATTGACTGGCTAAGAAGCTGAGAACTCGGACAAAGCATAAGGCAATCACCACCTAGTCTTCCCGTCCAACAACATTCAGCAGCAGAGCAGCTCACCAGAGGAAGAGGTGCAGGTGGTTTCTGAGGGAGGTGGTATCCGCACACGAGTGCAGCAGCGCGGGCAGGATGAGAGCAAACTGCTGCATGCACTGCGAGGTAGCCTCTAGCTCCGCGTCATACAAATAAAACAGCACCAGCCGAAACGCCACATGCAAACAGTGCTCATTCCGCTGCCTCGTCGCCTTATCCCCCGGCCCCGATGCACCCCTCCCCCCGTCCGCACCCCCCCCACCCGACCCCACCAGGGCCAGCCCAGTCCGGCTGATTCCAGCGAGGGAGAAATAGCTCATGGCCTGCTGCTGCTGCTGCTCGAGTTGGGACTGGGAATAGGCTGAGGCGGCGGGGTCTTGGGCGCCAGAGAGCACTGAGAAGGAGGCCCACACGCGGTCGAACAGGCGCCACCGCGCTGCTGCCTCGTCCGGAGGGAGCTCTGGGCGCTGGTAGCGCTGCTGGGGTCGCTGTATGTCAGGGAATGTGCTCCTGGGGGAGGGGAAGATGGGGGGAGGGGAAGATGGGGGGAGAGAGGGGGGGACGAGCAGGGAAAGAGCGGGGGAAGAGGGAGGGGAGAGTTGGGGAGAGGTGGGCGAGAGGGGGGACGTTGATTCAATTGGGCAACAAAGAGCACTGAGGAGGCCCACACGTGGTCGAACAGGCGCCACCGCGCTGCTGCCTCGTCCGGAGGGAGCTCTGGGCGCTGGTAGCGCTGCTGGGGTCGCTGTATGTCAGGAAAGGTGCTCCTGGGGGAGGGGACGATGGGGGGAGAAGGGGGTCAGGGAAGGGGAAGTAGGGGGAAGAAAGGGGAAAGAGGGGGGCAGAGGCGGGGTAAGGTAAGGGGTGGCGGTGGTAGCTCTGCTGATGTGATGTGGTTGCTAAATACCAGAGCAACGGAATGAGGGGTGTGCACCAGTAGGCGGGGGGTGAGATCGAGAAGGGGAAGGAATGGAGATGAGGGTGGGAGGAAGGTTGAGATAGTGGGGCAGAGAAGACAGACGGGAGGACATGACACAGGACTGGGAAGAAAGAGATGGAGAGACACAGCACTAGATGGAGGGAGATGGTAGAGAGGGAATGCGAACCCAGGATAGGTGTCACCTGAGAGATTAGGGGAGGGTCACCTGAGCGGTTAAGAGGGTTACCTGAGCGGTTGGGAGGATCCGAGGTCCACATAGCCCCCTGACAATGTCTCCTCCTCCATCAACTCGTCCTGTTTGAGATGGTGCATATTGAGAGACGATAGGATGCGATAAGACACGACAGGACAAGACATGCAGCAAGTGTGGCACCCATGCAAGCATGCACACATGGAGATGAGTGAAAGGCGAACGAGGGGCGGGAGGGAGGGTGAGAGGAAGAAGGGAAATGGTTGGAGAGGAAAGCGAGGGGTGTTAGCAAACAGAAAATTCAGAGGCGAGGGGGTTCGTGAAAGTGGAAAGAGGTCGGGAAGGGCAGAGGGGTCAGGGGGAGGAGCGGAGGGGAGGGGAGGGGAGGAGGGGGGGAAGGTTGGGTGATGGACCCATCCTCACTGCACCCAACCCAGCAACTCCGCACACCACCCAGCAGCAGCCCAAGCCCGCCAATTCGCACCGCACTGCACCACACAGCACCTGGAAGAGTTGGCGGGAGTCGTCAACAGTGCAGTCATCGAGAAGAGTGAGGAGGAGGGAGAAATTGTCGCGGAGGGGAACAGCGTTCATGGTGTCTTCCGAGGGGCAGAGCACACAGAGCGCCTCAAACACGTCTGCTAACACCCGCTTCGTCCACACCGACGCCTGCAGGGGGAAGGGAAGGGAGAGGAAAGTGGGAGAGCAGAGGAGATGGGGAGGGGACGGAAGACAGGGAGGAAGAGGAGCAAGTGAGGAGAGAGACAGCGTTCATGGTGTCCTCTGAAGGGCAGAGCACACTGAGTGCCTCAAACACGCCTGCTAACACCCGCTTCGTCCACACCGATGCCTGCTAGGGAAGGGAGGAGGGAGGGGGAGAGGGGCGATAAAGAGAAGAGGGGGAGAAGGGCGGGGGAGAGGAGAGGAGATGGGGAGAGGACAGGAGAGGTGGAGTAAGACGAGAGCAGGGAGACGGGAGGAGTGAGACGAGAGAGAGGAGGGAGAGGAAGTGGAAGAGAGAACAAGGAGAGGAGGATGAAAAAGGGGAGAGGGGAGGAAAAGATGAGGGGAAGAGGAGGAAGAGAGGAGTGGGGATAGCACGAGACTGGATAGGAGCAGGAGCGAGCAGCAACATGCACGAGAGCAAGGAGAAGAGAGCAGATGGTGTCACTAACGGATTTGTTCACTTCCAGAAATGCGCCTCAGGGATTCATCGTACCTGATCAGGGCACAGCAGCTGGATGTAGGTGATGGTGGTGGTGACGTGCTGTGCGCCATTCTTGAAATGAATAAGCGCATGCGCATGTAGGCATGCAAACAGCTGCCAGATCAGCTGCTCCTCCTCACTCTCCCCCTCCATCTCCTCCTCCTCATCCAACATCCCCGCCTCATACTCATCCAAATCCAAGTCCTCCTCTAGGATCACCCCGGACTCGTCCCCTTCTCCACCCATTCCCATCCCGTCCCGCTGCCCGCTGGTCACTGCGAGCAGCACCATTAGCAGCCAATCCTGCCACCCCACCTGCTGCAGAAACACGCTCATGTTCGAATCATCCGAATCGAGCAAAACAAGCAAGTCCCGGAGCACGGCGGTGCGGAGATCAGGAGTGCAGGCGCGGAGTAAGCGCAGGACCACTCGTAAGACCTGGGGGACGACCATGATGGCTACGACACCGCTGCTGCTCCCCCCGGCTTCTAGGACTGCTGTTCCTGCCGAGTCCCGCAGGCCTTCCTGGAAGCGACCTAGCCCGCTCTTGTAGAGGTTCGACCACTTGCGCATGGCCTGGTGGAGGAGGGGGGGAAAGGAGGTTTTTTTTTTCGGGAGTGTGAAAAAGAGCAGGGCAAAGACGCCGAGACTTGTACAAAATGGAAACAGGAGAGGAAAAAGAAAGGGAATGCATCTGAGCAGGGGAGGAGAGGAGGAGCAGAGAAGGAGAGGATCAAAAGGTGGAGGGCAGAGGAGGAAACAAGGAGGGGGCACACGTAGGAGCTGGCTGGGTGCTACTAACCTCTTTGGAGCTCGCTCCCCCCAACAGCACGTCAAACAGCGCAGCCCGGGTAGCCGGCGAGAAGGGAAACGCAGAGAGCGACGACTCGACATGCGTCCACAGCGTGCGTGCATACGACTCCTCCATGGCCGCCGGTTCCCCCCCTCCCGCACTCTCAAACGCCTCCCTCCCCGTGCTCGACGCCCATGCGTATGCGTCCGCTCCCGACCGCCGATCCGTAGGCGTGGCACTGAAGATAGTGCCGAGGAGACGTAGACCCAGGAGCCGCACGCCTTCGAGAGAGCGGGTCATGAGGGAGAGGAAGATGTGGCAGCCTCCGATGGAATGCACGTGGGAGAGGACGGAGGAGAGGCAGGGGGTGCGGCCGAGGAGACCCAGCATGCAGTGTAACACATCCTCCATCGCTACTATATCCTTGCTCGTTTCCAGATACGCCACCACGGCTTTTACTTCTGGCAGGGAGAGTCCGTCGCGGATGACTCGGTCCGCGAGCCCCAGCACGAGCAAGCGAAGCTTGGCGATTTCTGCCGAGCTGGGCCGAACGGCGATGACGGAGCGGGTGACGGGGTGCACGAGGGGACGCGTGCCGATGGCGTGGGGGCCCTGCGCCTTCTCCCAGTAGAACTGCCTGACCATGTCGAGGAGCCGTTGGAGGGTGCAGAAGGTGCGGAGACGCGCCGGCTCTCCTTCTTTCTCTAGCAGTCGCAGCAGCGATGTGTAGAGCTCGTGTTGGACTGCGTATGAGGTGTAAATCCAGACCATCGGATCGAGATACAGCCGGCAGATGGCATCGACGGTCAGGATCTCAGCAAGGCCCTGATCCGTGCCGCGCTCATGGGAGATACAGCCGACGAGATTCTCCATTGCAAGAACGAATTTCACAGAGAGGTGCTGGGGAGACACGCGCTGCAGCAGAAAGTTAATTACTCCGAACCCGTGTGCGGAGAGCATATACTGCTGGCTCGTGCGATTCCCGGCGAGCACCGCCGTGAGTAACCCGATCACGTCGAGGGCTAGATGCGGGTCGACGCCCGCGGGAGGCTCGTCTTTGAAGCGGGAGGAGCGCTGCGGCTGGTGCTGGCCTTCCACAGGTTGATCCAGCTGGGTGAAGAGAGGGAAGAGGACTGCGATGCCTCCCACACAGTTGATCACGTCCTGCACCCGCTGCCGCGAGCACAGCTGCACGCCTGGCATGATGGCTGCCGTGTCACAGAGCGGCGCGTCGGACGGCGCGTCGAGGATGGGCGCTGTGTTGAATATGGTGCGGCCCTGGCTTGCCTGGGGGAGGGGAAGAGGGTGGAGTGGGGAGAAGAGGGGCAGGTGGGCGATGGGGTTGGTTGAGTTTTGAGATGTCGGACGGCGCGTCGAGTTGAATGTGGTGTGGCCCTGACCAGCCTGGGGGAGGGAGGGTGGGGAAGGAGCGCGCCATATGAGAGAGACTGAGGGAGAATTTAGGGATGGGTGAGTGCGGGTTGGCATGAGGGCACAAACAGACGCACCCACAAACACACACCCTCCACATACCCACATCCCTCACTGCAAGGCGGGCTGGTCCACAACAAGCCACGCTATGACTCACCTCTCTCACATCACCCATCTCAACACTCACCTGCGCATTGAAGCTCGCAACGATCTTAGCAGACAGCCCATCCTTGGAATCCGACAGAATCTGCGCCGCAGGGCCCTCCTTGGGCAGCCCGGATTCCCCGGGCAGAAACGAATACATGTACCCAGGACCCAGGAGGTAGATACCCTCCACCTGAGAGGACACTAGCGCGTCCTCAAAGAGGTATATCGGACCGATCTGGCCCCGGAAAGCAGCGGAGCGGCGGGGGGGAGGGGGCGCGTGCGTGGGCATGCGGAGGGCGAGAACGGGGTCTTCTGGTAAAGGCACGGCGGCGGCTATAGTGCATTCTACCAGCGGGTCGTAGATCTTGGGGTAGCTGCATGGGCGGATGGGTGGGCGTGCAGGGGAGGGGAGGGAGGACGAGGTGGATTAAGGGGGTGGGATGGGGAGGTTTGGACTCCACGGCGGCGGCTATAGTGCATTCTACTAGTGGGTCGTAGATCTTGGGGTAGCTGCATGGATGGATGGATGGATGGATGGATGGATGGACGGTCTGAGGGGGAGTGGGGTGGAGAGGAGAGGGGAAGGGTTGGGGGGGGTGGGGAGGGGTGAGGAAGGGATGGGCTGATTGAGTTGCTTCTTAGGTTGCAGGATTGGAAAGGAAGGAGAAAAGAGATGAGATGAAAAGAGATTATGTGAGATGCAAGCACCATGCCATCACCATGCAAACCCTGTGCATATCCCATGCAGACTGCATACGATGCGAGGCAAGAAGCCTCTCTCCCTCTCTCTCACTCCAAGTGGCCGGTCTCAGTGAGCATGCTGTCCACAATGGGGCACAGTATGGCAGTGGTGGCAAGGTGGTGAGGAGTGGTGAGGTGAGGTGAGGTGAGGTGAGGTGAGGTGAGGTGAGGTGAGGTGAGGTGAGGTGCAAACACCATGCAAGCACCACACAAGCAGCGAGCAACGCACTTTGTACATATCTCCTTCCCTCTTGCTCGCACTCCCCTCACAACATGCTGCCGGTCTCGATGAGCTTGCCGTCCAAGAAAGAGGCACAGCACGGCAGCCAGGAAAGGCAGTGATTGACTGGTGAGGTGAGATGAGGTGTCAACACCATGCAAGCACCACACAAGCTCCAAACACGCACAGCATGCAGCGCAGTTTGTCCCTCTCCCTGACTTACCCCTTCTCTCCCCCTTACCCCATGCGCCCTGTCTCGATGAGTTTGCCGTCCACAAAGAGGCGCAGCGTGGCGGCAGTGGCAAAGGTAGCAACGGAGTGTGAGATGGCGATGTGGTACCAGCGCTTGGCATGGAAGGGGTAGTTGAATATGAACTCTGGTTCCCTGCCCCCACTGCCTACCGGCACCTACGTGATGGAAACGAGTGGGAACGAGTGGCAGGGGGGTGGGAGGAGGCAGGCAAAGGTACGGGGGTGGGGGATAGGGTGGGGTGTGAGATCGCGATGTGGTACCAGCGCTTGGCATGGAACGGGTAGTTGAATATGAACTCTGGCTCCCTGCCCCCAGTGCCTGAGGGACAGGACAGGCGACACAGTGTGAGATGGCGATGCGGTACCAGTGCTTGGCATGGATGATAATAGATCATCAACCTAATAGATCAAGGCGAACCCGCCTCACCCTAATAGAGTCTGACTTCCCCACCTCACCCTTTCACCATCTCACCCTCTCCCTCCCTCACCCCTTGCCCCTCCACCATTCCCCCATTCCTTCTTCCCCCTTCCCCCTTCCCCCTTTCCCCTCACCTGCACAATAAGACTGCTTGGGCTGATGAGTGCACTGCACCCCCTCTTGAACTCAGTCATAAACCGGAACAGCCCCATCGCCCCATCATACGGCCCATCCACCACCGTCCCTCCTGCCCCCTCTCCAACACCACCTCCCCCCACTCCCCCACCCCCTGCTCCCCCTCCAGGCTTCCCCCCTTTCCCCGCATCCCCGCTCGTGCTCGAAACAACAGTCGCCGGAAACGCCTCAACTCGCAGCCAGCAGCAGAACGTATACCCTCTCGCCGTCGGAAACCGGAACGGCCGCGCGGCCGCGTCAATCCCCGAGTTCTTCCCATTGAGCTCGAAAAAAACAGGCGGCCCGTCGTCCTTCACCAACGCCTGCAGCGTGCGAATCAGCAGCGTGGCGTGCCGCGGCCGGCACCCATCCTTGGTGCTTCTCAGCAGAGAAAAGATCGCGCTCATATCCTTCCCTCCGATGCTGTGCCCTCCGACTGCCTCTAACAACCGGCCGATTTGAGCGAGGGTGTTGTCGTCTTGGACTTCCGGCATCCAGTTTAGGAGCAGCCACATTAGGCCGGCCCGCACGCAGGAGGCGCAGTTGGCTGTCGAGGAGGCGACCAGGCCTTCCAGGGTTTCTAGGCCCTCGCCCACGAGGTGCCCGTCTGCCTTGCGGAGGAGAGAGATGAAGAGCACCACTGCGTCCTCGTTCTGACCATGAGAGTGGAGGAAGGAGAGCGTGGCGGGGGAGGGGGTAGGGGAAGCACGGAAGTGGGGAAGAGGGGGATGGGGGAGACGGGAGGAGGATCGGAGGGGCGTGGGGAAGAGGAGGGAGGATCAAACGAATCAAGAGCACCACATGAGGCCCACTCGCACGCAGAAGACGCAGTTGGCAGCCACATGCGTCCACGTTCTGAAGGGGAAGCAGCCACATGAGGCCCGCGTGCACGCAGGAGGTGCAGTTGGCAGAGGAGGAGGAGACCAGGCCTTCTAGGGTTTCGAGGCCCTCGCCCACCAGGTGGCCGTCTGCCTTGCGGAGGAGAGAGATGAAGAGCACCACTGCGTCCTCGTTCTGACAGGGTGGGAGGGGAGCAGGGGGAACGGGACGGGGTGACATGGGCGGGACAGGGAGGGGAGAGGGAGAGTGGAGGGCAGGTGCTTCGAGATAAATCAAGTTCACCACTGCATCCTCGTCATGGACCGGATGTGAAAAGGAATATGGGTGGAAAGAGGAGCAAAACGGGATCCCTCACGCACAGACAGTAGCAAATCCCCACTTCCCTGTCCCCTCCCTCCGTCGTTTCTCACCTGTATGAGCATGTTGGTCCGGGGGGCAAAGCTCCCATCCACAACAAAGTCCATGACGCACAGCAGCAGCTGCCCCGTGGGCCGCCCCCGGTACTGCTCCAGCAGCATCTGGGACAGCCGCGCATACCCCGGGTCTCCAAGCCGCCGCATGACGGCTTTGGCTGTGTCGTTGCCCGCGAGCAGGCGGGTGAGCGTGCGCAGGACTTGCAGGGCGAGCTGCTGCCCGTCTGCTGGCTGGTAGGTGCCGTTGAGAAGGGAGAGGAGATGCAGCCCGCACTGCGCGTCCAGAAACAACTCTTGGAAGCGCTGGGAAGGGGAGACGGGGGGAAAGGAGGGGGACGGGAGAGGGGAGACGGGGGAGGAGGGAAAGGGGGAAGAGGGGAGAAGGGGAGGGCGGGAAGGGAGCATTGGGACAACTGAAAAGCCGCCACATGACGGCTTTGGCTGTGTCGTTGCCTGCGAGCAGGCGCGTGAGCGTGCGGAGTACTTGCAGGGCGAGCGGCTGCCCGTCTGCTGGCTGGTAGGTGCCGTTGAGGAGCGAGAGGAGATGCAGCCCGCACTGCGCGTCCAGAAACAACTCTTGGAAGCGCTGAAGGAAGGAGGGGGGTTTGAGCAGTGAGGAGTGTTCTAAAACGTCTCAGAGCAAACCCATGACGACGGAGCATAGCAGGAGGAGCCGAGAGACGGAGGATGAGAGAGCAGGAAGCAAGCACAGAGGTGGGTGGGTGGGTGGGCTCACAGGAGGGTCGAAGTCGACGATGTGGCGGAGGGCAGTAAGGAGGTCAGCTATCACAGCGACTCAAGTCAAACCTCTTATCACGGAGCAGAGAGCAGAGAAGAGAGCAGAGCAGAGAGCAAGAGGCAAGCACAAAAACGCTCGGTGGGCTTACAGGAGGGTCGAAGTCGACAATGTGGCGGAGGGCAGTGAGGAGGTCAGCGAGAACAGCGACCCCGTGCGTGTGGCTGTCGCCCTTGGCATGCGCAAAGGCCTCCATCAGCCGCGATACAAACACCGTTCCCTCCCCCGCTGCATCCGCCTCCGATACCTGCGATGGGGAGGAGAGGGGAGGGGGAAAGAGGGGGGCGATTGGGGAGACATGGGAGTTGTTGAATCGACCAACAAAGCAAAGACCACGCGCGCGCGTGTGCGCGCACTCACACACACACACACACACACACACACACACACACACACACACACACACACACACACACACACACACACACACACACACAAAAACACAAACACAAACACACACGCACACATGCACAAACAAAAACAAAACGCATACACACACACGCGCGCGCACAAAAACACACACGCACCTTGATGAGCGAAATTACGAGACGCAGCGCCATGGAGCGTGTCTTGTGCTCCACCACCAGCTTGATCTGAACACCCTGTTCGCTAGAGCAGCGCCTTGTCCCTGCCGGCTCGACACGACCAACAACGAGCCACAAACACGCACACATGCACACACCGCACGCACCTTGATGAGCGAGATGACAAGGCGCAGGGCCATGGAGCGTGTCTTCTGCTCCACCACGAGCTTGAACACTGTGTCTGCCAGAGCAGCGCTGCGTGACGCTGCTCGCACCACCGTGGTGGACGATCCTAACAGCGCCTCCAGCAGAGTGAATATCGCCATGCGCACATTCCACGGCACCTCACTCGGCGCCTTGCTGCTGCTGCCGCCGCCGCCGCCGCCGGTGTTGCTGCTGCTGCTGATGGCGCCGCTGCTGCTGCTGCTGGTGAGGTCGGTGTTGGCGTCGCCTGGCCGGCTTCTGTCCGCAGCATTGGCGCTGCTGCTTCGCTCAACCGCCCCGCCTCTGCCTCCTCCGCCGCCTCCGAATCTCTGCATGCTGCTCCCAGTACCAGCACTGAGACCGGAACCGGAACCAGCACCCAACCCACCAGAAGAAGCAGCAGAAGAGCCAGCAGCCCCAGTGCCCCCCTCGCTGCCTGCCCCTCCTGCTGCGTCCCCTGAAGCTTGCGGCATGGAGGGCGGGAGCGGCAGTGCAGACGAGGAAGAGCTGCGTCTGGATGGGGGGAGGGGGAGAAGCGAGCCTCCTCCTCCTCCTCCTCCTCCTCCAGACCCACTCGCTCCAAACCCACCTCCCCCTTGACTACCACCACCACCAGCTGCACCAGCAGCAGCAGTGCCACCAGCAGCACTTGTCGTTCCGCCTCCTCCACCCGTAATCCTTCCTTCCGAAGAGTGAGATCCGAGAAGAGGGGACGTGGGGCGGGGAAGGTGGTGGTGCTGATGATGATGATGATGATGCGAACCCCCACCACCACCGCTACTTCCAGATGATGAGACAGCCCCACCACCACCGCCGCCACCACCAGCACCAGCAGCACTTCCCATGGGGGCGAACGAGAACGGGAGGGAGGCGGCAGGAGCAGCGGCAGCAGCAGCAGCAGCGGGGCGGTACTGCTGCTGACGTGTCATGATCGCAGCGATGGTGGCGAGCGCATCGACGGCTATGATCGCTTCAACAAAGAGATCTCCCACGATCTGCTGCAGGCGCTGGAAGCAGCGCGCGAGCATGACACACGCCGAGGCGCATATGGCAGCTTGCCTCAGTGCTGTCAGCAGCGCCGCACACTCCGGCTGCAGTGATCAAATCAGGCAACGATCCAGAGAGGGACGGATAAAAGGAACAGAGGGAATGGTGGCGTAGTGAGGAGATAGAGGCACAGGGAAACCTGAGGTTCGGGCATCTGAAAACCCAGCCAGTAATTAAAGATCAACCAAAATCAGGAGGAAGGAAGGTCTCGAAGGTTATCCAAACCCACCGGGAACAGGCAAACCACTCACCTCCATATTTGCCAACCCATCAAGCGACGCAGCAACTTCCAGGAAAGCCACCACATTCATCCGCAGCGTCTCGGCATCCGTACTCTCCCCCACTGCCACATACTCAAGCGCTCCGTCCGCTCCCCCTCCCCCTCCCCCTCCGCCCAAGCCTCCCTCCCCCCCCCCCCTCACATCCAACCCAAACGGGTGAAAGAGAGGGGACAGCATTCTGCTACCAGCCACATTCGCAGCGGCCACACCATGAGGATCAACTGCAAAGATAGACGGAGAGTTAGGCCGGGAGGAGGATTTGGTGCCTGAGGAAGGGGGAAGGTTCGGGGAGGCGAGGCGTCGAAGGGCCCGTGCGGCTACGGTACCCACACCGCCTGCTGCTGCCATGGCTCCTCCTGTGAACTCCTCAAACTTGCTCGCCTCGTAACTGCTGGAAGTGCTTGGGGACTTGCGCATGCGCGGCCGGCGATCGCCCGCAGCTGCAGGAGCAGCAGCAGCACCACCAGAGGCTGCGGCGGCTGCGGCGGAGGCAGCAGCGATAGCAGCGGCTGCGGCGGCTGCTCCTGCGGATCTGGAAGCAGCGCTGCTGGCGCCGCCGCCGCTGCTGCCGCCAGTGCTGGTGTCATAAGCAGCAATGGCTGCGGCTGCTGCGGTCTCGAGAGAGGAAGAGCTGGATGTGCTGGGGGATTTGAACAGACGAGGTCTGGGGCGAGCCGGGACTACCAACCCCCCGTCTGCCTTTCCTGCTCCTCCTGCCCCTGCTGCCCCTCCTGCTCCCCCTGCCCCCCCTGCTCCCCTTGCTCCTCCTGCTCCTCCTGCTCCTGCTCCTGCTGCTGCTCCTCCGCCCTCCAACCCAAACCCTAACACCAGCCCCCCTCCAGTCGACCTCCGCCGCACATGCTTCCCCTTCCCGTCCCCTGCACCCCCTTCCCCGTTCCCAGCCGCCCCGCGCCAAGAAAAAGGGTGCGCAAACCCTCCAAACGCCCCACCACCGTGAGTCGACGGGGCACAATCCGCAACAGTGGTGGAGTCAAAGAAAAAGAACCGGTCAGAGAAGAGCGTCGGCCAGGCACCAGCATCTCGCAGCAACTGCAGTGCAGACGGCGACTCTCCCAGAACCCTCCGGAGAATCGACAGCACGTGACACTGGAGCGTACAGGACGTGTTTCGGAAGTAGTCCTGCAGTGCTAGGTCGTCCATGCTCATCATCTCGCCTGCTCCCCCTCCCGGCCCTGACTTCCCCTCGTGTGGTAACCGGAATGTGTCTAGGAGGGTTTCTACAGCGTATCGCTGCCCCATGCTCCAGTAATCTCCCACTGACTGCCCTCCTCCTCCTCCTCCTCCTCCTCCTCCTCCTCCTCCTCCTCCTCCTCCTCCTCCTCCTCCTCCTCCTCCTCCTCCTCCTCCTCCTCCTCCTCCTCCTCCTCCTCCTCCTCCTCCTCCTCTCGCCGTTCCTGGTTCGTTCCCCATGCCGTCCCTATCCCCCGCTCCTCCTCCTCCCCCTCCTGCTCCTGCTCCTCCTTCCCCCGCTCCCCCTCCTCCTCCGGCCTCCCCCCCTTCCGCGTCTCCCCTTCCCCTGTCTCCGCTCTCCCCATCCCCGCCCATCCCTACCCCATCCGCAGCCTCCCTGGCCCACCGTCCGTATTTCCCCCACAGGCTCACACCCCCCCACTCGGCAATCTGTTCCTCTGTTGTATCCCCTTCTAGAAGCAGCGTGCACAGTAGCCCACTAGCGGCCGAAACCGCGAGATTCCATGCCCACACCTCCGAATCCCCCACAGACGGCCGAGAGCGCAGCACCCTCACTTCCCTGATCAGCTCCTGCCCCAGCGCCCGTGCAATCATCCACTTTTGCTCCTCCCCCCACACCATCTCCCCCTCCCCCTCATCCTCCTCCTCCCCGTCGAGCCCGTCACCGTCCCCGCCCCAATCCCCCCCGTATCCTCCTCCTCCGCCTCCTCCTCCCCCACCCCCGGCCCCTGCTCTCCCCCTCTTCCTCGCCAGTCTCAAAGACCCCACCCTTCGCACATCAATCGTGAGAATGGAATCGGAGGTGCAGAGGAAGGAGGAGGCGGGGAGAGGGGGCGGAGGCATGAGGGAGCTTTCCGAGGAGGAGGGGACAGGGGGCGCGGAGAAGGTGCGAGCAGCCCACTGCAGCAGGCGGGAGACGCGGGGGAAGAGCGATAGGGAGTGCAGACGCACGAGACACGTGGGGGACGCGTAGCTGGTGGGGGGAGGGGCGCGTGGGGGGAGGGGGAGGAGCGGGGAGGGGAAGGGGGTGGGAGGGGAGGGGAGGGAGGGGAGGGGAGGGGAGGGGAGGGATGGGGAGGAGATGGGAGGGTCAGGAAGAAGAAAAGTAGAGTGGGTGCAAGTGGGATGAGGATGGGAAGGATAGCCCATGCATGATGTAGTGGATGTGAATTCAATGAGACGGGGTGCGGAATAGAGAAATGGTAGTATCCTGCACACAAGTGTGCATCTCGCCACACACACACGCATACATTTGCATGTGAGGGCAGGCATGCATTCCGTGCACGGTGCACATCCATCTCATCTCACCATGCTTCTCGGATCACCACCAGCGCCAGCAGCTGCACCCCTAGGTGCTCCTCCAAAGCCAGCTGATTGCCCTCGGGGATACTGCACCCAGCAGCACACGCACAGTCACAGGGACAGAGGCGGGGAGGGAGGGGGGAGGACAGGTGGAGGTAAGAACGAAGAGGAGCACTTCTAGTGCTCCTCTAATCCGAGCTGATCGCCCTCGGGGATACTGCACTGCACCCAGCAGTACCGCACGGACATGGCAGGGGGAGTGAGGGCGGTTGATGGTGGGAATGAGGGAGGAAGGACAGGTAGGGACAGTGGAAACAAAAATGAGAGGCGGGCTGCGGACGTGAGAAAGGAGCCTGGAAACGGGAGGGGGGACGCGGGTGGGTTGAGGTGAGCCTCTGCGTTTTCAGAGGTTTCTCACCCCAAGCTCATCTCAAGGAGGGGGAAGGAAGGCTCCCCAGCAGCAGCACATTAATCCCTCACGGTCTTTCTTGCAAGGAGACCAGCAGGTACAAACAAAGTCTCACCTGGAAGAGGGGAGCGATCTATCTACCCTCAACAGGTACAAGGCTACAACCAACTCTCACCTGGCAATGACCGGCATTTCCCCAGCAGCTGCAATGCTCACTCTCCTGGTGGCGATAAGTCTCTCCCCAGCAGCCAAGAATCTCACCTGGAAGGAGGCAACCTCCCCAGCAGCACCTAGAACCTTCATACATGAATAGAAGTCAGCAGCTGCCAAGCTCACCTGGAGGAAGGGGGTCTCCCCAGCAGCTGCACAAGCAGGGAGAGGCTGCCGCAGGGCGTGCGGTGAGCAGAGCGGCTGAGCCTCTGCGTTTACAATGTTCCCTCAACCCAAATCTCACCTGGAGGAAGGAGGCCTCCCCAGCAGCTGCACAAGCAGGGAGAGACTGCTGCACTCACAGGGCGTGCGGTGAGCAGAGCGGCTGAGCCTCTACGTTTCCAATGTTCCCTCAACCCAAATCTCACCTGGAGGAAGGAGGCCTCCCCAGCAGCTGCACAAGCAGGGAGAGACTGCTGCACTCACAGGGCGTGCGGTGAGCAGAGCGGCTGAGCCTCTACGTTTCCAATGTTCCCTCAACCCAAATCTCACCTGGAGGAAGGAGGCCTCCCCAGCAGCTGCACAAGCAGGGAGAGACTGCCGCAGTTGCAGAGCGTGCGGTGAGCAGAGCGGCTGAGAGCGGACGCCAGGCGCAGCAGCTGCAGCGAGAGCAGCAGCAGGGGGGACGCTGCCCGGTTGCCCCTGTCCTGCTCCACACGGAGTATGTGCAGCAGCTCTGGGAGAGAGGAGGCGTGGAACGGGGGGCGGAAGGGGGGGGAGGGGGGGAAGCGAGTTTGAATCAACTAAGATGAGAACACAACATGCTGCCCTGCTGCCTTTGTCCTGCTCCACACGGAAGATGTGCAGCAGCTCTGGGGGAGAGGGGAGGGCGTGGAATGGGGCCCCGGGGGAAGGGGGGCGAGGGGGGGGGGAGGGTGGGAAAGGGCGCGCGGGAGAGGGGGGAAAGAGAGGTTTGAGTCGACTCAGAAGTCACCTTGTTACAATGGAACAAGACGCGCTGCGTGGTTTCCCCTGTCCTGGACCTGCTCCATGCGGAGCATGTGCAGCAGCACTGGGGGAAACAGGGGCGTGGAGGGGAAGGCAGGGAGGGAGAGGGGAAAAGAAAGCAGAGAAAGAGAGAGTTGTGAGTCGACTCAGAAATCACCTTGTGGCTTGCAAGGGAATACGACACGTGGCTCGTACGGTTGTCTTCCTTGCCCCATGCGGAATAAGCGCAGCAGCTATGGTGAGGAATGAGGGAATAACGTGTGTAGAGGGGGAAGGTGGGGAGGGGGGGAGGATGATGGTCGGGTGGGAGGAGGGAAAGTGGGGATCTATGAGGTGGTGCGTGGTGAGTCAACGTGGAAACAAACGACAAGTCTTTACGAGAATCTGGTTTCTTTGCATTAGGGAGGGACAGAGTGTGTATGGGGGGGAAGGGCAAGGAGGAGCAAGCAGCACATACCGTGAAGCAAGCAAGCGAGCAGTCTATCCCGTGAAGATCCACCAACACTTGACTCATCCGCGCACTTCAATTTTGGGAATTCTCAGAATCGACTCAGATAGCGCAAGAGGCACGTACCGAGCAACGAGTCTATGCCATGAAGTTCCACCAACACTTGACTCATCCGTGCACTCCCCTCCTCCACATCCCCACTCCCATCCGCCCCTCCACTGCCCCCACTTCCTCCCCCTCTCCCTCCCGCGCTCCCCATCCCTCCCCCCATCCCCCCCCCAATCCCCCCCCCAATCGCCGCAAACAGATTCGGCGCAAAGAGGTTCGACTGTTCTGCTGAACTAGCTGCTGCCGCCGCCGCTGCTGCTGCTGCTGCCGCCGCTGCTGCTTTTCTCTTGGCAGAGGCCACCACACGAGTGAGCTCTGTGTGGAAAATCCCAACCAGACACGGCAGCAGATGCACCACCACGCTTTGCAGAAACCGCTGCTGCCGCCGCAGCTGCATCAGCAACTCCTGATTACTCGACCCTCCCCCTCCATCCCCTCCCCCCCCGCTGCCGCTCCCCCTGACCCGCGTGTGGCCGGCATGGCTTGTCTCATGCGGGTCGGAAATCCCTGAGCCGGCTCCCCCCCAGGGGGGGGATTGGCGGGAAGAGGAGGCGGAGGGGGGGTGGATAGGGGAGAGGAGCGGGTCCGAGGCAGAGGCGTCGGGGGAAGGGGGGGAGGAGGTGTCGGGGGAGGTGGGGCGGGAGTGGCGTTGCCTGCCTGCTGTTGCCATGCCTTGCACCGATTTGAACTGAGCAACTACGTCTGTACAGGGGGCATGGGTTAGGAAGTATCAGGGGCAGGAGGGTGAGGGGGGTCAGGAGCATGCACGGTGGCATGGGGGACAGGGGCACGGGGGAAAGGCGGCCAGAGCAAGGTGAGAGGAGGAGGAAGGGAGGAGGGATACACGACGGCAGGAAGGAAAGAGCGAGAAATCTCGGAAACCGCACAGGGAGGGGAGAGCGGGAGGGGAGGATGGTGGGGGGCGGGAGGAAGGAGCAAAGAGTGGGCGAAGTGAGTGGGGAAAGGTTGAAGAGACAGGGGAGTGGATGCTTGCTCGGTGTATCTATAAGGAGCATGATGACTGCAGCGCGCACATCAAATCAAACAGCATCGAATCATGACGACTGGCCACCGGCAAAGATGCGGCACCGGTGCTGTTAAGGCTGATAATAAGCATGCACCTTTAAATAAAATGGTGAGTGCGGCGTATCCATCATAGAAGGCAAAGACGCGGCGGTTGTGTGCGGAGCGCAGAGCAATTGTGAGCGCACACAGCAGGTTGAGCACAAAGGCCCGGTCCGACAGGTCCTCTGATTCCATCTCTGGGGATAGGTGGGGATGGGGTGACAGGCAGAGGGGGAGAGTGAGTGCACACGGTGAGCGCACACAGCAGGTTGAGCACAAACGCCCGGTCCGATAGGTCCTCTGATTCAATCTCTGGGGATAGGTGGGGATGGGACGACGGGCAGAGGGGGAGAGTGAGTGCGGGGCTTAGGAGTGGACTCATGAGACTATTAGATGGTGAGAGCACACAGCAAGTTGAGCACAAAGGCCCGGTCCGACAGGTCCTCTGACTCCATCTCTGGGGAAAGCGAGAGGGGGAGAGTAAGTGTGGGGCTTAGGAGCGCACACAGCAGCGCACACAACAGGGTTAGCACTAGGCTTGGTCCGTCAGGCCCTCTGACTCTATTTCTAGCATGCAGCTGAGGTAGCGCGACCGGCAGAGGGGGAGAGTGAGTGCACACAATAGCAAATGGTGAGTGCGCACAGCAGGTTGAGCATAAAGGCCCGGTCCCTGGCTCTATTTTTTATAATAGGTGGGAATGGGGGCACACAAAGGTAGTTGACTGGGGACTTTTGAGGCGAACAAAACATCGAGAATGGCGTTTTAGGCTGCGCACATGGCAGGGTTGGGCGTGAGAGGGAGGACCATAAAATGCATAGTCACACACGCCCGAATCGAAACACCACACACGCCCGAATCAAATCACCACACACGCCCGCCCACACACCCGAATCAAATCACCGCACACACCCAAATCAAATCACCGCACACACCCAAATCAAATCACCGCACACGCTCAAATCCAATCATATCACCATACACAGGCGAAACGCACCCAGGATGGCTGGAATGGTGTTCTTGATCTCAAACACCATCTGCTGAATCACAGCCGTCGGATGGCCCTGCCCGCACCCCACAATCGTCCCCCTCGCCCCAGCACCCGCGTCCCCTCCGCCACTAGAGCGGAACCCCAGGCGCATCCGGCCCCCATCCCCCCCCTTGCCGCTGCTGGCCTTGTCCCTCTGGGGGGGCTCTGGCTTCCAGTCCTCGTATATCCGGATAAACGACTCCAGGAAGATTCCGAGAAACCGGAACGAGTCCTGCTCCCGCGAGAAGGGGGGGGAGAGGAGGCGAGGGAGGGAGGGGGGGAGATGGTGTGGAGAGAGGGAAGAGGGAGAGAGGGAGAAGAGGAGGGAGAGAGGGAGGAGAGGAGGGAGAGAGGGAGGAGAGGAGGGATGAGTGGGGGTGTGTGTGGGTGTCGTGGAACCTAAAAGGCTTACATGGCCTTGTTTTGAAAGTAGCAGCTCAACACAAGCTGCATTCAAAGAACGGGTGGAAGTGTTGTGTCGCGAATAAGCAGACTAGCCTCCTCCCTCACCTTTTCCCAAACACTATCCCCCCCAAGTCCCTTCCCTTTTCCCGTCCTCCGCATATTCTCAACCTTCCCCGATTCTCATCCCTGCCAATTTCCGCTCTCCTCCCCCTCCTCTCCCCTTCATGCACAACCCCAAGCGCGTGCAATTCCCTATGCCTGCATGCCCCCCCCCCCCTCCTTTTTACACTCGCGCCATATCACTTTCGTTCTGAGGCGCCTCCAAATCACGTTCATAATTCTATTTTTGAGGCGCTTTAATGAAGAACATACCTGCATGCCCGCCGCCTTGTATTCGCGCCATATCACTTGCAGCTCCCGCTCGTCGTTGTCGTCGTCGCTGCGGCGCAATCATGGGCGGAACGATGGGCGGAACGATGGGCGGAACGTATGGCGCGACGACAATGTGGCGGGACGATGAGGCGCAACGATGCGGGGCGAACAGTGGGCAATGCGGAAAAGGGAGATGGGGGAAGGCGGAACACAAGGGGAGTCGGATGAGCGGGAAGGTGGCAATCGCGGAATTACACCATTCAGTGAATTCAAAGACAAGGCGCACACCAGCAATAACTAGACCATCCTGAATTCAGAACAAGGGAGGGAGCGAGGGAGCGAGGGAGGGAGGGAGGGAGGGAGGGAGGGAGGGAGGGAGGGAGGGGAACGGCAAACAGACGGACGAGGTCGTCTAATAACTAGTCACACGGAAGTATTACGGCGCGGAGGGGAGATGACAATGGATGGCTACACGGAGTCTGCTTAATGCACTCACAAACGTCACAAATACCACAGGTACCACAGATAGCACAAGCAGCACGAGTAGCATTCACAATAATAGCACCCGCAAACACCACCACCCAGCAGCGACGTGACATATCAAACGCGCGGCGTGCTTTGCCGTATCACGTTGCCGCGTAACGCGCAAAGCACGCCACGCGTTTGACATTTCACAGACTTGCAAAGCTACGCAGTGGCACTCCGCGTTTGGTGGTACGGCGGTGACGTCACTGGCGGCATGCCGTGCACTGTCAAATGCACGCCGCGCCTGAGGGTTCCAACCCGGCACACCACGCAATCGACTACATCACATCGGCGGCACAAAAAAAATAATCCCTGCCTCCCAGTCTCCGCAACAGGCCGAGACTATAATGCCATCGGCAGTACCCTAGATGATTGTTGCGTTGTCTTGAGGGATCCTTCCGGGCTTGACGCGGTAGCCCCTGAACTGTAAGGTCGTCAAGTGAATCTCTCTCCCAATTGCCTCCGCCACATTCCGAACCCGCGAGCACGACATCCTACACTCGAACAAGCCCTTAAGTGAAGCACTTATCAAGCCCTTACGTGAACCCACCGCACGCTATAAGAAAACATCCCATGAGTGCTATTTTCTCTCTTTCTTTCCAAGGGCGCTGCTCCTCACCCCTACCTGAACTGTATCTCCGCCCATCGAGCCACAGGCGCGGGCGGGGTGGCGGAAGCGGGGGACCCGGACGCGGCGGTGGGCGCGGAAGACGAGTTGTCCTGCGCGCTCTCCTGCGGCGCCGCCGCGCCTCCCCCCCAAGAGGTGCGGAACAGATTCATCGTAACAGGAGGGCAACTCCCAGCTTCATGCGGATACGTTCATAACGAATCATGCGGCCTCCAACCGGTAACGCGATCGGAAGAATTGGGTCACCACAGATCAGATAACGGTTCGCGTTTCGTCTGGACCGTCGATTCTCGATTCGTCAGACGGCTAGAGGCCCCACGAGGCGCGGAACTCCCTAGTGAGCGTCGCTAATGTAGCCGGAGATGCGGGTGAAACCCTAAGCAAATGCAGCTGCTTCCATCGACAAGTTGCTCCTACCCTAATCTGTACTGCCGACCGTTTCTGGTAGTGATCTTCAAAAAGACGCACGCGGTGATAAAATGAGAATCAGCGCGATAGCGCTCGCAATCTGCTATGTCGTTGTGACGACACGTTTGGCCATTGCTGCCAGGCTGGCAAGTTCATGACGTGCTATGCAGGATGTGTCTTAGCGGCGCCGAAGCGATGATGGTAAGAGAAGGCTGTGGATGAAAGAACGAAAATGCTGTTCCTAGGTGTTTCAACCAAGCACGAAAACACTGGGACGAAGTAGTTTAACTCGACACACCGCGGAGACTGAGGAGTTTTTATTTGAGGCAGATTCTGCTGGGTCGAAAACCTAAGTGCAACTAATGAGGACACTAACTGCATTAGGCTGCGAGATCAGCTTCCTCTGTTGTGTCAGGCTGGGCTCCCATGCCATCCGAAGGTGAAGGGAACATACATTAAAAAAAAAAAAAAAAAAAAAAAAAAAAGAGTCCATCACTGATGACGGTGTGCTCAAAGTGGAGCAGCGGGGAGGGGTGATGGGAGCACAAGATATGCGGGCAGAGGAGGAGCAGGAATGTAAAGTCAAATATATTGGTTGGATTTCTGTTAATATTAGAACACTACACGTTCAGAGTTCTGTAGTGCCTTTTGCTGTCCATACAACATCAAGCTCTAGCCTTTATATACTGTATTTTCTCCAGGCTGTCTTTACGCAAAATAACACTTCAGACGAAAGTTTTATGGGAAACCGAGCTGTGGTGGGAGAACTGCCGTGGCGGAGATCTCGAGGGTGATGACCTGACGGCGACACTCTCGAGAGACTGGCGGAGGCGGGCGCAGACCAGCGGGGCTCAGGTGGAGTGAAGACCTGGGGTGACGGAAAACCTTCCGCCTGACCAGGAACCGATGAGGACGACTGCAGGTTCACGAACGACAGTCTATTCCGACGCCAAAACCTTTACGGACGGCACGTTTTCAAGCCATGCTATCGAAACCCGCCCAAACCTTGGTGGCAAGTGTGCTTTCTCCTCATGGAAGGGCGTCGTAGGGTGTTGCTTGACTAAAAACGTGCTGCTTGGGGAAGTAAATTCCCACACCCAGTTCCAACTTTCCCTTCGCTACGATCACATGCACTGTGCATCCAGCTGTGTTGTGTGGGCTCATGATGTGGCTCCGCGCACAAGTCGTCAAATCCATCTCCCGTCACTTGCTGCGCTGCGGACTTCCCGCTCGCAAAGATTTGGGGCCCTGCGATTCGAGCAGCACTTCAGATAGCTCGATATAGATGTTACATCACTCGCGCGACTTGCATCAGGCACTACACCTGAGCGCTGTAGGAGCAGATCCATGACAAATGTCAATCAAAGCCTAGATCAATCTTTCACAAGCTCCTCCAATTACCTAACACCAAACTGCACATCCACAACAATATTCTCCATATCCCACACTTACACGTTCTAGTGTCAAAATTGGTGCTCATCGTTATAATGAGCTTGCCCTCGGGGAAAATGGGCGATATATGCGAAACGACATATCAAATCAGTGGTATCACTTCCGCAATAGCCTGTGATACACCAGCCATGGAGCCATCAAGCGCCGACCAGATTTCAATTGATGTATCGACAAGCGAGACACCAGCGTTGAAAGGGAACAGTTGCGCCACAGCCGTCGAAGCAGGTCCTGAGGTTGTCCCGGCTGCGGCTGCAGCTTCTGCTGCTGCCGTTGCAGTTGCCGCTCCCGGCGACATCACAGCAGCCGACACTGCCGCTGCCGTGGCTTCCGCTCCAGCATCTACCACAGCAGCAGAAGCAGAGACATCAGCTGCAGCCCAGCCAAGCACAGCACCACCGTCAGCACCAAGTGCCTGCACCAGCGACAACGACTCCAACGCCAGTACCGAGTCCATGGCTCCTGAAAGCTCAGCAGCAACAGCAGCTGTTGCAGCGGCAGCCGACGCGCCCACTTCCAAAAATGCCTCCATTTCTGCTTCCAGTCCTCCTGCCAGCACAACCGAAGACTCCTGAGCTACCCCCTGAAACACCTCCTTTGGGAGCTCCTCAACAAGCCTGGGAAGGTTCTCAGCGACAGTCGGAAGCTTCTCAGCGACTTGTGGGATACCCTCAGCAACAACCTCTGGCAGGATCAGCTCTTCAAAGGAAAACAGGGCTGGGTCTAGTGCCAACAGCTGTTCAGTAGCCAGGGTAAGGTGCTCTCCCAATGACGCTGATTGCTCTCCTAGTACTTGTTCCCCGAGCATCTGCTCTCCAAACAATTGTTCCCCCAGGATTTGTTCTCCCAGCATCTGCTCTCCCATGGCCTTCTCAGCCATGCCAGCAGCAGCAGCAGCACCCAGTTCCGCCTCTGCCTCCACAGCCTGCATTGCCCCTGCTGCAGCCATGGCCGCTGCACCCGACCCATCCCCTGCTGCTGCCGACGACGACGACGATGATGATGACGATTGTGCTGATGATGATGGTGATGATGCTGATACAGAACAGCTGATAGAGGGATCGGATGCAGTAGAGGTTGAGGATGCCTGTGCTTTGGCAGCTGCGGAATGTGGTGTGTCTGCTGAGGCAAGGGGTGTGGCTGATGGGACAGATGAGGAGGAGGTGGTCGAACTGGTGCTGGTGGTAGTAGTAGCTAAAGACGATCCTGTGCTGCTTGGAATAAGACTGGAGGGACTTCCCCCAGCAGGACTGCCAGCAGTAGCGGCAGGAGCAGGAGTGGCTGTAGTGAGGTTGGATCCTGCTACAGAACTTGGTGATGCTGCAATGGTGGGCGAGAGGGCGGACGTGGACGAGACAACAGAGCCGGTGCTCATGGCTGCAGAAGCGGCCACGCCAGCTGAAGACGCTGAAGGGTCAATCCCTCCTGTTGGCAAACTGCTACTGCTGTTACCATTGTTGCTGCTGTTACCACTGCTGCTGCTGCTAGCGGCATTGCTGCTGGCGTTGCTGCTGCTGCCGGTGCTGGTGGCTGGCGTTCCTGCGGCTCCCACTGCATTGTTGAGAGCAGGTAATCCAGAAGAGGTGGTGGCGGCGGCGGCGGTGGTGGTGGCAGTGGTGGTGGTAGCAGAGGCAACGGTGGTGCTCGTGGTGACACTGCTACCAGAGGTGGCAGGCGCTGGGGAGGAATTGACAGTGGACGGGGGAATGGAAGAGGGAGAGGGAGGGGAAGGACTGGAAGAGGCAGAGGACTGGGAAGTGGGAGTGGTGGAGGAGGAGAGAGAGGAGGCAGACGATGTTGTGAGGTTGGATGCGGTGGGGGTGGGTGCTGTAGGGGTGGTTGCAGCAACGGAAGCAGGGTTGGTGGTGGTGGGGATGGTTGAAGCAGAAGCAAGGGGAAGTGCCATAGCCGCATTGCTGCTGCTGCTGCTGCTGCCACTGCTGTCACTGCTGCTATTGACACCGACTTTACCACTGCTGTCAGCGTCACCACTGCCATTCTTACTGTTGCTGCTCCTGTTGCCAGCAGTGGAGGAAGGAGGAGAGGTGGAGAGTGGCTGGGCTGATTGCAATGACCAACTCACGGGGACGGCAGGGGCAGCGGATGAGCATGGAGCAGAGACGCAGGGAGCAGAGGAGGCGGCAGCGGAGGGAGCAGAGGAGAGGACAGGAGAGGATAAGGAACCGGTGGGGTTGAGGGGAGAAGGGGAGGAGAGGAAGAAGAGGGGAGGGGAGGAGGAGTTCTGAGCGGAGGTATACACTAGAGGAGTGGTAGTGTGGATGGTGGTGCTGCTGATGGTGTTGGTAGCGCTGCTGGTGCTGGTGGCATAGGTTGAGGCTCCGAGAAGTGGGGAGAGAGAGGGGATGGACAAGGAGGAGAGCGAGAAGGACGGGGAAGGAAGTGAGGGAGGCAGCAGCGACGGCAGCGGCACGGAGGGGAGAGTCGGGAGAGACGGGAGGGTCGGGAGAGAAGGGAAGGACGGCGGGAGGGAAAAGGTCGGAGCGGGGAGCGGAGGGAGGGAGATGGAGGGGAGGGAGAGCGAGGGGAGGGAGATGACGAGCGTCTTGTGAACACCCAGGCCCAGGTTGACTTGAAGCTCCACCAGCACTCGCTTCGCCTGCACGGCATAGCACGGGTACTTGAGCTGCGAGGTCACCAGCGCAACAGATATCTGCTCCCTCATCTGCCCGCTGCTGCCGCTGCTGCTGTTCTCTCCGCCGTTTCCCACTTCCTCCCCAGGCTCACTCGCGCTCACGTTCCGTCCTTTTTCCTCCCCCATCTTCCCCATCTCAACCTCTTCAACAGTTCCCATCTTCCGAGGCCCTGCTTCCGCCCCTTCTCCCGTTTCCGCCCTCTCCGCGTTTTCCGCCCATTCCTTCCTCTCCGCCTGCTGCGCGGCTTCCGCGTCGCCCAGCACCCGCCATCGAATGCGCCCGTTCGCCAATGCTCCCGCTCGCCGCTGTTCCCCGCCCTTTGCGACTCCTGCCTGTGCGACTGCTGCCTGTGCGACCGCAGCCTCTGCGCCTCCTGCCTGTGCCACCGCTTCCTGCGAAAGTCCCTCCCTCCTCCGCCTCTCCTCGTCCCTCTCCCGTTCCTTCTCCCTCTCCCCTTCCACCAGCAGCCAATGCGCAAGCGCACTCACCCCCACAATCATCACTCCCCCCGTCGCCACTGAAACCCCAGGCGCCTCGCCTCTCACCGCAAAGGATAACAGAGCGCCCCAAACGGGTATAGATGTGTACACCAGCATCGCTATAGACGCCGGAACGCGCCTTAGTCCGCATAGTTCCAACCACACGCACAGCCCCGAGCCTACCGCGCCTCCGTACACAAGCGGGAGCCACGGGATGACTTTAGTCTCCTCCGCGAGCCGCAATACGCCGTCGAGACCGCCGCCTGCCACGTGTAGGGCTTCCCAGCCGAGCCCGAGCAGCGCGAGCGACCCGGCCTGGACCGCGGAGAGGCGCAGCGGGTCGAAGCGCGTGGTGAGCGCTTCGGAGCGGAAGATCTGCACGGCGGCGAGGAGCGACCCGAGGATCGAGCTCAGGTCGAAGCTTCGCGGAAGGGAGAGCGCGCCGGAGTCGGCTCCGCTGCCGGGGAGGAAGAGGAGGAGAAGAGAGTGCGCGTGGTGGTACTCTCCCAGTAGCCCCATGCCGAGTAATGCGGCGACGAAAGCGAGGAGCGTGGAGCGGTGGAGGGCGCGCCCGGACGAGAGCTCCATTAGCGGCAGGAAACAGATCTGCGCGCGTGGGGAAAGGAGAGGATAGGGAGGGGAAACAAAAGGGGAAGGGAGGGGGCGGAAACGCGATGGGCAGAATATCAGGTGGAGAGCTTCGAGGCGAGACGGGCGAGAGGCAGGAACTGCCGGAGAGGTTCGAGGCAGACTGTCCTGCCCGAGAGAGAACTGCAGGGAATGACTTACGGAGAAGGCGTAGAGCAGAGCGGCGGTGGTGCCGTTGGTGTTGCTGGCGTGTTGCAGCAGTAGCGTACCCAGGAAACTCCATCCCGCCAGCTCCATGCCCCCTAGTATCACCCCTTCCTCCCGCCACCACTCGCCTTCCCACCTGTTGCTCGTCCCCTCCAGCGAACCCTCCTCCGCGCGCCCTTCCTTCCCGCGCACCCTCCTCTCGTCTGCCGCTGCTCCGCCTGCAGCAGGGTTCCCCGCTCCAGCTCCGCCGTTACGCGGAACCCCCGCCGTTTCCGTGCAGTCAGTGCGCGGGGGTTTCCGCGCGTTCCTCTCCGACAGGATGGCGAAGATGACAGGGGAGAAGACGACGGCCGCCGCGGTGAACCTGACGGCGGCCGTCAGAGATGACGGCAACGACACCGGCTGGTCGTCGACGAGCTTGGCGGCAACGGTGCTCGTTCCATAAAGTGCCGCGAGCACGTTCAGCAGGAAAACCCCAGCCGCCGCACTTCCCGCCGCAGCTGCCGCCGTGCCCCCCCATTCCCCCAACAACTTCCGCCACCAGCCCCGCCATTGCGCCATCTCCCCGCGCCATTCCCCCAAACGCCCCCGCCACACCCCTGCCCGGCGTCCCTGGACTGCCGCGGGGGTTGAATCAGACGCGCCGAATCGCGACCAATCCCAATGCTGATAGTCCAACGAGTCATCCCATCTGCCAGTACTTCCGACAGTTGGAGCGCTCACAGCATTCGGGCCGCCGCGTATCCCGAGTTTCACGCCGACCAGCAACGGCCACCACCATAGCGAACCGATCGCAAGGGCGGCTCGGCGGTGCTCTGCTGAATCGTGAGAGGCGGCAGCGGCGAAGCCGGCGGCAGCAGACGGGGAAACGACCGGCCTGGCGCCGTCAAACCCGATCAAACCAGCCAGCGCATCGAAACCGTTCAAAGAGGCGGTGGTCGAATCGGAATCGTCGGTCCAAGCATTCCAGCCGTCGGATGTGTCGGTGACGACGGCTTTCCAGATCAGCGCTTCGACGGCCGTGCTGCTGCTAGGCGACCACCCGCCGCGATCCCCGCCGCTCCCTCCTGCTCTACCCTCTGAAGGCATACCCCACTGGCAGTCGCCGTTACTGCTGATAGTAGCCGCGTCGCCGCTGAGCACTGTACCATGCTTGACAACGTTGCTGATTCTGCGCGAGGTCCGCTTGCCCCTTGCCGCGGGGCCTCCCCCTCCTCCTCCGCCTCCCCCTCCTCTCCCTCCCCCTCCGCCTCCCCCCGCACCTCCTGCGCCAACGGCGGCAGGTACGAAGCTTTTTTCTTCGTGCGCGGGAGCAGAAGGAGATGCTGTAGGAGCTGCGACTTGGCTGCGGCGTGAGACTCCGATTCTCCGGGATCTACGGCTGGGAGGCTCCGGGGCTTGAGATCCGACGGCAGGGAAGGCACGACGGCGTGTGGAGTGGCGCGGGGTGCACGTGAAGGAAGAGGTTGCGGGAGATTGAGAGCCTCTACGAAACGGAGACGAAGACCCAGGCGCTGACGTTGACGCTGACGTTGACGCTAACGAAGACGCTAAAGATGACGCTGACGCTGCAACCGGCGACACCGACATAATGTGGCTGAGCTTCCTTCCATAATTGCCATCCAGCAGAGAGCGGTCGCGGTTGGAATCAAGTCCAAAAACATTTAGACCACCGTAACGCTGTTGGCGGAAAAGTGGAAAATGTCTCAGATTCGGTGATTCAACAAGCTGCCGCTGCGTCAGCAAATACCGAGAGTGTCTTAGCTCGTCAGTCGAGCCGAATCCGCGGTTCCTTCTGGGGATTAGTTTTGTGACAAGCGCTACTGACGAGAGGCGATGCCGGGAAGGCTGAAGGGGACCTGTTCGGACTGTGCTGAAAGGTTGTTGGTGGAGCGGTAGCGGTGACGAGGTTTGGAGAACGGTGACTGCTGGCATCTGGCGCGTGGCGTGCATTGTCGCGGTGATAGCAGGGTGTATGACAGGAGGCTTGGTTGGCGCGTGTTGACGTGCTTATGACATAAAAATCTCATAAAAAACAAGTTGGCTCGTTTCTCGATTAATTTTGACAACCAGTGGCTGCTTTGATGTGTGCTTTTCTTACAGCGGCTACGACAGAGCGTTCTGCTTAATTCAACTTTGCATACAGAAATCCGGCACTGGAGAACGAAACAAGAGGCTGGTTGACGAGGGTCGGGAGTCGAAGATTGGGGAGTCGAGGCTAAGAGACAGTTGAGGGCGTTGACTGAGATGAAATGAATCAAATAGATGTCTAAGAATCGGACGATTAATAGGTACTACTTCGAGAGGACCCCTACCCGTTAACCGCTGACCCAGGTGACGGCTGAGGCGAGACGCTGATGCACGCATTTTGGGTTTCACAAGCTAGTTAAGGACGTGACATATCTATTGCAGACGGAACTAAGAAAGTCCAGTCCAGTGTCTGTGTTTTCAGAACTAACAAGTGCTTGCTCGTGATACGCAACCCGAACGGCTGAGGCGGCGGAACGGCGAGACACGAACTCTCAGCTTGAACAGATCAAGGTACGTGAAAGCCTAACCCTTGAACAGTGCGAACGTCAAAGCTACTTCATCAGCTAGCTGCTAACAGATTCCTTGCTGCCTGTTGACTGCATCCATGGGAGTGACGCGGAATGGGTTCGTCCATCGCCTTGGGATTGTCGAAAAGCAAGCAGCTGCAGGAGACAACCAAATCAGAATTCCTTCCAACATCCAAATTTCGCTGCAGCGGCAGGTCGGATGGGATGGAATGGGATTTCGCGCAGCCGAGATTCACACAACGAATCCAACCGAAGACCTGACGTCAGCCTCTAATCGCCTCGCCTTCCAATCAAGATCGAGGAACTCGCCGCCGAAAGTGGTACAGTACAGCACACGCGCCCGTGAGTTTGTCAGAAATTTGGGCTCCTCGGGCTAGCAGAAAAAGTATCAGGGCTCCTTGGGCACGCTCATGTGGCTGCGCTTTCTTGCGATGGGTTCAGGAATCAGGAAGGGTTTTCAGCTTTGCGATAACTGTTACTGTATCTTGTCTTCTTTTGAGATATCTTCATTGCTTTCTGCGCACACTTTCCGCTGATCCTCTTCTCAGGCGGGAGCAATATCGTTCAAACTAGGGACTCGGCTCCTCTGCAAATAACGCAAACACTGTTTCCCACAAACAGTTCACAACAACCCTTGTACATTCTTGTCCGGGTAAAAATAATAAACCTCCTAAGGAATGGCATCAGCCCTAAACACATTGTGGCAGAGTGTTTAGGGTTGATGCCCTTATATAAATTCCACCCGAGAGGGATTTAGTTGTTTCTGCCCAGGTATAAAAATATTCCCCTCTAGGGAATGGCATCAACCCTAAATACCATGTCGCACAGTGTTTAGGGTTGATGCTCTTGAAACGATTCCGCCCGAACGGGAATTACATATAACTACTGGGATAAATATATCAATTCACCTGACGAAACAAAATATAAAAACCCAATCGGAAAGGGAATCACTCGGGGAGGCATCAACCCTAAAAACAATGCCCTTTCCCGTGTTTAGGGTTGATCCATCCCGAAATTGTGGACAATGAAAACAGTACTTGCGTGAGTTGCGGAGAAGCCGAGTCCCTAGTTTGAACGATAATGCTCCCGCCTGAGAAGAGAATCGGCGGAAAGTGTGCTCGAAAAGCGATGAAGTTCCCTCAAAAGAAGTCAAGCTACAGTAACAGTCCTTGCAAAGCTCAAAACCCAATCAGGAATCTACAGTGGATGTTACTCAGCCAGACTGAATGGAGCGTCGTCAAAGGTCGAGAATGTCAGGTTTGGTCCACACGAAGAAGGGCTTGTGGCCACGTGGTCGGAACTCAACATCACACCACCCCACCCCCTATGTCGAGTGGAGTTTTCACACCTCAGATGACATGGCTGGCGGTGACACCACTCAGCTGACGGCATGGCTCCACGGCTCTACAGTTAGGCGCCGCTTCCACCGTTTGGAGGCGCCATCCTGAGAGAACCACGTGGTCAGAAATCCACATTTTTCTTGCTCACCAATCACCTCCTTCAAGATGAGAACTCGCCGCGAATCCCGCAAACTCTAAATCAAGGACCCGGTGTGCGCAATCACAGCCTTAGTTTCCGGTTGAATTCAGCATTCACCCTTTGAGAAGGAGCCACTACTTCACATAGGCAAGGCAGTAAAAAAATAGAGGAGTAGCAGATACAAATATTGCGGTTATATATTATCTTCAACTACAAATGCAATTGGTAAAGGAACAAGGATTGCACTATCAAGGAAATTGAACAATATGCGTGAGGGCATGATCGAACGATGCATATTGGAACAAGGGGTACCAGTAACATGCGAAAATGTGGGGTGGTCTACCAGCCCTGCGCCATGGTTGTGAAATGTCTGAGGCGTAGGGCCGGACTGTGGGTTACCAGCCGAGGAGAGTGGCCCGTGAGCGATGGTGTGAACATTGGTCAGCGCGAATATCGCAAAATGGTAACAGGATGGAAATGATCGTGGGCTGCATGTACAGTGTTGTACGCGATAGTGTTACACTAGCTTCAAACAATCTCTCCATAGGTTGCCGAACTTGTTGCAATTATATAATGGCCCGAGGGCTTAGTAAGGCGCATCCACGCCATTGATCGCAAGCTCTTGATTCGATCCGCGGTAACAATTCCCCTCACAAAAATCCGCTCTCGCCCACTACTTCAGCACGTCTGTCAATTCCGCGAGGTGTACGGCATCGCTGAAGCTCCAGGGTCGGATCTATCGCACATCGTACTTTATCTCGTACTTGAGGCCGCTGACTACTTGTCCAACTGCTCCGCCTCGCCCATGTCGTCCACATCGCCAGCTAACACGCATAACGACGCTGTATATTCTCGAGCAGAAATCAACAGCTTCTAGCTGCGCACCTTCATGCGTGCATGACCTAAAACATATACATACTCAAATATTGTTTGCGGGGCGTGTGAAATTTTAAAAGGAAGAAGAGGAGGGTTGCACTAGCAAGAATGAGGATACAAATAGCAAACCCTAGAAGGGTTGTACTCGCTATAGAGCACCCCACTACAGGCTAGAGCATAATATTCTGACACACCCCCATAGCCAAAGTGGGGTGTAATCAGCAGAGCAAGCAAAGCAGTACAAGCTCAGGGTGGATCACAATGTCACCACACATTCTGAGCACAAGTTCAAGAAGCAATAGTTTAAAGTTCACAATTATGAGCAAAGCTAGTGGTAGTCACAACGGGCAAGTGAGGACGAGGAAAGAGACTATGAGAGGAGAGGAGGTAGTGGGCGGCAGCTGAAGCTGCTGGCACACGGCGCAACTGGAGCAACTGGCACACGGGCAACTGGAGCAACTGGCACACTGGCAACTGGAGCAACTGGCACACGGGCTACTGGAGTAACTGGCTCCGCGGCTAAAAGTAGCGGCAGACGAGCAACGGACTCACGGGCGACTGGAGCAACGGGCTCACGGGCGACTGGCGCAACGAGCTCACGGGCGACTGGCGCAACGGTCTCACGGGCGACTGGAGCTGCTGGCTTCACGGCGGCCACCCCTTCAACCTCCCCAAACTATCCCACTCCCCCTGACACACACCCGCTGCTACACCGCTAGCTCCACTCCCCCTTCACCCCCCCTTAGTACCACTCCAACGACTCCAACAAGTCCACCCCCCCTCAGCGGCAGCTGCAGCACCGGGAGACGGAGGAGGAGGAGGAGCAGGGAACGGCACACAGTAACTTCACCCCCATACCCCTCACCCCCAAACCCTAATTCAGGAGAACGGGCTGTAGGAGGGGTGGGGCGCCAGTAGAAGCACGGGGGACAGCGGGGAGGGCAGGGGCAGCGAGGAAAGGGCCGCCCACGGGCCTGGCACAGCCGCCCGAACCGCGCGCAGGCGGCCCGAGCCGCGCGCGGGCCTGGCGCAGCCCGTACGGGCCGCGCGCTGGCCTGGCGCAGCCCGTACGGGCCGCGTCCGGGCCTGGCGCAGCCCTTACGGGCCGCGCGCAGCCTGTACGGGCCGCGCGCAGGCCACGACGGGCGACGGGGGGCGACGCGCGGGTCCCCGTCGCCCGTCGCAGCGCCTCCCGAGGGCGACGCGCCGAGTGACGGGGCAAAAGCCCGCCGCGCGCCTCGGGGCGCACAGCGGGCAGAGAACCGCCGCGCGCCACGGGGCGCACGGCGGGCAGAAAACCGCCGCGCGCCTCGGGGCGCACGGCGGGAAGAAAAACTGCCGCACGCCACGGGGCGTGCGGCACAGAGGGTAGCAGTGGAAGTTGCAGCGGAAGCAACGAGGTGGTGAGCCCACCCACAGGATCGATCCAAGGGGATCGACCTGCTCTGATAGCATGTGAAAATTTAAAAGGAAGAAGAGGAGGGTTGCACTAGCAAGAATGAGGATACAAATAGCAAACCCTAGAAGGGTTGTACTCGCTATAGAGCACCCCACTACAGGCTAGAGCATAATATTCTGACAGGGCGGCGCTCTCCTCTTGTCACGCGCGGATTGTGAACACTCTACAAATTGCAGATGCTCGTCGCGTGACAAGTGTCGAAGCCTTGTCGTTCGCTGTATTGTCCCTGGCGAAGTTCCCTCAAATATAGAGTTCGACGAAGCGACTCCAATTCTGCACTGCGTATTATTGATGTTGCAAAGTTAACGATGGCAATAACGTTAATAACATTCGAATCCTTAGATGACAATTCGGCGCCACCATCTCGAAACGGGAACGTTCTCACTAGGTTTGAAAAGGGGCGGATTTGTCGGCTTGATCTTGCCAGTGGTCGCCACTATTGCCACTATTGTTGCTTTTGCCTGTCAGAATCCCAACCACTAGACCATTGGGATAAAATGGCTTGTTAAGTAGCGGGTCAGTGCGCCCATAACCCCCCAGGACAACGAGCCTGTAACCCTTCCCTAGGATCAATCGGGCATCCACAGTGCAGATCTACTGACACCCCCCCACACTGGGAGGCCTAGGACTGAGCACAGCGGCAACGGCCTACATGTGCATACACCGGGATTCGAACCCGAGATAGCTCTGATACCATGTCAGAATCCGAACCACTAGACCATTGGGATAAAAGGGCTTGTTAAGTAGCGGGTAAGTGCGCCCATAAACCCCTAGGACAACGAGCCTGTAACCCTTCTCTAGGATCAATCGGGCATCCACAGTGCAGATCTACTAACATTGCCTGCATCACTTCACCTGCATCGATGTCACGTCGTAGCTTACTCGACACGGTTTCACTAGCCGCAGTGCTATCACTTCTTTCGTCGATGACATGCGACTCCCAGCGCGCTTTACCTCGTGCCTGGAGTAGCTCGCATTTTCTCCACATAACTGCTCAACCTCCATCGTCAGCGCCCACGTGCTCGTTTGCATTGCGTTAAATTGTTGCATCAGGCTGATCAACTATGCTTATTCCATGTTTCCAGGTTTTGTTGAACGGGCAAGGGGTCCACAACAAGTGTATAACCTTGATGAAGACGCGAACGCTATCGAAGACGGAGTGGATTGGTCGTATCTAATTTGTTACAATAACAGAAAGGACTAGGTCAGGATCTTGTCGAGGTTGATCACATGTAGTGCACAGCGGAAGTGCTGATTCGTAACACATGTTAGAATGAATATAAAATGACAGAATTGGTTACAACAGTGTATCACAACTGCTTATACTAATTACAGATGAATACGAAAGGTCCTTACTGCCATAATCCCATAGGGGACTTAGCCAGGATCGTGCTCAGGATTTATCGCAGAGTGATTTGCAACGAAAGTGAACAATGGCGCATGTCAAAGTGACTATAAAATGACAACAGTGGCAATAACAAGCAAGCACATATGTTTATATAAGATTACAAAGGAATATAAAAAGACATGTACTCTAAGGGGTACATTCTTTTATTACATTAAAACTTAAGAGTGCGTCGTGGGAACACGTTTCAAAACTGTTCCCGCCTTTTGCCATTTGAATGCTTCTGCCTTCATCGGTCTTCATCTGACTATTGTCTTCGTCGGTTTGGTTCGTCTGACTCCTCGACTTCGTACTCAGTAGTGCTTGTCAGAACATTATAGCTTATACATTTGTGTAGGCTGTAGTGGGGCAACCCAATTAGGGTTAGTACTTGTTCCCAACTGTTTCATAGTTCATTCATTCTCGTTCGTTATATTCACATGGAATCAGAGCAGGTTCCTTGGGCCCACCACCTGCTACGCTGCTATAACCCCCCTCCTAGGCCCGTCGCTCCTAGCCTTCGCGGCCCGTCGGCCCCTAGCCCCGCGCCCGGCCCCGTTCTTTGCCCGCGCCCGGCCCGTACCTAGCCCGCGCCCGGCCCCGTCTCACGCCCGCGCCCGACCCGTACCTAGCCCGCGACCGGCCCGTACGTAGCCCACGACCGGCCCGTACCTAGCCCGCGCCCGGCCCCGTCTCTCGCCCACGCCCGGCTCGTACCTAGCCCGCGACCGGCCCGTACCTAGCCCGCGCCCGGCCCGTACCTAGCCCGCGCCCGGCCCGTACCTAGCCCGCGCCCGGCCCCGTCTCACGCCCACGCCCGGCCCGTACCTAGCCCGCAACCAGCCCGTACCTAGCCCGCGCCCGGCCCGTACCTAGCCCGCGCCCGGCCCCGTCCCACGCCCGCGCCCGGCCCGTACCTAGCCCGCGACCGGCCCGTACCTAGCCCGCGACCGGCCCGTACCTAGCCCGCGCCCGGCCCCGTCTCTCGCCCGCGCCAGGCCCCGTACCTAGCCCGCGCCCGTCCCGTACCTAGCCCGCGCCCGGCTCGTCCATCGCCCAGTGCTTGGCCCCATCCCTCGCCCAGCGCCAGGCCCCGTACCTAGCCCGCGCCCGGCCCGGTCCCTAGCCCTGCCCAGCCCCGTACCTAGCCCAGCGCCCGGCCCCGACCCTAGCCTGCGCCTGGCCCCGCCCCTCGCCCAGCGCTCGGCCCCGTCCCTCGCCCAGCGCCCGGCCCCGTACCTAGCCCGCGCCCGGCCCGGTCCCTAGCCTTGCCCGGCCCCGTACCTAGCCCAGCGCCCGGCCTCGACCCTAGCCCGCGCTCGGCCCCACCCCTTGCCCGGCACCCGGCCCCGTCCCTCGCCCAGCGCCCGGCCCCTTACCTAGCCCGCACCCGGCCCGGTCCCTAGCCCCGCCCGGCCCCGTACCTAGCCCAGCGCCCGGCCCCGTACCTAGCACAAAGCCCAGCCCGGTCCCTAGCCACGCCCGGCCCTGTACCTAGCCCAACGCCCGGCCCTATACCTAGCCTGCGCCCGGCCCCGTACCTTGCCCGCTACTGCTACAGCTACTGCTACGGCCCGGTACTGTCACTGCTGCTACTGCCACAGCTGCTACTGCTGCTACTACTGCTATCCTGCGTACTGCACAGCTTTGGCTTCGCTTCGGGTTCTCGCGTTTGATCATGAGGGATGACCAACTCAGTTTGACACGTGGCTAAACGACCTGCAGTTGTACCTACTGAGCGTTTCTAAGGACAGTGTCTCGCTGTTTGACCTAGGGTCAGGCGCCGCTCGGTCCCTCCCGCTACAGCTGACAGTTCGACTCGCTCACAGTGGCTTACTCGTGACGCTGCTGCCCGCTTAGCCATTCGCAACCACCTGCCATTAGCTGAATGCGCTCACTTCGGACAGCACAGGACAGCGCAGGCACTGTACGACGTTGTAGTCGCTCGCTACTCCTCCCCTGCCACTGCTTCTCTAGGCCGCCTTCTTCTGCCCTACCTGTTCCCCGAGCTGTCCGCCTTTACTACACTCGAGGACCTGGTTTCCCACCTTCGCGCTAGTGACGCTCGCTACCACGCTGCCGTTCCTGCTGAGTTCCTTGACAGGAACCCGCCCCCGATGTTCATCACTCTCTACTGTATAGTCACCCGCCTCCCTGACTCTCTTCGCTCTGTCACGGACCACTTCCTCTCTCTTGACCCCACCTCCCTCACTGTTGACCTCCTCGAGCAGCATCTCCTCGCAGCTGAGACTAGTGCAGTTGCTGTAGGTGCTGCTCGTGGCACTCCGCGTCCGCCCTTCTTTGAGGGGTGTTCCCCCTCCCCCCTTGCCCCCTCATACGCCTCTGCTGCTGCTGCACACGTCTCTTTCCCTGAGGACGTCGGGGCTGCTTCTGCTAGTGCGAAGCGCCGCAGCAGCAAGGGCAAGGGTGGCCAGGGTGGTGGAGGTGGCAGCGCTGGTGGTGGAGGTGGCAACGGTGGTGGTGGAGGTGGCAGCGAGAGTGGTGGTGGGGGCAGCAGTGGAGGTGGTGGCGGCGGTGGGACTGTTGGCGGGAGTGGGGGCTCTGGTGGCGGTGGTGGAGGCAGCGGTGGGAGTGGCGGCAGTGGAGGCGGTGGGACTGGTAGCGGTGGGACTGACGCTCCGCGTGTCGGTTCTGGGGGTGGCCAGCGTCAGCAGCAGCAGCGTCGGAGCGAGACCCCGTCTCCCCAGCAGCTTCGTGAGTGGTTTCTGCGTGGGGCGTCTGAGGTTAGTTGCCCGTATGTCATTCGCACGGGTGATCGTGCTGGTCAGACTTGCGGGCGGCTCCACACTCAGCACCGCTGCTTCTCCCGCCTCGACGACGCTTGGCGTGCCGAGTTTGGTGACGACGTCGAGCTCCCTCGCTGGGCAGATCAGCTTAAGTCTAGGATTGCTATTTTTGACCTAGACTTTGATGCTATTCTTTCTCCTATGTATGCTTTGTCTGTTAGTGCTGAGGGTGACTGTTACCGGTGTGTGCCACCTGACCCAGGTATAGCTGCTGCTGCTCTAGGTGCTAGTGAGTCTGGTACTCTCTCTGGTACTGCGCCTACTGAGGCCTTGCACAGTTTCGCGTTGGACTCAGGCGCCTCGCGCTGTTTCTTTCGTGACAGCACCACCCTCACTCCTCTTCCTGCACCTGTCCCGGTCCGACTGGCTGACCCCTCCGGGGGACCGGTCGTGGCCCATTCCACCACTGTCCTCCCGTGTCCAGAGGTTCCGTCCGGCTCACTGTCAGGTCTTCACCTCCCCTCGTTCTCTACAAACTTGGTGATTACCGCTGCCCTCCAGGATGCGATGGTCACTACCACCACTCCTGGGGGTCAGCCTGTGTCGATCTGCACGTGCACACGGGCGGGGCGTCATCTGGCTACGTCGAGGGTCGAGTCTGTACACACTCACTACCGAGCCTTCTCAGGTAGCTGCGTCTTCTCAGGTGTACGCGTCAGGTCAGGTAGCCGCCTCTTGCTTGTGTCGCCTCCTGTCGCACCAGACTCTTCTGTGGCACCACCGTCTGGGTCACCCCTCCCTGCCTTGCCTTCATGGCATGCACTCTCGTCTTCTTGTCTCTGGCCTCCCCAGGTCCCTACCTCCCCTGCCGCCCTCGCCTGCCCCGCCCTTCCTCCCTTGCGTCGAGGGGCGGCAGCACGCTGCTCCTCAGTCCTTCTCGACGACTGCTCCCCTGCAGACTCTCCACATGGACGTGTGGGGCCCAGCCCGCGTCAGTGGACAGAGCTGCGAGCGCTACTTTCTGCTGGTAGTTGACGACTACACGCGGTACACCACGGTCCTCCCCTTGCGCAGCAAGGGTCAGGTCGTTGATGTCTTGATCCCTTGGATCCGCACAGTTCGTCTCCAGCTCCGCGAGCGGTTCGGCCAGGACCTTCCTGTCCTGCGTCTGCACTCTGACAGAGGTGGTGAGTTCTCCTCCACCCTCTAGCGGGAATTTTGTCGTGGGGAGGGCATTCTCCGGACGTTCACGCTTCCGGACTCCCCTCAGCAAAATGGGACTGCTGAGCGCCGCATTGGCTTAGTCATGGAGTTCGCTCGTACCTCCATGATCCATGCAGCTGCTCCCCATTTTCTGTGGTTGTTTGCGGTCCGGTACACTGTGCATCAGCTCAAAATCTGGCCCCGTGTCTCCTTGCCGGAGACCTCGCCCACACTACGTTGGACGGGGGAGGTTGGCGATGCGTCGGTGTTCCGGGTCTGGGGAGATCGTGCCTTTGTTCGTGATACGTCAGCGGACAAGCTCTCCCCCCGTGCTATCCCCTGCGTCTTCCTTGGCTTTGTCCCCGACGCGCCTGGCTGGCAGTTTTACCACCCCACCTCGCACCGTGTCTTCCCTTCTGAGGACGTCACGTTTGACGAGTCGGTTCCCTTTTACCGCCTCTTCCCCAACCGCTCCGCCCCTCCCCCGCCCCCGCCGCTCTTCCTTGCTCCCGGTCCTCCTCCGGTAGACCCCCTCCCGCCCCAGGGTCCTGCTCCCTCAGGTGTGTCTCAGGTAGACCCTCTCCCTGGTCCTGCGCCTCTTCAGGTAGTTGTCGACTCAGGTGCTGCTCGAGGTGCTGCGTCTGGGGGTGCGGAGCCTGGGGGTGCGGAGTCTGAGGGTGCTAAGACTGGGGGTGCTGAGCCTGGGGGTGCTGAGACTGGGGGGGTGCTGAGCCTGGGGGTGTTGTGACTGGGGGTGGTGAGCCTGGGGGTGTTGAGCCTGAGGGTGTTGAGCCTGGGGGTGCTGCTTTGGTTGGTGCGGAGCCTCAGGGTGCTGCTTCGTCTGGAGGTTCTGCTGGTGCTTCGCCGAGCCTGTCTCTGCAGAAGTTGCGTGAGTGGTTTGTCTGGCGTACGCGCCTTCGGCATGGAGCTTCTGGAGCTGGAGGTGCTGGCGCTGCTGGAGGTGGAGGTACTGGAGTTGCTACTGGTGCTGGTGTTACTGGAGGTACTGCGACCGCTGGCCTTGGAGGTGCTCGTACCCGGGTGACTGGAGCTGCCGGGACTGGTGGTGTTGAGGGTGCTGGAGCTGAAGACCTTACAGAGTCTGGTACTACTGGCACTGGTGGCGCTAGAGCTGGAGGAGCTGGAGTTGGTGGCCCTAGCGCAGGAGGCGCTGGAGCTGGAGGCCCTAGTGTTGGAGGTGCTAACGCTGGAGGAGCTGGAGCTGTAGCCTCTCGTGGCGCTGTGCAGCCGCGACCGTACTTAGTACCCCGCCTTCTGCTGACCTTCCTCCTCCCCTCCTGTGTCCCCCGCCTCACCGGCCGCTGCCGCCGTTACAGCCGACCTCTCCACTGCGTGCTCCTTCTCCTTACACTGAGCAGTCTGGCGGTCTTACAGAGCGTCGTGAGCCTGCGTCTCATCCTGTCTCACCTGTTTGCACTACTCGTCGCGTTCCTCGTTCGCGTCCTCCTCCTATCCCTGTCACGCACGCTATGACCCTTCGTCCTTCCTCTGTTCCTCTGCATGTTCCTCTGCCAGCTCCTCCTGAGTCCTCTCTTCCTGAGGTCCCTGACCCTGAGTCTGACCGCGCTCGTGCTGCCAGTCCCACTGTCTCTCGTCTCCTCGCCACTGCTGTCACTGACCCTTCTTTTGAGTCTGCTGCTGCGTCTGCTCTCGTTGCTAAGCTGCTTGACTTTGCTGCTGCCTGTCGTCTAGACTACGCCTCTGCTCTTATTGCTGAGTCTGCGTCTGACTGTCCTCCGTCCGTCGGGGGTGAGTGTGCTCTTGGCACGGACGTCCTCGAGGACAGGCAGGAGGACTTTGAGTCTCTTGCAACTGCTGTACCTCGTTTCGCTTCCATGCTGCTTGCCCCTGAGGGAGACCCAGATGCTCCAGACATCCCGACCCCGCGCTCTTATGCAGAGGCGATTACGGGTCCTTACTCCTCTCAATGGCAGGCAGCCATGGATGCCGAGATGGCATCTTGGAAGTCCACAGGCACCTATGTCGACGAGGTTTCCCCACCTGGGGCGAACATAGTCGATGGCATGTGGATCTTCAGGGTGAAGCGGCCGCCTGGTTCTTCGCCTGCCTTCAAGGCGCGTTACGTTGCTCGTGGCTTCAGTCAGCGATAGGGAGTTGACTACTTCCAGACCTTCTCCCCCACCCCGAAGATGACTACTCTTCGGGTGTTGCTGGATGTCGGTGCTCGGTGTGACTACGAGTTGCACTCTCTGGACTTTAGCACAGCGTTCCTGCAGGGCACCCTGCACGAGAAGATCTGGTTGCGCCGCCCACCTGGTTTCACTGAGTCTTTTCCTGCAGGTACTCAGTGGAGTCTTCGGCGGCCAGTCTATGGTCTCCGCCAGGCGCCTCGCAAGTGGCATGACACACTGAGGACTACGCTTGCGGCTCTTGGGTTTCCTCCTTCTACTGCTGACCCGTCGCTGTTTCTACGCACCGACACCTCACTGCCGCCGTTCTACATCCTTGTCTACGTTGACGACCTCGTCTTTGCCACTGCTGACACTGAGGCACTGGCTCTTGTGAAGTCGGAGCTGCAGAAGAGACACACCTGCACTGACCTGGGTGAACTGCTTAGCTATCTTGGCTTGCAGATCACCCGGGACAGAGCACGGCGCACCATTACCCTGACTCAGTCACACATGGTGCACCAGGTCCTTCAGCGCTTCGGCTTCCAGTTCTCCTCGCCACAGTCCACTCTTCTGTCTACCAGTCACTCGCTCTCAGCTCCACCTTCGGACGAGTCTGTAGAGCCGAGTGGTCCGTACCCAGAGCTTGTGGGTTGCCTCATGTACCTGATGACATGCACTCGACCCGACCTCGCGTACCCTCTCAGCCTCCTGGCTCATTACGTGGCTCCCGGCAGGCACCGAAAGGTGCACTGGGATGCTGCGAAGAGGGTACTGCTTTACTTGTGCAGTACGTCGGGCATGGGGCTCGTGCTTGGAGGACGGGGTACAGTTGTCCTCACCGGTCACGCAGACGCCTCCTGGGTTGACGACTCAGCTACGCAGGGGTCGTCACAGGGTTAGACCTTTGGCCTTGGTTCCGGCTCTGTTTCTTGGCGGTCTACCCGCTCGTCTTCGGTTCTCAGCTCCAGTTGTGAGGCTGAGATCTATGCCGGGGCCATGGCTGCTAAGGAGTTACGCTGGCTCACCTACCTGCTGACCGACTTGGGAGAGCAGCCTCGTTCGCCTCCAGTTCTGTACGTAGACAACAAGGCCATGATTGCCTTGTGTCAGGAGCACAGACTGGAGCACGGAACGAAGCACATTGCTCTGCGATACTTCCTTGCTCGAGAGTTGCAGCAGCGTGGCCAGCTTCGTCTTGCGTACGTGGCCACTCGGGCCAACACTACTGATGTCTTCACCAAGGCACTTCCGCCTGGTGATCATCAGCGTTTTGTTACCGTGTTAGGCCTTGTGCCCACTTTGCCTCACTTACTTACTGCCTGACTCTGTTTGTACTTTGATCTATATATATACCTGCATGCTTGCACTTGCTAGGGTATGATCACTGTATTGTTTGTTCTCTTTTATATAACTCTGCATGTGAACTGGCCTTGTGGCCCTTTGCTTGTGCTCGGACTGTGTGGTGACTTAGTGATCCACCCTGAGCTTGCTTTGCTTTTCTTGACTGGTCTTGTGACCACTTGTTCTCCCCCACTTTGCCTATGGGGGTGTGTCGAAACATTATAGCTTATACATTTGTGTAGGATGTAGTGGGGTAGCCCACAAGGGGTACAACCCAATTAGGGTTAGTACTTGTACCCAACTGTTTCATAGTTCATTCATTCTCGTTTGTTACCTTGATAGGTTCCAGCCTTTTCGCTTAGAGATGTTTCTGTTAGCAACCATCTTGATCGCAACCGTCTCTGACCCTTCAGCTCATCGTGCCTCTTCATTTTCGTACTCGGTTAGGTTTGCCTCTGAACGAACCAGCTGCTTCGCAGTCCACTAGCTCTATTGCATCCGTAAAACAAACTACCATGAAAATGCGGGAAACGTAGGAGATTTGCTCTGATATCAACCGGTTTGAGTTGTATATGATTATGGCTGGTGTCAATGAAATGAAGATAGAGCAAGTTATAACGGAATTCCTAGCTAGGCAGGGACCTCAGAAGTCGATGTTGGTTGTTAGGATGGGGACGCCGACGAGGGTCAAATTTGGGAGGCGAGTTCATCATACATTTTTTTGGGAGGTGAAAGTGCATTATACTACGCAGAAACATGAAGGGCATAAACAAAAGTGCTGTACTTTGAAATATAATATCGTACCGTGCCTCATTCGACCTCTAACAATCCCTTTCACATCCCCCAGCCATCGAAGAACCTGTCAACATCCCACGTCGTCCAGCTGCCACGTGCCACGATGGCAGTACAGTAATGTCGATTCTCCATTTTTCATACCTGCCAGCTGCAATCATACTGGCCATACTCTGCAGGGCCATTTTCAGGTGCAATCCCATCAGTACGGGAAATGTGCTCATGTGGGAGCCCAACAGCTTTCCGGCACTGTTACGGGCACTGCGGCCAACCGTCGTGTAGTCCACTATACCAGCCACACCCGTGCCACCAAACTACCCTCGAAAAGCGGGGTGAACTAGGAAAGTAGCTCTGATACCAGGTGTTATGAGTTGTAAAGGAGAGTTCGCAGATTAACGAATAACGAGACTGTGATTCAATAGACTGAGCATACAACGAAGGCACACGCTAATGTAGTGGCTAGCCTAGCTAGGAGGGAACCTCGGGTGAGCGAGGTTGGCTGCAGGTTTGGCAAAGGGAAACGCCGAAGGCGACGCGAGGAGCCTCGGCATCGTTGATGTCGGCCGAACGTGCAGAGTCCGAAAACCGGGGCTGTACGCGAAGCAATCAACCCCGATAAGGAATTCGGGAAAATTCCTTACACAGGGAAAACTACACCTCGTTACCATCACAAGACTTCAGGTCACGGAAAAACCCTCTCATGATAGTCTACTACCGTATCGGCAGACACCTCAACACTGTGATTACTAATCTATGATCATGTCTCAAGCCTCCCGTGTCAATTCGACGGACAATTTTCATCAAGGGAAAATCTCATAACAGGCAAGTTCCATAACGGGCAAGCATAAGCACAAACTTGATGCACGCACAAGCAGAGATCCTGCATCACACCCGGAGGAGCCCCTGCAGCAGGTACAGGGGCAGCATCCACCTGCCATCGCTGTGAAGTGAGACCATTTCTCAAGCAGGCGCCTCAAAAGGTGATACTATGCACGCATACCCATGGATCCTGTGTCACACCCGCAGCCCCTGCAGCAGGTACAGGCCCAGCATCCACCGGCCATCCCCAAACCGCCCGCCCTCCTCCCCTCGCCTCACAATCCCCTCCAGCACCTCCTCTATCCCTGCTCCCACCATGACCGCATGATTCTCCTCGTTGCTCCCCAGCGCATACAGCACTCCCAGAGCAGCACGCTGACACGCCACTGATGGCCTACCCATCCTGCCCCCCCTGCTGCTGCTGCTGCTGCTGGGTTTCTGTCGTAGAATCTCCACCAAAGGGAAGATTGCACCTGCCCGCGCCATAGCCTGGAGATACCCTGGGTTACCAGTAAGGGCTAGGTCAAGTAACCGCACAGCCGCTCTCTCCCTCCTCTCTGCCTGAGGTAGCAATGCACTGGACCGAAGCAGCGGCGGCGGCGGTGGCGGAGAGAGAGCCCCTCCCGGGAGAGGAAGCAGTGTAGGATGAATCTCCATTCCACTCCACACCTCCTCTCCCACCTCTCCCTCCTCTTCCTCCCCTCCCCACGCTCCTCCTCCTCCTCCCTCCCCTTGCCCTCCACTCTCTCCTCCTCCACCCCACAGGTCTTCCACCAGGTGCGGAATCAGATCAAAGGTGGTAACCGCAACTTCGGCATCAGCAGCAACATCAGTAATCACTAACAGAGCCTCGGACACCTTGTTCTTCACCTGCAGCGGTGCAGAGGACTGGAGAACGGTTTTGAGGCAGTCTACGAGGCGGGAATCGGCCAGCACGGCTCGGGCTGAGCCCCCTGCTGTGGAGGCGAGGCGGCGAGCGAGGAGAGCGGCTGCTGCCTGTGCTGCCCAGAGGTCGGCTTCGGCCTCTGCTGAGAGAGGCGAGGAGGCTGATGCGGAGGATAGTGCTCGGATGGGGTCTGGGTCTGGAGGGCAGTGGAGGGAGAGAGGGAGTGGGAGGTGGAGGGAGATGGGTGAGGTAGTGGGAGGTGGATGGAGGTGGAAGAGGGAGGGGGGGGAGAAGGGAGGTGGGGGAGAAACGAGGGGGGGAGAAGTTAGGGGAAAAAAAATGGGGGAAAAGGGATTGGTGGGAAAGTAGACAGGGAAGGAAGTGGGATGCGGGGAGGGAGAGGGGGAGTGGAGAAGATGGGAGGAGTGCTGGAGTGAGATAGTCACTTCGACACTGGAGGGCTCAGGTGAGATTTGGGAGTTGGGGGAGACTGTCACTTCCACTCTCACTCTCCTTGCGCTCGCATTGAACACCCCACACTTCCTCACAGCTCTATTTACCCACCGCTAACTCAGCACTCACTCACTCACTCACTCAATCACTCTCTCACTCACTCACTCACCCACTCACTCACCCACTCATGTCTCGAAAACGAAGCCAGGCTGCCGACCCCACATCCCCTCTCCTATTCTCCTCCTTCCCTGTGCTCCCTTTCCCCCCACCCCATCCCACACTCTCCCATCCCCCCACCCCGTCCCACACTCTCCCATCCCCCCACCCCGTCCCACACTCTCCCATCCCCCCACCCCGTCCCACACTCTCCCATCCCCCCACCCCGTCCCACACTCTCCCATCCCCCCACCCCGTCCCACACTCTCCCATCCCCCCACCCCGTCCCACACTCTCCCACCCCCCCACCCCGTCCCACACTCTCCCATCCCCCCACCCCGTCCCACACTCTCCCATCCCCCCACCCCGTTCCACACTCTCCCGTCCCCCCACCCCGTTCCACACTCTCCCGTCTTCCATCCACGTACCTTTAGGTTCTGCCAGCAGCAGCACACTCTCTAAAGCCGCCACCACTCCAGCCGCCATCAGCGCCATCACATGCGCTTCCCCGCCACCACCACCACTCCCAGCAGCACCACCAGCACCACCACCATCATCAACATCAGCAGCAGCAGCATCAGGATCAGACCACCCCTGTGCGGGTCGGTCCGCAATCACATTTCCCAGGATCTCTGCGGCAATGGCACGCTCTTTGAGGGACCCAGTGGCAAGGAGGGCGACGAGGGGAGGCACGCCCCCTGCTGCCACAATGCTCTCACACGGCGTGCCCACCAGGGAGGAGATCTGCAGGAGGAGGGACTCTGCTGCTGCCCTCCCGTCTGCTCTCGCTGCTGGGTCGACGGGTGCTGCTGCTGCTGCTGCTGTTTGTGCTGCTGCCGTTTGTGGTGTTCGTGTTGGTGTTGCGGTTGCTGCTGCTGCTGTTGCTGCAGCTGTTGCTGCAGCTGCTGCTTCTCCCGCCTCTGAGCCCTCTCTGCCGGCCTGTGCGTCCTCCTCCCTTAGCAGAGAGATGAATGACGGTATGGTGGATGCCTGGACGAGGGGTGTGAGGAGCAGGAGGGGAAAAGGGAAGTATGGGAGGAGAGGAATGAAGAAGGGGGGAAAGGGAGGAGGAAGGGAGCACTGGCCATGTGGAGGCAAGGGAAGGGAGAGAAACTGCATGAATGGGTGGATGAGGTATGGATGGATGGGTGGACGAATGGATGGACGGACACGCACCATTTTGGCAGCTGCTTCTTCATCTGATACCATGCGGAGGAGCGAGGACACGACCTGATAAGTGACGATGGGTGGGCAGGTAATGGGGTAGGCAACCGGCAGGAGAAGTCACGATGAAGCATGAGCACTTGCGGGAACGTGCACAAACAGGCAGGAACATTGCTGAAACGTCATCTGAATCAAGGGTTACAAGGGCCACCCCTCCCATCCTCCCAGGAATGCAGCGAAGATCTCAACTGCAGCTTCAACTCTCCTTTTCCAAGAGCAACTCTTATCCTGTCCATCCCTTCTTCCTTCCTCCCTCCCATCCTTTACTCCAACCCCACGCCCCTTCCCCCCACCACACCGTCACTCACCCTCCACAAACTTTGCCCCCATCCCTTCTCCCCTCCGATACTCCCTTCCACGTCCCCTGTCCTCTCCCGCCTTCCATCCCCTCCAAGCCCCTTCCCCACCCAGCAGTACCTTGTCTCGCACATCCCTGTCGCCTCCCTGTGCTGCCAGCAGCGCCACCAGCGCGCCTACCCCCCCACTGCGGATGATAGACAGGCGCACACTTGCACTGGGATGGGGGGAGGGGAGAGGGGAGGGGGGGAAAGGGAGGGAGGGGAGGGGAGGGAGGGGAGGGGAGGGAGGGGAGGGGAGGGGAGGGAAGGTGAGGGTAGGGGAGGGTAGGGGAAGGAACAAAACGATGATTTGTGGAGTACCAAAGTTTGTTGATTTGAGCAATCTCACACTCTCACACTCACAATTCACTCTCTCACATTCTCACCAGAAGAAGACCAAAGACAGGAACTATCTAGCCCACCCACCCTCCCGCACACCCACCCTCCCGCCCACCCACCCACCCACCCACCCACGCACCCACCCTCCCTCCTGCCCACCCACGCGCACCTGACACTGAGCCTCTCAACAGCGGCGACAGCAGCAGCCCTGACAGCAGCACCGCCCGTGCCCATCCACCGCACCGCGTGCACTGCGGCTCCCGCATCCCTCAGCACGCGCCTGTTGCCCTCGCCCGCCCTCGCCCGCACATTCTCACCAGGGGAAGACACAGGACTGCAACCAACCCAGTCACACACCCACCCACTTGCCCTGCCCACCCGTCCGCCTGCCCACCCACCCTTCCTCAACCCCTCCCTCACCTGACACTCAACCTCTCAACTGCGGCAACAGCAGCAGCCCTGACAGCAGCACCACCGGCGCCCATCCACCGCACCGCGTGCACCACGGCTCCCGCATCTCTCAGCGCGCGCCTGTTGCCCTCGCCCGCTCTCGCCAGCTCTGCTGCTGCTGCCAGCGCCCGCGCTGCCACCCGCTCGTTCTCGAGAGTCATGAGGAGAACGAGACGCGCCACGCCGTCCCACCGGGACATGAGCGTGTAACTCTTACTGGACCAGGCTGGCTCTCCTTCTGCTTGTTCCTCCTTTTCCCCCTTCTCCGTCTCCTTCTCCTTTTCCTCCTCCTCCTCCTTCTCCTTCTCCCTTTCCTCTCTCTCCTTCTCCCTTTCTGCATTTACCCTCGCCTTTTCATCCTCCTCCTTGTCCTTCTCCCACTTCTCCTTGTCCTCCCTACTCTTCTTCTCCTTCTCCAGCAATCCAATCCGAGCCAGGAACTGCTGCCTCGTTCGTCCCTCAAGCTCCCTAATCGCCTCCTCATCCAACCCCTCTCCACCCAGCCCTACCCCACCTCCCTTCCCTTCTCCCCCCTCCCCCGACCCTCCACCATTGCCCCCCAACGCCAACCCCAATAGCAGCTTCCCAGCACCAAACGTACTCTCCACAGGCGCTCCCTTCAGCACATCCCCAGCAGCAGCAGCAAGACGAGGCGGTAGAGACGGCGGCACCCGAGTAACCCTCACCGTCTCCCCTTCGCTAGCAAGAGACCGATACGCATCAGCTCCCACCAGCGGGACCAGACATAAGTCATTTTCGAGGAGGCACGAGCGGAAGAACGGGTCGGGAGCGAGGGAGAGGAGGGAGGAGCGGAGGCGGCGCAGGGAGTGCCGGGGCGCCGTGCCGTTGCCAGCGTCGATCGCTGCGAGAAACGCCGCCATTCGGGGAACGGCTTGGTGGTCTATGATAGAAGGCCAGCATGACTGGTCCTCTACCATCAAGCACAGGGTTGATAGGATGTGCTCTAGCTCTGGATCCGACGCTTCTGGGTCGTAGAGAGCGGTGAGGAGCGGTGGGAGGAGGTTCATGGAGGCGAGTTTTGGGCGGAGGGAAGGGAGGGAGGCAGCAGCGGAAATGAGAGGGAGGGTTTCGGACCGGACGGGTTGGGGGAGGCGTGGGAGGGAGAGCAGGGATGCTGCTTCCTCCACTGCGCCTCCTTGCACCACTGCTTGTAGCCCCTCTGCTGATGCTCCTGCTAGTGCTGCGAGAACTCCTGCGGCTGCTCTCATCACACTCTCTCGTGGAAGGCGCGGGAGCTCTGATTGCGACTCCGATTGTTGGATTTGTCGTGATGGTGACTGGGGTGACGACTGCCCTTCTGGTATCGCTCCTGCCTGTAGCAATGCCTCTAGCTCCCTGACTTGAGCTTCTGTGATATCGAAATCTGTAGCCCCTGCTTCCTCGAACATACCTTCTTCAGATTCCTTAGAACCCCTCCTCTCCTCCTGTGCTTGGTCCTCCATCCCTTCCATCCACCAAGCAGAAGCAGCCGCACCAGCACCGGCACCAGCAGCACCAGCAGCACCGGCACCAGCAGCAGCAGCAGAAGTGGTTGCTGGTGTGCGTTGCAGGTCACTGTGCCACTGAGAGGCGCTAGTGTGTAGAAGATTGCCAAGCAGGGCTATGAGAGGGAGAGACGCGTGGGAGACGGAGGAGGAGGGGGAGTCAGCAGCAGCAGCAGCAGCAGCAGCAGCAGCAGCAGCAGCAGTGGTGGAAGAGGGGGATGAACTTAGCATGAGAGAGAGCAGTTCAGATGCCACTTCCGGCCTCCTCTCAATTTGTTCGTATATGGCACTCACAGCAAGCTCACGCTCGTGGCTCGGGTGATCCAGCCCGAGCCTCGCCGCCAGGTCCGGGAGAGTCTCGGCAGAATCGTCATCTTGATAGTAGGATTGGTTATACGAAGCGAAAGAAGAGGAGATGGCGGTGAAAGGAGAGGAGGAGGCGGAGGAGGGAGGGGGTGGAGAGGAGGGGAAGAGCAGGGCCCTGTCTTCTGCAGGGAGCTGGTCCAGGAACTCTGAAGAGGCTTGAGGAGGGAAGGGCGAGGGGAACTGGAAGGGCGAGGGCGTGGAGGGGTCTCCTGTGCCAGGTGGTGCATCCCATGGCTGCGAGCCGAGCAGAGACATGAGAGGCATGGAAGGGATAGCGATGGGGGGGAAAATAAGGATGTTTTGTTTTCAGTCTCCTGTGCCGAGTGGTGAATCCCATGGCTGTGAGCAGAGACATGAGAGGCAAGGAGAAAGTGACGGGGAGAGGCAGTGATAATGACGGGGAGAGGCGGATGGAGAGAGGGAGAAGGGGAGAAGGGGATGGAGCACGAGGGTGAGAAGGGATGGAAAGTGAGAGGGACGAAATGAAACGGGTAGAATTCTCACAGTGAAAGAGAGAGAGAGTGAGAGAGAGAGAGGCAAGGCAGCAGTGACAGCACAGGTGGTGAAGGCGCCATTGCACAGCATCAAAACGGCCCACAGATTATACCGCTTTCTAAAAATAGAGCTCCTATCTGATTTTAGTAAGAGAACCCTTCTTACCAGATGCATTCCAAAACCGCCACCGAAAAGACCTCCCGAAATATCGTCCCCCTCTTCCCCCGCTCCGCCCGCCGCATCCGCTTCTTCTCCCCCGACCCTCATCTCCCCCTCCTCCCCTGCCATCCGCTCTCCGCCCTCCGCAATTCTCCGCGCATCCCCCGTTTCCGCGTGCTCCTTGCTAGCCGCGTCACCTCCGTGGTCCTCCGCATCCCCCGTTGTCTCGCCCCTCTTATCTGCGCCACCACCTGCGGCGGCGGACGCGGCAGCAAAGACGCCGTTACTCTTGCCGGCTACGCGCCCAACGGAGAGTCCGCGCCTCCCACGATTCTTTAGCAGCGGCTGCAGCGAGACGGATCCACGTGGCACGTGGCCGGCCGACGTGGCGAAAGCGCAGGATTGGATCCGACGCGTCGCGACGAAGGGCGACGGCGGTCCGCCGAGCGAGAAACGCCGCGCAGGTACCATCGGGAGCTGCGGCGCTTCGGAGACGAATCGCGCTGGTGACGCGACTCCAGCGCATGACTCCAACACGCGCATCGCTACGGATTCGTTAGCAACACTTCGTTACAGGACTAGTAAGCTCGAGATATTTGGAATTCCAAAGCAAAGGCTAGCGGTCAAGGAGTGACCGCGTCTGGGGGATAGCTGTCGAGTTTCCTTCCCTGCCCAGGTTCCTAGAGATTCTGCGTGGCAGGAGGAAAGGACGAGTCACATTTATACCGTATACAGGAAGACTCGACTGTCAAATTCTGGTGTTGCAGGATTTCCTTCCAGAACACCAAAAAACATCCTACACGCACAATTGAAGCTATATAAATGGATTGCACCTCTACTTTGCTACACCACAATCTACACGCCCTACTTCATCTTATACTCAGATCCACGATCTAGACAATACTCGGATATGTGAAGTGCACGCACACGGTCTTTTGTGCTCGAATCCCTAAATAAGCTTGAATACCACTCCTCTCCTCACCACATAATCAAGTACTAGGATACCTGACTGTCAACCTGACTGTCAACCTGACTGTCAACCTGCAATGCCACACTGCCTGCAAACCCAGCAGCAACAATAAACACGAGCACACAACAGCTCACACACACCCAACCCACCAACCACACCCCTCCACCATCCCACCGTGCTACCTCCCACACCTTCACCCAAACCACACACGTACACGACTCACCAACTGCCCAACCACCCTGCACCCCACAAAACCGCTCAGAAATAGCTAGACTGTTGGTGAAGCAGCTCGAGATGACTCAAGATCTTAGCAGCGACGGGCTTGGTCTCGTTGGACCCGTGTTGTGTGATCTCAATGAGCGCGCCCTGGGCCTTGGTGGCGTACTCAAACTTGTACTCCTCGAGGCGAAACAGCTTCTCCAGCATCCACACGCCCTTCTCCTTGGCCCGCTCTGTGCCCTCGCTCAGCTGCTGCACCACCCGCCCAAACCCACCTGGTTGACGCAGAGACAGAGACAGACGCAGAGACAGGGGAGGCCGGCAGGCAGGGTGGAGATAGGGTGTGAGCGGAGGAGTGGGAGGGAGGCGGATGTCGAAATTGCCAACACAATAGGAACAAAAGCACTCCATCGCTGCAAGTGCCTTCCCTGTTTCACCCCATCGGAACTTTCTCCATCCCAACCAAAACCATCCCACCCCATCCGATTCCCACACCCAAACAAACCCAGTCTCCTCAACCCAGGTCCCAGCAATCCTGACCCAACGCATGGATGATCTTCACACTGGCCTCCCATCGGCCCGAGTCCGACTTCCTAAGCCCTCAAGCCTTTGAGACTCACAAAACACGCAAACGAACCCCAGCCACCCAACCAAGCACCCCCAACCCAGCGCGCAGCAGCAATAAACCTGACCAGACTCATGGATGATCTTGACGCTGGCCTCCCATCGGCACGAGTCCGCCATGAGTGTCGACAGCGCCGTCAGCGCCGCTTCCGCAGTCAGCGGCTCCTTCTCACCCATGGCGCCCACCAGCGGGTCAATCGCCTCCGCCTCCAACAGACAGAAGGACGCGCGCACAGAGCACGTCCCCCCGTGCAGCACACACTTGGGCTCCTCAGGAGGCTTGAAGCAGCACCCGCCGGACTTGGCCTTGACTGACACGGAGAGCGTGGGGCTGGATTCCGAGAAGTTGCCCAAGCAGAGGGCTGCTCCGCGCTTGGCGCCGGCGTTGCCGGTTACCAGGAGGGTTACGAGCTGCGGGATGGCTCCTAGCTCCGCCAGCTGCTGCTGCTGCTTGATGCTGCGGGAGGGGAAATGGGGTGAAAGGGGGAGGGGGGGAGGTCGGAACGTGTTTCAGCAGTGCAAGATCAAGGAGCAGAAAAGTGGACGCATTAGCAGTAAGTCATTGGGATGTTCTCATGAGCCAAGCCAACTAGAGGGGTAAAAATCAAGGAAATGGGGGGACACAGAGTGATTGTGTGAAGAGACAAGAAGGTGGATGGGAGGATTTCAGTGGGCTCTGGTGTGCGACAGGAGTGATGAAGTGGAGGCAGATAAAGGAGAAAGGCCGGCACAGCAAGTTGAGGGGGGTTTCAGGATGCATGGAGGCGTACTTGCTGGGGAGGGTGAAGCGGACGAGGGCGTTGGCAGCTCCCTCCAGAGCCGCGTCCTTGAGCTGTGCGTTGGTGCCCACACCACCTCCCTTCATGCCCAGCATTGTCACCAGCGTCTGCACCACATCCGCCTGCAGGGGAGCAGAGAAACCGCGAAAGGGGAAGAGGGGGAGGGTGTGGGGGAGAGGGGAAGAGGGTGTTGAGGCGCCTCAGAACCCGCCTCCCTTCATGCCCAGCATTGTCACCAGCGTCTGCACCACCTCCGCCTGCAGGGAGGAGCACACGCCAAGGGGGAGGAAGCGCGGGAGGGGGGAGGAGGGGGGGGGTTGTTTGGGGGAAGGGGGAGAGATAGAGAATCCCAAGGCGCCTCAGAAAACGTTCCTCGACCTGTGAGCTTCATGTAGAGAGGATTCCGGCAGAGACTCAAGAGCTGAGCTGTGCGTTGGTGCCCACCTACCCAACCAGCCTGCTTCAGCTTGGCGTCACTAGGCGACAGCGCAGCGATGAGCGAGGCAGCAAGCGCGCGTCTATTTTTTTAGGCGGCTCAAAAACAGCTCAACCACCCGCCCAGCCACCCACCCACCTGCACGAGCGCCTGGTTGAGCTTGGCATCACTAGGCGGGAGCGCGGCAATGAGCGAGGCAGCAGCGGCGCGGTTGTCAAACGAGTCCTTGTCCTGCAGCATGGCGATGATGGCCTTGAGCGCCGCGGCCTGGTTCTCCATGAGGCTGTCCGCCACGCTCTTGCCCGCCTCCGCCTCCTTTGACAGCTCCCTCAACACTCGTGCTGCTAGGGGGCGCGTGGCTGGCCCCTGGTGGGTGGGAGGGGGTGGGGGCGGGGGGGGGAGGGCGAGGGGGAAAGGGCGGGGGAAAGGGCAGGGGACGGGAAAGGGGCAGGGAGCGGGGAGGGATGGGAAGGAGAGGTTGGAAGGTGAGCAGAGAGCGGTGCGCGGGAGGGAATGGGGCAGCACAGTTATCGGCTGTGGCCTGGTTCTCCATGAGGCTGTCCGCCACGCTCTTGCCCGCCTCCGCCTCCTTTGACAGCTCCCTCAACACCCGCGCTGCTAGGGTGCGCGTGGAAGAGTGGGGGAACGAGGGGGGGGGAGGAGATCCCATATGTGGGTGTACCATTGGGCAGGGATGGGGGAAGAGATAAGTGCTTGTGAGAGAATGGGGCAGGAGGGGAGGGAGAGGCCGAGCGGGAGAAGGAGACGGGACGAGTGAGGAGGAAGTGGCGGCATGTGTGGCAGGAGCAAGGGCAGGAGGTGGAGCGAGCAAGCATGCAGCAGCAGAGTAGCAGCAGCATGGAGCAGCAGAAGCAGCAGCAGCAGGGAGCAGCAAGCGAGCACTGACCCCTTCAGAGCCGTCAATGAAGGGGATGAGGACGTCAACAGCTCCTCCCACTATCATGCGGTTGCGCACTTCCATGGACTGTGGTACTGATGCCATCCCCAGCAGCGCCTTCAGTAGATTCACCTGCTCGCATGCACACATGAATGCGTGCGTGCCCACACAGACATGCACATACGCACGCACACGCACACAGACACACGTACACGCGTGCACATACCATGGTGCATAAGGAGGTGGGTGAGTGGCAGGGCACGAGGGAGCAGAGCAGACCGATAAAGGGACAATCATAAGGGATACACGGATACGCCCCCATCGCCCAGCCCAGGCTGTTGCACCGTAGGAAGGCCAAGAGTGGAGTCTGGAAACCCCTAAAAAAAAATACAGGTGTCTGACTCATGCACTACCAGCCAGCCCCACCTGAACATGCGGCCCAGCGAGAGGATCACAAGCGAGAGCAGCTGGACTATTCGCCTTCCAAGGCGCCTCTACGGTTGCCCACCTGAATGTTTGGCCCAGCGAGGTTCATAAGCGAGAGCAGCTGGAAGATGGTCTCCTCCGACTCCAAAATCGCTCCATTGGCATCAATCCTCGTCTCCGCCTGCGCACCAGCCGCCATGGAGATATTCGCCAGGATCGCAGCGGCCCCCTCCTTGAGACTCATCACCACAGAGGTCACGGAGAAGAGCAGCGTGAGCAGCGGCGGCACGACTCCCGCGCGGATGAGCTCGTTGCGGTTGGCGGCGAGCGACGAGAGGTTCTGCAGCGCGCCCAGGGCTGCGGCCTTGGCCTCGAGCTTTCCCGAGGCGATCATGGTGACGAGGGGGGGGATGGCGCCCTGCTGCACTAGAATCGCCTTGCTCTGGTCTGTCAGAGACATGCACGAGAGGGCGCTCGCCATCACGATCCGAGTCATGTCCGAGCCTGGCGGGAGGGGGATAGGGCGAGGGATAGGGAGAGGGGTAGGGAGAGGGGTAGGGAGAGGGGTAGGGAGGTGGGAAAGAGAAAGGGCGAAAGGGGTGGAAAGGAAGGGGGGAAAGGGGGAAGGTGGAACGGAAAGGCGAAGGAGGCGTGTGGATGGATGGAGAGCAGTAAGCTCCGGTGCACCAGCACAGAGTGGCTCTGGTCCGTGAGAGAGAGAGAGAGACTCTCTTTGAGAGTTCTGAAGAGCAACTCCTATATGGAGAGAGAATCTAGGAAGAGGGAGGGGGCAGGGTGGTAAGCAAGCAGGAGGTGGAGAGAAGGAGAGGAGAGTTGGCATGAGCCAGCGTCTGGAATGGACTTGGGACGCTAGTCCGAGGCAAACCCAAGAGACCAACAGTAAGATCGTAACACCCTGCCAGCAACACCACAGCAGCAGCAGCAGCCCAGCCCATTCCTGCCCTGCCCAGCCCATCCCAGCCCAGCCCCCCACCAGCCCACCTGTGCTGAGCCGCTCCGCGAGCGGCTTGAAGTGGTTCGCCTCAGCCATCTGCACGACATTCTGATCGTTACTCGCGAGCTGCTGCAACACAGCCGCGGCATCCTTAGCCGCATTGGCGTTCTCGTTGTTGAGCATGGTGACGAGCAGCAGAATGGAGCCCTGCGCGCGCCCTATCTCCTCGCACACCTTGGGGCTCTTCGACAGCTCCAGCAGCAGCGCCACGCCCTGCCGGCTCTCGCCCACGTCACGGGAGAGCGAGCGCACGGCCAGCTGGATGGCGCCTGCATCCACCACTAGCTCCTGAGGGACGGGCGTGCGGAGGGAGTGAGAGGGAGGGGCGCGGGGGAGTGAGCGGGAGGCTTTTGAGTCGACTCAAACGTCGCGCGAGAGCGAGCGCACGGCGAGCTGAATGGCGCCTGCGTCCACCAGCAGCTCCTGACGGGCGGGCGCGGGGAGGGAGTGAGAGGGAGGGGCGCGCGGGAGTGCTGGGGAATTAATATATTTTAGAGACGCCTCAGAAATAGACACGTAGCGTGAGAGCGAGCGCACGGCCAGCTGGATGGCCCCCGCATCCACCACTAGCTCCTGAGGAACGGGCGTGCGCGGTGCGTGAGAGGGAGGAGCAGGCGGAGTGAGCGGGAGGCGTGGCGAGGGAATGGTGGGGAGGCGTGGGAGGGGAATGGGTGGTAACGGGAGGAGGGAAAGGGAGTGGGGTGGTGAGATGGCAAGAGTGAGTTGCATTGGAGGATCGGATCTCAAAGAAAGCACATTAAAAGGTGAATGGCGTCTGAGCGTGAAACGACCTCCAGCGGAAAGGTTACGGAGAGGGGGCTGTGGCGGAAGCCACCCTCCCCACTTCCCCCTTCCCCTCCCTTTTAACACACGCACGTACACCAGAATCTCTCGCACCTTGTTCTCGTCGTTCCCGTTCGCGAGATTCGCGAGCGTCGCGAGCGTTTTCCGTCTGAGGTTACGGCTGCTGGACTTGAGCAGGTTCACGACGACGGGAATCAACCCTTCCGCCGCCACCCAGTAGCGGTTCGTCGCGCGCTCCTCGCACAGCTGAAACAGCTCCAGCAGCCCGCCCTCCACCTCTTCCTCCTTGGCGGATTGCAGCTTCGGCCGCGCCGCCTGGATGCGCATCACCGTGTTGCGCGCGCGCCACTCCTCGATGGAGCGCGCCATATCCTCGTTCCGCGTCAGCTCGAAGTTCTCCAGCGGCTCCTGCGTTACGGGGCAGTGCTTGTTGCCCTCTGCGCGCGTGCAGCGGGGAAGAGGGGTGGAGACGGGAAGGGACGGGCGGAAACGGGTGGGGCGGGGCGGGGCGGGGCGGGAGAGAGGCGCGGCAACAGGAGGCAGTCCTAGGATGACGTAGAGGCTCCGGTGCTCAAGCACTCCGCAACTGTTACCGAGCCCTTTATCGCAAGCCAAGCATTGCACCGAAACCGGGCAGCCGTGCATGGCAATGTGACCTTCACCAGCCCTCGTCAACTCCGACAGCGGAGTCCCTGCTTTTCCGGTTCTCCAAGCCCTTCTCTCTCCCGCATTTACTCGCGCTTACCTTGGAAGAACTTTTGAATGGACTTAAGATCGAAGGTGTGTCCCGACGCGATCGCAACGGGCTCCTCCATAACGTCCCCCGATATGGGGCACAAGTACTCGTCCATAGGCGGCACTTCCATCACCTGCCCTGTGGAGCTCTGCTTTCTCCTCTGCTTCTCCCTCGCTGCTTCATCCGCGTCCATCTCCGCTTTCGCCTCCGCATTCGCCGGGTGCGGCGCGTCCCCACCTGACTGGTTCGCGCTCGGCCCCGCGCCTAATGCGGGGTGCCCTGACGCTTCCCTACCGCCCGCTTGCTCCAGCTCTTGCGGCGTCTCCAACCCCATATCTAGAAACGACGAAACGACGAAAAAAAACGCCTATGCGAGGGTGTGCGGGTGGTGAAACGCACTAGTCTATCTGAGTCTGGTTGTGCTAAGAAACTATCTATATTAGTAGGGGAGTCGGATCGCAGGAAGGCCTTCTGCTAGAATGATCCAAGGACAGACATGGAAAGGTTGCCGACTCCGACCAAGAAACGGTACGCTCTGCAAGACAGCGCATCGTATGAGAGACGATTGAATCATGAGTAAGCAGACATGCCAAAACGCGGCCGTGAGGGTACACGAGGGCCAAACAGCATATGCACGTTTCCCCTACTCGTCCACTTATTCTCTGCCCTCCTCGACAGTCTCAATGTCTACCGCCTCTCCTTCCAAATCCAACAGACTGCAATAACTACCTATCTAGCATGCGATGCCATCTCAGCCATTTTAACACGCTCCGTAGCGACACGGTTCCCCCCGTTGGCTACTCGAAACACTGTTTGCAAACGGAAACTGAACCCTAATGGAATGTGTGTTCGGCTCTTCAGCAACATCCTGCCAAGAGAACAGAACCTGGGTCTCATATTTTCGAGCGTATTTATCTTTGGTTTGCTTCAAAGACCAGTGATTTGCTGGCGAGGCACGAAAATTACATTGACGAGGAGGAAAAGAACACGCGAAACCAGCTCAGAACCAAACCAGAAGCGAACCAAACACAAAGGCTGGGAATGCACCGAAGCCAGAACAAACAGTTCGAGTGTCGCACGGAAGAGCTCCCTCCTGAATCCCAGCAGTATGGATGGGGAAAATATGTCACAAGTAACCAACATGGGACTCGATAACGTGAATGGTAAGAAAGTGACGCGTACGGTCACTGTATCAGGTTTGCTGACGGGTTTGGTAAGTGGGGTCACGGATTCAGTCACTAACAACAGGTGAAAAATCACGCGAATGGTCACACATGTAACTCCCGCCAAAATTTTTTGAAACTCTACAAAATTCCCGCTCGCGCCCAACCAATCAGCTAATTTCTAAAAATACTAAAACCCAATCGGAATCAGATGCGGTTTGGGAACGGATCAACCCCAAACACCTGGCGAGTTGTGTTTAGGGTTGATTCATCCGAAAATGCATCCAGGTTTGTTTTGGGTATTGTCTTTTTTTAGCGGGAGTTTCATCTGTGACCATTCGCATTATTTTTTTCCCAGTTGATTGTGACTGCTTCCGTGAAACGTTTTATCAAACACGTGAAAACACCATTTGCAGTGACCGTACCTTTTTTTTTTTTTTTTTTACCAAACATATTATCGAGACCCTTGTTGATTACGAGTGGCATATTTTCCCGTATGGATGAGGAGTCGACATATTGGACCCTGGTACTTTGTACTGTGCCGTAAGAAATCAGTTATGTTGGTGGGGAGTTGAAAGCCAACGCTAGGCATGTTAGGATGGAAATTGAAAGCTCTATAAAAGTACAGCATAACAACAAGCTCAGTGGAGGTTCATCGATGCTGCGGAGCATCTATTAAAATTATATTTATGTTTCAATGCATGCAACCATTTAAAGGGTTGTATTGGTCAGGATATAAAGGAAAAGTATAATCCATGGTACCAATTCCAGTGATCTACAGACGAAAGAGAACCAGCAATCCAGAATGGTTGGCAGCAACGCATGTGATCGTGCTGTGAGCTAGATGCTCAAGGAACGCCCACCAGAACGCTTCTGCCCGTAATTCGATTGTTGCACCATCACGTTGCTGTGATGTGCCCGCTACTGCTGCTGCTGCTGCACATATAAGGAGTATGTGAGGGGGGAGAGGGCAGGAGGGACAGAGAATTGAGGGTGCAGGGGCAGAAGCGGGCAAGACGGAGGAGTTTGACATGTCTTGTCTTGTCCCTTTCTGTCACGCCCGTCCCTTCTCGCTCCTTCCCGTGCATACTGTCATGGGAATGTGAGAATGATAGACGAAAGAATGAATGAACTAGAAATGAGATGGGTACATATAGGAAACACATAAGTGTTGTACCCACTAAGAGCTACCCCACTACAGCCTAAATAGACCATAGCAGATATAAGTTTGACACACCCCCATAGGCAAAGTGGGGGAGAACACAAGACCAGTCAAGAAAAGCAAAGCAAGCTCAGGGTGGATCACAAAGTCACCACACAGTCTGAGCACAAGCAAAGGGCCATAAGGCCAGTTCACATGCAGAGTTATATAAAGGAAAGTAAACAGTACAATGAACACAACCTAGCAAGTGTAAGCATGCAGGTATAAGTATATAGAGTACAGTACAAGCAGAGTCAAGAAGTCAACAAGTGAGGCACAGTAGGTACAAGGCCTAACACAGTACAGAAACGCTGATGATCACAAGGCTGAAGTGCCTTGGTGAAGACATCAGCAGTGTTGGCCTGAGAGGCCACGTAAGCAAGACGAAGCTGGCCACGCTGCTGCAACTCTCGAGCAAGGAAGTAGCGCAGAGCAATGTGCTTCGTTCTGTGCTCCAGTCTGTGCTCCTGACACAAGGCCAGCATGGCCTTGTTGTCGACGTACAGAACTGGAGGAGAACGAGGCGCCTCTCCCAAGTCGGTCAGCAGGTAGGTGAGCCAGCGAAGCTCCTGTGCAGCCATGGCCCCAGCGTAGATCTCAGCCTCACAACTGGAGCTGAGAACAGAAGAAGAGCGGGTAGACCGCCAGGAGACAGAACCGGAGCTAAGGTTGAAGGTGTAACCCTGTGACGACCGCTGCGTAGCCAAGTCGTCAACCCAGGAGGCGTCAGTGTGACCAGTGAGGACAACTCGAGTCCGTCCTCCAAGCACGAGCCCCATGCCCGATGTACTGCACAAGTATCGCAACACCCTCTTCGCAGCATCCCAGTGCACCTTTCGGTGCCTGCCGGGAGCCACGTAGCGAGCTAGAAGGCTGAGAGGGTATGCGAGGTCAGGTCGTGTGCAAGTCATCAGGTATATGAGGCAGCCCACAAGCTCTGGATACGGGCCACTCGGCTCTACGGACTCGTCCGAAGGTGGAGCTGAGAGCGAGTGACCGGTAGGCAGAGGAGTGGACTGTGGCGAGGAGTACGTGAAGCCGAAGCGCTGAAGGACCTGCTGCACCATGTGTGACTGAGTCAAGGTAATGGTGCGCTGTGCTCTGTCCCGGGTGATCCGCAAGCCAAGATAGCTTGTGAGCTCACCCAGGTCTGTGCACGTGTGTCTCTTCTGCAGCTCGGACTTCACGTGGGCGAGTGCCTCCGTGTCAGCAGTAGCAAAGACAAGGTCGTCTACGTACACAAGAACGTAGAACGGCGGCAGAGTAGTGTCAGTGCGTAGAAACAGAGAAGGGTCAGCAGTGGAAGGAGCAAAACCAAGAGCAGCAAGAGTCGTCCTGAGCGTGTCGTGCCACTCACGGGGCGCCTGGCGGAGACCATAGACTGGCCGCCGGAGGCTCCACTGGGTACCAGCAGGAAACGACCCAGTGAAGCCAGGTGGGCAGCGCAGCCAGATCTCCTCGTGCAGGCTGCCCTGTAGGAAGGCTGTGCTGGAGTCAAGCGAGTGGAGCTTGTAGTCACGCTGAGCAGCAACGTGCAGCAGTACCCGAAGAGTGGTCATCTTCGGGGTAGGGGAGAAGGTCTGAAAGAAGTCAACTCCCTGTCGCTGACTGAAGCCACGTGCAACGTAACGCGCCTTGAAGGCAGGCGGAGAACCCGGCGGCCGCTTCACCCTGAAGATCCACATGCCACTGACGATGTTCGCCCCAGGTGGGGGAACCTCGTCTACGTAGGTGCCTGTGGACTTCCAGGAAGCCATCTCTGCGTCCATGGCTGCCTGCCACTGGGAGGAGTAGGGACGGGGCAGTGCACAAGCAGGGCCGAGGTAGTTCAGGGGCAGGGCCGGGGCAGAGCCGGGGCAGGGCCGGGGCAGGGCCTGGGCAGAGCCGGGCCAGGGCCGGGGCAGTTCAGGAGCAGGTCAGGAGCAGGGCTGGGGCAGTGCAGAAGCAGGGCCGGGGCAGTTCAGGAGCAGGGCCAGGGCAGCATCGGGGAAGAGCTGCGACAGGGCCGCAGCAGGGCCGGCTGGGCCTGAAGGGGCCTCTAACGGGGCCTGACTGGGCCGAATGGGGCCTATAACGGGGCCTGACGAGGCCTAGAACGGGGCCGAACGGGGCCTATAACGGGGCCTGACGGGGCCTATAACGGGGCCGTACGGGGCCTATAACGGGGCCGTGCGGGGCCTATAACGGGGCCTGACGGGGCCTATAACGGGGCCGTACGTGGCCGTACGGGGCCTATAACGGGGCCTGACGGGCCTTACGGGGCCTGAAACGGGGCCAAATGGGGCCTGACGGGGCCGAACGGGGCCTATAACGGGGCCTGACGGGGCCTATAACGGGGCCTGACGGGGCCTATAACGGGGCCGTACGGGGCCGATAACGAGGCCGTGCGGGGCCTATAACGGGGCCTGACGGGGCCTATAACGGGGCCTTACGGGGCCTCTAACTGGGCCTGAAGGAGCCTGACGGGGCCTCTAACGGGGCCTGACGGGCCTTACGGGGCCTTAAACGGGGCCAAATGGGGCCTGACGGGCTGTACGGGGCCTCTAACGGGGCCTGACGGGGCCGTACGGGGCCTCTAACGGGGCCTGTCGGGGCCTAACGGGGCCTTAAACGGGGCCGAACGGGGCCTGACGGGGCCTTACGGGGCATAACGGGGCCTTACGGGGCCTTAAACCGCGCCCTAAACGGGGCCTAAAGGGGCCTTACGGGGCCTAACGAGGCCTTAAGGGGCCTTACGGGGCGGGCGCAGGCTCTAAGGGCGGGCGCAGGGGCTGTGACGGGCCTCGAAGGGAAGGTGCGAAGCGCGCGGCAAGTAGGCAGGGGAGAAATTTCAGTGGTGGGCCCTTTTTAAAAAATCTCGAAACTAGCTCTATACCATGTGAGAATGATAGACGAAAGAATGAATGAACTAGAAATGAGATGGGTACATATAGGAAACACATAAGTGTTGTACCCACTAAGAGCTACCCCACTACAGCCTAAATAGACCATAGCAGATATAAGTTTGACAAGGAAGAAGGGAGGGAGGCTTGGGGAAGGGAACGGGGGGATCGCAGAAGGGAAAGGGAATGGGGGAAGGGAAATGGGGATGTGGGGAAGGAAAAAGTGGATGGGGGCAGGGAAGTGGTGATGGGTGAAGGGAAAGGGGGATGCGGAGAAGGGGAAGGGGCTGAGAATTAGCATTTAGGATCTTTTCAAGGCTAAGACCTTTGTAGTAGGAATGTTGTAGTTTGCAGAAGCGTAATAATCAGATTAATTGAACCACCCTGCGCTAGTATGTGAGAGCAAGATAAGTTGATTAAAGCAAAGAGATACAATAATATATATGATTACAAGGAATACGAAGAGATGCGACTTTAACTGTTTTGCTGTTGCGGTTCGATACAGTGACGACTCGGGTAACTGCTCAGTATCGAGTCAGTTATTTGTCCTTGCTGTCGTGCTGTATTTTTCGTCGAGTCAAAGGTCAGCGACCTTTGACCTTCGCGTAACCTCCGGATGTTACGTTTGTTGACTCGCGTGTTGTTTCGCTGTAGTCTGCTCTGTTTCGTGTTATTGCTTCGATACTTCAGAAGCGTTAAGTTACTTGTTTCCAACACTCCCCTTCGCTTTTGGAGTGTCGCTGCTGATGACGTGTCCTTGTCCAGTCAGCAGCATGCAATACTCGAACTTCTGTTTTCCGAGTTTCTTGGTCAAGTAGTCGGCTGCCATCTCGAATGTGGGACAGTAGGATAACTCGAGTCTTCCCTTCTCGATTTCGTCTTTTACGAAGAATTACCGGAGGGCGATGTGCTTCGTTCGATTTGCGAACCCATTTCTGTTTGCTATGCGAACGGCCGATTGGTTGTCGCAGAAGAGGGAGAAGCTGGGTAACTGAGCCAACTTTGCTTCTTCCAGCAATTCGCGAAGATATAGTCCTTCCTTGGTGGCTGAGCAGAGCGCGATGTATTCTGCTTCGGCTGAGGAGAGAGCGATTAGCTCTTGCTTATTCGATTGCCATGAAATGGGGCCGATAGGTTCGAGTCGGTAGATGTAGCCAGTACGAGATCGCCTGTTGTCAGAGTCTCCGGCGTGATCGGCGTAGACGTAGCCGATTAGTTTAGGTGTCGTAGTTCCGGTCTTATGGTAGGTTAGTCCGATCGTCGGGGTGCTGACGAGGTAGTGAAGTGCACGATCGAGCTCCATCATATGTTCTACTTCAGGCTTCTTGAGATAGGTGGCGAGTTGACTAGCTGAGTAAGACAGGTCCGGTCGGCAGGTAACGGCTGCGAAGAGTAGACAGCCTAGCTTTCGTTGGTAGTCGCGAATGCCGACGGGTTTGAGTAGGGCGGAGACTTTGTTGCGATTTCCGTCGGTGTAACGGTATGGGGTGGTGATGGCGGTTGGAGTTAGTCCGAAGCGTTTGGCGATGGTGTCTGTGTATTTTTCGGCGCTGAGGTAGATTGCATTGTCGCTGTCTTGTATGTTGAGTCCCAGGTACTGTGTCACGGTAGTCGCGACGGTGAGTGTGAGATCCCGCTGCAGCTCCCCTTCAAACCAGGTCGTTATGTCGTCGGTGGAGCCTATGTAGAGGAGGTTGTCTACGTAGACGATGAGAAGGATGTAGTTGGTTCCCTTTGTGAGTCGGTACATCCCTTGGTCATGCGGTAGTTGGCAGAATCCGATGCGGATTAGACGGGCGTGAAGATGCTGCTGCCACAGTCTCGGGGCTTGTTTTATTCCGTACAGCGATTTTTGCAGCTGACAGACCTAGTTAGGGTCTGCATTGTTGTGTGATGCAGTCATATGCATTCACGTCTGTCTACCTCCCATCATGTGTTCGTGCGTTGCATGCGTGGTGTGAGCGTATGCAAGAATTTGTGTTTGGTGTTGTTTGGTTTTTCTGAGTGTGTGTGAATGTTATTTGGCTTGAGCAGATATCTGAAGTGACTCCTCTGCTCAAGAGCTTTCCGACGAACCAAGTATCGCTTCAATCGGAGCACGAACAAGAAAGTTACGAACGTTGGAAGTTCGTATGCTTTTGATATTTGGTTGTGGTGACTATGGGATATTGTGGTGTTGACTCCATAAGGAGTACAGACTCTTGGGGGTTGGGAAATTCGTCAACATCACTGTAGATGCTGCCAAGTGGTTGGGAGGTGCCAAACCAGGTTGGCAAGTGTGGTCAAGTTGGGTGAGGTGGATGGCATGAGTTGGGAAAGTGACAAATGTCAAAGTTGGGGTGCCTATAGAGAGGGGAATTGTGTGGTATGGGGTGTCCTTGGTTGGGGACTCCCTTGGGACCTTCCCTCTCGTCCTCCTCATCCCCTCCTACTTGGTTCTATTGCTACTCTAACTTTCTTGTGTGAACTTGTGAGATTATTGTTATTGAGTTACGTTTTCTATGGCAGCATACCCCCTAGTGCGCCGAAGTTCATAACTCGAGTTATACTCCATATTTTGATACTATTCAAATCGGGAAAGATAGCCACGGTCAAGGGCTACAACATACTCGAGTTTGAGAGAATTCTAATCGTGCGTCAATCGTCGACTACGTTTCTTGTGACGACGACTTTTCTGTCCTGAATTATAGTTGACGATTTTAAGATATTTCGGCCCTTAATCTTCATAGACTCCGTCCTTAGTCTCTAACATGCATTAGACAGGTGGTGCTGCTCTGTGGAAAGCGGTGACGAGTCCCAGTATCTGCAGTCCACTCTGTGTGTAGCGGGGAAGATTTGCGTCCTCGGGATAAGCTGCTTCATCTCCCGCTTTTGGATCTGGGAGGAAATCGGGTCCTATGCCTTCGGAGACATTGGTGTCGATCGGTTGGGGTGTAACGTAACCGTTGTCGGCGAAGTTGAAGTAGGCTTCGGCGTTGACACTTTCGCGAGGGTTGTCGTCGTCCATGGGAATGTCCACTGAGCAGTACGGAAGAGGTCCGGCTTCCTCCGAAGCTCCGTCCACGTTCTGCTCGTCCCAGTCAGCTTCGTCTGCTGCCGAAGCGAAAGCTCGGTTGCCACGGAAGCCGCCCGTGAGGTCTCAATTTGCTGCCAGATTGTCCAGGTACGTTTGAAGTGTGATTCGCTTGTAGAAAATGACATCACGTGCTGCTACTATTTCCTTCGAGTGGACGTCGAAAATCTTCCATGCGTTGTAGTGCTTTTCGAGGCCCAGGAGTAGCCCCCACTGTGCGCGTTGGGAAAATCTTCCGGCTCTTGCAGTGTGCGATCGGTACTGTACCATGCACCCAAAAACTCGTAACATTTTTGTGTTGCCTAGTTTTCCTGTCCACAGCAGGTGCTGTGATGCGTTGTTCGGGAGCGATGATGACGAGAGCAAGTTGTGCAACATGACAGCGTGGTCCATCGCCTCAGGCCACTGGTGGTTGGGCAGTCGCATGCCGCGCAACAGTTTGCGCATGGTGTTTTGGAGAGTTCTGTTCATCCGTTCTGCCACGCCTTGCTGTTGATGGGCGTAGGGAAGCGAGATGAGTCGCTTGATGCCTCGTTCTGCGAGGTACTGCTTGAATCTTTGTGACTGATATTCCCCTCCCCCGTCTGATTGGAAGCTTTTTAGCTTTGCTCCTGATTCTCGTTCTGCCACGGGTAGCCAGGCGACGAAGGCTTCGAAGGCCATGTCGCGACTTGGAAGGTTGAGATGCCAGACGTATCGGGTGGCGGCGTCGATGAAAGTAATCACATAGTTGTATGCTCCCTGACCTTGTTCGCGAGTATACAAGATGTCGCTGTAGACTTTTTCCAGTGGTGCGTAAGCTGGCGCGCTTGGATTGTGGTGAGAGACAAATGCTTGATGAGGTAAGTCGGCTTCGGGGCAGGTAAAACATGTGCCTCGGACTCGTTGAAGTTCTCAGCCGTCGGGTAAGAGTAAGGAGTCTTTGTCAAGTACTGCTGCCTTGATTGTGTTGTTTAACATTGTGTTGCTTGGATGACCCAATCTTTCGTGCCACAGTGATTCGCTCGCACGATGTCCTGGTGAGCGACTGTACAGGTCGGAGTTGGAATAAAATCCCGCGGTGAGGTTGGCGCTTCTGTGAACTTCGCGTGGAGTGGGAGTCAACTGCTGCGCAGGCGTCGGTGGAGTATCGTCGATAACAGCTGGTGCTGTCGAAGAACCCCCAGGACAACGAGCCTGTAACCCTTCCCTAGGATCAATCGGGGATCACCAGTGCAGATCTGTTGACACCCCCCCACACTGGGAGGCCCAGGACTGAGCACAACGGCAACGGCCTACATGTGCATACATCGGGATTCGAACCCGAGACCGCTCTGATACCATGTCAGAATCCCAACCACTAGACCATTGGGATAAAAGGGCTTGTTAAGTAGCGAGTCAGTGCGCCCATAACCCCCCAGGACAACGAGCCTATAACCCTTCCCTAGGATCAATCGAGGATCACCAGTGCAGATCTACTGACAAGTGTATGTGGCGCAGGTAGCCTGGAGAGCAGGTGCGTGCGGCGAGAAAGGGTGGCGGCAACGCAGGGCTCAACGGCAGCACCTGCCGCTCAACAGCAGCAGAGAGACAAGACAAACGAAGGTGGCGACAGGGGCTCCAGCAGGAGGTGCCACGGTAGCAGAGTGTTAAATTATATGCCTATGTCATAATAGAATGTAGGCTTAGTGGGGTAGCTAATGTAGAATATAGTTTTTTGTTACTTGTACCCAACTTTCTCGATAGTGCACCAACTTTTTCCCTTTACTCTCGACATGGTATTAAGAGCAACATAGGTCCTTAGGACCGTTTTAGGACTGTTTTTCAGGGCCCACCAACCGTTTTCCGCCGGTTACCGAGTTACCCCGCCCCTTGCCTACACTGCCCTGCGTCGCGCAGCCCTCGCGCTCGCCTCTGCTGGCCCTCGTACAGCCCGCTAGCAGCCCGCCTGCTGCCTCGTCAGCCCCGCGCGTAGCCCGCTAGCTGCCCTGTCAGGCCCACGCACCACCCCGCAGCCCCCGCGCTGCCTTCTCCTGCCCCGCACGTCGCTTCGCAGCCCTCGCGCTGCTTTCTACGGCCGCCGACGCAGCCTCGCCCTGCCGCGGTCGCGGCCCCACCCTGCCGCCGACGCGGCCCCGCCTGGCCTGCGCGCTGCCCCCCCGTCGCCAGTCGCGGCGCCTGTGGGACCCGCGCGCTGCCCTGCACCAGCTACGCCGCCCCTGGTGCAGCCGCCCCTGGACCCTCGAGCAGCCGCCCCTGGACCCTGCAGCAGCCGCCCCTGGAGCAGCCGCCCCCGGCCCTTGAAGCAGTCACCCCTGGTGCAGCCGCCCCTGGAACCTCGAGCAGCCGCCCCTGGACCCAGAGCAGCCGCCCCTGGCCCCTGAAGCAGCCGCCCCTGGTGCAGCCGCCCCTGGCCCCTGAAGCAGCCGCCCCTGGTGCAGCCGCCCCTGGACCCAGAGCAGCCGCCCCTGGACCCCGTGCAGCCGCCCGCCGAGCGCCGGCCCTGCTCGCCCGGCGAGCGCCTGCTCTTCCCGCCACTGGTGAGCACCTTCCTTGTTAGCGCACTGCCGCGCCATCTGCCTGCCTGCCTGCCTGTCTGCCTGCCTGCCTGCCTGCCTGCCTGCCTGCCTGCCTGCCTGCCTGTCTGCCTGCCTGCCTGCCTGCCTGCCACGCCTGCTCTGCTAGGCTACTGCTACTGGTACTGGCGGTGGCCAGATGCAGCTCCAGCGACGTCCGCGCGAGTCTCTCACGCCCCAGCAGCTTCGTGAGTGGTACGCTAATTGGGGTTGTGGCGGTAGTCGTCGTAGCTGTCGCCCTGGAGCTGGTCAGTTGGGAGCGTCTGGCAGAGGCCAGCTGCAGCTGCAGCGGCGTCCACGCGAGAAACTTACGTCCCAGCAGCTTCACGAGTGGTACGCTCAGAGTAGAGGGTCTTTGATTACCGTTCGCTGCCCGTACGTCATTCGCACAGGTGATCGGACGGGTCAGACTTGCGGGACGCTTAGTCACACCCAGTCCCGCTGCTTCGCCCGTCTGAGTGACGCCTGGTGTACCGAGTTTGGCGACGAGGCTGAGCTCCCCGACTGGGTGGAGCTGCTTGGGCAGAGGGTAGATATATTTGCTCTTGACTATGATGCTATTCTCACTGCCATGTATGCATTGCCTACTAGTGCTGACCGTACCTGTTACCTGTGCGTACCGCCCGACCCAGGTATAGAGCCTGCTGCTCTCGGTGCTGGTGAGGCTGCTGCTCTAGGTGCTAGTGCATTTCCTGCTCTGGGTGCTGGTGAGGCTGCTGCTCCAGGTGCTGGTGAGTCTGCTCTCTTTGGTACTGCGCCTGCTGAGGCCTTGTACACCTTCACACTTGACTCAGGTGCTTCCCGCTCCTTCTTTCGCGACAGCACCACCCTCACGCCGCTCAGCCGTCCGGTTCCAGTCTCCCTGGCAGACCCCTCTGGGGGTCCAGTCCTTGCGCACTCCTCTACGGTCCTGCCGTGTCCGTTGGTCCCGTCTGGCTCCCTGTCAGGTCTTCACCTCCCCTCGTTCTCTACGAACTTGGTGAGTGGTGCTGACCTCCAGGACCAGTGGGTTGACCAGTTCACTCCTGGAGGTCAGCGCGTGACCCACTGTACGTGCTCCCGGACGGGCCAGCACCTGGCCACGTTTTCCCGTGCGCCTGGCTCGAGTTTGTACACACTGACTACTGTGTCCCCTCAGGTCGCTGCGTCTGCGTCTGCGTCAGGTCAGCTAGCGGCCCCCTGCTCGTGTCGCGCTTTCTCGCACCAGACCCTCCTTTGGCACCACCGCCTTGGTCACCCCTCGGCGCAGCGCCTTCGTAGCATGCACCGCCGTGTCCTTGTCTCTGGTCTTCCCAGGGTTCTCCCTCCCCTCCCACCCTCGCCTGCTCCTCCCTGTCTTCCCTGTGTCAAGGGGCGGCAGCGCGCCGCTCCTCACTCCTCCTCGTTCCCTCCCACAGAGGCTCCCCTGCAGACTCTCCACCTGGACGTGTGGGGCCCAGCCCGCGTCCGTGGACAGGGCCACGAGCGGTACTTCCTGCTGGTCGTCGACGACTACACGCGTTACACCACGGTCTTCCCCTTTCGCACCAAGGGTGAGGTCCCTGATGTTTTGATCCCTTGGATCCGTGCTGCTCGTCTCCAGCTCCGCGAGCGATTCGGGACGGAGTTTCCCGTCCTGCGTCTGCACTCTGACAGAGGTGGGGAGTTTTCCTCCGACCTCTTGGCAGCTTTCTGTGCGGGGCACGGCATCCGCCAGACTTTCACGCTTCCGGCCTCTCCGCAGCAGAATGGGGTTGCTGAGCGTCGCATTGGCTTAGTCATGGAGGTCGCTTGTACCTCCATGATCCATGCGGCTGCCCCCCATTTTTTGTGGCCGTTTGCGGTCCGGTACGCCGCGCATCAGCTCAACCTTTGGCCCCGTGTCTCCTTGCCGGAGACCTCGCCCACACTGCTGTGGACGGGGAAGGTTGGCGATGCGTCACGTTTTCGGGTCTGGGGTGCTCGTGCCTTTGTCCGCGATACCACTGCGGACAAGCTCTCCGCCCGCACTGTTCCCTGTGTTTTCCTTGGCTTTGTCCCTGACGCACCTGGTTGGCAGTTTTACCACCCCACCTCGCGCCGTGTCTTCCCCTCTCAGGACGTCACGTTCGACGAGTCGGTTCCCTTTTACCGTCTCTTTCCCTACCGCACTGCCCCTCTCCCCCCCCGCCGCTCTTCCTCGCTCCAGGTGCTCCCCAGGTAGACCCCCTCCCCGCTCCCGGTCCTGCTCCTTCAGGTGTGTCTCAGGTAGACCCTCCTCCCTTGACTGCGCCGGTTGAGGTCACTGGTGACTCGGGTCCTGCTGAGGGTGGTCCTGCTCGGGGTGCTGCTTCTGGGGGTGCTGAGCCTGGGGGTGCGGAGCCTGGGGGTGCTGAGCCTGGGGATGCTGAGCCTGGGCGTGAGGAGTCTCGGGGTGCTGAGCCTGGGGGTACTGAGCCTGGGGGTGCTGCACCTGGGGGCGCTGAGGCGTCTGGTGAGCAGTCTCCCTGGAGCGGCCGTCTCCGTAGTCGCTCCGCTGGTACCTCGCTGCTGCACTCTCGTCGTCGACTCCCTCTCTCCCCACAGCAGCTGCGTGAGTGGTACGTTGGCCGTCAGGGTCGCACTGCTGGAGCTAGGGGCCCTGCTGCGGGAGGCACTGGAGCTGGTGACTCTGCTACTGGAGTTGTTTCTGCTGGAGGTTCTGGAGCTGCTGAGGGTGCTGGAGCTAGAGGTTGTAGAGCTGCTGAGGGTGCTGGCGCTGGAGGTTCTGGAGCTGCTGCGGGTGCTGGCACTGAGGGTTCTGAGTCTGCTGTTGCACAGTCTCCTTGGAGTAGCCGCCTTCGTCCGCGTGTGCCTCTCACCTCACAGCAGCTGCACGACTGGTACGGTCGCCGTCAGGGTCGCGCTTCTGGAGCTCGGGGCTCTGCCGCTGGAGGTACTTCTGCTGACGTCACTGGAGCTGGGAGTGGTGCTGGTCCCGGAGGTGCTCGTACTGGAGGTACTGGAGCTGCTGGGGCTAGAGGTGCTGAACTTGAGGGTGCTACTGCTGGAGACACTGAGGCTGGAGACCCTGGGACTGGAGGTGCCGGTTCTGGGGGTGCTGTTGCTGGTGGAGCTGGTCCTGGAGGAGCTGGAGCTGAGGGTTCTGGAGCTGCTGGAGGTGCTGGGACTACTGGGGGTGCTGGAGCTGCTGGTGCTGGTAGCACTGCACAGCCGCGCCTGTTCTTTGCTCCACCGTCTCCGACGTCTCAGCCACCGTCTGACTCTGTGCTTCGCCAGGTTCTTAGTCTCCCTTCGTCTACTGGTCTTCCGTTACAGCCTGGCTCACCGCTGCCTGCTCCTTCTCCTTACACTGAGCAGACAGGGGGTCTTACTGAGCGTCGTGAGCCTGCGTCGCGTCCTGTCTCGCCTGTCCGTTCTGGTCGTTCCGGTCGTCGTGTTCCTTGTTCGTGTCAGCCGGCTGTCCTCGGCACCCACCTTGTAGTCCGTCGTCCCCTCCTGCGTCTTCTCTGCCTACCGTACCTGAGCCTGAGTCTGACCGTGCTCGTGCTACTCACCCTACTGTCACGCGTCTGCTAGCCACAGTTGTCACTGACCCGTCGTTTGAGTCTACTGCTGCGTCTGCCTTAGTCGCTGAGCTTGTTGACTTTGATGCTGCCTGTCGTCTAGACTACGCCGCTAGTCTTGTTGCTGCGTCTGAGTCTGTCTGTCCTCCGTCCGTCGGGGGTGAGTGTGCTCTTGGCACGGACGTCCTTGAGGACAGGCAGGAGGACCTTGAGTGTCTTGCAGCCGCTGCGCCTCATCTCGTGTCCATGCTGCTTGCCCCTGAGGGAGACCCGGATGCTCCAGACATCCCGACCCCGCGCTCTTACGCAGAGGCGATAGAGGGTCCCTACTCCTCTCAGTGGCAGACAGCCATGGACACAGAGATGGCTTCCTGGAAGTCCACAGGCACCTACGTCGACGAGGTTCCCCCGCCTGGGGCGAACATCGTCAGTGGCATGTGGATTTTCAGGGTGAAGCGGCCGCCAGGTTCTCTGCATGTCTTCAAGGCTCGTTACGTTGCTCGAGGTTTCAGTCAGCGAGAGGGAGTTGACTTCTTCCAGACCTTCTCCCCCACCCCGAAGATGACCACTCTTCGGGTGCTGCTGCACGTTGCCGCTCAGCGTGACTACGAGCTTCACTCTCTTGACTTCAGCACAGCTTTCTTGCAGGGCAGCCTGCACGAGGAGATCTGGCTGCGTCGCCCACCTGGCTTCACTGGGTCGTTCCCTCCTGGTACCCAGTGGAGCCTCCGGCGGCCGGTCTACGGTCTCCGCTAGGCGCCACGTGAGTGGCACGACACACTGAGGACGACACTTGCGGCTCTTGGGTTTGCTCCGTCGACTGCTGACCCGTCGCTATTTCTGCGCACCGACACTTCGCTGCCGCCGTTCTACATCCTCGTGTACGTCGACGACTTGGTCTTTGCCACTGCTGACACTGAGGCTCTCGCCCTGGTGAAGTCGGAGCTGCAGAAGAGACACACGTGCATAGACCTGGGTGAACTGCGCAGCTACCTTGGCTTGCAGATCACCCGGGACAGAGCACGCCGCACCATCACACTGACTCAGTCACACATGGTGCAGCAGGTCCTTCAGCGCTTCGGCTTCACCTGGTCCTCAGCACAGGCCACTCCTCTGGCTACAGGTCACTCGCTCTCAGCTCCACCTTCGGACGAGTCCGTAGAGCCGAGTGGTCCTTACCCAGAGCCAGTGGGCTGCCTCATGTACCTGATGACCTGCACTCGTCCTGACCTTGCGTACCCTCTTGGCCTTTTGGCTCGCTACGTGGCTCCTGGTCGGCACCGAAAGGTGCACATGGATGCTGCTAAGAGGGTACTGCGCTACTTGTGCAGTACATCGGGCATGGGGCTCGTGCTTGGAGGACGGGGCGACGTTGTCCTCACTGGTCACTCGGACGCTTCTTGGGTTGACGACCAGGCTACGCACCGTTCGTCACAGGGTTACACCTTCAGCCTTGGCTCTGGTTCAGTTTCTTGGCGTTCTACACGCTCGTCTTCAGTTCTCAGCTCCAGTTGTGAGGCTGAGATCTACGCCACAGCCATGGCTGCACAGGAGTTACGCTGGCTCACCTACCTGCTGACCGATTTGGGAGAGCGGCCTCGTTCTCCTCCAGTGCTGTACGTCGACAACAAGGCCGCCATTGCCTTGTGTCAGGAGCACAGACTGGAGCACAGAACGAAGCACATCGCTCTGCGTTACTTCTTGGCTCGAGAGTTGCAGCAGCGTGGTCAGCTTCGTCTTGCACACGTGGCCACTCGGGCCAACACTGCTGATATATTCACCAAGGCACTTCCGTCTGGTGATCATCAGCGTTTCTGCAATTTGTTAGGCCTTGTGCCCACTTTTCCTCACTTGCTGTAGACTTTGCTTATACTGTGATCTATATATATTCCTTCATGCTTGCTCTGCTAAGTAGAGATCACTGTACTATTGTTGTTGCATATATACCTCTGCACGTGGATTGGCCTTGTGGCCCTTTGCTTGTGCTCAGTGTGTGTGGTGACGTTGTGATCCCCCCTGAGCTTGCTTTGCTTCTCTTGACTGGTCTTGTGACCCCTTACTCTCCCCCACTTTGCCTATGGGGGTGTGTCAAATTATATGCCTATGTCATAATAGAATGTAGGCTTTAGTTGGGTAGCTATTGTAGGGTATAGTTTTTTGTTACTTGTACCCAACTTTCTCGATAGTGCACCAACTTTTTCCCTTTACTCTCGACACAGAGGTCGGCAGTTGCATATGTGTGGCTGCTTCGTCCGCCACTCTCTCTTACCCTCCCCCCCACAGCTGCACGTTCGACAGTGAGAGAGAGAGGAGGGGCGGCTGCTGGCTTGACAGCATCTAGCTCACCACCCCCTCATTGCATCTCCTCCCACAGCCCGCCACCCACTCATCTCCCCACTGTAGAAGGTGCTTGCGCCAGCGACGTGCGCGCGCTGGAGTTCACGACCAGCGGCGGGGCGAAGGGGCAGCGCACGGGATGGGGCGAGCAGGTGCAGCAGGCGCGATGGGACGGGACGGGCGGGAGCAGCAGGCACGACGGGACGGTATGGGCGGGCGCTTCGGGCGCGACGCAACGGGACGGGCAGGCGCCACTGGCGCGACGGGACGGGACGGGCAGGCGCTGTGGGTGCGACGGGACGGGACGCAGGGCAGAACGGGCCGCGCGCGTGTGGGTCCATATCTCTTAAAATTACAGGAAGGTTCCAGGATGGAACCAGCTCTGGAACCATGTCAGAATAGTAGCTAGAGGGTGAGACTTGGAGCCATCCTAGGGTTTAGGTTAGGCATGACTATCGAGAGAATTGGAGCAAGAAAGAATGGTTTCACTATATAGAGTGAAGTACAAATAGGGGAGGAAAGGGGGTTCACCACCAAGCAGGAAATTAGGATAACTACACTACAGATAGAACTACATGCAGTTATAACAATATAATTCTAACACTAGCTCCCCCACCATTGTAGAGTTAATCTCCGCAAACAAGCTCTAGGTTTTCTCCACCTAGATTCTGGTACACTAGAGTCAAGTGTTGGGTAACCGAGCCTCACTTGTTTCAATGAGGTTCAGGCAGTATATTGGGAACATCGCGGGTGACATGCGTGCAAGAGGCAGGTTTGGTTTGGAGGTTTCTCAGGGGATCAAAGTGAGGTGCTGCCTCGCCCTATGTTTGTTGACGTGCCGATCCAGCAGACTTCTGCGACGCGGAACCCTTGTAACGAGGTCCATACAAGCCGCGTGGTCTTTTATGCAAGCGTAGAAAAGGTGAAATTGAAGGACGTCCCTTTCTTCAGTATACATTTGTTTTTGTTGTTCTCCATTTCGAATATCGGAACGGGTATGTCAAGCAGCAGCGATTCTAGAAGATCCGCTTGTGTCAGACCCAGTTTCTTGGAGGCCGTTCTAACGTCGCACTTCGGTCCAGCAAGAGTGTTTACTAGAGTGACTTGACTCTGCAGTAGAAAACGCACAAGACGCTGCCCAAAGTCTTCGTGTTTTGAAAACGCATTTTGCTACATTCTTTCACCTGGTTGCTTGATGCAAGGGAAGGGGGTGTTAGGGAGGAGGAGGCCCAAACGGCCGAAACCCCAGACGAATGTTAGTTTAAGGTTTTATCAGGGAGAAACACCCTAACGAGTCCATCCAAACCTCTCAAGGCCCACACCGCCTCGAGTCTCCCTCGAGTCTCTCATCTCACCTCAACTCGCTCCAGCCCTCATCACCAACACCACCAGCCGCCACGCCTCTCACTTCTCACTTGACTTCGGTATCCATCACAGCCGCATTCACCTCCTTGCTGCGTGTGACACCGGGCTGCCTCCTCCCACACCGCGCTGCGTGACACCGGAGCGCGAGACGCTAACGTCGTGCTTGCTTCAAGTAAGCTAGTCGTCTCATACTCTTGCCAGCGAGCGCGCGTTGCTCCTGGTTCCTTCGGCATTCCGACCCACCACTTCTCAAGGCGCATTCATTAACCTTCCTGCTCATTCGCCTGCACATGCTTCTTAACATTGCACTGCGGTACCTCGGCCAAGCCAACCGCGGATTTCACGTAACTTTTCCCGAACCGCGTCTCTTATTGCCCGCATCATATCAAGACCTTGGTCACCTGTTGTCCGCCGACGCGACGAATCTCTGACCCGTATCTTGCGCCGGACTTCGCGGGGCAATTGCACTACTAATGCTGTCGCCGCGTAACGCATCGTTTTGATATTGATCACCTATTACTCCACGGGGTATCCAAGGTGTTGCCGAATCAGCTATCACGTCCCGTCCCTGGAGGGTTTTAGTTTATCATATTTTTGCTCCGGGTGACGCTGTTGCGTGTACTTTCCGCCGCCCGGGCCCTTTCAAATCCCCTCTCCAAAAAAACGCGTCGATTCAGGCGCAGTCGGAATCTCTTGTACGAGCAGTAGTCGCATCATCATCAGCAGCAGCAGCAGCACCACCAGCAGCAGCATCTGCAGCAGCAGCATCTACTGTTCGAATCCAGTAGAGGCAACATGGCCAAGTCAGCGCAAGGGAAGGAGCTTCTAGAGCTTTACGACAAGCTGCAGACCGCAGCGGGAAAGGCGGCGGATTCGCCGGCGGACGAGGACCGCGCGCTGGATCTGCTCGCGCAAATGGCGGACTGCCACGTCAGCACGGAGATTCTCATGGAAACGCAGGTGCGATTGTCCTCGCTTCCCGCTTCAAAGATTGTTGTGTCCCCATTTCCAAAGCATGACTAGGGTGGGAAGGGGAGAAGCGGCTGTTGCGCGTCTAGGGTGCGCCGCGCCGCCGCACGGCCGTGCTATCGACGACAATGCGCGGATGGCGCTCACTCGCTTAGGCGGAAACGCGCTGAAGCGGAGACGCGCATAAGCGGAAAGATACTTCAGCGGAAGCACTTCAGTTTGGTCCGCATATGTTTCCATCCCACTGACCTCCCTGCGCTCGTGTGACCCCTTCCCTTCCGCCGTCTCCCATTTCCGCTCCTTCCTCCCTCCCCCCCCTGCCTTCCCGTTCCCTCCCCCCTCCCCGTTTCCCCGTTCCGCAATGTCGCGCGCAGATGGGGAAGCTGATCCGCAAGCTGACGAAGCACACGTGCGCGGGGATTCAGAAAGGCGCGGGGAAGTTAGTGGAGCAGTGGAAACAGGTGGTTGCCGCAGAGGCGCGGGGCGGGGGAGGCGGGAAGGAGAAGGACCAGGAACGGGGGAGGAAAGAGGGGGAGCGGGAGAGGAAGAGGTCAGGAGAGTCGGAACGGGGATCTGATGGGGGGAAGGAAGGGGGGAAACCGGGGCGGGGCGGAGACGACTCGACAGAGGACGGGAAAAGCGTGGGTAACGGGGGAAGCGGTGCGAACGGCGCAAACGGCGCGAGCGGGGGGAAGGAACGAGACGGAGCGAAGGGGAACGTGGCGGAGAAAGCGAAAGGCGCAGGAGGCGCAGCAGCAGTGCCGTTCAAAACAAAGATGCTGATCAAAACAGGGGACGTGATGAGAGATCGGCCGCGCGAGGCAGTGCTGCAGGCGCTGTGCCTGGTAGCGGGGGAGGTGCAAGGGGAGGAGGAGGAGCGCGCTAGAGCCGTGGATGTCACTTCTGTGGCTATGGAGGTCGAGACGGAGCTATGGCGCAAGTATGGCGCCACCAAGGACCTCAAGGTGCGGGGTGGCGGGGGGGGTATGTTCAGGAGAGGGGTTGGGATGAGTTTGGATGAGTTGGGATGAGTTGGGATGAGTTAGATGAGTTGGAGAGGGCTATGGGTTGGGGGGGTTTGGGGGTTGGGAGGTTGAGAATGAGCTGTGGCGCAAGTATGGCACCACCAAGGACCTCAAGGTGCAGGGGGGCGGGAGGAGAGAGGGGTTAGGGAAAGAGTGTGGGTGAGCTGGGATGAGTTGGAGAGGGGTTAGGGGTTGGAGGGTTGGGGTTTTGAGGCGTGGGGGGGAGAGCCTAAGCCAGAAATCGGTAAGTTAAAGGGACGCTGGTTTGATAACTCTCCACATCCACCCCCTCCTCCTCCTCCTCCTCCTCCTCCTCCTCCTCCTCCTCCTCCTCCTCCTCCTCCTCCTCCTCCTCCCCCTCCTCTTCCTCCTCTTCCCTCTCCACACCAACACCCTCTCTCCACATCCCCACGCCTGCCAACCTATCAGCCCCTCCCGCTCCTCCCCTCCTCCCCCCACCGCTCCACTTAAAAATGGGGGGACGTGCGTATGTTGAAAAAGCTCAAAGAATCTCTATGCCAACCCGTGCAATCTCGCTCTCGCTCCTCGCTTTCACACTGCTCCTGTAGTACAAAAGCAACCCACAGTTCGGTTCCATCTCGTTCAGCATCCCAATCCCTCAAATTCAAGTCGTCTCAGCACTCCACTTATCAATGTGCCCCCTCACGAGTCACGACCCCTTCCTAACCCCCACTACCCTCTCCCCTCCCTCCCCTTCACCCACCAGGACTACAAAAACAAGTTCCAGTCCATCTTGTTCGACCTCAAGAGCCCCTGGAATCAAGGCAAAACAGAACTCAACCTACCAATCCCCTGCTTCCCCCACAAAACCCCTCCCCTCACACCTTCCCTTCCCCCCCACCAGGACTACAAGAACAAGTTCCGGTCCATATCATTCAACCTAAAGGACCCCTCGAACCCGGACCTGCGGCGGCGCGTGCTACTAGGCGACGTATCCGCGGTTGAGCTCGCCGTTATGTCCCCCGAGGACATGGCGAGCGACACGCGCAAGCGCGAGAACGAGGAGGTGAAGCGCAAGAAGACGTTTGAGGCGATGCGCGGGCAGACGACGGGTGCGACGACAGACATGTTCAAGTGCGGCAAGTGCAAACAGCGCAAGACCACGTACTTCCAGATGCAGACGCGCAGTGCAGATGAGCCCATGACCACGTATGTCACGTGCCTGGTGTGCCAGAACCGGTGGAAGTTCTGCTAAGGAGAGAGGGAGAGAGAGGGGAAAATTCTGAGGCGTCTGGGAAGAAGCTGTGCAGTGCGGATGAGCCCATGACCACGTATGTCGGTGCTGTCACGTGCCTGGTGTGCCAGAACTGGTGGAACTTCTGCTAGGGGGGACAGGGGTGAGGGTTGTGAACCAGTTTGGGGCGGGTATCCTGGTAGGTTCTGGGTGGTTTGCTTTGTGGAAAGCAAAGGGGAGGGAGAGGGTGTAGGTGTGGGGTTGACTTTTGAGCTGACTCAAAAGTCAACTAGGGTGTGTGTGTGTGGGAGGAGAGGGAGTGAGCAGTGGGGAATGAGGGTGTGTTGTGCGGTTGTTGACGGTTAGTGGGGAGATAGTGGGGGTGAGGGTGGTGATGGATGTAACGAATCGAGAGGATGGAGAGTGAGAGTGAAGAGTGTGCGTTTAGGGTTAGGTGCTGGTGCGGGTGCTGGGTACCGTCACGAGCAACAGCACCTTGTATCATGTGATGTGATGTGAGGTGATGTGCTGTGCTGTCATGTGGCATGTCTAGGGTGCCTGCACAGAGTACGGCATGGCATGGTACTCTTCTTGACTCTTTCTGCCATGTCGCCCCACCCATCCGAGTACAGTATGGGGGCTGCATCTGCCCCTTGATGGGTTCACTAAGTAGGTAGACTACACTGATGATAGCCTAACTCATACCATATACCGGTATCAGTACTATTTACTACTGTGGTAGGGGCAGTTTGACAATTACCGTATGATGAATGGAATGAAGGACGGATGACTTGTAGATTTTGGTTTTTTTACAGCCGCAGACGGTCGGCGGTCGCGGTCAAAGCAGATTGAAGTGTGTGCTACTGGTACCTATGTGTTCTGTTCTTGCTTTGGATTACGTTGCCGGTATACGGTTCAGACAGGTACGGTACTAGTTTTTAGTGCCCTGAAGAGATTGGATGGGAGTGAAACGCACGTGGGATGATATGGTCCTACTTGGAACGTTGTATGAGTCTGTTGAGGGTTCCGTGGTGTTTTACCATTGAGTCACGTTCAGAAAACGTAACTGGGACTGTACCGTGCGTGTGTTACGATATGAAAAATGAGTAAGGCATTCCTCTATGCTGCAGGAGCCGACTTTACCGAGTACGAAGTCGAGGAGTCAGAAGAATCGAAGCGACACCAAGCTGTCGCGATCTAATGTTGATCGTCCCTAGGATCACCTCAGGAAGGTTCGCACACATACTGTCATCGCCCGGATAGTAGACAGTGTTGAATAGTAGACAGGGGTTGTCTATTATCCGGCTGTCTCTTTTAAACAGGCTAGCCTCATTATAAGACACCTATTTGTGTGTACGAGATAAGACATATATGTCTTATAATCAGAGCAGGGGTTAGGGGTTTTCTTATAAACAGGGGGGTGTCTTCTAAACGAACATTAGTTACTTTAGGGGGGTACATGTACACATCTATGAATCTCTACTTCTACCTAGCCCTACTCAGTCACGGCCTCCTCACCTGCACTAACAACAGGCTCCCTAACACCCAGGTCTTGCACTCGCCAGGCATGCCTAGCCGTCTCCCTAGGCTCGATCATGCGGTCAGCCTCAGCCGCCGCTCCGCGGTAGTTGGGGGTCTCCTGGTACAACACATCCAAGCCGGTTGCCACTGCCACCTCCCTCACGCCCTCCGCCTGCATCTCCTCCTCCTCCTCCTCCTCCTCCTCCTCCTCCTCTGGAGCCTGCCCAAGCAGGCGCGTGTTGTCGCCCATGGTTCCCCCGAGGCACATGTCCTCGGAGACATCGGTGGTGCTCCTGACGCGCAGGTAAGACATCACCAGGTGGTTCTCCGTCCCGTCCAGCTTGCTTGAAATCCTACAGTGGCGGAACGCTTCAATGATGACCTTCTTGGGAACTTGATCCCACGCATCCGCGATCCACTGCAGCACCACGGGGTGCGGAGGCCGCCGCAGGTTCCCTGCGAGTGGGACAGAGGCAGAGGTAGCGAGCTGTTAGAGTCATGGAATGAGAACAGCGCAGAAGTTTAATTCAAAAGGCTACTCACCCGCCTTCATCTTTAGGTGAATCCCTTCACGCATGAACCACCTGGCGTAACGCGCTCGCACAGCAGCCTTGAAGCATCGGTTGATGGAGACGTCAAGGGGTTGAATCTGGCTCGTGCAACCCGCTGGGATCACTGCAGGGGTGATGCTGTGCGTGCGGTAAGCTTGAAGCATGGCCTGGGTGATGTGGCCGCGGTAGGAGTCCAACACCAGCATCGCACGCCTTGCGTTCTGGCCGCGCTGGGGGTTCAGATGGGGCAGCACCTCCTTGGTCAGCCAGGTCTGCACGGCGCTCTCGTCCATCCAATCGTTGTCCTGTGCTTGGCATACGATTCCTGCCAGGCACATAGGGGATAGACGGGCGTCAGCCAAGGAGGGCAAGCTCATCAGCCTTACGGCTCCCGAATTCCTTGAGCTTACCTTCCGGAATCTCACAGTTGGGCACGTTCTTGAGCTTGAACCAAACCCACGGGCGCAGCTTCTCCCCGGATGCGGTGCACGCGAGCATCACCATGAGCCGAGTCTTCTCGTATCCTGCAGTGCGGATTGGGACCGAGCGCGCGCCACGGTGCTCGATCGTCCTCTCGGCCGGCATCTCAACGAAGAGGGGCGTCTGGTCCGCGTTGATGATGCGGGCCAGGTCGATGTTGTGCCGCGCCCTGTTGATGCGCACGAACTTCCAGAACGACTCGCAGTCCTTACCGCACTCTGCAAAGGGAACACATGCCACGACAGGAGGGGATGGTTAGAAACAAAGGGCGAGGAACATGCAGTCAAACATCGAGCGCGAATTCAAGGCCTTTACCACTCACCAGCCGATAACCGTTGGCCGACCTTGGTCTTCACACGCATGACCAGGTTCCAGCAGTCACGGAAACACTGGCTCCAGTGAGAGTTCGCGTTCCAGTTCTTGCCGGGGTGGTGTTTCTTCATCCACTCGCGGCTCCACTTCTGGGTGTCTTTCACCGAGATCTCCACCCCATTAGCGCGCTGCAGACAGACGTAGCGGTATAACGCCGCCTCCATGTCGGGGTAGTGTGCGTGGCGCCCCCCCCCCCGTGCATCCGCTTGCGGCAGTTCGCCGCTCCCTTGTAGACGCCCGCAGCCGCCTCCGCACACCAGCGTCTGATGCAGGCGATGGATGCCGTAGATTCCACGGATGTCTTCTTCAAGGAGCCGAGCTCGTGATAGCGGCGCGCCCACTTGAGCTTCTTGCGTACGGTCCATCCGCGTCGCCTTTTCTTACTGTCCTTGCTGCGAGGGGAAGGTGGACGGGAGTTGGGATAATGGAGGGTGGGGTCTTTCGACTTCGCCTTCTCAGGGAATGAAGAAATCGGGCCTGCAGCCTCCGCGTAGTCATCGTCGCTGCCGAGCGCCTCGTTGACCACGATGTCGTCCTTGTTTGGCGTTTTCTTCTTCTTCTTCTTAGCAGCACCCGTGCTGGATCCGAGGTCGCCGTCGTTCTTGTTGCTTGTGTGGCGAAGAACGGTGGCCTTAGCAGGGGCTTCCGCGACCTTGCTTTTCCCCTTGTATGCAGCAGTGAAGCGCGGTTGACGCTCCTTCTCCGGACTGTCGTCATCAGAGAGCACCACGCGGGCACGCTTCGGCTTGGATTGTAGGCGATGACGCAGCCTCCGCTTAAGAAGCGGAACATCGTCGTCACCCATGATGTTCCACGGGTCGTCATCGGAGTTTTCACCGCCAAATAAGACAGCATCAGCACCTCCCTCCGTAGCATCCGTATCCGCCTCCGCCACAGCATCCGCATCTGAATCCGCAATTGCGGCCACATCCGCGGGCGCAACAGCATCGGCATCCACTTCCGCCTCCTCTTCTGTCCTCGCTTCCGCATCCGCCTCGTCGTCAGCCTCCGCATTCGCATCCACCGTCGCTCCCGTTGCATGCGCTGCTGCCTCCGCGGGCTCACCATCAGCATCGGCACCCTCGTCGTTGTCCGAATCACCAGACGCCACTCTTCCACTTCGTCCTCACTCCCAACCGGCCGATTCCACCAGTCGTCCTCGTCGATGTCGGCAGGAGCTATTTCATCCACCGAAGCGCTCTCGTCGTGGCCGTTCTCCGGCCAATCCTCCTCGACGTCGTCGCCGTGTTCTTCGTCGCCGTCGTCCCCATCACAGCTCGCACCAGAGGCGGCGGTAGATGTTCCTGCCTTGCGCATATTCTTCGCCATGGCTACACGCATGTCATCACCGGGCGAGTAAATTCGCCCGTAGTTATTCACCTGCACGTGAGGGCGAGGTGAGGACGTGCCTACGGAGACTTTTCTGCGCATGGTTACGGTAAGCCTGACGAGAGCAAAGGTTGAGTTGAGATCCCAACCTCCTTGAGCACCAAATGAAGCTCAAGCCCGACTACCCCCCCCCCAGCAAGAGTGCCCCTTCCAAAGGTGTCGAGCTGCTCCTCTACGAGGAACCTCCTCGCAGAGGACAGCCCTCGCGCTGCCATCGTGCTGCCAGCAGCGTTATGGAAGCATCCATGCGCTGCTGGCAGCAAAACGACGTTGTTGTCATCATTAGATGCTGCCAGCACGGAGGGATGTTGCCACCAGTGGCAGCTTTGTCGCATCCCTCACGTGGCAAGTGGGGGCGCTGCATGCATCGCCACCGAGGTCGTCCTGTTTCAATGAATCTGGCCCCTGGGTGGTTTCTACACACTTTGCAAATGTTACAGAGTACTTATTTTTTTTTTTCCATTTAGAAGACTTATAAGACACCCTAAACCATCCCAAGTACAAGGTAACCCAAGCATTTTGAGTAGTGTACGAGATAAGACATATATGTCTACTATCCGGGCGATGACGGTATGAGGAGTGGTGGTGGGCCCTTGACCTCAATAGAAGAGTGGATGTAAAATGCTTGAGATAATAAAAACATGCAAGTACAGGAATATAAATACGAGTACAAGGGAATTTGAATCGACCTAGGCTAGCCATGTACTCCAAGGGGTACATTCCCTTATTGCAGCGAAACTTAACCATGCGACTCCAGACGGTTACGAACTTCTTTGGCAGAATGTCAGAATGTTATAGTGCTTACATTTGTGTAGGCTATAGTGGGTTGGGGTAGCCCATAAGGGGTACAACCCAATTAGGGTTAGTACTTGTACCCAACTCTTTCATAGTTCATTCATTCTTGTTCGTTATTCTGACATGGTTTCAGAGCAGGTCCTTCGTTAGGACCGATCATTTTTTGGGCCCACCACAGCGCTGCCCCGCTAGCCGCCCTCTGCAGCCCTCGTGCTGACCCTAAGGCCCCGGTGCGACCCATCGACCCCTAGGCCCCGGCCCTCCCGTTGCCCCTAGGCCCTGTCGCGACCCGTTGACCCTAGGCCCCCGGCCCGCCCGTCGCCCCTAGGCCCCGGCGCAACCTGTCGACCCCTAAGCCCGGCGCGACCCGTCGACCCCTAGGCCCCGCCCCCCACGTCGACCCTTACGCCCGGCCCGCCCGTCGACCCCTAGGCCCCGCCCCCCCGTCGACCCCTACGCCCGGCGCGCCCCGTCGACCCCTACGCCCCGGCCCCCCGTCGACCCCTACGCCCGGCGCGACCCGTCGAACCCTAGGCCCCGGCCCCCACGTCGACCCGTAAGCCCGGCCCGCGCGTCGACCCCTAGGCCCCGGCCCCTGGTCGACCCCTACGCCCGGCGCGCCCCGTCGACCCCTAGGCCCCGGCCCCCCGTCGACCCCTACGCCCGTTGCGACCCGTCGACCCCTAGGCCCCGGCCCCCCCACGTCGACCCCTAAGCCTGGCCCGCCCGTCGACCCCTAGGCCCCGGCCCCCCCTGGTCGACCCCTACGCCCAGTGCGCCCAGTCGACCCCTAGGCCCCGGCCCCCCCGTCGACCCCTAAGCCCCGCGCGACCCGTCGACCCCTAGGCCCCGGCCCCCAAGTCAACCCCTACGCCCGGCCTGCCCGTCGACCCCTAGGCCCCGGCCCGCCCGTCGCCCCTAGGCCCCGGCCTGCCGCCCTAGGCCTGCAGGCCGCCCCTAGGCCCGGCCCGCCCGTCGCCCCTAGGCCCCGGCCCGACCGCCGCCTCTACAGCCAGCGCGCCGACCACTTGCGGCCCGCCAGCAACTCTTGCAGCCCTCGTGCTGCCCCTCTTGCAGCCCACGCTCCGCCTCTTGCCGCCCGTGCGCAGCACCTTGCAGCCCCCGTGCCGCCTCTTGCAGCCTGCTAGCCGCCCCTTGCGACCTGCTCGCCGCCCCTTGCAGCCTGCACACTGCTCTCTCGCAACCCGCTAGCTGCCCCTCTCCTCTGCTGCTATGGCCTCTCTTCGTGTTCTCGCTTTCGATCATGAGGGCCGCCCTATCCAGTTTGACACGTGGCTCGACGACCTGCAGCTGTACCTACTGAGCGACTCTAGGGACAGTGTTTCGTTGTTTGACCACACGTCTGGCGCCGCTCCCGCCCCTCCCGCCACAGCTAACAGTGCGAATCGCTCACAGTGGCTTACTCGCGACGCTGCTGCCCGCTTAGCCATTCGCAACCACCTGCCGTTAGCCGAATGCACCCACTTTGGACAGCACAGGACAACACAGGCACTGTACGACGCTGTCGTCGCTCACTACTCCTCGCCTGCCACTGCTGCTCTAGGCTGCCTTCTACTGCCCTACCTGTTCCCCGAGCTGTCCGCCTTTGCCACAGTAGAGGACCTGGTTTCCCAGCTTCGCACTAGCGACGCTCGCTACCGCGCTGCCGCCCCGGCTGAGTTCCTTCTCAGGAACCAGCCCCCGATGTTCATCACTCTCTACTTTATAGTCACCCGCCTCCCTGACTCTCTTCGCTCAGTCAGGGACCACTTTCTCGCACGTGACCCCACACTCCTCACTATTGACCTCCTCAAGCAGCACCTCCTTGCTGTTGAGACTAGTGTAGTCGCTGTAGGTGCTGCTCGTGGCACTCCGCGCACACCCTTCTTTGAGGGGTGCTCCCCCTCCCCCCTTGCCCCCTCCTACGCCTTTGCTGCTGCTGTTCGACGTCCCTGGTGCTGAGGACATCGGGGCTGCTTCTGCTAGTGCGAAGCGCCGCAGCAGCAAGGGCAAGGGTGGCAGGGGTGGTGGCAGTGGCAGCGGGAGTGGTGGTGGGGTCAGCAGTGGAGGTGGTGGAGGCACTGGAGGTGGTGGCAGCGGTGGGAGTGGTGGTGGGAGTGGGGGCTTTGGTGGCAGCGGTGGAGGCAGCGGTGGGAGTGGCGGTAGTGGCAGCGGTGGGAGTGGTGGCGGCCGGACTGGAGCTCAGCGTGGAGGTTTTGGAGGAGGCCAGAGGCAGCAGCAGCAGCGTCGGAGCAAGACCCAGTCGCCCCAGCAGCTTCGTGAGTGGTTGTTTCAGTGTGGGGCGTCTGGGGGTCGTGGTAGCTGCCCGTATGTCATTCGCACGGGTGACCGTGCTGGTCAGACATGCAGGAAGCCTCACATTCAGCACCGCTGCTTCTCTCGCCTCGACGACGCTTGGCGCGCAGAGTTTGGTGACGAGGCCGAGCGCCCCCGCTGGGCAGAGCTCCCCCGCTGGGCAGAGCTGCTTAGGTCTGGAGTTGCTATCTTTGACCTAGACTATGATGTTATCCTTGCTGCTATGTATGCTTTGTCTGTTAGTGCTGAGGGTGACTGTTACCTGTGTGTGCAGCCTGACCCAGGTATAGAGGCTGCTGCTCTAGCTCTTCCACTGTGCTCCCATGTCCGGCAGTTCCGTTTGGCTCACTGTCAGGCCTTCACCTCCCCTTGTTCTCTATGAAATTGCTGAGTACCGCTGCCCTCCAGGACGCGATGGTCACTACCACCACTCCTGGGGGTCAGCGTGTGTCGATCTGCACGTGTACACGGCTGGGCCCCACACGTCCATGTGGAGAGTCTGCAGGGGAGCAGTCGTCGGGGGAAACGAGGAGGAGTGAGGAGCGGCGCGCTGCCGCCCCTCGACGCAAGTAAGGCAGGGCGGGGTAGGCGAGGGCGGGAGGGGAGGCAGAGACCTGGGAAGACCAGAGACAAGGAGGCGGGAGTGCATGCCACGCAGGCGTGGCAGGGAGGGGTGACCAAGGCGGTGGTGCCAGAGGAGATTCTGGTGCGACAAGAGGCGACACGAGCAAGGGGGTGCTACCTGACAAGACGCGGACACTTGGGCAGACGCAGCTACCTGAGGAGGCTCGGTAGCGAGTGTGTACAGACTCGACCCTGGCCGACAAGTGAACGTGGCCAGGTGACGACCCGTCCGTGTACACGTGCAGATCGACACACGCTGACCCCCAGGAGTGGTGGTAGTGACCATCGAATCCTGGAGGGCAGCGGTACTCACCAAGTTCGTAGAGAACGAGGGGAGGTGAAGACCTGACAGTGAGCCGGGCGGAACCGCCGGACACGGGAGAACAGTGGAAGAACGGGCAACGACTGGGCCCCCGGAGGGGTCAGCCAGTTTGACCGCGACAGGTGCAGGGAGAGGAGTGAGGGTGGTGCTGTCACGAAAGAAACAGCGTGAGGCACCTGAGTCCAACATGATGGTGTGAAGGTGGCACCTCAGCAGGTGCAGTACCAGGGAGAGAAGACTCACTAGCACCTAGAGCAGCAGCCTCTATACCTTGGTCAGGCGGCACACACCGGTAACAGTCACCCTCAGCACTAGCAGACAAAGCATACATAGCAGAAAGGATAGCATCATAGTCTAGGTCAAAGATTGCAACTCCAGACCTAAGCAGCTCTGCCCAGTGGGGGCGCTCGATCTCGTCACCAAACTCAGCGCGCCAAGCGTCGTCGAGGCGGGAGAAGCAGCGGTGTTGAGTGTGAGGCTTCCCGCATGTCTAACCAGCACGGTCACCCGTGCGAATGACATACGGGCAGCTCACACTACCCCCAGACGCCCCACGCTGAAACAACCACTCACAAAGCTGCTAGGGCGATGGGGTCTCACTCCGACGCTGCTGCCGCTGCCTCTGGCCTCCTCCAGAACCTCCACTTTGAGCTCCAGTCCTACCGCCACCACTCCCACCGCTGCCACTACCGCCACTCTCACCGCTGCCGCCACTGCCGCCACCAAAGCCCCCACTCCCGCCACCACTCCCACCGCTGCCACCACCTCCAGCGCCTCCACCACCTCCACTGCTGCCCCCACCACCACTCCCGCTGCCACCGCCACCACCCCTGCCACCCTTGCCCTTGCTGCTGCGGCGCTTCGCACTAGCAAAAGCAGTTCCTACGTCCTCAGCACTAGGGACGTCAACACCAGCAGCAGCAGAGGCGTAGGAGGGGGCAAGGGGGGAGGGGGAGAACCCCTCAAAGAAGGGCGTGTGCGGAGTGCCACGAGCAGCACCTACAGCGACTACACTAGTCTCAGCTGCAAGGAGGTGCTGCTCGAGTAGGTCAATAGTGAGGACTATGGGGTCGAGGGAGAGAAAGTGGTCCCTGACAGAGCGAAGAGAGTCAGGGAGGCGGGTGACTATAAAGTAGAGAGTGATGAACATCAGGGGCTGGTTCTTGTCAAGGAACTCAGCTGGGGCGGCAGCGTGGTAACGAGCGTCGCTAGTGCGAAGGTGGGAAACCAGGTCCTCGACTGTGGCAAAGGCGGACAGCTCGGGTAACAGGTAGGGCAGTAGGAGGCGGCCTAGAGCAGCAGTGGCAGGCGAGGAGTAGCGAGCGACGACAGCGTCGTACAGTATCTATGCTGTCCTGTGCTGTCCGAAGTTAGCGCATTCGGTCAACGGCAGGTGGTTGCGAATGGCTAAGCGGGCAGCAGCGTTGTGAGTAAGCCACTGTGAGCGGGTCGCACTGTTAGCTATGGCGGGAGGGGCGGGAGCGGCGCCAGACGTGTGGTCAAACAACGAAACACTGTCCCTAGAGTCGCTCAGTAGGTACAGCTGCAGGTCGTGGAGCCACGTTTCAAACTGAAGGGGGCATCCCTCATGATCGAACCCTAGCACGCGGAGAGAAACCATAGTGGCGCAGCATGCAGAGCAAGGAGAAGCAGGGCAGCGCAGAGCACAGGGCAGGCAGCAGCAAGGGGCAGTGAGAGGGCCGCAAGGGGCGGCTAGCAGAGCAGCAGGGGCGGCGAGAGGGCCACCTGGGGCGGCGCGCGGGGCTGCAAGGGCGGCTCGCGGGCGGCAGGGTCGAAGGGCGGGCCGGAAGGGGCGGCTCGCGGGGCCTGGGATCAACTGTCGGGCCGGGGCCTAGGGGCGAGAGGCGCTGGGCGGCGGGCAACGGGCGACGGGCCAGGGCCGGGGCCTAGGGGCGACGGGCCTAGGGGCGACGGGCGTCGGGCCGGGGCCTAGGGGCGTCGGGCGACGGGCCGGGGCTAGGGGCGACGGGCGCGAGCGACGGGCCGGGGCTAGGGGCGACGGTCGACGGGGCCGAGGCCTAGGGGCGACGGGCCGAGGGGCGACTATCGACGGGCCTTGGCCTAGGGACGTCGGGCGACGGGCCGGGGCTAGGGGCGACTGGCGCGGGCCTAGGGGCGACGGGCGACGGGCCGGGGCGTAGGGGCGTCGGTCGCAGGCCTAGGGGCGTCGGGCGACGGGCCGGGGCGACTGGCCTAGGGGCGACGGTCCGGGCGTAGGGGCGACGGGCCGGGGCGACGGGCCTAGGGGCGACGGGCCTACGGTCGACGGGCCGGGGCGACGGTCGACGGGCCGGGGCGATGGGCCTAGAGGCGACGGGCCGGGCTAGGGGCGACGGGCCTACGGGGCGGGCTAGGGGCGACGGGCCGACCTAGGGGCGACAGGCCTAGGGGCGACGGGCCTAGGAAAACGGGCCGGGGCGACTGGCCTAGGGGCGACGGGCCGGGCTAGGGGCGACAAGCCGCACGAGGGCGGCGTGCTGGGCAGCAGGTGCGGCACAAGGGTCGCTAGGGGCGGCTAGTGGGGCAGCCCAGTGGTGGGCCCAAGGGAAAAACGGTCCTAGCGAAGGACCTGCTCTGAAACCATGTTAGAAGAATGAATGGGAATGAATGAACTATGAAAGAGTTGGGTACAAGTACTAACCCTAATTGGGTTGTACCCCTTATGGGCTACCCCACTATAGCCTACACAAATATAAGCACTATAACATTCTGACAGAGGACGCCGTACGCCATCAACGACTCGTTGTAGTACTGCGCCCAGGCATCAGCAGTATCCTCAACGGGTCCCAAGTAGCTCCCGTCGAAGTAGTGAAATATCTGCGCGTTTTGCAGCTGCAGTTCCAGCTCGAAGCTCCACGTATAGAATTCTCTGCCGTCAAAACACACACTTGTCTTTATTTTTGATATGCTCAAAAACCTTGATTGCGCATAGAGAATTGCTTCCTCGCTGGGACAGGGAGTCTTGGGTATTGAGCCATTTGTGTCGAGGAAGAAGGTGTGCGGGGCGGTATTGTGGCCGTTCGAGGCCGGTTGAGTGGGTTGGGAAGATGTTCCAGCGTCGCCATTCCGCAATGTTTGGAGTTGTTGCTCCAGGCTGGTGAGTCGCTGAAGCATCTGTGCAAGGGCGGCGGTTCCAATCGTCGTCATTTCCTCGTTTGTCGCAGCCGGACTGGGCTGCGTTTCAGCCGTCAGATTCGTCTGACCACCAGATCCTCCAACCATTCTCACACGCGAGCGTGTGCCAGACGCCAATTTTCGTTCGTCGAAGATTTCGGAGGTGGCAGTGCGAAGGATTCCAGAGTCGCTCTCATACCATGTTGCGATCAAATGTTGATCGTCCCTAGGATCACCTCAAGAAGGTTCGCACACGTCTGAGTAGTGGTGGTGGGCCCTTGACCTCAATAGCAGAGTGGATGTAAAATGCTTGAGATAATAAGAACATGCAAGTACAGGAATATAAATAAGAGTACAAGGGAATTCGAATCGACCTAGGCTAGCCATGTACTCTAAGGGGTACATTCCCTTATTGCCGCGAAACTTAACCGTGCGACTCCAGACGGTTACGAATGCTTTGGCAGAATCCTCGCTACTGCTGCTGCCTGATGCTGTCTGCCCGACGGTCCAGATCCTTTCGTAACCGTACGACCCTTCACGTCACTTCTGCCTTTTCGTCTTCAGCCTCGATAGTGTGTGCTTCGATTGCTGCGGTAAGGAGTGCACAATAATGCTTCATCTTTTACTATTCGTAACACTTGTCACTTTCAACCACAACAACAAGCTAGTCGTCCTCCTGCTCAACATCAACAGCAACAACAGACACAAGGACCCCAAGGAGGAGCTCCCAGAACCATAATCGCAAATATGGCGGCAAGGCGTCGCCCATGCGCTACTGAACCAGACGAAGAAGAGGAACCTCGCGGCGCACTCATTCAACATGAAGAAGGCTGGAACAACCCCTTGACAAAACACTACTACTACAGCGATGAAGACAAACAAGATTGGCATCAGCCATTACAGCTGCGGGAAAGCCCGCCTCACGAGCATCAACGTTTTGTTCCTGTGGGATGGAAAGAGGATGAAGACCCATCGTTCCACAGAATATATAAGTCAACCTTGGTGACCCCGCGTCTCGCGCTACTCTTGCGCAACGACAACGACAATCATAACACCTGGTACCTGGACAGCTGCTGCGGCCAGCACATGGTGGGATCTGTCCGATACATCTCGAACATCAGCCGCGCTCCCACCACCTATGTAACCGTCGCCAACAACGAGCAACTGCGCGCAAGGCATTGTAGTTCTACAAGCTCGTGACAGTAACACACACATCACGTTCAACGGCGTGCTCTACGTGCCGGATCTTCGCTTTAACTTACTGTCAGCAGGACAACTCCGAGATTGCGGAGTCATGCTCGCCACGGATCCTTACACGCGTGACCTTATCCTCACCTACGCTCCTCCAGACACACCCGTCGAGTCGCACAAATATCTCGGAAGAGCTCGCTCGTTCAACGGTATCTACGTGCTCGACTTCGACATACCCAACTGTCAGGCGTCATCAGACGAACTCGTAGACCTTGTTCCCCTGGACTTCTCGTACATGAACGTGGAGTCATGGCAGCATCCGGATGGTCGACCATGGATCCGCCGTAGTCCTCACCCTCGTGAGATAAATCTACACCAACCCGGCCCCGACGGTCTCTGCACCACCTGCTTCACACCCACGGCAAGCCGCACAGAGGAAGTCGAGAAAGACCACGCAGCGATTCAAGAGGCGGAAGGCGCCGAGGCGGAACCTACACGCATGACAAAAAATGGAGTTAGACGTCGCCACTCACCGCATTTTTGGGATCAGAGACGACAGCTTGGGGCTGAGTCAGCAACAACGACCAACACCGCGCACCGAAACCCTCCGCTGGATCCTGGAGGAAGCACACGCCACCACCTTTGACGAAGAGAACCGGCCGTGACCTTACCCACGCGACGTCTACCGCGGCATTGACACAGCGTAGAAAGATCCAGACAAGCCCGAAGAACTCAGCGTAAAGGAGGAGGAAGAGAAGGCATTGGCAGAAGAGAAGGATCGCCTGTACCACGAGCGCATCGCTGCAGGATGGAGCTCGGAATCTGCACAACGTGGTGGCTGGGGAGATCCCGGCACCTCTGGCGCAACATGGGGATCTGCAACAGGCGCATCTGGCTCCGTGCAAGGATGGGGAACAGGTAGCTGGGGAGATGCGGGGGGCGACAATGATTAAACGGATTGTTAAAGTCGTAGGTAAGAGGGATTAGGGGTCATGCTAGGGTTGAGGCTAGACATGACTATCGAGAGAGTTTGAGCAAGAAAAGGGAGGTTTCACTATAGAGAGTGAAGTACAAAAATGGTAGGAAAGGAGGGTACACCACCAAGCAGGAAATTAGGATAACTACACTACAACTAGAACTACATGCAGTTATAACAATATAACTCTGACACGGATGCCCTCCCCACCAGAGAAGAACTGGAGGAGATCGAGAGAGAAATTGCTGCCGAACGCGGAGAGCTACCCCCACGAGTCACCGTCCCACTCGGACGACCCCCACGTGACCTCCCTTCACCACCCCGTTCACCTTACACCTGGGAATCACGCTGGTCGAAGATTGAGGAGGGGAACGTACCAGCAACTCCGCCACGCGACTCGCTTGGACCAATCTCCCGCCCAGATCCATTCGCCCGCCTGATTGAAGGCACCAAGACTCCACTCAACACCATCCCCGACTGCAACTTCCTCGTGCTCTACCTCACAACGGCACCTGTAGAGGGGGAGACAGCAGCGGAACCAGAAGCAGAGGAGAAGGACAACGAAGCAGAGCCAGGAGAAGAAGAAGGAATCGTGCTCGAAAACCCATATGAGACAGAAGAAGAAGCAGCAGAGTACCACGCACGTTACCTTCGCACTCCCGGAATTCGCGCAGAGGAGGATCTCTGGCATCCCTCGCTCCAGACGTTCAACAACTGCCTCTGCGCCAAAGTCTTTCTGCCAGGAGCATTGCTGCGTCCCGACGGCACGGAACCCCTCAGCACCTCACACCCAACCACCTGCACCGTCTGCCCCACAGCTGCTCTCACGCACCAAGCCTACCCCTCACTGGAGCCAAGCACCAATCGCTACAAGAAGTTGCAGAAGGTTTACAGCGATTTCAACGTAATCACATGTGAAAGACTCAACGGTGAAAACTACGCCCTCACCTTTGTGGATGCGTACTCACGACACGTCTGGGTCATCATCGTCGATGTTCGCTCCAAGGCTCTTGAAGTTTTTCGCCTCTGGCTCGCTCGCACACGCGCAACGGCAATCAGGAAAGAAGCTGAAAATCTGGCAAACCGATGGCGCTAAGGAGTTTCGCAGCCATGAGCTGGAAGGGGTTCTCGCGGAAAAGGGGATCAAGCATCAAATCTCTCTTCCCTACGCTCACCATCAGCAAGGCGTCGCAGAGAGGGTTAATCGCACCCTCATGACCAAAGTACGCACCCTCATGAACCAGTCCGGCCTACCCAAGAAGTATTGGCCGTACGCCATGAACCACGCCGTGTGCCTGCACAACCTCCTCTCCACCACGGCCAACAGGGGCAACCTCTCCCCGCACATGAAGTGGACCGACTCAAGGGAAGATACCTCCATGCTGAGGGTTTGGGGGTGTATGGTGCAGTATCGGCCGACTTCGGCCACAACCGGCAAGTTTACTCACCGCGCACGCTAGGGAGTCCACTTGGGGCTCAGTCACGAGTACAAAGGCTGGCTAATCCTCGACATTGACACGAACCAGATCGTCCCTGCCCGCGACATCCTCTTCTACGAGCGAGTCACCTTGAAGCAGTGGATCGAGGACGAGCGTCGCACGTGCCTACGCCAACACCGGCCGCAGCTTTGCATCTCCGGAAGACGAGGCAGCAGCAGCAGCATTCGACCGCGACCCCGCCGACGAACATCCCGCCGTGCCACCTCGTCCGCGCGACGACGACGATGATAGCAATGATGCTCCCGCGCCAGGATCATCACGTCGCCACGCTCAACCAAGCACTTCAACACCCGTCCACGAGAGCGACGATGACGATGTGGTGGAGGTCGCCACCACAGACACCGCAGGCGCCTCCAACGTCAGTGGCCTCCAACGTCTCGGCCTGCACACGTCGATCACTACTCTCACTCGTGTCGTCGAGCCCAAGAATCCGCGCCAAGCCCTAACTGGCCCTCATGCCAAGGAGTGGGGTGCAGCCATGGACGCGGAGCTGAAGGCGCTGGAATTAAGACAAGACTCTCCAAGGAGTCTGCAGAGCAGTCGTCATAGTGAAACGTGAGCCATTACGACATGGAATATCATCAGTGAAGTGGGTGTGTGAGGGCAAGCAACCCGCCTCTCGACGAGATCCACCTTTTGTATAGACCAAAAGGTCCGAATCACATCAGCTATAAGGTTAGATGTGCGCATAGAAGCGACAACCAACCAAATATTTCCAATCCATCCTCCAGCATTATGCTCGTAACGTGCATGCTCAAGACACGAGTTTGTGTTAACAAAAGTGCAATGATGTTGACAGATCGCACGCCAGATCGATATCCTTCCCCTTTTGGTGGTGTGACTTCATAAAAAGACGAAAGACCTCAAGGTGAGGGGCTGTGAAATGGTCAATCCAAATGGGGTATACACGTCACAACGAGTCCGAAGAAATCAAGTACGTGTGCGCTATCCACATGGACTTTCATGTCCTGGTGGGTTTTTCTACAATGAATGTTCATGTATGATATGTGAATGTAAGAGGATCCTTGTGCATGTATCCAAGCTTGCTGTAAAAAAAAACGGCTTGTGGCTCCCAACAAGAGCCTTCAATTATTACATGGATATGGTCACACCAAGACGCTGGCATGGCTTGTCATACCGCGAAAGACTATGTCGTATACTGGAAATTGCTCCGAAATGCAGACCTTGCTAAAACCGAACGCTGAAAATCAGGGATTGAACATAAAAACGTTGAAAGTTCGACAATGATGACGCGTTTACGATAGGTCTCAAGGCGATGAGAATAGTTTTTTTTTTTTTTTTTTTTTTTTTTGGAGTCGACAACTTTCTGTATAGCGCCAACTGAATGACAACAAGTACTCGACAATTGCGTAAACGATGTGCGCGTTTGCGTCACAGTCAGCCGAATCACTTCAGCGCCATAATTATGAGGAGTGGTGGTACGTCCGAGCGATAGCTTAGGAAGGGAGTGTTACCATTTACGGAAAAACACATCATAATGTTGAAATGGCAGCAAGGGTTGAATTGAACTCGACCACGTAGTTTTGGCAATTTCTGCATTAAGGCGCCGAATAATTGAGAGATATGGTACCGTAGATGGCAAAATTACTTTGGAAATGCCTCATTATCACGGCCCTCAGGGTACCCGTACCCCCCCCCCCCCCCCCCCCCTTTTTTTTTTTTTTTTTTTTTTTTTTTTTTTTTTTTTTTTTTTTTTTTGGATGCGCGGTGATATCACCAGTTTTCAGCGTAAGTACGCATATGCTCGACAACAAAGTCGACACTATTGTCCAACCATTGCAAGTTTGCGATTTAGCCAGCAGAAAAATCCATCGCCGTAATTGAAACGGGTGTGCGTCCCAATAGAAGGTACGGTAGAAGCGTGTTAAGTGCTTCACATCCCATAATAGGGGAAGAACGCGTTACTAATTATTATGAGGCGTACAAATCCGGCATACCGCATATTAATTCAGACATAATGATGCACGCGGACGGCCTCTTATGCTGCACGACACAATACTGCAAGTGTCATGCTCTGGCCCTTACACTGAATCATAATCTTCTTTGGGCCTTGTCTTTTTTTTTTTTTTTTAAGGCCATAATCTTATAGGCCACCACAATCTTTTAACACCAAATCAAGAGTTACACCAGTAACTGCAATTTCAGTTTGCACATAGCAGCGAGGGCAACTTCTCGTCCCTCATAGCTGTGGTAGCTGCTGTGTCGTCAGGCAGAGCAGCACCATCTCGATCTCGATAGCACCAGCAAATCACGCCACAGCAGATGCGCTATTGAGGCAGCAGCAGCGACCGCACGCTAGCAGCGGCGATCGTGCACCAGCAATGGCGATCGCAGGCCAGCAAAGGCGATCGCGCGCCAGCAGCGCAGATCGTGCCCAGCAGCAGCAATCACGGAGTAGCTGCAGCGAACGCGAAGTAGCAGCGGCGATCGGGCAGCCGTAGCAGAAGCGATCGCGCAGCAGCAGAAGCGACCGCACAGGAACAGCGATCGCGCGGCAGCCGCAGCAGCAGCGATCGCACAGCAGTGGCGATCGCACAGCAGCAGCGATCGCACAGCAGCAGCGATCGCGAAGCAGGAGCAGCAGCGATTGCGCGGCAGCAGCAGCAGCAGCAGCGATCTCACAGCAGCGGCGATCGCACAGCAGCAGCGATCGCGAAGTAGCAGCAGCAGCAATCGCACAGTAGCAGCAACAGCGCACAGCAGCGGCAACATTGATCGCACAGCAGCAGCAGCAGCGGCGATCTCGCAGCTCCAGCAAGATTCATGCGCAGCAGCAGTAGCGATCATGCATCAGCAGCAGATAACAGGATAGCAGTAGCGATAGGACACCCGCAACTGCAGCGGTCTTGCCACATGCCACCGTGAGTTTGTTCCAACCGCAACAGCAGCAGCCGTTGTCTCGCCATGCGCAGCGTAAGCAGCAGCGGCTCGTCTCATAGCAGCAGCAACCGTCCCGGCAGCAGCAGCAGTCATAGTCGCTGCAGCAGCATCGCCAGCTCCAAGAGGTCGCAACGACCGCAGCCGCCGAAACGAACACCTCCTATGCAGCAGTATCGAGGAAGATCGCCACTGGTAGAAGCAGCGGCAATATGTTCCGCGCAGTATGTTGCACGTAGATGTATCAGCAGTGTATATTATGATTTTGCCATACAAAAAACGATTTTTGTACTTGCAATTGCAGAAACTTCCAGCAGATATCGCTTCATTCGTAGAAGCAGCATGTACGAAGTTCTCGTCATGTACGAGGTAGCAGCAATGGCGGGCGAGTTAGTCTAGGAGGGTGGAAAAGTTCCCTAGGTGTGCTGTTCTAGATTCAGATCTAGAAATGATTCGACTAGGTGGCAGGTCTGTGGACCTGCCACGAGATAAGGAGCAGATGACTCCTTACTGCATAATCCTTTACAAGTCTTGTCATAATCTTTAAATTTTGAAAATTGTATTTAAAAATTTTACATATCACGCGACACATGGGTCCTAGTCGACTGTGCAGCAGTGAAGGGGAGGAGGGTGTTAAGTGGAAAGTGGGTGTTTCGCCTTAAAACCAACGCTGACGGTACTATCGAGCTGAAGGCACGCTGGGTCGTACGCGGGTACGACCAGCGCCAAGGCATTGATTTCGATCAAACCTTCACTCCCGTCAGCCGTCACACCTCCGTTAGGATTCTACTCGCCATTCCCGCTGCCAAGCATTTACCACTGTGGCAGATCGACGTCAAGAACGCGTTTTTGTACGCGCAGGTGGATGCAACCATCTTCGTGGAGCAGCTACACACCTACGGGGAAGGAAACCCCAGGGTCTGTCAGCTGAAGAAATCCCTCTACGGGATAAAACAGGCGCCGCGTCTCTCGCAGCAGCACTTGCACAAAATCCTCCTCGACATCGACTTCAGGCAGCTGCTGCACGAACCAGGAATGTACCGCCTTCACTTCAACGGCGATTACATCCTCTTGACTGTCTACGTCGACGACCTGCTGTACACCGGCACCTGCAACGAGCTCCTTAATCAGTTCGAGGAGAACCTAGCACAGCGCGTTGACACCACCATCAACCACAGCGTCACGCAAATTCTGGGCCTGAACATCAATTACGCGCCAGAAGCAATTCATATGTCAGCCTCCAAGTACGCAGAACAACTGGGGGAACGCTTCAACATTTCACCCGCACCACTCTCAACTCCTTACCGCAACCCAAGCACCAACTACAAACCGGACAACAAACCTCTGTCGCCCGCAGGACTCCAAATGTACCAGCAGAAACGGGGGTGCCTGCTGTTCGCCTCTGTCACCTGCCGACCCGACCTTTCGTACATCGCCAGCCAACTGGCACAATAATCTCGGAAGCCAGTAGCTGAGAACCAGCTGGATGTGGAACGCGCCCTGCTGTACTTCATCTCAATACCTGACATCGGGCTCTCCTACTCCACGCTGACGACGACCTCCTTCAACCTCAACGGTTACGTGGACGCAGATCATGCAGCTGACCCTGTAAATCGACGATCACGAACCGGCTTCGTTTTTCGCCTGGAACCAACGAGACCGATCTCCTGGAACTCGCAAAAGCACGAACTTGTTGCCCTGTCATCGGCTGAAGCAGAGTACATCGCCGCGACAGCAGCAGTTCGCAAAGGAATTTACCTACAAGAGCTGCTGCAGGAAGCGAAAATCTCAACCTCGCCCACCTTTCGCCTCCACTGCGACAACCAGAGCGCCATCAAGATCGCGAACAAGCCAGGGTTCATCAACCGCACGAAGCACATCGCGCTTCCATACTTTTTCGTCAAGGACGAAATTGACCAAGGCAAGGTTGACCTCACGTACTGCCCTACCACCAAGATGGCAATTCATTTCCTCACTAAACTACTGCCACGTCAGCAGTACCTGCACTGCTCCAACCTTACCGGAGTATTCAAGCGACTCAGCCCTCTGCGCGACCATGAAAATCAGCAGGGTGTGGGGAGAACAGCCCACAGGGGAAAATCAGCAGGAGAACAGAGCAGAGGGAACAACAAGGAGGGGACCGGAGGGGTATCTGACGGCGTGGGGAGGGGAACAGGCGGCTCGGAGAAAGAGGAACATACGGCGTAGCAGTACGGGTGGGATGCGAATCTGAAGAAACAGGCGTGCGTTCACTTAGCAGTACAGCGAAGCAGACGTCGATAGAGATAACGGGCCAAGAAATAGGCCATCTCGTCACTAGGTGCGGAAAACGAGTGAGCAAGGCAACGGGCGGAACGAAGACATGGGTAACCTGGGAAAAGAACACGGTGAAGGGAGGAACGTTGAGACCGATAACGTTGAAAGAAATGGAAAGGATGACGAGAATGATCTGGGTGGGCGCAGATCTGCCAACACACGCAGGCAGAGACATGGGGACGATTTAAGTGAGGAGGAAAGCTGCAGCAAACATGCGAGGTAAGATCCGACTGTAGGAGAAAATAGTTGTTTGGTTGCGAAGAGGCGAGAACGCGAAAATAGTTCTATCGTCCGCAAAAATACCTGCAAGGCCACGACATGTTAGGGAAGACAGAAGAAATAGCAGCGAAAGAAGAAAGCAACGTTGTGCAGGAAGGGGAACTGGCTAACGAAAGCCATGGTTTGAGGAACGCTTGGCCCTACAGTACAGGAAGTTTGACAGCCGGTTTACCCGGATGAAGGAACGCTGGGGTTTCAAATCTTAGAGCAAATGCAAGCAGAATTGAAGGACGCGGAAAAAGTAGACGATCGATCGTCTGTCGCGATTGGCATGCGGATTGATTACTCGGTTTACTTGTTTGTAACCATGCTACAAAGGGAGTTTTGTCAAAATATTGTGCACAGTCAGGGAATGCGACTGGTCATTGATCGCTGGAGATCGACCCAAAAACTTAGGGGCGATCGTTACAACAACGATGTGCTTCTGGGCGGCAGCATCTGCAATTCATGAATCATTGCAGATGATACGGTACATTTTACAGATCCTAGAAACGAGGCAGGGAACTTTACTGGCGTAACAAGCATGCAAGCTGGAAAACTGACGCATTTTTACTTTCGGAAACGTATAATCCTCAATCAGGTGAATGTAGCTACGTATCGAAAGAAATATTTTGTTAGCAATGTTGATACCTAATCACTACCAAGGTATAAAACACAGGCCACTTGCACAATGCCGAAACGGCAAGGGGGATAATTATTTTTCGACATTTAGGATGTGGACACGGAGAAACAAATTGTTCTTACAAATAAAGGCAGCTTCAAACAAGCATACATAGTACAATTACAAAGAGCAAGCTTCATCGTTCTAGAAGCCTTCATGCCTCGAAGGGTCCATTTTACTTGGAGAAAGCGGAGTAGCCACAGTCGGTGGAGAGCACTCCGGACGTCTCGTAGTCGGCGGACTTGCCGTCCAGGAAGCCCTGGCCGTTGTCGCCGTCGGCAGAGAAGGGAGTGCGCAGCAGCCGCGACAGCATGGCGTAGTCAATGGCACGCTCGGCGCGGCCCTCGCGGTACGTCTGTCCCATGATGCCGTGCACCGACGGGGAGCGCGACACGTGCTTGAAGTTGACGTTCAGGTGCACCTGCGCGTCGTCGGGCGTTTGCAGCAGCGGGTGCGCGGGCCTCAGCTTGATGTCCATGGCCAGCTTGTCGCCGATGCGCAGCGAGTACGCGTCCACATCGAAGAATCCGCCGCCCTCCTGCTCGTACCCCTTGAACACAAACGCCAGCCCGCCGTCCACGTTGTACGACTCACCGGGCTGCAAGAACAGACAGAGATAAAGAAAGGAACGAAGGGTTAGTGCAAGGAACAAGATATAAACAAATTAAGAGGAATACGAAGAGCGAGAAGCGAGATGGGACAAGGGACAAAGCAAGCTCGCTGACCTCGAGGGAGGGGAGGACGCGGCCGTCGAACTCGATGAGCGAGAGGAAGCCGTTGTCGCGCTTGTCCGACTTGCCGTTGCGCGCCGCCAGGCGGAAAGAGTGCTCCACACCGTCAACGCTCCACACGAAGCCCAGCTCGCGGATCCACGTGCGCACCGCCAGCCCGTTGCGCAGCAGAGATGCGCCAATGGTGCGCGTGTCATAGTACCCGCGCATCTTCATGTTCACGTGCAGGCTCGAGTCCGTCAGCAGGCAGTACGACTTCTCCGGCGCGCCGTTGAACTCGAACCGCGTGCCGTGCGCGCCGCGGAAGTGCGGGTCGTGCTTCGTGTACGGGCACGGGCGGCCCAGAGTCGACGCGTTCGCATACGTGCGCGTCACACCGCCGACCACCACCGTGCGCGTCTCGCAAGTGGGCTGCGCGTCCGTGGGCTTGTACAGGTAGCAGATACCGCAGTTGGAGCACGAGAGCGACGACGGGATGTAGTGCTGCCAGAAGGAGCACGCGGTCGAGTTGGTGCACGCCGCGCAGCACTGCCGGCGCAGAACGGCGTTGCCGAAGCACCGGGGAGTCAAGTTAGTGCCGCAGCGCCCGCCGTTGGGGACGAAGTAGCGACCATTCAGACCGCTGTTGTCCGTGCAGTTGTCCGTGCACGGAATGTCCAGAGGAGCCGTGCACGTCGTCACGCCCGTAGTAGGGTACTTGCCGTCGTTCCACAGAATGGTCGCGGTTGGGGTGGGAGGAGGGGGGGACGGGGGAGGAGGAGACGGAGGAGGCGGGGAAGGGGGAGGCGGGGGAGAGGGGGGAGGCGGCGGCGGCGGCTGTTTGACGGTGCAGGGTCGGCCGAGCCTGGAGACGTTGGCCTCTAGGCGGTTGATGCCTCCTGCAAAGATCATGGACGTCTGGCACTTGGGCGCGGGGTCCGTGGGCTGGTAGAGGAAGCACACTCCGCAGTTGGTGCACTGGGTCGCTTCAGGGCTGCACGGGCGGGCGTGGAGAGGAGGCGGAAGAAGTGAGAAAGAGTGGGAAGGAGGAGGTGGGGTACGGGATGGAAGGGTGGGGAGAGGGGTGGGAAGTAAGGGATAATGTGTCAGGGTTTGGGATAATAGGATAAGGGAGTAGAGAGTAAGAAAAGTGGAAAATGGGAGGTATAGGGGAAGCTGATAAGCCGGGTAAAGGGCGAGGGGAGGGGACAAGGAGGCAAGGGGGAAAGTAGGAAAGGAGGGGGATGCTTACGGGGGAAAGTGCTGCCAGAAGGTGCAGTTGACCATGTTGGCGCATGCGGTTGCGCAATCCGCCGACGTGAGTCCCCCTCCCGCGCACACCGGCGCAACTGCGCCCGCGCACCGCCCGCCATTGGGGATCTGCAGCGAGGGAAGTTGGGGGAAAGGGGAGGGAGGAGATTGCGGAAGTGGTGGTTACTCACCGATGGAAAGGAACGAGGATATTGCGCACGGGAGAAGTATCAGAGGGGGTTTGGTAGCAACAAGGCGGCCATAGAAAGCAGCTGCAAGTTCGCAAGCGCGCAAGCACGTACCACGTATCGGCTAAGCCGGCCCGTGGAGGTCGTCGGCGCGTCGCTGCAGGTGACGTCGTTGGGCGGGCCGCAGTCGTTAAGCCCCACGGCGTAGTTATACTTGTCGTCGTTAAAAACCGCGCTGCCGAGAATCAAGGAGGAGGTGGAGGAGGAGGAAGTCGAGGTGCTACCGGTAGATGCTGCGGGTAGTCAGTAACACAAGGGGGGTTTTACGGGAGGTGGGACGAGGGGTGGGGGAAGAGGGGGATGAGGTAAGGGGGGTGGTGGGGTGGGAAGGGGAGGAGATAAGAGGAAGGTAGGGACGGGAGGGCAGGATGTGAAAGAATGAGCAATCAGAGTGACATAGCAAGCAGCAGTTGGAGCAGGATACAGCAACGGCCATGTCGGCTTACTGTTGTTCTTATTCGTTGTCGACGTCACCGTCGCGGTAGACGAAAGCCCCGTTGTAGTCACAGTCGTGATCATCGACGACGCCGCCCTATCCGCCGCGATTCGCGCTGCCGACGCCATGGACGTCGCCGCCTTTTCCGCCGCCTCTTTCTCCGCTTCGAGCTTGTCCGCTGAGCTCTTCTGCTTATTCGCGTCGTTAAGATCTGCCTCCGCAACGGAAGCCTGCTTCAGCGAGACCTTCTCCCTCGATGTCGCATCCGCCGCAGCCTTATCCGCTGCAGCTTTATCTGCGGCGGTTGTGGAGTAGGCGGAATTAGCAGACGCGAGGCTCGCGAGCGCCGTTTGCGACGCTGCGAACTTCGCATCGTAGTCCTTCTGTGCCGTCGCCAACGCGTCCGTGTTAGCTTTCGTCGGCGAGCTTGCCGCCTTCTTTTTCGCGCTCTCGAGCGCTGATTGCGCCTTGGCCGTCGTCTTGCCGGCCGCGTCTGCCGCAGCTTTCGCCTTTTTCAAAATGTCTGCGTTTTTCGCGAGCTCCGAAGCTTTCGCATTCGCGCTCGCGATTGCGGCGATTTTCGCCTTCGTCGCAGCAGTTGCCGCGTCTTTCGCCTGGGTCAAAGCAGCCACCTTGTTCTTCACGACCTCGGCTAGCTGCGCGACGGTTTTCTGAACCTGCAGCTTCTCCGCAGTGATTTTCGCGAGAGCGGCGTTTAGTTGATCTATTCTGGCCTGTAGCGCCTTAGCTACATCGTCTGCCATCTGTTGCGCTTGCTGCGACGCGTCGCCACCTTGCGAGGGCATGGCAGCTCCCGAGACAAGCGACGGGACGAGTAGCAACGCGATTAGACAGCCAAGGGCCATACCGGCCCTCGCGGGACGCAACATGAGGGCTTAATCTAGTATCTAGTTTTCTATTCGAGTTTCGCTAATATGTTCGCTACAATCCGCCTGCAGTCTACAATCTGTGGAAGTTCCAAGACTTGGCGGGCTAACCGCGAACGAAACGAGTGAAGGCGGAAATAGGAAATGCTTCTGACCTAGTTCGCGTAACACTGAAAGGTTACGATAATTGATCGACGGTGAGGGAATTAGGATACACGTACAGTTACAACAACACAAGCTTGTAAGGTACCCGCGGATTTTAGCCTCTTATTCACAGAGCTGGGACTTCGCCGTATGCGACCAGCAATGGAGACTGCTAGGGCGAAGAGGACCTACTTCAGTATGCTATGCACCCGAAGTGGACGAGGGACGAGTCATCAGCCGCGAGGACAGATGCTTGGAGCCTGGAGCTGTTAGGTGTGAAGGAAATCTGTCTTTTTGCAGCACTTCAGCGTGTCGCTGAGTCCACCCAAAAACGAATGGAGTGGAGTGGGCTCGAGTGGGGTCGAGTGAGGTGGAGTGGTTGTGATTTCATCATCCTGACCTCGAGGGAAGGTGTTTGGAGGATTTTCCACCTGCGGAAGGTGATGCGGGGACAGTGGGGAGGGGTGAAGGGGGAGGGATGGGCATTGTGCGCGGGAATCGGGTCGCGTTGCGTGGGCAAGGTAGACAAGGGGGTTTGGGTTGAAAGCGGTGCCTGGGCAGTTGGTGTGGGGAGGGGACGAGACTGGCGAAATGGATTATGGCAGATGGTGCATTGCGGGTGATGAGCGCGCGGGTTTGGCGATTGGCAGAGAGGATGTGTCCGGGTTCCGGGCGGCTGGAGACCCCCCTGAGGTAACGAATCCTGTCAGGTCAATACTGGTTGGCAGTCGTGGTGAGCAAGGGAGGAAAGAAACGCGCCAGCTCAGCACCCAGTCTGAACAGAGGAATCCAGGAGAGAACCGAGATGGGAAAGCTGATGGGGGAAGCGTAGTCCATGGCCAAGGTAGGATTAACGAATTTCACGAGGCACGTGACGAGATTCGCAATCACCAATGTTTACACCTCCAAGAGGAGCCTAGTCTGAAGTCGCGAAACCATAGGTGCAAACCTGAGAGAGCACAACTACCAGCGAGGAACGTCAGCAGAGATGACGACATAACGACGTAACCTCTGATGAGGTGTGGGTACAACCCTGTTCTTGTTTATGGTCTGGTGATGTTACAACTCAAAAACCAAAGATGTAACAAGTGACTCGAAACGACTGATCCCAATGTTACCAACAGACGCGACACAGCATTGCTGAAAAGGGTGATGGAACGAGTAGGGCGATATTTTTCCGACAAAAAACAAACCAGTGAACAGAACAACGAAGCGACAATCTAATGTTGTTTACTCCTGAATGAAGTGATTGCTGGGCTCACCTGAAAAGCCGTTTGGATCTCCATCTGCACACTTCCCGCAAGATCCTTGAGAATTCTCTCTGGGCTTTGTTGATTGTGAATCTAGCGGGGCTGGTGAAGGCTGCTTCATCATGCCACACAATTTCTATCATAGACAGAACGAACGATCTGGATAGTTGGTCCTCTGCGGGTCAGGTGGGTTTTAGAAAATTCGTGTTCAGCCAGCAGCAACGACAACAGGCTCTGCAGAATTCTCCTGTCAAATAGTTTCAAAGGACTTTTACCCTTAAAAACCCCATAACATTAAGCATTACGGAGTTGACAGGATGCACAGATTATATCATTCCCGCTGATCGGGCCCCTCAAGATACAGTCTTCAGCTAAATGACGATGCTTGACACAATATTCGGCTTTCAAGAGAACGCCAAATCTAAAATTACAAGAAAATAAAACATATGCGTGAAACGTTCTGCTCCTGGTTGTCAAGGAGTTCCAGGATGTTTTGAAACTGATCACCCCCTGGCCTGCCCAGCATCCCTCTTCCAAACGAATCTGGCATACTCGCCCAGCAACGCAACAGAGAGGTTGTTGGAACGCCACACCCCACCCACACCCTTCAACGTCCCAAACAGCAGCGACTTAGGGAGGGCGTTCGAGACGCAGGACATCTCAGGTGCTCCGACACAACAGGGAGCAAGCAAGCAAGCACAGCCCTGCCATCCAAACAACTTTAGTTTTAGTCCTTTCCCATCTTCGTCATTTTCAGATCGACCCCACCCAATCAAGCAAGGTAGTCTAGCAGTAGTAGTATACGGTTGTCCAGAGCACTAATAGTTATCTTTTCCGTTCGAACAAAATTCAAGGTCCTCCATCGCATCACTATGGGTCCCAAACTTCTCTTGGTGTCTCTGGTGGTCTTACTTCTTAGTGGCGGGGCCCTTGCCGTCAAGAGGGTTACAAGCACGTCGACGACGAATGTCGCTCCCACAAACGCTGATGTTCAGACTCTGAAGCAGAAGTCCCTTGCGATGCAGCAGCAGGCCTCCCAGAAGACCCAGGAGCGTATTAACGCTGAGCTGGCGGCTGATGAAGCCCAGAAGGCCGACGACGTAGCCAACGCAGCCGTAATCGCCGCCAAGAAGGATGTGGACAACGCGGTGACGGCTAAGAATATTGCGTCGACGAATGTTGCCAGCGCCGTTAAGAGCGTCGCTAAGGTCAAGCCTGCTAGGGACGCGGCACAGAAGTCCATTGATGACAAGCAGGCGGCGCTCGACAAAGCCAAGAACACACTCGCTGCCGAGACGAAGAAGGGCGCCAGCCTCACGGGTGCAGCTAAGACGAAGCAGGACGGTGTTATTAAGTCGGCCCAGACGGCCGTGAACACCGCGCAAGCCAACCTCGACAAAGCTCGTAATGATGGCAAGAATGCCATCGACGCGTACAACTTGATGCTGCAGGCTAAGGCTGATGCCGACGCGGTGCTGGTGGAGAAGACGGCCAACGTTGCGAACGCCCAGAAGAAGCAGATTGATGCGGAGCTGAAGCTGTCGGATGCGGATCAGGCTGTTGCGGATGCGAAAAAGAAGGTGGACGACGCTAAGGCCGCGGAGACCCAGGCTTACCAGTGGGCTTCCAAGGCCAACGATGACTACACGACTGCTTACAAGGCGTACACGACTGCGCAGTCGGCCACTTCCACGACGACAACTACCACGACGACCACCACCAGCTCGACCACAACCTCCTCTTCGAGTACGTTGGTCCGCTTTTGTATGTCTTCGTTGCGCTTGTTTTCCTGTCTGCCTGCGCTTTTGGTTGTTTTGCATCAATCTTACGCCGCTGTGTCTGTTCCCAACAGTTGTGTGGAATGACGGCAAGTACCCTGGGACAGGCGTGACGACGTGCACGGCTCCTCTGGACATTCCGTGCACGGACAACTGCACGGACAACAGCGGTCTGAATGGTCGCTACTTCGTCCCCAACGGCGGGCGCTGCGGCACTAACTTGACTCCCCGGTGCTTCGGCAACGCCGTTCTGCGCCGGCAGTGCTGCGCGGCGTGCACCAACTCGACCGCGTGCTCCTTCTGGCAGCACTATATCCCGTCGTCGCTCTCGTGCTCCAACTGCGGTATCTGCTACCTGTACAAGCCCACGGACGCGCAGCCCACTTGCGAGACGCGCACGGTGGTGGTCGGCGGTGTGACGCGCACGTATGCGAACGCGTCGACTCTGGGCCGCCCGTGCCCGTACACGAAGCACGACCCGCACTTCCGCGGCGCGCACGGCACGCGGTTCGAGTTCAACGGCGCGCCGGAGAAGTCGTACTGCCTGCTGACGGACTCGAGCCTGCACGTGAACATGAAGATGCGCGGGTACTATGACACGCGCACCATTGGCGCATCCCTGCTGCGCAACGGGCTGGCGGTGCGCACGTGGATCCGCGAGCTGGGCTTCGTGTGGAGCGTTGACGGTGTGGAGCACTCTTTCCGCCTGGCGGCGCGCAACGGCAAGTCGGACAAGCGCGACAACGGCTTCCTCTCGCTCATCGAGTTCGACGGCCGCGTCCTCCCCTCCCTCGAGGTCAGCGAGCTTGCTTTGTCCCTTGTCCCATCTCGATTCTCGCTCTTCGTATTCCTCTAAATCTTGTTCCTTGCACTAACCCTTCGTTCCTTCATCTCTGTCTGTTCTTGCAGCCCGGCGAGTCGTACAACCTGGACGGCGGGCTGGCGTTTGTGTTCAAGGGGTACGAGCAGGAGGGCGGCGGATTCTTCGACGTGGACGCGTACTCGCTGCGCATCGGCGACAAGCTGGCCATGGACATTAAGCTGCGGCCCGCGCACCCGCTGCTGCAAACGCCCGACGACGCGCAGGTGCACCTGAACGTCAACTTCAAGCACGTGTCGCGCTCCCCGTCGGTGCACGGCATCATGGGACAGACGTACCGCGAGGGCCGCGCCGAGCGTGCCATTGACTACGCCATGCTGTCGCGGCTGCTGCGCACTCCCTTCTCTGCCGACGGCGACAACGGCCAGGGCTTCCTGGACGGCAAGTCCGCCGACTACGAGACGTCCGGAGTGCTCTCCACTGACTGTGGCTACTCCGCTTTCTCTAAGTAAAATGGACCCTTCGAGGCATGAAAGCTTCTAGAACGATGAAGCTTGCTCTTTGTAATTGTACTATGTATGCTTGTTTGAAGCTGCCTTTAATTGTACGAACAATTTGTTTCTCCGTGTCGAAAAATAATTATCCCCCAGTGATTAGGTATGAGTGCGAACTAAAGATTTCTGCTCTATCTGAGTGCTATTGAGTGAGCGAGCGAGGATTGTACTATCGAGACAATGAGCGAAGACCATATAGCGAAACGACGGTGGTAGATGTTAACGTGGGAAAATGGGGTGCGGGACGAGCCTAATACCATCGTTTGGCAGAGCTCCGGAACGTGGGGTATCAACCAAACCGTGCGGTTGGATCGCATCGTGAACAGAGATGGGAATGGTGTCGGGGCGAATGTCGCGAGTGGTAACGAAATATTGTGGGGTGCTGTCAGTGTTGTACGCGCTGAGCAGAGACGCGAAGTAAGGAAAATGAATTTTCCTTACACTACCCCCCCCTCAAGGAGGCCTCCTTTACGAGAGCGCGTGTATATCCCGGAAATTTCTGCTGCGAACGTAGTCGTTGAGGACGGGGTGGTTTTCGATTTTGTCCAGGGGAGCCCAGTTGTCCTCGGTGAGTGTGCGGTCTCTCCAGCGTATTAAAAATTCGACCCTTCGGGCTGTTGGGCTGAGAAGGCCCTTAGGATCTTTGCAGGACAGAAATCAAGAGTAGGATGATGTAGTAGCGGAAGCGTTTAATAAAGACTTGTTGAACCACCTTGTACTGGTTTGTGAGAACAAAGTAAGTTGATAATAACAAAAGGATACAAGTTTTTTTATATGATTACAAAGAATATGAAAAGGTTATATTTTAACTGTTTTGCTGTTGCGGTTCGATACAGTGCCGACTCGGGTAACTGCTCTGTAACGAGTCAGTTATATGTCCTTGCTGTCGCACTGTACATTTCGTCAGGTCAAAGGTCGCTGACATTGGACTTTCGCGTAACCTACAGCAGTTCAACCTCCGAGGGTTGACTCACCGATGTTTCGATACGATCTGCTTCGCTCTTGTCTTGGTGTTTCGACACGACAGAGGCGCTTAAATCAGTTGTTTCCAACACTCCCCTTCGCTTCTGGAGTGTCGCTGCAGGTGACGTGGCTCAGCAGCATGCAATATTCGAACTTCGACTTTCTGAGCTTCTTGGTCAAGTAATCAGCTGCCATCTCGGATGTGGGGCAGTAAGACAGCTCAAGTCTTCCCTTCTCGATCTCGTCTTTTACGAAGAAATATTGCAGGGCGATATGCTTCGTCCTGTTCGCGAATCCATTTTTGTTGGCTATGCGAATTGTCATAATCTTACGGGAAAGTTGTGTGTCGACTATCGAGGGAGAAGATACAAAGGAGAAACCTAAGGGGTTGTACCCTACAGTGAGTACCCCACTAAGCCTAACCAAACTATAACAAATATACACATACCGTAAACCCCCGTATATAGGACCCCCTCCAGTTGTAGACCCCCGGGTCTATAATACGGAGGGGGCAGGGCCTCAGATTGGTTTTGAGCTAGGCTGAACCAATCAGAGTTGGTACAAAAAATTATGCTAAAAATCAGAAAAAATCTGCCATTATATGCCAGTTTACACTACAAATCACATAATTTTTCATGTTTTTTCACAGAAAAATGCTGAATAATCAGCCACAGTTCTAAAAAAGGTTTGAAATCTCAGCCTTTTTTACCCAAATCAGCCTTTTTTCGCTGACTTCTGAGGCCCTGGGAGGGGGGTACTCTATTTGAGTATATCCGAGTTATACCCCCCTAAATGGCTCCTGACATTATAAGACCCCCCACATCCTAGAGAAGTGTGTATTTTCAGCGAATGCAATGGAAAATGGTCCTATTCCATGTTCAGGTACAGACAATCACACACATGAACGCGCATGCACAGGCCAATTATCAGCCCAATCCTCTCCAAATACGGGAACCTTCACCTGCGGAAGCGGACGGCGTAGGCTCCCGCTGGGCTCCTTATCTGTCTCATCGCTGCTAGAGGAACTTGGCGTTGGCATGACGGGCCTGGGCGAAGGCCTAAGAACAGGAGGCTTCTGGACTTTCTTGCGGCGCCCGCGTCGAGCATCGGACGTCCCAGCATCTGGTGATGTCACCATGGCGGCTAAAGTGGGGATGAAGTGGCTGCTAGCTTCGAGGTGAAAAAGGAACAGGCAACCATCTTTTAGATGGCAGCCAGCCGAGCACAGTAAGGGGGGAAGAAACTGGAGGAGGAAGTGAAGTCAGCCCTAAAAAACAAGGACGTGCCAGACGACAGTACGGGAGTCTGAAGCTCCCGCCCTATAGGATCGCACGAAGCGTGCATGGGGTGTGCAGGTCGAGGCGACACTGCGCGCCGGGCCCATCAAACGGTGCCCTTCTCGCTTATGTCAACACCAAGTGATGTTTGTGCCCAATGGGAGGAGGCTTTTAGATAGGGTACGTGATGATGTGGGTTTGGCCCAGGAAGAGACCAGTTCGAGTATATTTGGGAGGTGCTAAAAACGGAGCAATTCCAATTCACTTCTTTGAGCTCCAAAACAGTAGACTTATAGAAGTCAATTTGAAAAGACCCGGGTCTTATAAAATATGTACCATTTAATTATACCCCCCAACTTTTTAAGGCCAGATTATCATAATACCCTAGGGTCTTATATACGGGGGTTTACGGTATGTTTGACACACCCCCATAGGCAAAGTGGGGGAGAACAGAGGGTCACAAGACCAGTCAGGAAGTGCAAAGCAAGCTCAGGGTGGATCACAACGTCACCACGCAGTCTGAGCACAAGCAAGAAGGCCACAAGGCCAGTTCACATGCAGAAATATATATGTAACAACAACAGTACAGTGATATCTACCTACAAGAACAAGCATGCAGGAATACATATAAATCATGGTACAAACAAGGCCTACAGCAAGTGAGGAAGAGTGGGCACAAGGCCTAACAAAGTGCAGATACGCTGATGATCACCAGGCGGAAGCGCCTTGGTGAATATATCAGCAGTGTTGGCCCGAGTGGCCACGTAAGTAAGACGAAACTGGCCACGCTGCTGCAGCTCTCGAGCAAGAAAGTAACGGAGAGCGATGTGCTTTGTTCTGTGCTCCAGTCTGTGCTCCTGACACAAGGCAATGGCGGCCTTGTTGTCGACGTACAGAACTGGAGGAGAACGAGGCCTTTCTCCGAAGTCGGTCAGCAGGTAGGTGAGCCAGCGCAGCTCCTGTGCAGCCATGGCTGTGGCGTAGATCTCTGCCTCACATCTGGAGCCGAGAACTGAAGACGAACGTGTAGAACGCCAGGAAACTGAATCAGAACCAAGGCTGAAGGTGTAACCCTGTGACGACCGCTGCGTAGCCTGGTCGTCAACCCAAGAGGCGTCCGAGTGACCTGTGAGGACAACGTCACCCCGTCCTCCAAGCACGAGCCCCATGCCCGATGTACTGCACAAGTAGCGTAGTACCCTCTTGGCAGCATCCATGTGCACCTTTCGGTGCCGACCAGGAGCCACGTAGCGAGCCAGAAGGCCAAGAGGGTACGCAAGGTCAGGACGAGTGCAAGTCATCAGGTACATGAGGCAGCCCACTAACTCTGGGTAAGGACCACTCGGCTCTACGGACTCGTCCGAAGGTGGAGCTGAGAGCGAGTGACCTGTAGCCAGAGGAGTGGCCTGTGCTGAGGACCAGGTGAAACCGAAGCGCTGAAGGACCTGCTGCACCATGTGTGACTGAGTCAGTGTGATGGTGCGGCGTGCTCTGTCCCGGGTGATCTGCAAGCCAAGGTAGCTGCGCAGTTCACCCAGGTCTGTGCACGTGTGTCTCTTCTGCAGCTCCGACTTCACCAGGGCGAGAGCCTCAGTGTCAGCAGTGGCAAAGACCAAGTCGTCGACGTACACGGGAACGTAGAACGGCGGCAGAGAAGTGTCGGTGCGCAAAAACAGCGACGGGTCAGCAGTCGACGGAGCAAACCCAAGAGCCGCAAGTGTCGTCCTCAGTGTGTCGTACCACTCACGTGGCGCCTGGCGGAGACCGTAGACCGGCCGCCGGAGGCTCCACTGGGTACCAGGAGGGAACGACCCAGTGAAGCCAGGAGGGCGGCGCAGCCAAATCTCCTCGTGCAGGCTGCCCTGTAAGAAGGCTGTGCTGAAGTCAAGAGAGTGAAGCTCGTAGTCACGCTGAGCGGCAACGTGCAGCAGCACCCGAAGAGTGTGTCAAACATTAATCACATAGCCTGTTTAGGCTGTAGTGGGGTAGACACTATGGGGTACAGTTTCTTAGGGTTTCACATTTGTACCCAACTCATTCCTTAGTCATTTTCATTCCTGTTGTTTCACATGGTATAGAGCGGGTTCCCTAGTGGAACTGTTCCTTCCTATGGGCCCACCTTAATTTTTTTTTTCCTGCCCGAAGCGCGCTTTGCGCCCTGCCCTAATCTTTCGCGGCCCCTTAGCGGCCTGCCCTGCCCTTCGCGGCCCCCCCTTTGCGGCCCCTTACGCGGCCTGCCCTGCCCTTCGCGCCCCCCCCCTTTTGCGGCCCCTTACGCGGCCCCTTACGCGGCCCCTTACGCGGCCCCTTTCGCGGCCCCCTACGCGGCCCCCCCTTACGCGGCCCCCCTACGCGGCCCCCCCTGCGCGACCCCGTCCCGGCCCCGACCCTGTCCCGGCCCCGTCGCCGCCCTGTCCCGGACCTGCCCCGGCCCCGACCCTGTCCCGGCCCAGTCGCGGCCCCGTCCCGGACCTGCTCCGGCCCCGACCCTGTCCCGGCCCTGCTCCGGCCCTGTCGCGGCCCCGTCCCGGACCTGCCCCGGCCCCGACCCTGTCTCGGCCCCGTTGCGGCCCCGTCCCGGACCTGCTTCGGCCCCGACCCTGTCCCGGCCCTGCCCCGGCCCCGTCGCGGCCCCGTCCCGGACCTGCCCCGGCCCCGACCCTGTCCCGGCCCCGTTGCGGCCCCGTCCCGGACCTGCCCCGGCCCCGACCCTCTCCCGGCCCTGCCCCGGCCCCGTCGCGGCCCCGTCCCGGACCTGCCCCGGCCCCGACCCTGTCCCGGCCCCGTCGTGGCCCCGTCCCGGACCTGCCCCGGCCCCGATCCAGTCCCGGACCTGTCGCAGCCCTGCCCCGGCCCTCCCTCGGCCCTGCCCCGGCCTCGCCCCTGGTAAGAGCATAGCAGGGCCGAGCCGCGCTGCCGAGCCGCACTGCTCTGCCGAGCCGCCCTGCCGAGTCGCGCTGCCTTGCCTAGCTAAGCTGCGCTGCTGCCGCTGCTAGTCTGCTGCTGCTCCTGTCATGGCTAGTCCCAGTGTTCTTACCTTTGATGCTGAGGGTCGAGCGGTTGACTTCGATGTCTGGCTAGATGATCTGCAGCTTTTCCTACAGTGCGATAGCAAGGATGGCCTTTCATTGTTCGATCTCACGTCTGGCGCCTCTACTGCCCCTGCTGCTGATGCTGACAGTGCTGTTCGCTCGCAGTGGCTCACGCGCGATGCTGCTGCCCGCCTTGCTGTGCGTAGTCACCTACCGTCTACTGAGCGCGCGCACTTTAGTCAGTACAAGAGTGCTAAGACTCTGTACGACGCTGTTGTTGCACGCTACTCTTCCCCTGCCACTGCTGCGCTTAGTTGCCTCATGCTACCGTACCTGTTCCCTGACCTCGCCGCTTTTGCCACAGTCACTGACCTCATTACGCACCTCCGCACTAGTGACACCCGCTACCGTGCTGCGCTTCCTGCTAAGTTCTGCGCCAAGAACCCCCCTCCCATGTACATCACCCTTTACTACCTAGTCACACGACTCCCTGACACCCTTCGCTCGGTCAGGGACCACTTCCTCTCTCTTTGCCCTACCACACTCACCGTTGACCTCCTCGAGGAGCGCCTCCTTGCAGCAGAGACTAGTATTACCGCTGTAGGAGCCTCTCGTGGTGACCCCCGTACCCCTTTCTTTGAGGGGTGCTCCCCCGTTCCTCTTTTGCCCTCCGTTGCCTCTGCTGCTGCTGTCGACCTTGTTGGCACCGAGTCGGCCAGCGCTGCGTCTGCTCCTAGCGAGAGGCGCCGCACCGGCAAGGGCAAGCGGGGCAAGGGCGCTGGAGGAGGTGGCGGGGGAGGAGGTAGTGGCGGTGGAGGCGGAGGAGGGAGTGGGGGTGGGGGTGGAGGCAGAGGTGGGGGCTTCGGTAGCAGCGGTGGAGGTGGAGGCGGCGGTGGCGGTGGCGGTTGGGGTGGAGGCGGCAGAGGCGGCGGCGGCGGAGGTGGAGCTGGTCGAGGCGGAGCTGGGCAGCGGGGACCCCAACACCAGTCGCGCTCTCGTGAGACCCCGTCGCCACAGCAGCTTCGTGAGTGGTACGCAGGGCGTCAGGGGTCTGGGGGTGCTGGTCCCTGTACCTACGTCCTGCGCACCGGCGACCGCACTGGAGAGCAGTGTGGCGGCCTGCACGCCACCCAGCGCTGCTTCGGTCGCCTGACTGACGCCTGGCGTACCCAATTCCCTGACGCCACTGAGATCCCTCGTTGGGGTGATCTGCTCAAGTCGGGTGTAGCTATCTTTGATCTTGACTTTGATGCTATTCTTGCTGCCATGTATGCTGTGTCTATTAGTGCTGAGGGTGACTGTTACGTGTGTGTTCCGCCTGACCCGGGCATTGAGGCTGCTGCTCTAGGTGCTCGTGAGTCTGCTGCTCCAGGTGCTAGTGAGTCTGCTGCTCTAGGTGCTGGTGAGTCTGCTCTCTCAGGTACTGCGTCGGCTCAGGTCTTGCACACCTTCACCCTCGACTCGGGTGCTTCCCGCTCCTTCTTTCGAGACCGCACCACCCTTACGCCGCTTAGTCGGCCAGTTGCGGTCTCCCTGGCAGACCCCTCTGGGGGTCCTGTTCTTGCTCGCTACTCCACTGTCCTCCCGTGTCCGGCGGCCCTGTCCGGCTCCCTGTCTGGTCTCTACCTCCCCTCGTTCTCTACGAACTTGGTGAGTGGTGCTGACCTTCAGGATGCCGGGGTTGACCAGTTCACTCCTGCGAGTCAGCGAGTGACCCACTGCACGTGTGCTCAGACGGGCCACCACTTGGCCACGTTTACCCGTCGACCGGGGTCGAGCCTGTACACACTGACCACAGAGTCTCCCCAGGTTGCTGCGTCTGGTCAGGTAGCTGCGTCGAGTCAGGTGTTTGCTGCAGCGTCTCGGTCAGGTCCTGAGTCTGCCCCCTGCTCGTGTCGCCTCCTGTCCCACCAGACCCTCCTCTGGCACCACCGCCTTGGTCACCCCTCCTTGCCTCGTCTTCGAGGCATGGCCTCCCGTGTCCTTGTCTCTGGTCTCCCCCGGTCCCTCCCTCCCCTTCCCCCGGGGCCTGCCCCTACCTGCATTCCCTGCGTCGAGGGGCGGCAGCGCGCCGCTCCTCACTCCTCCGAGTTTCCCCCGACAGAGGCTCCGCTGCAGACTCTCCACATGGACGTGTGGGGCCCAGCCCGCGTCCGTGGACAGGGTCACGAGCGTTACTTCCTGCTGGTGGTTGACGACTACTCGCGTTACACCACAGTCTTCCCCTTGCGCAGCAAGGGTGAGGTCACTGAGGTATTGATCGACTGGATCCGCGTTGCTCGTCTCCAGCTCAGAGAGCGTTTCGGCTCGGACTTTCCTGTTCTGCGTCTGCACTCCGACAGAGGCGGAGAGTTTTCCTCCAACCTTCTGCGAGCCTTCTGTCGTGCGGAGGGCATCCGCCAGACGTTCACGCTTCCGGCCTCTCCACAGCAAAATGGGATTGCTGAGCGCCGCATTGGCATGGTCATGGATGTCGCTCGTACGTCCATGATCCATGCGGCTGCTCCTCATTTTCTGTGGCCGTTCGCGGTTCAGTACGCGGCGCATCAGATCAACCTTCAGCCCCGGGTCTCCCTGCCGGAGACCTCCTCTACTCTGCGGTGGACGGGGAAGGTTGGTGATGCGTCTGCATTCCGTGTCTGGGGATCTCGAGCTTTCGTCCGAGACTTGTCTGCGGACAAGCTGTCCTCCCGTGCTGTTCCTTGCGTCTTCCTCGGCTTTCCCCCTGACGCGCCTGGTTGGCAGTTTTACCACCCCACCTCGCGTCGTGTTCTGTCCTCCCAGGATGTCACGTTTGACGAGTCAGTTCCGTACTACCGTCTCTTCCCCTACCGCACTGCCCCCCTCCCCCCCCCGCCGCTCTTCCTCGCGCCCGGTCCCCCCCCGGTAGACCCCCTCCCCCCTCAGGGTCCTGCCCCCTCAGGTGTGTCCCAGGTAGATGCAGTCGAGCCTGTCGAGGTAGCTGTTGACTCTGGTGCTTCTAGGGGTGCTGAGCCTGAGCGTGCGGAGCCTGGGGGTGCTGGGTCTGGGGGTGCTGAGCCTGAGCGTGTGGAGTCTGGGGGTGCTGAGCCTGAGCGTGCGGAGTCTGGGGGTGCTGAGCCTGAGCGTTCGGAGCCTGGGGGTGCTGCTTCTGGGGGTGCTGAGCCTGGGGTTGCTGAGAGTGGGGGTGCGGAGCCTGCCGGTGCTGTACCTGGAGGTCCTTCGGGTGCTTTGTCTCGGCGGGAGCTTCCCTCTCCACAGGAGCTGCGCGAATGGTTTGCTCGGCGCTGGAGCCGTGCTGCTGGAGCTGGAGGTGCTGCTGGTGCTGGAGGTTCTGCTTCTGCTGGGGGTGCTTGAGCCAATGGTCCCGGAGGTGCTCGTACTGGAGGTACTGGAGCTGCTGGGCCTGGTGGTGCTCCTGGTGCTGGAGCTACTGGTGGAGCTGGAGCTGGCGGTGCTGCTGGAGGTACTGGAGCCGAAGCTGCTGTGTCTGCCGGTGGTCCTGCTGGAGCTGGAGCTGCTGGAGGTACTGGAGCTGGTGATGCTGCTGGAGTTGGAGCTGATGCTGGGGGTGCTGGTGTTGTCCCTGCTGGTTCTGGAGGTGCTGCGCGGCCGCGGCCGTACTTCGTTCCGCTCCTTGAGCAGGTTCTTGGTCGCCCGCCTTCTTCTGGTCCTGCTCCTTCCTTAGCGTGTCCGCCACCTGTCCAGTCCGAGTCACAGTTACAGCTGGCCTCCCCTCTCCCTGCTCCTTCTCCCTACGCTGGTCCTACTGGAGGTATTGCTGAGCGTCGTGAGCCTGAGTCGCGTCCTGCGTCGCCTGTTCGTACTGCTCGCACTAGTCGTCGTGTTCCACGTTCGCGTCCTCCTGCGGTCCCGGGCACACATCAGATGGCACTGCGTCCGTCCACTGCACCACAGCGTGTCCCTTTGCCATCTCCTTCAGAGTCCTCTCTTCCTGCTCTTGCTGACCCGGAGTCTGACTCCCTTCGTGCTGCCAGTCCTACTGTCGCGCGTTTCCTAGCCACTGCTGTCACTGACCCTTCCTTTGAGTCCGGTGCTGCGTCTGCCTTAGTTGCCGAGCTTGTTGACTTCGCTGCTCCTGTCGTCTAGACTACGCCACTAGTCTTGTTGCTGAGTCTGCGTCTGTTTGTCCTCCGTCCGTCGGGGGTGAGTGTGCTCTTAGCACGGACGTCCTTGAGGACAGGCAGGAGGAGTTCCAGTGTTTTGCTGCTGCTTTACCGCCTCTCGTGTCCATGCTGCTTGCCCCTGAGGGAGACCCGGATGCACCAGACATCCCGACCCCGCGCTCTTACGCAGAGGCGATAGAGGGTCCCTACTCCTCTCAGTGGCAGGTAGCCATGGATGCAGAGATGGCTTCCTGGAAGTCCACAGGCACCTACGTCGACGAGGTTCCCCCACCTGGGGCGAACATCGTCAGTGGCATGTGGATTTTCAGGGTGAAGCGGCCGCCGGGTTCTCCGCCTGTCTTCAAGGCGCGTTACGTGGCTCGAGGCTTCAGTCAGCGGCAGGGAGTTGACTACTTTCAGACCTTCTCCCCGACCCCGAAGATGACCACTCTTCGGGTTCTGCTGCACGTCGCTGCTCAGCGTGACTATGAGCTTCACTCCCTTGACTTCAGCACTGCTTTCCTACAGGGCAGCCTGCACGAGGAGATCTGGCTGCGCCGCCCACCTGGCTTCACTGGGTCGTTTCCTCCTGGTACCCTATGGAGTCTCCGGCGGCCAGTCTACGGTCTCCGCAAGTCGCCCCGTGAGTGGCACGACACACTGAGGACTACACTTGCGGCTCTTGGGTTTGCTCCTTCTACTGCTGACCCGTCGCTGTTTCTTCGCACCGACTCCTTGCTGCCGCCGTTCTACATCCTCGTGTACGTCGACGACTTGGTGTTTGCTACAGCTGACACTGCTGGACTCGCCCACGTGAAGTCCGAGCTGGAGAAGAGACACACGTGCACAGACCTAGGTGAACTGCGCAGCTATCTTGGCTTGCAGATCACCCGGGACAGAGCACGGCGCACCATTACCCCGACTCAGTCACACATGGTGCAGCAGGTCCTTCAGCGCTTCGACTTCACGTACTCCTCGCCTCAGGCCACTCCTCTGTCTACTCGCCACTCGCTCTCAGCTCTGCCTTCGGATGAGTCCGTAGAGCCGAGTGGCCCGTACCCAGAGCTTGTTGGCTGCCTCATGTACCTGATGACCTGCACTCGACCTGACCTGGCATACCCTCTTAGCATCTTGGCACGCTATGTTGCTCCTGGGAGACACCGACCAGAGCACATGGCTGCTGCGAAGAGGGTGTTGCGCTACCTGTGCAGTACGTCGGGCATGGGGCTCGTGCTTGGAGGGCGGAGTCCAGTGGTCCTCACTGGTCACGCAGACGCGTCTTGGGTTGACGACCTAGCTACTCAGCGGTCGTCACAGGGTTACACCTTCAGCCTTGGTTCCGGTTCTGTTTCGTGGCGGTCTACCCGCTCGTCTTCTGTTCTCAGCTCCAGCTGTGAGGCTGAGATCTACGCAGGAGCCATGGCTGCACTGGAGTTACGCTGGCTTACCTACCTTCTGACTGACCTGGGAGAGCCGCCTCGTTCTTCTCTAGTTCTGTACGTAGACAACAAGGCCATGTTGGCCTTGTGTCGGGAGCACAGACTGGAGCACAGAACGAAACACATTGCTCTCCGCTACTTCCTTGCTCGTGAGCTGCATCAGCGTGGTCAGCTGCGCCTTGCTTACGTGGCCTCTCAGGCCAACACTGCTGATATCTTCACCAAGGCACTTCAGCCTTGTGATCATCAGCGTTTCTCTACTATGCTAGGTCTTGTGCCTACTTGGCCTCACTTGCTTACCTCTTGACCTTACTTGTACTGTGATCTATATATACGTGCTTGTTTACCTTTTATATATAATCCTGCATGTGAACTGGCCTTGTGGCCTTTGAACCTGTGCTCGGAATGTGTGGTGACGTTGTGATCCACCCTGAGCTTGCTTTGCTTTGCTTTGCTTGACTGGTCTTGTGACCCCTTGTTCTCCCCCACTTTGCCTATGGGGGTGTGTCAAACATTAATCACATAGCCTGTCTAGGCTGTAGTGGGGTAGACACTATGGGGTACAGTTTCTTAGGGTTTCACATTTGTACCCAACTCATTCCTTAGTCATTTTCATTCCTGTTGTTTCACAGAGTGGTCATCTTCGGGGTGGGGGAGAAGGTCTTGAAGAAGTCAACTCCCTCTCGCTGACTGAAGCCTCGAGCCACGTACCGAGCCTTGAAGACAGGCGGAGAACCTGGCGGCCGCTTCATCCTGAAAATCCACATGCCACTGACAATGTTCGCCCCAGGAGGGGGAACCTCGTCGACGTAGGTGCCTGTGGACTTCCAGGATGCCATCTCTGCGTCCATGGCTGTCTGCCACTGAGAGGAGTACTCACCCGCGATCGCCTCAGCGTAAGAGCGCGGGGTAGGGATGTCTGGTGCATCCGGGTCTCCCTCAGGGGCAAGCAGCATGGATACGAGATGAGGCGCAGCGACTGCAAGACACTCAAGGTCCTCCTGTCTGTCCTCAAGGACGTCCGTGCCAAGAGCACACTCACCCCCGACAGACGGAGGACAAACAGACTCAGACTCAGCAACAAGACTGGCGGCGTAGTCGAGACGACAGGCAGCAGCAAAGTCAACAAGCTCAGCGACTAAGGCAGACGCAGCAGCAGACTCAAACGACGTGTCAGTGACAACAGTGGCAAGCAGACGCGTGACAGTAGAGTGCTCAGCACGAAACTGGTCAGACGCAGGGTCAGCAACGACAGGCAGAGAGGACGCAGGGGGAGACGGCAGAGGAACACGCAGCGGAGGAGAGGAAGGACGACGAACTACAAGGTGAGAGCCAGAGACAGCCGGCTGCCGCTGACGAGGAACACGACGACCGGAACGACCAGAACGGACAGGTGAGACAGGACGAGATGCAGGCTCACGACGCTCAGCAAGGCCCCTAGTCTGCTCAGTGTACGGAGAAGGAGCAGGCAGCGGTGAGCCAGGCTGTAACGGAAGACCAGTAGACGAGGGAAGACTGAGAACCTGGCGAAGTGCAGAGTCAGGTGGTGTCTGAGACGACGGAGACGGCGGAGCGAAGAACAGGCGCTGCTGAGCAGTGCCACCAGCACCAGTAGCTCCAGCACCTCCAGCAGCTCCAGTTACCTCAGCAGCTCCAGCACCGCTAGTAACTCCAGTACCCTCAGCAGCTCCAGCACCGCCAGCACCTCCAGCAGCTCCAGTACCTCCAGCAGCTCCAGCACCCTCTGCAGCGCCAGTACCCTCAGTCACAACACCGCCAGCCCCAGCAGCTCCAGTACCCTCAGTACGAGCACCTCCGGGACCAGCGACACCAGCAGAAGAACCCCCAGCAGTAGAGCCCTGAGGTGCAGAAGCGCGACGCTGACGGCGACCGTACCAGTCGTGCAGCTGCTGGGAGGTGAGGGGCACACGCGGACGAAGACGGCTACTCCAAGGAGACCGCGGAAAAGCAGTCGCAGAACCCTCAGGCGACTCACCCCCAGACTCAGCACCCCCAGGCTCCGCACACGCAGGCTCAGCACCCCCAGACGCAGCACCTCCAGACGCAGCACCCCCAGGCTCCTCATGCTCAGCGCCCCCAGACTCAGCACCCCCAAGCTCCGCACCCCCAGGGACAGCACCACTCGCAGCAGGACCGGAGTCACCAGTGACCTCAACAGGCGCAGGCGCGGAGGGGTCTACCTGAGAGACAACTGAAGGAGCAGGACCTGGCGCGGGGAGGGGGTCTACCTGGGGAGGACCTGGGGCGAGAAAGAGCGGCGGGGGGGGGGGGGGCGAGGAGCAGTGCGGTAGGGGAAGAGGCGGTAAAATAGGACGGACTCGTCAAAGGTGACGTCCTGAGACGCAAAGACACGGCGCGAGGCGGGGTCGTAAAACTGCCAGCCAGGCGCGTCAGGGACAAAGCCAAGGATGACGCAAGGAATGGCGCGAGGGGAGAGCTTGTCCGCGGTGGTATCGCGGACAAAGGCACGAGCACCCCAGACCCGGAAACGCGATGCGTTGCCAACCTTCCCCGTCCACAGCAGTGTGGGCGAGGTCTCCGGCAAGGAGACACGGGGCCAAAGGTTGAGCTGATGCGCGGCGTACCGGACCGCAAACGGCCACAGAAAATGGGGGGCAGCCGCATGGATCATGGAGGTACGAGCGACCTCCATGACTAAGCCAATGCAGCGCTCAGCAACCCCATTCTGCTGAGGAGAGGCCGGAAGCGTGAGAGTCTGGCGGATGCCGTGCTCCGCACAGAAGGCTGCCAAGAGGTCTGAGGAGAACTCAGCACCTCTGTCAGAGTGCAGACGCAGGACAGGAAAGTCCGACTGGAACCGCTCGCGGAGCTGGAGACGAGTAGCGCGGATCCAGGGGATCAAAACATCAGGGACATCCCCCTTGCGCTGCAAGGGGAAGACCGTGGTGTAGCGCGTGTAGTCGTCGACAACCAGCAGGAAGTACCGCTCGTGGCCCTGTCCACGGACGCGGGCTGGGCCCCACACGTCCAGGTGGAGAGTCTGCAGTGGAGCCTCTGTGGGAGGGAACGAGGAGGAGTGAGGAGCGGCGCGCTGCCGCCCCTCGACGCAGGGAATGCAGGGCGGCGCAGGCGAGGGAGGGAGGGGAGGCACAGACCTGGGAAGCCCAGAAACCAGGAGGCGGGAGTGCATGCTGCGTAGGCGAGGCAGGGAGGGGTGACCAAGGCGGTGGTGCCACAGGAGAGTGTCATGCGACAGCCGGCGACACTCACACTGTGTAGCTACCTGAGCAGACGCGTGCAACTGGGGAGACAAAGGGGCGGAGCGTGACGCAGTGGTGAGGGTGTACAGACTGGACCCCGGCGCACGAGCGAACGTGGCCAGGTGGCGACCAGTCTGGGAGCACGTGCAAATCGCCACACGCTGCCGGCCAGGGGTGAAGGTATCAACCCCCGCATCCTGGAGGACAGCGTTACTCACCAAGTTCGTAGAGAACGAGGGGAGGTGGAGACCAGACAGCTCACCAGACGGGACCCCCGGAAACGGAAGCACAGTGGAAGACCGTGCAAGCACTGGGCCCCCAGAGGGGTCAGCCAGTGAGACAGGAACAGGTGCAGGGAGGGGAGTGACTGTGGTACTGTCGCGAAAGAAACAGCGGGAAGCACCAGAGTCAAGTGTAAAGGTGTGCAAAGCCTGTGCAGGCGCAGTACCAAGGGGAGCAGACTCACAAGCACCTAGTGCTGCAGGGGCTATACCAGGGGTTATACCAGGATCCGGCGGCACACACAAGTAGCAGTCACCCTCAGCACTAACAGACAAGGCATACATAGCAGCAAGAATTGCCTCATAGTCAAGATCAAAGATAGGTACATCACGCCTAAGCAAGTCTGCCCAGTTGGGGAACTCAGTAGCATCAGGAAACTTGGCGCGCCAGGCGTCGCTAAGCCGAGCGAAGCAGCGCTGCTCAGTGTGAAAACCTGTGCACTGGCGACCAGCGCGGGGACCTGTGCGGATGATATAGGGGCAGCGACCAGGACCCCCAGAAGCCCCACGCCCCAGAAGCAGTCAAGAAGCTGCTGGGAAGTGGGGGTCTGACGCTGACGCTGATGCTGCTGCTGCTGCTGCGGCTGCTGCTGGCCCTGACCACCACTGCCACCACCGCTCCCTCCTCCCCCACCTCCGCTGCTGCCGCCTCCACCGCTCCCAGTGCCTCCGCCGCCCCCACCACCACCTCCACCGCCTCCACCCCCACGACCACCCCCACCACCGCCTCCACCTCCACCACCTCCACCACCTCCACCCCCACCGCCCCTGCCACCCCTGCCGCCCCTGCCGCTGCGACGCTTCCCACTGGGAGCGGAAGCAGCTCCGACCCCCTCAGCACCAAGGTAGTCGTGAGCAGCAGCTGCGGAGGCATAGGAGGGGGTGAGAGGGGAGGGGGAGCACCCCTCAAAGAGGGGAGAGCGAGGAGTGCCACGAGCAGCACCTACAGCGAGGATGTTCTTCTCTGCTGCGAGGAGGTGCTTCTCGAAGTCGTCTACAGTGAGAGTGGTGGGGTCTAGCGCTAGGAAGTGGTCCCTGACCGAGCTAAGAGTGTCAGGGAGGCGGGTGACGAGGAAATAGAGAGTGAAGTACATCGGGGGGGGGGGGGGGGGGTTTGCGGCGCAGAACTCGGCTGAAAGGGCGGCACGAAAGCGAGAGTCAGTAGCGCGTAGGTGAGAAACTAGGTCCTCAGCAGTGGTGAACGAGGAAAGATCGGGGAACAGGTACGGTAGCATGAGTCGACCTATGGCTGCAGTGGCCGGGGAGGAGTAGCGCGCAACTACAGCGTCGTACAGTGTCTGAGCAGTTCTGTGCTGGCTGAAATGCGCTCGCTCAGTAATCGGCAGGTGGTTCCTAATAGCTAGACGTGCAGCAGCATCACGAGTCTGCCACTGGGAGCGTTCTAGAGCAGGAGCATCAGCAGCAGGAGCAACAGCAGAGCCAGAGACGTAATCAAACAAGGAAACGCTATCTTTGGCATCAGTCAGAAGGAACAGTTGGAGATCGTCTAACCATACACTGAACTCGATGGGACGACCGTCAGGCTCGAACGCTAGAACGTTAGGCGTCGCCATATTGGCTTAAGGCAGGAGGTAGCAGGCAGCAGGCAGCAGGCAGAGGCAGCAGGCACCAAGTAGGAGGCAGGAGGCAGAGGCAGGAGGCAGGGGCAGCAAGCAGCAGGCAGAGGCAGAAGGCACTAAGTAGGAGGCAGGAGGCAGAGGCAGGAGGCAGGGGCAGCAAGCAGCAAGTAGGAGGCAGGAGGCAGAGGCAGGAGGCAGGGGCAGCAAGCAGTAAGTAGGAGGCAGGAGGCAGAGGTAGGAGGCAGGGGCAGCAAGCAGCAGGCAGAGGCAGCAGGCACCAAGTAGGAGGCAGGAGGCAGAGGCAGGAGGCAGGGGCAGCAAGCAGCAGGCAGAGGCAGCAGGCACCAAGTAGGAGGCAGGAGGCAGAGGCAGGAGGCAGGGGCAGCAAGCAGCAAGTAGGAGGCAGGAGGCAGAGGCAGGAGGCAGGGGCAGCAAGCAGTAAGTAGGAGGCAGGAGGCAGAGGCAGGAGGTAGGGGCAGCAAGCAGCAGGCAGAGGCAGCAGGCACCAAGTAGGAGGCAGGAGGCAGAGGCAGGAGGCAGGGGCAGCAAGCAGCAGGCAGAGGCAGCAGGCACCAAGTAGGAGGCAGGAGGCAGAGGCAGGAGGCAGGGGCAGCAAGCAGCAAGTAGGAGGCAGGAGGCAGAGGCAGGAGGCAGGGGCAGCAAGCAGCAGGCAGGCAGGAGGCAAGCTGCAGGCAGGCGGCAGCAGGCAGCAAGCAGGCAGGCAGGCAGGCAGCAGGCAAGCAGCAGCAGGCAGCAAGCAGGCAGGCGAGAGCAGGCAGCAAGTAGCAGGCAGGCAGTAGGTAGGCAGCAGGCAGGTTGCAGGCAGGCGGAAGTAGGCAGCAAGTAGGCAGGCAGGTAGGCTGCAGGCAGTAAGCAGGCAGGCTGCAGCAGGCAGGCAGGCTGCAGGCAGGCGGCAGCAGGCAGCAAGCAGGCAGGCAGGCAGGCTGCAGGCAGTAGGCAGGCAGGCGGCAGCAGGCAGGCAGAAGGTAGGCTGCAGACAGGCGGCAGGCAGGCGGCAAGCAGGCAGGCAGGCAGGCTGTAGGCAGCAAGCAGCAGGCAGGCAGCAGGCAGGCAGCAGGCAGGCTGCAGGCAGGTGGCAGCAGGCAGCAAGCAGCAGGCAGGCGGCAGGCAGGAGCGGCAGTCAGCAGGCAGCAGGCAGGCGGCAGGCAGCAGGCAGCAGGCAGGAGCGGCAGGCAGCAGGCAGCAGGCAGGAGCGGCCTGAGGGCTGCGTGTGGCGGCTTGCTGCACGAGGCTGCAGGTTGCGCGTGGCTACGGGCAGCGCGCGCGGCCGCAGGCTACGCGCGGCGACTGATTTCGCGAGCTGCGGGCTGCTTGCAGCTGCGGGCTGTGCGTGGCTACAGCGTGCGCGGCTGCATTCTACGTGCGGTTGCGGGCTGCGCTGGGCGACGGGCCGCACGTGCGCGGCTGCGGGCTGGTCGCTACGCTACGGGCTACGCTGGGCGACGGGCCGCTCTGGCGTGGCCTAATCAGGTTTCGCACGGGCGGCTTAAGGGGCGCACAGGCGGGGCCGAAACGGGCTACGCGGGCTGCTGAGACGGCGCACATGGGAAAAAAAAGGACCGCCCGAGGCGCGCGCGGGCAGCCGAGGCGCGCGTAGGCACTAGGTAAGACAGGTAATCGTGGTGGGCCCTAATCGTAGGTCCTAAGGACCTATGCTCTATACCATGTCATAATCTTACGGGAAAGTTGTGTGTCGACTATCGAGGGAGAAGATACAAAGGAGAAACCTAAGGGGTTGTACCCCACAGTGAGTACCCCACTAAGCCTAACCAAACTATAACAAATATACACATATGTTTGACACGAATTGCCGACTGGTTGTCGCAGAATAGGGAGAAGCTGGGTAACTGGGCCAGCTTCGCTTCCTCCAGAAGTTCGCGAAGGTACAGTCCTTCCTTGGTGGCTGAGCAGAGTGCGATATATTCAGCTTCAGCTGAGGAGAGGGCGATTAATTCCTGTTTGCTCGACTGCCACGAAATAGGTCCGATAGGCTCGAGGCGGTAGATGTAGCCTGTGGGCGAGCGCCTGTTGTCAGGATCTCCGGCGTGGTCGGCGTCGACGTAGCCGATTAGCTTGGGCGTTGTAGTTATGTTCTTGTAGTAGATCAGGCCGATCGTCGGAGTGCTTACGAGGTAGTGTAGAGCGCGATCTAGCTCCTTCATGTGTTCGTCTTCAGGCCTTTTGAGGTAGGTGGCGAGTTGACTTGCTGAGTATGATAGGTCTGGACGGCAGGTGACGGCCGCGAAGAGAAGGCATCCCAGCTTTCTCTGGTAGTTGCGTATGCCGGCGGGTTTCAGTGGAGCAGATTCTGCCTTGTCATTTCCTGCCGTGTAGCGGTATGGCGTAGAGATGGTAGTTGGCGTGAGTGCGAACCGTTTGGCGATGGTGTCGGCATATTTTGCGGCGTTGAGATAGATTGCGCCTTCTTCTTGGATGTTGAGGCCGAGGTACTGCGTGACGGTAGATGAAACCGTGAGCGTAAGATCTCTCTGTAACTCCCCTTCGAACCAGGTAGTGACATTGTCGGTTGACCCGATGTAAAGCAGATCATCTACGTAGACGATTAGTAGAATGTAGTCGTCGCCTTTCGTGAGCCGGTACATTCCTTGGTCGTGCGGTAGCTGCCGGAATCCGATGCGAGTGAGTCGAGCGTGTAAGTACTGCTGCCACAGTCTCGGGGCCTGTTTGATCCCGTACAAGGACTTCAGTAGCTGGCAGACTTGGTTAGGTTCTCCATGGGAACCGTGTGGAAGCTCGACGAAGATTTCTGCGTCGACAGGTGCGTAGAGAAAAGCATTGGCAACGTCGATTTGCCGCAGCTTCTTTTTCTTCATAGCGGCGATCGCGAGAAGAATCCGTAGTGAGGTGTGTCGACTAACCGGTGCGAATGTTTCGGTGAAATCGCGTCCGTGCTCTTGGTCGAAGCCACGTACGACCCAGCGTGCCTTGAACTTGTCGATGGTGCCATCTGCTTTCGTCTTCACACGGAAGACCCATTTCCCGGTGAGTATCGTCTTGTTTCGTGCCACGCCGATAGGAACAACTTTCCAGGTGTTGCGCTCCTGTAGTGCTTTCCGTTCCTTGTCCATGGCTTCACGCCATTTTTCCCTATGTTCCCCCCCCCCCCCGAGCCTGCTGAACTGTGGCAGGCTCCTTAGGAGTATCCGTGCCGTGGACCGCGGTGACGAGACCAAGTATCTGAAGGCCACTCTGTGTGTAGCGGGGGAGTGTTTCGTCCGCGGGATAAGCTGCTTCGTCTCCTGTTTCTGGGTCAGGTATGAAGTTGGGCCCTATGCGTTCTGCTTCGTTGGTGTTGACTTCTGCAGGTGTAACGTAACCAGTGTCGGCGAGGTCGAAATAAGTTTCGGCGTTGACGCTTTCGCGAGGATTTTCGTCATCCATCGGGATAGGCACGGAGCAGTATGGGAGTGGTCCTGCTTCTTCCGAGGCGTTATCCACGTTCTGATCGTCCCAGTCAGCTTCATCTGCTGCCGAGGCGAAGTGTCGGTCACCATGGAAGCCACCTGTGGGATCTCGATTTTCTTCCAGGTTGGCAAGATATGTCGGAAGGGTGAGTCGTTCGTAGAAAAGGACGTCACGTGCTGCTATTGTTTCTTTGGAGTGGACGTCGAAAATCTTCCACGCGTTGTAATTCCTTTCGATGCCCAGGTGTAGTCCCCACTGTGCGCGTTGGGAAAATCGGCCGGCTCGTGCAGATGGGGGTCGGTACTGTACCATGCAGCCGAAAACTCTTAACATTTTTGTGCTGCCCTGTTTTCCTGTCCACAGCAGGTGCGGTGATGCGTTGTTTGGTAGTGACGACGACGAAAGCAAGTTGTGCAGCATGACAGCGTGGTCCATCGCTTCAGGCCACTGGTGATTGGGCAGTCGCATGCCACGCAGTAATTTGCGCATGGTGTTCTGGAGAGTTCGATTCATCCGTTCCGCTACGCCTTGCTGTTGATGGGCGTAAGGGAGCGAGATGAGCCTCTTGATCCCCTTTTCTGCCAAGAACTGCTTGAACCTTTGTGAGGTGTATTCTCCTCCTCCGTCTGACTGGAAGCTTTTTAGCTTCACGCCCGATTCTCGTTCTGCTACTGGGAGCCAAGCGATGAAGGCTTCGAAGGCCATGTCCTTGCTCGGAAGATTGAGATGCCAAACGTAACGTGTAGCTGCATCAATGAACGTGATGGTATAACTGTATGCTCCTTGTCCGGGTTCGCGATTGTACAGGATGTCGCTGTACACCTTTTCAAGTGGTGCGTAAGTTGGTGCGCTGGGGTTGTGGTGAGAAGTGAAAGGTCGATGCGGTAAGTCAGCTTCGGGGCAGGTAAAACACGTTCCTCGCGCTCGTCGAAGTTCACTTCCGTCAGTTAGAAGCAGTGAATCTTTGTCGAGAACTCCTGCTCTGATTGTGTTGTTTAACACCGTATTACTTGGATGTCCCATTCGTGCGTGCCAGATGTCTTCGCTAGCGCGATGTCCGGGTGAACGACGATACAGGTCGGAGTTGGAGTAAAAGGCGGCGGTGAAGTTGGCGCTTCTGTGAACTTCGCGAGGAGTGGGAGTTAGCTGCTGCGCAGGAGTCGGTGAAGTATTGTCGATGTGTGGCGATGTCGTTGAAGAACTTGCGACTGGTGTTGTAAGTGTTGTTGGTGTTGCCGATGTTTCTGCTGCTACCGATGTTGTTTCTGCTACTGCCGGTGTTGTTTCTGCTGCTGCCGAGAGTTGAATCGTAGCTAATGCTCTTGTTCGTTCTGCTTCAGGGATGGTGTGCGAGTACCAGAAGCCTTCTGACTGAAGTCGGGGTCAAGATCCGGTGGGTGTGTCCAAGAGGTGAAAGTGACGATCCCGTCGCTGTCAGCAGTGCCGAGATCTGGGACGAAGTCGAGGACGAAGACATTGTTTTTCAGGACCGCTTTGCCGATGTAGAGTCCTCCTCGACCGTGGAAGAGCTTGAACTCCTGTGTAGTGCTGTCTGCTTCAAGATGGATCCCCTTCGCCATTAGTTGACTGACGCTTAGTAAGTTGTAGCCAAGTCCCTCTACTATTAAAACCTTTGATATTTGCAGTATAACGTTTGTCTCTCGTGACTGAAGTTGCACTACGCCTTGTCGTCGTGTGCGCAGGTTCTGATTGTTGGCGACGGTGATGACAACCTCGCGTTGAAGTTGGTGTTCACGTTGAACAAAACGTCCTGAAGAACACATGTGCTGTCCACAGCAGCTGTCCAAGAACCACGTATCTTTTCCGGACGGCTCGCTTTGAGCGATAGCTGCATACGTCGGATTTGGTTGAAGTGACTCGCGGCGAGGCGTGCTGTTGTCGAGTTGCTCTTCCGGTGAGTAATATGGTGGTGACTCTGTGATGCAAGAGTCGGTCAGTCGTGTCATGCAACTAACGTTGTTTCTTGTTCCTTGCGCAGGTTGTCCCGTCGATGTTGTTGAGACTTGTACTTGGGATGTCGGATTTGCTTGCGTTGAGGCGACTTGACTGCTTGAAGGCCGAAGCTGCCGCTGCGTTGGTACTGACTGTTGTCGGTTAGGGCAGTGTGAGCGAGGATGCCCTGACATCTTGCAAAGGTGACAGAACGAAGGTACTGATTTTGGTTGATGCCGATTGTTGTTGTTGTAGCGTCGTTGAGTGTGGAATGCAAATTCGGGCACTGATGCCTTCTTCTTGTGTCGTTCCTCTTGCAGGTCCATATCTTGCTGCTCAGCATGGATTTCGGCGCAGAGTGCTGCTTCTGATATCTTTCCATGCGCTCGGAGTATGGCGCGGGTGGAGCGCCACTGAGGACCAAGGCCGCCGATGATGACTGTGACGAAGGCGTCTTCTGAAATCGACCCTCCGCATCGAAGGAGTTTGTCGCGCAATTCGCAACAACGGCTGATATACGCCATCCTCTTTTTGCCTGGTTTCATTTCGACTGTCGTCAGTTGCGCCATTAACCGACTTTGATTTACGCTGTCTGTTGCTTGATACAGGTTCTTCAGGTGGTTGTACGCGAGCTCTGCAGAGTTGCCGTAACCCCGGTAAGACCGTATGTTCTGCTGCTGATTCGGAGTGATGTTTCTCAGTAGGATTGTGTATGCCATCATTGACTGATACGTGTATTGCTGCTTGTCGTACTGTGTGCCGTGTATTGGATATGGCAGGGACCCGTCAAAGAAGCCAAGGATCTGTGCGCCTTCCATCATAAGCTCGAACTCGAATGACCAGGTAAAGAAGTCCTTTCCGTCGAAAGGCTTTGTCGTTTGCAGTTTTAAGACGTGTGCGAACTGCGACTGAACTTGAAGTGCATCCAGTGTCCTTTCTTGTCCAGATGCAGGCTGCGGGTGTGGCATAAAGCTGACGGAGCCACGCTGGGGCTCGTACGGAGCAAAGGTAGGCCGTTGCTGTTGATTTCCACGTGCGTACGATGAACCATCTAGGCTCATTGGTGTTGCGTTGTTGTTGTTGCTGTTGTTTGACTGTGCAGGTAACCCTTGCTGGTGCTGTTCGTAGAAGGACATGAAGGAGAAGAACTTCTCCATCATGTCTGGATCGAAGGCCGCAGCTTGATTTGCGGGAGTTTCCGAAGACGATGCCCTTGGTCTTGTTGCCGTACCCTCCTCTGTCTGTAGACCAGAGGCAGGAGGTGGAGTAGGAGTAGTGCCAGGAGAGCCGTTAGAGGAGCTTCTCTCCTTCTGCGTTGCCATGTCTTGTGATGTCGTAGATATCTTGATTGTAGTTGAATTTGTCCTGACTGCTCTCATACCATGTTGGGCTGAGAAGGCCCTTAGGATCTTTGCAGGACAGAATTCAAGAGTAGGATGATGTAGTAGCGGAAGCGTTTAATAAAGACTTGTTGAACCACCTTGTACTGGTTTGTGAGAACAAAGTAAGTTGATAATAACAAAAGGATACAAGCTTTTATATGATTACAAGGAATTTGAAAAGGTTCTATTTTAACTGTTTTGCTGTTGCGGTTCGATACAGTGCCGACTCGGGTAACTGCTCTGTAACGAGTCAGTTATATGTCCTTGCTGTCGCACTGTACATTTCGTCAGGTCAAAGGTCGCTGACCTTGGACTTTCGCGTAACCTACAGCAGTTGTTCAACCTCCGAGGGTTGACTCACCGATGTTTTGATACGATCTGCTTCGCTCTTGTCTTGGTGTTTCGACACGACAGAGGCGCTTAAATCAGTTGTTTCCAACACGGGCTCCTCGTGGGTCACGAACTCGGTGGCTCATAATCTTTTCGGGCATGATGACTGGCTCGGTCCGTGGTCGGGTCATGCTGGTTGGGCGATGTCGGGCCAGTTGGCTGGTGGATGGGATGTAGGGGCGAAGAAGGCTGACGTGGAAGGAGGGGCTGACGTACCAGTCGGCTGGGAGGAGGAGGTGGGCGGTGACTGGTGTGACCATGTGGCTGATGCGGAATGGCCCACAATATCGGGGGTGGAGTTTCGGAGTTATGGGCAGGCGGAGGTTTTGAGTGTCGAGTAGAATTAAGTCGTCGGGTTGGTAAGTGACTGGTCGGCGGTGGCGGTCGGCGTTGCGCTTAGCGATAACGTTTGCCTTTTCAATTGCGTCTGCTGCCCTGGTCCGAGCTTCCTGTAAAATTTCTGCGAACTGTTGCGCTCGTGGCACCGGGTTGTCGGGATTCGGGGTCATGGGTACTGTAGGGTCTTGTCCATGGTTCAGGTAAAATGGCGACTGTTTGGTCGTGGCGGATGGCGAGTTGTTGTACGCGAATTCGATTAGTGGAAGTTGCTGTTCCCAGGTGGTGGGGTCGTCGCACGTGGCCCGGATTAACTGTTCCATGGTCTGATTTGTCCGTTCTGTCTGTCCGTCGGTTTCGGGGTGGTACGAAGTGTCAAACATATGTGTATATGTTGTCGTTTAGATAGGCTTTAGTGGGGTACTCACTGTGGGGTACAACCCCTTAGGTTTCATTCTTGTACCAAACTCTCGACATTGCAATACAACTTTGCCTAGGATTCTAACATGAAGAACTGAATTGCAGCCTCGTGCCGAACTGCTGCCACAGGTTCCGCCAGAAATTGCTGGTAAACTTCGTATCGCGGTCGCTGATTATTGCTGCTAGTATCCCGTGTAATCGAACAACGGTTGCGATGAAGAGGCGGGCCGTTTCTTCGACTGTGATTGATTTCTTGCATGCTGCGAAATGTGTCATTTTCGTCAGTCGATCGACGACGACCAGGATCGCGTCGTTCCCACTTGCACCCGCCGGTAACCCCGTGACGAAGTCCATCGTCACCTGCTGCCAAGCACGCCCTGGGGGTGGTATCGGCTGCAATTGTCCTGCCGGCCGCTTCCGTGATGATTTCATGACCTGGCAGGTGGGACACGATGCCACGTGTCGTTGCACGTCGGTCAACATTTCGGGCCAGTAGTAGTACCGCTGCAGCTGCTGCCGTGTTTTTTCTACTCCGAAATGCCCTGAGGTAACGCCGTCGTGTGCCTCCTGCAACAGTAATTCCCGTAGAAGTGTGTAGCCCGGTACCCAGATTCGGTCAGTACCGGCTTTTACGTAATAGACTCCTCTTGCTGCTGCAAACTGCTGCGAGTTGCCGCCTCTAAAAAATGGATCAGTTTGGTAACCGTGGGTAAATAGGCCTGTTAACAGTGGGCTGGTCTGGGCGAGTAGTATGGCGTGAACTTGGGCTGTGGGTCGGGTTAATGCGTCGGCGATGTTCGATGCCCCTTTTTTGTAGGTAACCGTGTAGTGAAAATTCGTCTCGAGGTAGTCGAGCCAGCGGATTTGTCGTGGGTTGAGGTGGGGTTGTGCGCGTAGGTACTGTAGTGACTTGTGATCTGTCCGTACTGTCACATTGGCGCCGGTCAAGTAACAGCGCCACACTTTGAACGCATGCACGATCGCAAGCATTTCGCGATCGTGTATTGGATAATTCTTCTCGAGCGGATGCAGCTTTCGTGATTCGTATGCGATGGGCTGTAACCCGTTGCCGAAGTCCTGTAGCAGTATGGCTCCGATGGCGATGTCGCTTGCGTCAGTAACCACTTCGAATGGGCGGTGTGGGTCGGCGATGCGTAGTACGGGCGGTGAACAGAGAACATTTTTTAGGGTGGAGAAGGCAACATGCTCTTTCTCCCCCCACGTAAAAGCGACCCCCTTTCTCAGCAAATCCGTAAGCGGGGCCGTTAAGCGTGCCATGTCGGGGACGAACCGGCGCACGTAATTAACAAAACCAAAAAAACTTTGCAGTTCCGTGATGTTCGTCGGGGGGTGCCATGCTTTTACCGTGTCCAATTTCTTCGGGTCGATTTCTACTCCAGCCTCCGAAATAACGTGCCCAAAAAACTCTAGTCTGTCCTGAAAAAACTCGCACTTGGAACCCTTTGTCAGTAGTCTGTGTTTGTCTAGAACTGTAAATACTGCTTCTAAATCTTCTAAGTGCTGCTACTTATCCCGACTGTAGACTAGGATGTCGTCGAGGTAGATGATGACGCATTTATCTAAGAGTGGCCTAAACGCCTCGTTCATCGTCATCTGAAAAGTCGCCGGTGCGTTGGTCAGCCCGAAAGGCATCACCGTGTATTCGAACGACCCGTACCTAGTCCTAAAAGCTGTTTTGGTGCAGTCCGACGGTTCGACCCTAATCTGGTGATAACCTCCCCGTAAGTCAATTTTTGAAAAGACTCGTGCTGTTCACAGTTGATCTATCAGTTTGTCAGCGCGGGGGATGGGGTATCGCGATTTAACTGTAACCCTGTTCAGTGCTCGGTAGTCGATACACATGCGAAACCCACCGTCCTTTTTCGGTGTGAACATTATCGGTGCGGCGAATGGCGATGAGCTCGGTCGGATGATTTTTTTCTCTAACAGGTAATCTAATTGCTTCCTTAGCTCGTTGAGCTCGGGCTGTGTCCGTCTGAACTGTCGCTGTACGGTTGGCTGTGCCCCGGGCTCTAATTCTATTCGGTGATCGTGCGCCCGCTAAGGTGGCAGTCCTTCGGGTAAGTCGTCAGGGAAGATTCCCGAAAATCGTTTCAACAGTTCCTGTAGTTCCGATGGTACTGCCGCTAGTAGTTTCTGAAAATCACTCGGCTTGTCTGCTTCTTCCGCTATCGCGATATCCACTGCGTACACTGTTGGAGGTTGCGTGAGGCAAGGATTGCCCCCAACCACTGAAAGTGTTCCTTCTAGTGCTCACAGTTGAGTGAGCTGCAAGTTGGAAGTTTCATGAATGTGTTGCAGGTTCCAAGAAGTATGGGTTGACTTCGGAAGAACCTGCACTTCGGTGCCACATGGCAGCACAAGAAGAATCGAGACTGAAGGAGAATTCGATTCGGTGAAATTCGAGTTCCAAATTTCACCCCTTCGAAATGTTACTCGAACATTCGAGAGTGTAGCGACTCGAGGTTACACGTGCGACTCGATGCATTGCAGTTGTTTGCTTTGTATTGCATGGCATATACTGAAATCGAGAATCACTTTGTATGTGATACATTCGACTACAAAATCCAGAGAGTTCCTCTCCTTGATTCCAAGAGCACTACCTAGCACACAAACGCCTATATCTCGCTCGATACGTAGGCGATCGAGGTGATCTACGGCCCGTTGGAAAGCTAAGACAGAGCTATACTGATTAGTAAAAATCCCAGTTCCTGCAAAGTAGAGGAGAAGCCTCTACAACAGTGGTATCAGAGCTGGTCGGAGGAGTCTACGCGCGCAACAAGAAGCTAGCATGTCGACGGCAAGCGAGGCCTCCCGCACTTCCTTGGATGGTGTCGTTGTAAATTCCGGCGAACCCTGGGTAACTGCGACGATGTTCGACACGTCGCCGGTACCGATTTTCACGGGACAAAACTACTCCGCGTGGAAGTTTAAGTTCCAAGTGCTCATGATGGAGCGTGGACTTTGGGGTTTCTTCGATGGAACGGAGAAGAAGCCGGACAACGAGAGCGACATCGCGGCATGGAAGAAGAAGGACCAAAAGGCGTTCACTACGTTGATTTCGCGCATCGGCATCAATCTCGTGAGCTCGGTGCGCATGTGCATCAAGCTCGAAGCGTCGGCGCATGAAGCGTGGAAGCGGCTCAAGACAATGCACGCGAACAAGACTCTCCACGGCAAGATCCTAGCCCGGAATGCATTCTACACGGTGAAGATGCACGCGGGCGAATCGATGCATGAGTATGCGACTCGTGTGGAGGAACTTGGGGAAACGTTCATGGACCTCGGTGGAACGGTCACGGAGGAGGATTGGATTTTGACCTTGCTATGCGGCCTTCCGGAAGAGTGGTCGACGGTGATTACGACACTCGATAGCGTGCAAGACACTTGGACGAAGGAAATGGTGGTCGGTCGGCTTCTCCATGAAGAATCGCGTCGCCGACAATTCGCTAATGAGAGCGAGGGTGCCGCCATGTTCTCCGGGGGGAGTTCCGGAAAGAAGTCCACGTGGAGCAAGGGTGCGAGGAAGAAGTCGTCTGGTGGAAGCAATCGCGGCAAGAGAAACACATCGAATGGCTCGAGCAACTGCCACTATTGTGGCAAGGCGGGACACTTTTGGCGTGAGTGTCGAAAGCGCCCGAGCGATTGGACTCCATCGAAGGCGCGGAACCACGAGGGCAACGCGCACACGGCATCCGGCGATGCGGATGATTCAAGGGAGTCGATCGTATTATTGGCCGGTGACGGGACCAACACACCAAGCGACGCATGGTTCCTTGACACCGGCGCAACACAACACATGACGCACTCGGCATCGTTCCTCACCAACGTTGGTGCACCGAGAGACGTAACGCGCGTCGTCTTCGGAAACGACAAGTCGCTACCGGTGGTCGGAGTTGGAAGTACGCACCTCATCGTCGATGGCGGACCGGTGGACATCACGAACATGCTTCACGTCCCGGGGTTGAAGATGAATCTCCTCTCCGTCACTCAACTCAAGAAGAAGGGTGTGAAGGTCACTATCGACGATGCGAAGATGAACCTCTTTTGGAAGGGGAAGCAATTCGCGCAAGGTGTTCTCAATGGAGAACTCTACCAACTCAAGACGCACCCGAGAGTGGCTTCATCCAACGTGGCGCAAGGCTCCAAGGCGACTCTCAAGGTGTGGCATAATCGGCTTGCGCACGCCAACTACGACTCGGTCAAGGAGTTGACCAACAAAGGTCTTGCGAAGGGATTCGACGTGGCAGCCGGCGACGACGAGAAGGGCGTATGCGCGGCGTGTGTCGAAGGAAAAATGGCTCGCAAGCCATTTGGTAGCCGTACCTCACCCCTCGCTAAGGACCCGCTTGCGCTTGTTCACATGGACGTGTGTGGACCGATGCGGCATACATCCAAGGGAGGAGCACGGTTCCTCTTGGTGATGCTCGACGACGCGACGCGGATGTGTTGGACCCGGCTCTTGAAGGCTAAGGGAGATGTGACCAAGGCGATTCAAGAGTGGGCGCTTGAAGTTTGCGACGACGACAAGAAGCGGATCAAGGCTATTCGCACCGATGGTGGCGGCGAATTCATGAACGCGGAGCTTGAGAAATGGATGAAGAGCAAGGGCATTAAGCACGACGTCACAACACCCTACACACCCCAGCACAATGGAGCAGCGGAGCGGCTTAATCGCACGTTGGTGGAAGCCGTTCGTTCACTTCTTCAACACTCCAAGCTTGGGAACGAGTGGTGGGGAGAAGCGAGTGCGCTAGCGGCATGGATTCGTAATCGTGTGCCGACAAAGGTGCTACCGGGAACGACTCCATTCGAAGCATGGACCGGAACGAAGCCGAACCTATCCCGCCTACGCACCTTTGGGTGCCTTTGCTACTACCATGTACCGGATCCCCTTCGCCACAAGTTGCAACCGAAAGCTCGTGCGGCAATCTACTTAGGAATTGCGGCAAACGAGCGCGCGTGGCGAGTGTGGGACTTGGGTGAAAGGCGTGTCATCACATCTCGGGACGTGGTCTTCGACGAAGACAAGTTCCCGACGAAGGAACAACCAACGCCGCAACTCACCGTCGTCCTTCCCGCACGAGAGGAGGATGAAGCGATGGAGGTTCCATCACAAGTGGAAAAGGAAGCCGAAAATGGAGGGGGAGAGAACGAGGAGAGCGATGACGACGTGGTGGAAGTGCCATCAACCGTGGCGGCAACTTCCTCAACACCTTCCTCCCTCCCATTGGCGTTGACCCGCGAGCAATGTATACGTCGCCCTAACACAAAGTACACCGACTACGCTACGGTAGCCGTTGGGGAGTTGGACGAGGAGCGTGCGGCATATTGCTTCGCAACCTTGGGTGATGACCCTCGCACCCATACCGAGGCTTTGGCTTCTCCGGATGCGCCACTATGGAAGCAAGCGATGGAGAAGGAACTAGCATCGATAAAAGAGAACGACGTGTTCGAGCTCGTCGACCCACCGAAGGGTGCCTACTTGGTGGGGTGCAAATGGGTGCTTAAGAAGAAGTTGGGAGCCGATGGGAGTGTTGAACGCTACAAGGCGAGGCTTGTAGCTCAAGGATACACTCAACGGGAGGGGGAGCACTATAGTGAGACCTTCGCTCCCGTCGCTAAGGCTACTACTCTTCAGGTGTTGCTCGCGCTAGCGGCATCTCTCAACCTCGAAGTGGAGCAATTGGACGTTTGCACCGCCTTCCTCTACGGGCTTCTCATGGAAGAGGTCTACATGCGGCAACCCCTGGGGTACGATGATGGTAGCGGAAGGGTATGGAAGCTCAAGTGTACCCTCTACGGCTTGAAGCAAAGTCCACGCGGATGGTACAAGCGCATCGACGACTTTTTTCTTCAACACGGCTTCGCTCGTAGCGAGTGCGATAGCGCTTTGTACATGTTGAAGGAGGGGGAGAAGCAATTGGTGCTTTTACTCTACGTCGATGACCTACTCCTCTTCTCCGACTCCAAAGACCTCATTCGGGAGGTCAAGCAACGGCTAGGGGCGGAGTTTGCGATGAGGGACTTGGGGCCGGTCACGTACTACCTTGGGATGCACGTCGACCGTGACCGAGCCAACGTGACCATCCACCTCCACCAAGAGAAGTATGTGAAGGGGGTAGTGGAGAGCTTTGGCATGGGCAATAGCAAACCGGTGGGAACACCACTAGCTACGGGATTTTCTTGCCTCACGGGAGAGGAAGAATCCACCCTCGACGAACCCGAAGGGAAGCGGTTTCATTCGCTAGTGGGCTCGCTCATGTATGCCGCCGTTTCTACCCGTCCCGACCTCGCATACGCCGCCGGGGTGCTTGGACGAGTCGTGAGCAGCCCTCATACCGAGCATGTGCACGCGGGAGGACGCGTTCTACGCTACCTCCAAGGCACACCTAACTTGGGGCTCGTGTATGAAGCCGGCCCAATCGAACTCAAAGGCTATGCCGACTCGGACTACGCGGGAGATCCGAGCACGCGCAAGAGTACCTCCGGGTACGTCTTCACCTTGCTTGGGGCAGCTGTGAGTTGGCAAAGCAAGAAGCAACCAACCGTGGCTCTAAGCTCAACGGAAGCGGAGTATATAGCACTCACACAAGGTGCCATGGAGGCAATATGGCTACGGCGTCTTCTAGCGGAGCTTGGGCATCCTCAACCGAACCCAACTCCTCTCTTTTGTGACAACCAAGCCGCCATAAGCCTCTCTCACAACGCCGTCCTTCACGGACGAACGAAGCATATTGAGGTGAAGCATCACTTCATTTGTGAGGCGGTTGAGAAGGGTGAGGTCAAACTCACTTATGTGAGCACCAAAGCTCAACCCGCGGACTTCCTCACTAAACCACTCCCTAAGGACTCATTCCTTGCATGCTGTGGGCGTGTTGAATTGAACACCTAGTGGCTTGGGTGCAAGGGGGAGTGTTGGAGGTTGCGTGAGGCAAGGATTGCCCCCAACCACTGAAAGTGTTCCTTCTAGTGCTCACAGTTGAGTGAGCTGCAAGTTGGAAGTTTCATGAATGTGTTGCAGGTTCCAAGAAGTATGGGTTGACTTCGGAAGAACCTGCACTTCGGTGCCACATGGCAGCACAAGAAGAATCGAGACTGAAGGAGAATTCGATTCGGTGAAATTCGAGTTCCAAATTTCACCCCTTCGAAATGTTACTCGAACATTCGAGAGTGTAGCGACTCGAGGTTACACGTGCGACTCGATGCATTGCAGTTCATATAAAATTGTTTGCTTTGTATTGCATGGCATATACTGAAATCGAGAATCACTTTGTATGTGATACATTCGACTACAAAATCCAGAGAGTTCCTCTCCTTGATTCCAAGAGCACTACCTAGCACACAAACGCCTATATCTCGCTCGATACGTAGGCGATCGAGGTGATCTACGGCCCGTTGGAAAGCTAAGACAGAGCTCTACTGATTAGTAAAAATCCTAGTTCCTGCAAAGTAGAGGAGAAGCCTCTACAACATACACGTCAGCTCCAGCGGCGACAGCCCGTTTCATCGTGATGGCGTTGACGTGGACCGTTGAAGATTCAGGCGACTGCCAGCGAGGTAGCTCCACCCAGTTACCGCTACTTCGCACAGTGCAGCTGCCTGTCATCCAGTCGATTCGCGGGTTGTATCGTCGCAGCCAATCACGTCCCAGTAAAATGTCGTGCCCATCCAATGTCGTCGCGAGCATTTCCTGTGTAAACCCGAAATTCCCCCCACTGCGGACTTTTACTCTTTCCACTTTCTCCCGTATGGCCAGCGGCGTTCCGTCAACTAAGCGTGCATCGATCTCTGGTAAGCACCGACTAAGTGTTAGTTGCAGCTTCCTTGCAGTCGCGGTATTAACTAAGCTGTGACTTGCACCTCCGTCTATAAAAATCTTCACTGTTGCTCCCCGTATTTTCCCGCGAATCAGTACTGGGCAATCCGTCGCTGTACCCTCCTTATTCGTCCGAGCCCGATCGATAGCGTGAATCGGTACTGTGACTCGGTGAGGGTCGGTGAAGTTGGGCGAGCAGGCAGTCTCGTCAGTAGTTGGCCCAACTTCTACTGACTGCTGGCGTTTCCCGGCCTCTGAGACTCTCGCCCCTGCTCTGTTCCACGGCGCCTTAGCTCCTCTGGACATTCACTTTTGCGATGGCCCGGCCTATTGCAAGCAAAGCAGCGCCCATTAAACGGTGCGGCAGCTGCATTCGTCGCAACGGCTGTCAGAACATTATAGCTCATGCATATTGTGTAGGCTATAGTGGGGTAGCCCATAAGGGGTACAACCCAATTAGGGTTAGTACTTGTACCCAATTCATTCATAGTTCATCTATTTTTCCTCGTTTCTTCTCATGGTATCGAGCAGGTTCCCTAGTGGGAACGCTTCCTAGGGCCCACCACGATTTTTTTTTTTTTTCCTGCCCGGAGCGCGCTTCGCTCCCACAGTCGCGCCCTCTCACGACCCCTCACGGCCCCTCGCGTCGCCCTTAGCGGCCCCTTACGGCCCCTCGCGCCGTCCCTTACGGCCCCTAGCGCGGCCCCTTACGGCCCCTTACGGCCCCTAGCGCGGCCCCTTACGGCCCCTTACGGCCCCTTACGGCCCCTCGCGCGGCCCCTTACGGCCCCTTACGGCCCCTCGCGCCGCCCGTCGGCCCCTCGCACCGCCCTCAGCGGCCCCTTACGGCCCCTTACGGCCCCTCGCGCCGTCCCTTACGGCCCCTCCTGCGGCCCCTCACGGCCCCCCCCCCTACGGCCCGTCGCCGCCCTCCGCGGCCCCTCGCGCCGCCCCTTCACGGCCCGTCGCCGCCCTCCGCGGCCCCTCGCGCTGCCCCTTCACGGCCCGTCGCCGCCCTCCGCGGCTCCTCGCGTCGCGGCCCCTCGCGCCGTCCCTTCCGGCCCCTCGTGCGGCCCCTTACGCCCCTTACGGCCCCTCCCGCGGCCCCTCACGCCCCCCCCCCCCCCCCCCCCCCCCCCCCCTACGGCCCGTCGCCGCCCTCCGCAGCCCCTCGCACCGCCCTCTCCGGCCCACTGTCGCAGCCCCTACCGCAGCGGCCGCCGCCGTCCCTGCAGCAGCAGCCGCAGCCGTCGCCAGCAGCAGCCGCCACCACCTCCCTCGGGGCCGCGGCTGCTGCCGCAGCTGACTGCACCCGCCGACGCCGCTCCACTCGGCCCCGCCGCCGCTCCCCACGCGGCCTCGCCGCGCCACCTGAGCCGCCCGTACCGCCGAGCCGCCGTACCGCCCGAGCCGCCGTACCGCCCGAGCCGCCGTACCGCCCGAGCCGCCCGAGCCGCCGTGTCGCCGAGCCGCGCTTGCTGCCGAGCCGCCGTACCGCCGAGCCGCCCGAGCCGCCCGAGCCGCCGAGTTGCCGAGCCGCCGAGCCGCTGAGCCACCCGAGTCGCCCTGTCCGGTAAGTGCAGCGCCTCTGTCCCCGCACTGCCCTCACCCTACTGTTCGCGCTGCTAGTCTACTGCTGTCATGGCTACCCCTAGTGTCCTCGCCTTTGACGCTGAGGGTCGAGCCATTGACTTTGACGTCTGGGTAGATGACCTGCAGCTTTTCCTACAGTGCGATAGGGCAGACGGTCTCTCCCTCTTTGACCTCACCTCTGGTGCCTCTCCTGCCCCTGCTGCTGATGCCGACGCCACTGTTTGCTCACAGTGGGCCACTCGCGATGCTGCTGCACGTCTTGCTGTGCGTCGCCACCTGCCTACCTCTGAGCGTGCGCACTTTAGCCAGTACAAGAGTGCTCAGACCTTGTACGACGCTGTAGTTACGCGCTACTCCTCCCCTGCCACTGCTGCACTGAGCCGCCTCATGCTACCGTACCTCTTCCCTGACCTTGCTGCCTTTCCCACAGTCGCTGACCTCATTACGCACCTCCGCACTAGTGACACTCGCTACCGCGCTGCGCTTCCTGCTGAGTTCTGCGCCAAGAACCCCCCCCCCATGTACATCACCCTCTACTACATAGTCACCCGGCTCCCTGACTCCCTTCGCGTAGTTAGGGACCACTTCCTCTCCGTTTGCCCCACCACTCTCACCGTTGACCTCCTCGAGAAGTCCCTCCTAGCAGCAGAGAAGAGCATAGTCGCTGTAGGAGCCTCTCGTGGTGACCCTCGCACCCCCATCTTTGAGGGGTGTTCCCCCTCCCCCCTTTTGCCCTCTGTTGCCTCTGCTGCTGCGGCCGACCTCGTTGGGCTTGAGTCGGTCGGTGCGGCGTCTACCCCTAGCGGGAGACGTCGCCCTGGCAAGGGCAAGGGGGGCAGGGGCACTGGAGGAGCTAGCGGGGGCGGTGGAGGCGGCGGTGGAGGCGGTGGAGGGGGTGGGGGTGGCGGTGGGAGTGGTGGCGGGGGCGGAGGTGTTGGTGGCGGCAGTGGAGGCGGAGGCGGCGGTGGCGGTGGCGGTGGGAGCGGAGGTGGCGGCGGTGGAGGAGGAGGCGGCGGAGGTGGTGGAGCTGGTCGGGGTGGCGCTGCACAGAGGGGCGGCTCCGGTGGTGGTCAGCGCCAGCAGCAGCAGCAGCAGCAGCAGCGCACTCGTGACATCCCCTCCCCTCAGCAGCTCCGTGAGTGGTACACTGCACGCCAGAGGGGTGGGGGTACTGGCCCGTGCACCTACGTCCTACGCACCGGCGACCGCGCGGGTGAGCAGTGCGGGGGTGCGCACTCCACCCAGCGCTGCTTTGGCCGCCTGACGGACGCTTGGCGTCACCAGTTCCCTGAGGCCACTGAGATCCCCCGCTGGGGTGAGCTGTCTAGGGCGGGTGTAGCTGTCTTTGACCTTGACTTTGATGCTATTCTTGCTGCCATGTATACTGTGACTATTAGTGATGAGGGTGACTGTTACCAGTGTTTTCCGCCCGACCCGGGCATTGAGACTGCTGCTCTAGGTACTGGTGAGGCTGCTGCTCTAGGTGCTAGCGAGGCTGCTGCTCTAGGTGCGTCTGCTCCCTCAGGTGCTGGTGAGTCTGCTCTCTCAGGTTCTGCGTCGGCTTCGGCCTCCCACACCTTCACCCTTGACTCGGGGGCTTCTCGCTCCTTCTTTCGAGACCGCACCACACTCACGCCGCTTGGCCGGCCAGTTGCAGTCTCTCTGGCAGACCCCTCTGGGGGTCCTGTCCTTGCTCACTTCTCCACTGTCCTCCCGTGTCCGGCGGCCCCCTCTGGCACCCTGTCTGGTCTTTACCTTCCCTCGTTCTCTACGAACTTGGTGAGTGGTGCTGACCTATAGGATGCGGGGGTTCACCAGTTCACTCCTGCGAGTCAGCGGGTGACCCACTGCACGGACGCTCGGACAGGCCGACACCTGACCACGTTTACCCGTCGGCCGGGGTCTAGCCTGTACACCCTGACCACTGAGTCTCCTCCAGTCACTGCGTCTGGTCAGGTAGCTGCGTCGGGTCAGGTGTTTGCTGCAGCGTCCAGGTCTGGTCCTGAGTCTGCCCCCTGTTCGTGTCGCCTCCTGTCTCACGAGACTCTCCTCTGGCACCACCGCCTTGGTCACCCCTCCCTGCTTCGTCTCCGAGGCATGGCCTCCCGTGTCCTTGTCTCTGGTCTTCCCTGGTCCCTCCCTCCCCTTCCTCCGGGGCCTGGCCCTACCTGCGTCCCCTGTGTCGAGGGGCGGCAGCGGGCTGCCCCCCACTCCTCCCAGTTTCCTCCGACAGAGGCCCCGCTGCAGACGCTTCACATGGACGTGTGGGGCCCGGCCCACGTCCGTGGACAGGGTCACGAGCGCTACTTCCTGCTGGTGGTTGACGACTACTCGCGTTACACCACAGTCTTCCCCTTGCGCAGCAAGGGTGATGTCACTGAGGTGTTGATCGACTGGATCCGCGCAGCTCGTCTCCAGCTCAGGCGGAGCTTCGGCTCGGACTTTCCTGTTCTGCGTCTGCACTCTGACAGAGGCGGAGAGTTCTCCTCTGGCCTTCTGCGAGCCTACTGGCGTGCACGAGGCATCCGCCAGACCTTCACGCTTCCGGACTCTCCACAGCAAAATGGGATTGCTGAGCGCCGCATTGGCATGGTCATGGACGTCGCCCGTACGTCCATGATGCATGCGGCTGCCCCCCATTTTCTGTGGCCGTTTGCGGTTCGGTACGCAGCGCATCAGATCAACCTTCAGCCCAGGGTCTCCATGCCGGAGACCTCCCCAGCTTTACTGTGGACGGGGAAGGTTGGCGATGCGTCTGCGTTCCGTGTCTGGGGATCTCGGGCGTTTGTCCGCGACTTGTCTGCGGACAAGCTGTCCCCTCGTGCTGCTCCTTGCGTCTTCCTGGGTTTCCCCCCTGACGCCCCAGGGTGGCAGTTCTACCACCCCACCTCTCGCCGTGTTCTGTCCTCCCAGGACGTCACGTTCGACGAGTCGGTCCCCTACTACCGCCTCTTCCCCTACCGCACTCCGTCCCTCCCCCCGCCACCGCTCTTTCTTGTACCAGGTCCCCCCCCGGTAGACCCCCTCCCCCCTCAGGGTCCTGCCCCTTCAGGTGTGTCCCAGGTAGACGCTGTTGAGCCTGTCGAGGTCGCTGGTGACTCTGGTGCTGCTGAGGGTGCTGAGCCTGGGAGTGCTGACTCTGGGGGTGCTGAGCGTGTGGGTGCTACGCCTGGGGGTGCTGAGCCTGAGGGTACTACGACTGGGGGTGCTGAGCCTGGGGGTGCTGAGTCTGGGGGTGCTACGCGTGGGGGTGCTGAGCCTGGGGGTGCTGAGCCTGGGGGTGCTACGCCTGGAGGTGCTGAGCCTGGGGGTGCGGAGCCTGAGGGAGCTGGGCCTACTGGTGCTGTGCCTGGCGGTTCTCCGGGTGCTTCTTCTCGCCGGGAGCCACTCTCTCCACAGGAGCTGCGTGAGTGGTTTGCCCGACGCTGGAGGCGAGCTGCTGGAGCTGGAGGAGCTGCGGGTACTGGAGTTTCTGTTGCTGCTGAGGGAGCTGGTGCCACGGGTCCCGGAGGTGCTCGTACTGGGCGTACTGGAGCTGCTGGACCTGCGGGTACTTCTGGAGCTGGAGCTGCTGCGGGTGTTGGCACGGAGGCTACTGCTGTCGGTCCTGGAGGCGGTCCTGCTGGGGGTACTGCTGGTGCTGCTGGGGGTACTGGAGCTGGAGCTGCTACTGGTGCTGGTGCTGCCACAGGGGGTGCTGGTGCTGTCCCTACTGTGTCTGGAGTCGCCGCGCGGCCTCGGCCGTACTTCGTTCCGCTCCTTCAGCAGGTTCTTGGTCTCCCGTCTTCTACTGGTCCTCCTCCTCCCTTAGAGTGTCCACAGCCTGTCCCGTCGCAGTTACAGTTACAACCGGCCTCCCCACTGCCTGCTCCGTCTCCCTACACTGGTCCTACTGGAGGTCTTGCTGAGCGTCGTGAGCCTGCGTCTCGCCCTGCGTCGCCTGTCCGTGCTGCTCGCACTAGTGGTCGCGGTTCGCGTCAGCGTCCTCCTCCTGTCCCTGGCACGCACCGGATGTCTCTGCGTCCGTCCACTGCTCCTCTGCGTGCCCCTTTGCCTTCTCCTCCTGAGTCTTCTCTTCCTGCTCTTGCCGACCCGGAGTCGGACTCTCTTCGTGCTGCCAGTCCTACTGTCACGCGTCTCCTTGCTACTGTTGTCACTGACCCTTCCTTTGAGTCCACTGCTGCGTCTGCCCTAGTTGCTGAGCTCGTCGACTTTGCTGCTCGCTGTCGCCTAGACTACGTCGCCAGTCTTGTTGCTGAGTCTGAGTCTGTCTGTCCTCCGTCCGTCGGGGGTGAGTGTGCCCTTGGCACGGACGTCCTTGAGGACAGGCAGGAGGAGTTCCAGTGCTTGGCCGCTGCTTCACCTCATCTCGTGTCCGTACTGCTTACCCCTGAGGGAGACCCGGATGCACTTGACATCCCGACTCCGCGCTCTTACGCGGAGGCGATAGAGGGTCCCTACTCCTCTCAGTGGCAGGCAGCTATGGACGCAGAGATGGCTTCCTGGAAGTCCACAGGCACCTACGTTGATGCTGTTCCCCCTCCTGGGGCGAACATCGTCAGTGGCATGTGGATTTTCAGGGTGAAGCGACCGCCGGGTTCTCCGCCTGTCTTCAAGGCGCGTTACGTGGCTCGTGGCTTCAGTCAGCGGCAGGGAGTTGACTACTTTCAGACCTTCTCTCCCACCCCGAAGATGACCACTCTTCGGGTACTGCTGCACGTAGCTGCTCACCGTGACTACGAGCTACACTCTCTTGACTTCAGCACTGCTTTCTTGCAGGGCAGCCTGCACGAGGAGATCTGGCTGCGTCGCCCACCTGGTTTCACTGGGTCTTTTCCTCCTGGCACCCAGTGGAGCCTACGGCGGCCAGTCTACGGTCTCCGCCAGGCACCGCGTGAGTGGCACGACACACTGAGGACTACACTTGCGGCTCTTGGGTTTGCTCCCTCTACTGCCGACCCGTCGCTGTTTCTGCGCACCGACACTTCTTTGCCGCCGTTCTACATCCTCGTGTACGTCGACGACTTGGTCTTTGCCACAGCTGACACTGCTGGACTCGCCCACGTGAAGTCCGAGCTGCAGAAGAGACACACGTGCACTGACCTGGGTGAACTGCGCAGCTACCTTGGCTTGCAGATCACTCGGGACAGAGCACGCCGCACCATTACCCTGACTCAGTCACACATGGTGCAGCAGGTCCTTCAGCGCTTCGGCTTCACGTACTCCTCGCCTCAGGCCACTCCTCTGCCTACTCGCCACTCGCTCTCAGCTCTGCCTTCGGATGAGTCCGTAGAGTCGAGTGGCCCGTACCCAGAGCTTGTTGGCTGCCTCATGTACCTGATGACCTGCACACGACCTGACCTTGCATACCCTCTTAGCATTCTCGCACGCTATGTTGCTCCTGGGAGACACAGACCGGAGCACATGGCTGCAGCGAAGAGGGTGTTGCGCTACTTGTGCAGTACGTCGGGCATGGGGCTTGTGCTTGGAGGGCAGAGTCTAGTGGTCCTTACTGGGCACGCAGACGCTTCTTGGGCTGACGACCAGGCTACGCAGCGGTCGTCACAGGGTTACACCTTCAGCCTTGGTTCCGGCTCTGTTTCGTGGCGGGCTACTCGCTCGTCTTCTGTTCTCGGCTCCAGTTGTGAGGCTGAGATCTACGCAGGAGCCATGGCTGCACAGGAGCTTCGCTGGCTCACCTACCTGCTGACTGACCTCGGAGAGCCGCCTCGTTCTCCTCCAGTGCTGTACGTAGACAACAAGGCCATGCTGGCCTTGTGTCGGGAGCAGCGACTGGAGCACAGAACGAAGCACATTGCTCTCCGCTAATTTCTTGCTCGTGAGCTGCAGCAGCGTGGTCAGCTGCGTCTTGCGTACGTGGCCTCTGAGGCCAACACTGCTGATATCTTCACCAAGGCGCTTGCGCCTTGTGACCATCAGCGCTTTTGTACTCAGCTGGGCCTTGTGCCTACCTTGCCTCACTTGCTCACCTCTTGACCTTGCTTGTACTGTTACATATATATATACCTGCTCTTGCTTGTCTAGCCTTTTTTATATATATGTACTCCTGCATGTGAACTGGCCTTGTGGCCTTGAACTTGTGCTCGGAATGTGTGGTGACTTTGTGATCCACCCTGAGCTTGCTTTGCTTTGCTTTGCTTGACTGGTCTTGTGACCCCTTGTTCTCCCCCACTTTGCCTATGGGGGTGTGTCAGAACATTATAGCTCATGCATATTGTGTAGGCTATAGTGGGGTAGCCCATAAGGGGTACAACCCAATTAGGGTTAGTACTTGTACCCAATTCATTCATAGTTCATCTATTTTTTCTCGTTTCTTCTCAACGGCGTGTACGGTGGCGTGCTCGGTCGGCCCCCGAGGACGTTGTCCGTAGTAGGACCCCGGTCTCGGTCGCCGTAGGATGTCGATTTTCTCGGCGAGCGCGAGGATCTCGTTGAAATTCGAGAGCCCGCGTAGCATAATTTCGTGCGATATGTCCGGCTTTAGCCCTCCGACGTAACGGTCCACCCGCTCCGCTTCGTGCATATAGCCGACTTGTTCGCATAGTGCGAGAAAGCCGCTAGTGTAATCTTGAACCGACCCGAGCTGCCGCCAAGTGCGCAGCTTCTGACGCGCCGAAATCGAAGCTGCGATCGGCTCAAAACGCGCCCGAAGCCCTGCGCACCACGCATCCCACGTGCTGTACTGGGATGTCTCGCAGAATGAACTCCAGGTGACGGCTGGGCCCGTGGGCCCGTCTTCGTGCGACGGTGGCTCGTAGGCGCGTGGCGACGTCACGATGACTCGCCACCAGTCCATGGCGGGGCCCCTCAGCAGCGAAACAGCATAGCGAATCTTCGCTGCGTCCGACTCGACGTAATTGGCGTCGAAAAACACGTTCATCGTGAAGACCGTCGACTGAACCGTCGGACCCCCACGCTGGCTCGGGTCGAAACAGGGCGGACGCTGCGGCTTGAGTGGCATTGGTGCCGTGACGGCGTATTCGCCACTTGTCGCCGCAAATTCCACGTGCCGACGGGACTCGCGGGGCTCCCGTGGGCTTGGTGCGGTCCTGTTTCTCTCCATGCCCGGCATCGAGTGAGCGGCGCCTTCACTGGCTGCTCCTGAGCGTTGTCCCACGCTGTCATTCTGTGTCTGTGTGCCGGAGGAGATGACAATCGGCTCCTCCGAATGTGCAGGTGCGTGTGTTGGCGGTGGTGCATTCACTGTCGATTGTTGGCGAGCGGAGTCGCGTTCCGCCGTGAGTGTGGCGATTTCAAGCGCCGATTCTTCGAGTTGGCGCATGAGCCGATCTAATTGCTCCTGTGTCAGTGTCGCGACGTTGAGTTCTGCCATGGCGGGGGTGTCGGGCAAGCTCAGCGAGAGCCTCTGTTGTGGCCGTGCGTGCTTACGAGAGAGCCTTACGAGCGGCGGTGCTTGATCGCTGAGAGACGTATACCCCCCCCAAAAAAATTGATAGTGGGGAAGCGAAGGTGTGGGTGCGGTCCGAGAGAAGATCGTAGGCTCTGATAACCAAGTGTTACGAGTGCAATTGAGTGAGCGAGCGAGGATTGCACTATCGAGACAAGATACAATGAGCGAAGGAATGAGCGAAGAATATATAGCGAAACTACGGTGGTAACGGTAACGTGGGAAAATGGGGTGCGCGACGGGCCTAATGCCGAGGTTTGGGGAACTGTCGAGGCGGAGGTCCGGAGCGCGGGTTACCAACCGAACCGTGTGGCTGGGTCGCATCGTGAACAGTGGCGGGAATGGTGTCGGGACGAATGTCGCGAGTGGTAACGGGATATTGTGGGGTGCTGTCAGTGTTGTACGCGCTGAGCAGGGACGTGAAGTAAGGAAAAGGAATTTTCCTTACACGATACGTAGCTACATTCACCTGATTGAGCATTATATGTTTGCGAAAGTAAAAATGCCTCTGTTTTCCAGCCTGCATGTCTGTTACACCACTATGGTTCCCTGCCTCATTTCTACGATCTATAAAACGTACGTTTTTGTAACGGTTCATGAATGATTCATGAATTGCAAATGCTGCCGCCTAGAAGCACATCGTTGTTGTAACGATCGCCCCTACGTTTTTGGGTCGATCTCCAGTGATCAATGATCAGTCGCATTCCCTGACTGTGCACAATATTTTGACAAAACCCCCTTTGTAGCATGGTTACAAACAAGTAAACCAAGTAATCAATATGCCAATCGCGACAGACGATTGATCGTCTTCTTTTTCCGCGTCCTTCAATTCTGCTTGCATTTGCTCTAAGATTTGAAACCCCAGCGTTCCTTCATCCGGGTAAACCGGCTGTCAAACTTCCTGTACTGTAGGGCCAAGCGTTCCTCAAACCATGGCTTTTGTTAGCCAGTTCCCCTTCCTGCACAACGTTGCTTTCTTCTTTCGCTGCTATTTCTTCTGTCTTCCCTAACATGTCGTGGCCTTGCAGGTATTTTTGCGGACGATAGAACTATTTTCGCGTTCTCGCCTCTTCGCAACCAAACAACTATTTTCTCCTACAGTCGGATCTTACCTCGCATGTTTGCTGCAGCTTTCCTCCTCACTTAAATCGTCCCCATGTCTCTGCCTGCGTGTGTCGGCAGATCTGCGCCCACCCAGATCGTTCTCGTCGTCCTTTCCATGTCTTTCAACGTTATCGGTCTCAACGTTCCTCCCTTCACCGTGTTCTTTTCCCAGGTTACCCATGTCTTCGTTCCGCCCGTTGCCTTGCTCACTCGTTTTCCGCACCTAGTGACGCGATGGCCTATTTCTTGGCCCGTTATCTCTATCGACGTCTGCTTCGCTGTACTGCTAAGTGAACGCACGGCTGTTTCTTCAGATTCGCATCCCACCCGTACTGCTACGCCATATGTTCCTCTTTCTCCGAGCCGCCTGTTCCCCTCCCCACGCCGTCAGATACCCCTCCGGTCCCCTCCTTGTTGTTCCCTCTGCTCTGTTCTCCTGCTGATTTTCCCCTGTGGCCACCCGGGCCATTGTCACCTCGACGTGCCATTGCTTTTGCATGGCGTTTTGACTCGGGAAGCCCCCTAAGCTCCCAGTCAACTTTTCTGCCTTGGCCTGGGCTTCCGCGCCCTCGCCCTCCCGCTTGCTCAATCGATCCTCTCGTTTTTTTTTTTTTTGGTACCACGAAATGCCCTGCTTTGGCTCGCGTGCTCATCCCCCGCTGTCACGTCATGCTCGTCTGCCCTTGCTTACGACCTCCCTTGTCGTTGCGTTGCTCCGTCTGGCCCCTCCTCTCACTTCCTCTCCTTTGCCTGCCTTGGTTAACCCGCGCTTTGTCTTGGAATCGTCCCACCTGCTTGACCTCCTTCAATCATCCCTGTGTATCGAGCCTCCGGCTGTGTAAAAATCGCACCGCATTTGCTGCGTCGGTTATGCTCGGACCCAGTGTGCTATTTCTCGCTTTCTCGCGACCAGCCTGTCCTGTCGCGTTCTATCCAGCTTTGTCGATGCCTTATGCTCCTCCTGCCCCCGGTAATATACTCCCTGAGAAGAAACGAGGAATGAGAATGACTAAGGGAAAGTTGGGTACAAATACAAACCCTAGAAAACTGTACCCCATATGTGCTACCCCACTATAGCCTACAGTAGCTCTGTCATATAAATCTGACACACCCCCATAGGCAAAGTGGGGGAGAACAAGGGGTCACAAGACCAGTCAAGCAAAGCAAAGCAAGCTCAGGGTGGATCACAAAGTCACCACACATTCCGAGCACAAGTTCAAGGCCACAAGGCCAGTTCACATGCAGGATTACATATATATATAAGGCTAGACAAGCAAGAGCAGGTGTATATATATATGCAACAGTACAAACAAGGTCAAGGGGTGAGCAAGTGAGGCAAGGTGGGCACAAGGCCCAGCTGAGTACAGAAACGCTGATGATCACAAGGCGCAAGTGCCTTGGTGAAGATATCAGCAGTGTTGGCCTGAGAGGCCACGTACGCAAGCCGCAGCTGACCACGCTGCTGTAGCTCACGAGCAAGGAAGTAGCGGAGAGCAATGTGCTTCGTTCTGTGCTCCAGTCTCTGCTCTCGACACAAGGCCAGCATGGCCTTGTTGTCTACGTACAGCACTGGAGGAGAACGAGGCGGCTCTCCGAGGTCAGTCAGCAGGTAGGTGAGCCAGCGAAGCTCCTGTGCAGCCATGGCTCCTGCGTAGATCTCAGCCTCACAACTGGAGCCGAGAACAGAAGACGAGCGAGTAGCCCGCCACGAAACAGAGCCGGAACCAAGGCTGAAGGTGTAACCCTGTGACGACCGCTGCGTAGCCTGGCCGTCAGCCCAAGAAGCGTCTGCGTGCCCAGTAAGGACCACTGGACTCTGCCCTCCAAGCACAAGCCCCATGCCCGACGTACTGCACAAGTAGCGCAACACCCTCTTCACTGCAGCCATGTGCTCCGGTCTGTGTCTCCTAGGAGCAACATAGCGTGCGAGAATGCTAAGAGGGTATGCAAGGTCAGGTCGTGTGCAGGTCATCAGGTACATGAGGTAGCCAACAAGCTCTGGGTACGGGCCACTCGACTCTACGGACTCATCCGAAGGCAGAGCTGAGAGCGAGTGGCGAGTAGGCAGAGGAGTGGCCTGAGGCGAGGAGTACGTGAAGCCGAAGCGCTGAAGGACCTGCTGCACCATGTGTGACTGAGTCAGGGTAATGGTGCGGCGTGCTCTGTCCCGGGTGATCTGCAAGCCAAGGTAGCTGCGCAGTTCACCCAGGTCTGTGCACGTGTGTCTCTTCTGCAGCTCGGACTTCACGTGGGCGAGTCCAGCAGTGTCAGCTGTGGCAAAGACCAAGTCGTCGACGTACACGAGGATGTAGAACGGCGGCAAAGAAGTGTCGGTGCGCAGAAACAGCGACGGGTCGGCAGTAGAGGGAGCAAACCCAAGAGCCGCAAGTGTAGTCCTCAGTGTGTCGTGCCACTCACGCGGTGCCTGGCGGAGACCGTAGACTGGCCGCCGGAGGCTCCACTGGGTGCCAGGAGGAAAAGACCCAGTGAAGCCAGGTGGGCGACGCAGCCAGATCTCCTCGTGCAGGCTGCCCTGCAAGAAAGCAGTGCTGAAGTCAAGAGAGTGCAGCTCGTAGTCGCGGTGAGCAGCTATGTGCAGCAGTACCCGAAGAGTGGTCATCTTCAGGGTGGGAGAGAAGGTCTGAAAGTAGTCAACTCCCTGCCGCTGACTGAAGCCACGAGCCACGTAACGCGCCTTGAAGACAGGCGGAGAACCCGGTGGCCGCTTCACCCTGAAAATCCACATGCCACTGACGATGTTCGCCCCAGGCGGGGGAACCTCGTCAACGTAGGTGCCTGTGGACTTCCAGGAAGCCATCTCTGTGTCCATAGCTGCCTGCCACTGAGAGGAGTAGGGACCCTCTATCGCCTCCGCGTAAGAGCGCGGAGTCGGGATGTCAAGTGCATCCGGGTCTCCCTCAGGGGTAAGCAGTACGGACACGAGATGAGGTGAAGCAGCAGCCAAACACTGGAACTCCTCCTGCCTGTCCTCAAGGACGTCCGTGCCAAGGGCACACTCACCCCCGACGGACGGAGGACAGACAGACTCAGACTCAGCAACAAGACTGGACGGACGCAGAGGAGCAGTGGACGGACGCAGAGACATCCGGTGCGTGCCAGGGACAGGAGGAGGACGCTGACGCGAACCACGACCACTAGCGCGAGTAGTACGGACAGGCGACGCAGGACGCGACGCAGGCTCACGACGCTCGGCAAGACCTCTAGTAGGACCAGTGTAGGGAGAAGGAGCGGGCAGTGGGGAGGCCGGCTGTAACTGTAACTGTGACAGGACAGGCTGTGGACACTCTAAGGGAGGAGGAGGACCAGTAGAAGGCGGGAGACCAAGAACCTGCTGAAGGAGCGGAACGAAGTACGGCCGAGGCCGCGCGGCGACTCCAGACACAGCAGGGACAGCACCAGTACCCCCAGCGGCAACACCAGCGCCAGCAGCACCTCCAGCTCCAGTACCTCCAGCAGCACCAGGAGCACCCCCAGCAGGACCGCCTCCAGGACCGACAGCAGTAGCCTCAGCGTCAACACCCTCAGCAGCTCCAGCTCCAGTCGTACCCGTAGGCCCAGCAGCTCCAGTACTCCCAGTACGAGCACCTCCGGGACCCGCGGCACCAGCACCCTCAGTAGCCGAAGAACCTCCAGCACCAGCAGCACGCCTCCAGCGCCGGGCAAACCACTCGCGCAGCTCCTGTGGAGAGAGTGGCTCCCGCCGAGACGAAGCACCCGGAGAACCTCCAGGCTCAGCACCGCCAGACGCCACACAAGCAGGCCCAGCTCCCTCAGGCTCCGCACCCCCAGGCTCAGCACCTCCAGGCATAGCACCCCCAGGCTCAGCACCCCCAGGCTCAGCACCCCCAGGCTCAGCACCCCCAGTAGTAGCACCTCCAGGCTCAGTACCCCCAGGCTCAGCACCCCCAGTAGTAGCACCCTCAGGCTCAGCACCCCCAGGCGTAGCACCCACACGCTCAGCATCCCCAGAGGCAGCACCCCCAGGCTCAGCACCCTCAGCAGCACCAGAGTCACCAGTAACCTCGACAGGCTTGACTGCGTCTACCTGGGACACACCTGAAGGGGCAGGACCCTGAGGGGGGAGGGGGTCTACCGGGGGGGGACCTGGCACAAGGAAGAGCGGTGGTGGGGGGAGGGACGGAGTGCGGTAGGGGAAGAGGCGGTAGTAGGGGACCGACTCGTCAAACGTGACGTCCTGGGAGGACAGAACACGGCGAGAGGTGGGGTGGTAGAACTGCCACCCTGGCGCGTCAGGGGGGAAGCCAAGAAAGACGCAAGGAGCAGCACGAGGGGACAGCTTGTCCGCAGACAAGTCGCGGACAAACGCCCGAGATCCCCAGACACGGAACGCAGACGCATCGCCAACCTTCCCCGTCCACAGCAAAGCTGGGGAGGTCTCCGGCCTGGAGACCCTAGGGTGAAGGTTGATCTGATGCGCCGCGTACCGAACCGCAAACGGCCACAGAAAATGGGGGGCAGCCGCATGCATCATGGACGTACGGGCGACGTCCATGACCATGCCAATGCGGCGCTCAGCAATCCCATTTTGCTGTGGAGAGTCCGGAAGCGTGAAGGTCTGGCGGATGCCTCGTGCACGACAGTAGGCTCGCAGAAGGCCAGAGGAGAACTCTCCACCTCTGTCAGAGTGCAGACGCAGAACAGGAAAGTCCGAGCCGAAGCTCTGCCTAAGCTGGAGACGAGCTGCGCGGATCCAGTCGATCAACACCTCAGTGACATCACCCTTGCTGCGCAAGGGGAAGACTGTGGTGTAACGCGAGTAGTCGTCAACCACCAGCAGGAAGTAGCGCTCGTGACCCTGTCCACGGACGCGGGCCGGGCCCCACACGTCCATGTGAAGCGTCTGCAGCGGGGCCTCTGTCGGAGGAAACTGGGAGGAGTGAGGGGCAGCCCCCTGCCGCCCCTCGACACAGGGGACGCAGGTAGGGCCAGGCCCCGGAGGAAGGGGAGGGAGGGACCGGGGAAGACCAGAGACAAGGACACGGGAGGCCATGCCTCGGAGACGAAGCAGGGAGGGGTGACCAAGGCGGTGGTGCCAGAGGAGAGTCTCGTGAGACAAGAGGCGACACGAACAGGGGGCAGACTCAGGACCAGACCTGGACGCTGCAGCAAACACCTGACCCGACGCAGCTACCTGACCAGACTCAGTGACTGGAGGAGACGCAGTGGTCAGGGTGTACAGGCTCGACCCCGGCCGACGTGTAAACGTGGCCAGGTGTCGGCCAGTCCGAGCGTCCGTGCAGTGGGTCACCCGCTGACTCGCAGGAGTGAACTGGTGAACCCCCGCATCCTGTAGGTCAGCACCACTCACCAAGTTCGTAGAGAACGAGGGGAGGTAAAGACCAGACAGGGTGCCAGAGGGGGCCGCCGGACACGGGCGGACAGCGGAGAAGTGAGCAAGGACAGGACCCTCAGAGGGGTCTGCCAGAGAGACCGCAACTGGCCGGCCAAGCGGCGTGAGTGTGGTGCGGTCTCGAAAGAAGGAGCGAGAAGCCCCCGAGTCAAGGGTGAAGGTGTGGGAGGCCGAAGCCGACGCAGAACCTGAGAGAGCAGACTCACCAGCACCTGAGGGAGCAGACGCACCTAGAGCAGCAGCCTCGCTAGCACCTAGAGCAGCAGCCTCACCAGTACCTAGAGCAGCAGTCTCAATGCCCGGGTCGGGCGGAAAACACCGGTAACAGTCACCCTCATCACTAATAGTCACAGTATACATAGCAGCAAGAATAGCATCAAAGTCAGGGTCAAAGACAGCGACACCCGCCCTAGACAGCTCACCCCAGCGGGGGATCTCAGTGGCCTCAGGGAACTGGTGACGCCAAGCGTCCGTCAGGCGGCCAAAGCAGCGCTGGGTGGAGTGCGCACCCCCGCACTGGTCACCCGCGCGGTCGCCGGTGCGGAGGACGTAGGTGCACGGACCAGTACCCCCACCCCGCTGGCGTGCAGCGTACCACTCACGGAGCTGCTGAGGGGGGGGGATGTCACGAGTGCGCTGCTGCTGCTGCTGCTGCTGGCGCTGACCACCACCGGAGCCGACCCTCTGCGCAGCGCCACCCCGACCAGCTCCACCTCCTCCGCCGCCGCCTCCTCCACCGCCGCTACCTCCGCTCCCACCGCCACCGCCGCCGCCGCCTCCGCCTCCACGGCCGCCACCGACACCTCCACCCCCACCACCACCCCCACCGCCACCCCCACCCCCTCCACTGCCTCCACCGCCGCCTCCACCGCCCCCGCTAGCTCCTCCAGTGCCCCTGCCCCCCTTGCCCTTGCCAGGGCGGCGTCTCCCGCTAGGGGTAGACGCCGCACCGACCGACTCAAGCCCAACGAGGTCGGCCGCAGCAGCAGAGGCAACAGAGGGCAAAAGGGGGGAGGGGGAACACCCCTCAAAGATGGGGGTGCGAGGGTCACCACGAGAGGCTCCTACAGCGACTATGCTCTTCTCTGCTGCTAGGAGGGACTTCTCGAGGAGGTCAACGGTGAGAGTGGTGGGGCAAACTGAGAGGAAGTGGTCCCTGACTACGCTAAGGGAGTCAGGGAGCCGGGTGACTATGTAGTAGAGGGTGATGTACATGGGGGGGGGGGTTCTTGGCGCAGAACTCAGCAGGAAGCGCAGCGCGGTAGCGAGTGTCACTAGTGCGGAGGTGCGTAATGAGGTCAGCGACTGTGGGAAAGGCAGCAAGGTCAGGGAAGAGGTACGGTAGCATGAGGCGGCTCAGTGCAGCAGTGGCAGGGGAGGAGTAGCGCGCAACTACAGCGTCGTACAAGGTGTGAGCACTCTTGTACTGGCTAAAGTGCGCACGCTCAGAGGTAGGCAGGTGGCGACGCACAGCAAGACGTGCAGCAGCATCGCGCGTGGCCCACTGTGAGCGAACAGTGGCGTCAGCATCAGCAGCGGGGGCAGGGGAGGCACCAGAAGTGAGGTCAAAGAGGGAGAGGCCGTCTGCTCTGTCGCACTGTAAGAAAAGCTGCAGGTCATCTATCCAGACGTCAAAGTCAATGGCCCGACCCTCAGCGTCAAAAGCGAGGACACTAGGGGTAGCCATGACAGCAGTAGACTAGCAGCGCAAACAGTAGGGTGAGGGCAGTGCTGTGAAAGAGGCGCTGCTCTTACCGGACAGGGCGGCTCGGGTGGCTCGGCTGCAGGGCGGCTCGGCGGCTCGGCTGCTGGGCGGCTCGGCGGCTCGGCTGCAGGGCGGCTCGGCGGCTCGGCTGCTGGGCGGCTCGGCGGCTCGGCTGCTGGGCGGCTCGGCGGCTGGGCGGCTCGGCTGCTTGGCGGCGCGGCGGGGCCGCTGAGAGGGCGGGGTCCGAGGCCGCTGGGAGGAGGCGGCGAGGCCGCTGAGAGGAGGCGGCGGGGCCGCAGGTAGGTGGCGGGGCCGCTAGTAGGTGGCGGGGCCGCAGGTAGGTGGCGGGGCCGCGGGTAGGTGGCGGGGCCGCTGGTAGGTGGCGGGGCCGCAGGTAGGTGGCGGGGCCGCTAGTAGGTGGCGGGGCCGCAGGTAGGTGGCGGGGCCGCACAGGTAGGTGGCGGGGCCGCACAGGTAGGTGGCGGGGCCGCGGAGGGCGGCGACGAGCCGTAGGGGGCCGTGAGGGGCCGTGGGAGGGGCCGTAAGGGGCGTAAGGGGCCGCGCGAGGGGCCGTAAGGGACGGCGCGAGGGGCCGTAAGGGGCGGCACGAGGGGCCGTAAGGGCGGCGCGACGGGCGCGACGGGCCGTAAGGGCGGCACGAAGGGCCGTAAGGGCGGCGCGAAGGGCCGTAAGGGGCGGCGCGACGAGCCGTGAGGGGGCCGCTAAGGGCAACGCGACGGGGCCGTGAGGGGCCTAGCGAGGGCGCGACGGTAGGGAGAGCACACAGGGCGCGACTCGGGCCTGAGCGAAGCGCGCTCCGAGCAGGAAAAAAAAATTTCGTGGTGGTGGGCCCTAGGAATAGTTCCCACTAGGGAACCTGCTCGATACCATGAGAAGAAACGAGGAATGAGAATGACTAAGGGAAAGTTGGGTACAAATACAAACCCTAGAAAACTGTACCCCATATGTGCTACCCCACTATAGCCTACAGTAGCTCTGTCATATAAATCTAACACTCCCCTCACTTTCAACTCACGCCCTCACCCTTCCGCCCTCCTGCCCATTTGTCCCCGACCTGTTTCTTCCCCCCTCGCCAAGCTGGCGTGTCTCCCTTACCGACCTCCCAAGAGTCGCTCCTCCACTTCCTCGTCCTCCATTTTTCGTCCTCCCTGCCCATCGTTCTCATGTCGCCCCGCTTTGGTCGTGACCTATTGCCTGTTCGACTTGTCCCCTGCACTCTCCTCTTCCTCGCTTTACGCGGACATCTCTCTCTCTGATCCCCCGCCTTGGTCGGACCCCACCCTGTCCCCTGCGCAGTGTCCTGAGTACCCAGGCGGCCTTCAGCTCCAGATGGTCGTATGTTACTCTCCTTATCCCAGCAGCCAAGAAACTTCTTGGCACGAGACGAGAGTCTTTATCCTCCCGTTGCAGCCTCCAAACTCGCGCGTTCTAAATCATGCAGACTAGTGACATACCGTCATACCCCGGAGAGTAGCGCATATGCGCTTATATTAAATTTATTTTTTTGAGGGGGGGCGCTTGTAATTGAGTAACGGCCATAAGCGCCGGCGCTTTTATGAAGGCAAAACTGAATTTCACTGTCAAGCATATCATTCTGAAGCCCTCAATAAGGCGAATACAACACTGTACCATGCGCGCGCGCGGCGTAACTTGCCGCACAAAACCCGTCCCGGTGCAATGTGTTGGAAACAATTGATTTAAGCGCCTCTGTCGTGTCGAAACACCAAGACAGAAGCGAAGCAGATCATATCGAAACATCAGCAAGTCAACCCTCGAAGGTTGAACAACTGCTGGAGGTTATGCGAAAGTCAAAGGTCAGCGACCTTTGACCTGACAGGTACAGCGCGACAGCAAGGACAAACAACTGACTCGCTATTGAGTAGTTGCCCAAGTCGTCACTGTATCGAACCGCAATAGCAATGGTAAAACGGTTATTAGTTATAACCTTTCATATTCCCTTGTATTCTTATAAAAGCTTGTATCTCTTTGTTATTAATCAATCAACTTTGCCCTCACATAGCAGCGCAAGGTGGTTCACAAGTCTTTCATTAAACGCTTCCGCTATTACATTGTCCTACCCTGAATTTAGTCCTGCAAAGATCCTAAGGGCTTTTTTCAGCCCAACATGGTATGAGAGCAGTCAGGACAAATTCAACTACGATCAAGATATATACAACATCACAAGACATGGCAACGCAGAAGGAGAGAAGCTCCTCTAACGGCTCTCCCGGTACTACTCCTACTCCACCTCCTGCCTCTGGCCTACAGACAGAGGAGGGTACGGCAACAAGACCAAGAACAACGTCTTCAGAAACTACCGCAAATCAAGCTGCGGCCTTCGATCCAGACATGATGGAGAAGTTCTTCTCCTTCATGTCCTTCTACGAACAACACCAGCAAGGGGCACCTGCACAGTCAAACAACAGCAACAACAACAACGCAACGCCAATGAGTCTCGACGGATCATCCTACGCACGCGGAAATCAACAGCAACAACCTACCTTTGCTCCGTACGAGCCCCAGCGTGGCTCCGTCAGCTTTATGCCACACCCGCAGCCCGCATCTGGACAAGAGAAGACACTGGACGCACTTCAAGTTCAGTCGCAGTTCGCACACGTCTTAAAACTGCAAACGACAAGGCCTTTCGACGGAAAGGATTTCTTTACCTGGTCATTCGAGTTCGAGTTAATGATGGAAGGCGCACAGATCCTTGGCTTCTTCGACGGGTCCCTGCCATATCCAACACACGGCACACAGTACGACAAGCAGCAATACACGTATCAGTCAATGATGGCGTACACAATACTGCTAAGAAACATCACTCCGAATCAGCAGCAGAATATACGGTCTTACCGGGAATACGACAACTCTGCAGAACTCGCGTACAACCACCTGAAGAACCTGTATCAAGCAACAGACAGCGTCAATCAAAGTCGGTTAATGGGGCAACTAACAACAGTCGAAATGAAACCAGGCGAAAAGGGAATGGCGTATATCAGCTGTTGTCGCGAATTGCGCGACAAACTCCTTCGATGCGGAGGGTCGATTTCAGAAGACGCCTTCGTCACAGTCATCATCGGCGGCCTTGGTCCTCAGTGGCGCTCCACCCGCGCCATACTCCGAGCCCACGGAAAAATATCAGAAGCAGCACTCTGCGCCGAGATCCACGCTGAGCAGCAAGATATGGATTGTCAAACATTAATCACATAGCCTGTTTAGGCTGTAGTGGGGTAGACACTATGGGGTACAGTTTGTTAGGGTTTCCTATTTGTACCCAACTCATTTCCTAGTCAATCATTCATTCCTCAATTCTTTCACATGGTATAGAGCTAGTTCAATTTTCCTAAGGGCCCACCACTAATTTTTTTTTTTTTTTCCTACTTGCCCGACGCGCGCGTCGCGCCTGCCCTTCGCGGCCCGTAGTGGCCCCCCCTTTCACGGCCCGTAGAGGCCCCTTTGCGGCCCGTAGCGGCCCCTTCACGGCCCGTAGAGGCCCCCCCCCCTGTAACGGCCCGTAGCGGCCCCTGCGCCTGCCCTTAGGGCCAGCGCCGGCGCCCAAAGTCGCCGCGTCGCGGCCCGGCCCGGCGCCCCGTCGCCCCGTCGCCTGGTGCCCCGTCGTCCCGGCTCGGCCCTCCACGGCCCCCCTCGTCGCCCCCCCCCCCCCCCCCCCCCCCCCTGTTGCGGCCCCCTGTCGCGGCCCCCCGTCGTGGGCCCCTCGTCTCGGCCCTGCCCCGTCGCCCGGCGCCGCCCCTGTCTCGGACCTGTCGCGGCCCTGCCCCGACCCTGTCGCGGCCCTGTCGCGGCCCTGCTACGACCCAGCCCCGGCCCTCCTCCGGCCCTGTCGCGGCCCTGTTCCGGCCCTGCCCCGGCCCTCCCCCGGCCCCGTCGCAGCCCTGCCCCGACCTGTCGCGGCCCTGCGCCGGCCCTGTTGCGGCCCCGTCGCAGCTCTGCCCCGGCCCTGCCCCGGCCCTGCCCCGGCCCTGCCCCGACTCTGCCCCGGCCCTGCTCCTGCACTGCCGCGGCCCGGCCCCGGCCCTGCCCCGGACCTGTCGCGGCCCGGCTCCGGCCCTGCCCCGGACCTGTCGCAACCCTGCCTCGACCCTCCCCCGGCCCTGCCCCGGCCTAGCCCCTGGTAAGAGCATCGCCGGGCCGAGTCGCGCTGCCGAGCCGCACCGCTCTGCCGAGCCGCCCTGCCGAGCCGCCCTGCCGAGCCGCGCGTCGCTTCGCCGAGTTGCACTCCTGCTGCTGCTAGCCTGCTGCTGCTCCTGTCATGGCTAGTCCTAGTGTTCTTACCTTTGATGCTGAGGGTCGAGCGGTTGACTTCGATGTCTGGCTAGATGATCTGCAGCTTTTCCTACAGTGCGATAGCAAGGATGGTCTCTCACTGTTCGATCTCACGTCTGGCGCCTCTACTGCCCCTGCTGCTGATGCTGACAGTACTGTTCGTTCGCAGTGGCTCACGCGCGATGCTGCTGCCCGTCTTGCTGTGCGTAGTCACCTACCGTCTACTAAGCGCGCGCACTTTAGTCAATACAAGAGTGCTAAGACTCTGTACGACGCTGTAGTTGCACGCTACTCTTCCCCTGCCACTGCTGCGCTTAGCCGCCTCATGCTACCGTACCTGTTCCCTGACCTCGCCGCTTTTGCCACAGTCACTGACCTCATTACGCACCTGCGCACTAGTGACACTCGCTACCGCGCTGCACTTCCTGCTGAGTTCTGCGCAAAGAACCCCCCCCCCCCAATGTACATCACCCTCTACTACCTAGTCACCCGACTCCCTGACACTCTTCGCTCGGTCAGGGACCACTTCCTCTCTCTTTGCCCTACCACCCTCACAGTTGACCTCCTCAAGGAGCGCCTCCTTGCAGCAGAGACTAGTATTACCGCTGTAGGAGCCTCTCGTGGTGACCCCCGTACCCCTTTCTTTGAGGGGTGCTCCCCCGTTCCTCTTTTGCCCTCCGTTGCCTCTGCTGCTGCTGTCGACCTTGTTGGCACCGAGTCGGTCAGCGCTTCGTCTGCTCCTAGTGAGAGGCGCCGCAACAGCAAGGGCAAGCGGGGCAAGGGCGCTGGAGGAGGTGGTGGGGGAGGCGGTAGTGGCGGTGGAGGCGGAGGAGGGGGTGGGGGTGGGGGTGGTGGCAGAGGTGGGGGCTTCGGTGGCAGCGGTGGAGGTGGAGGCGGTGGTGGTGGTGGCGGTTGGGGTGGAGGAGGCGGAGGCGGCGGCGGCGGAGGTGGAGCTGGTAGAGGCGGAGCTGTGCAGCGGGGACCCCAGCACCAGTCACGCTCTCGTGAGACCCCGTCGCCCCAGCATCTTCGTGAGTGGTACGCAGGGCGCCAGGGGTCTGGGGGTGCTGGTCCCTGTGCCTACGTCCTGCGCACAGGCGACCGCACTGGAGAGCAGTGTGGTGGCCAGCACGCCACCCAGCGCTGCTTCGGTCGCCTGACAGACGCCTGGCGTACCCAGTTCGCTGACGCTACTGAGATCCCTCGCTGGGGTGATCTGCTCAAGTCGGGTGTAGCTATCTTTGATCTTGACTTTGATGCTATTCTTGCTGCCATGTATGCTGTGTCTATTAGTGCTGAGGGTGACTGTTACGTGCGTGTTCCGCCTGACCCGGGCATTGAGGCTGCTGCTCTAGGTGCTCGTGAGTCTGCTGCTCCAGGTGCTAGTGAGTCTGCTGCTCTAGGTGCTGGTGAGTCTGCTCTCTCAGGTACCGCGTCGGCTCAGGTCTTGCACACCTTCACCCTCGACTCGGGTGCTTCCCGCTCCTTCTTTCGAGACCGCACCACCCTTACGCCGCTCAGTCGGCCGGTTGCGGTCTCCCTGGCAGACCCCTCTGGGGGTCCTGTTCTTGCTCGCTACTCCACTGTCCTCCCGTGTCCGGCGGCCCCGTCCGGCTCCCTGTCTGGTCTCTACCTCCCCTCGTTCTCTACGAACCTGGTGAGTGGTGCTGACCTTCAGGATGCCGGGGTTGACCAGTTCACTCCTACGAGTCAGCGAGTGACCCACTGCATGTGTGCTCAGACGGGCCGCCACTTGGCCACGTTTACCCGTCGACCGGGGTCGAGCCTGTACACACTGACCACAGAGTCTCCCCCGGTTGCTGCGTCTGGTCAGGTAGCTGCGTCGAGTCAGGTGTTTTCTGCAGCGTCTCGGTCAGGTCCTGAGTCTGCCCCCTGCTCGTGTCGCCTCCTGTCCCACCAGACCCTCCTCTGGCACCACCGTCTTGGTCAACCCTCCTTGCCTCGTCTCCGAGGCATGGCCTCCCGTGTCCTTGTCTCTGGTCTCCCCCGGTCCCTCCCTCCCCGTCCCCGGGGCCTGCCCCTACCTGCGTTCCCTGCGTCGAGGGGCGGCAGCGCGCCGCTCCTCACTCCTCCGAGTTTCCCCCGACAGAGGCTCCGCTGCAGACTCTCCACATGGACGTGTGGGGCCCAGCCCGCGTCCGTGGACAGGGTCACGAGCGTTACTTCCTGCTGGTGGTTGACGACTACTCGCGTTACACCACAGTCTTCCCCTTGCGCAGCAAGGGTGAGGTCACTGAGGTGTTGATCGACTGGATCCGCGTTGCTCGTCTCCAGCTCAGAGAGCGTTTCGGCTCGGACTTTCCTGTTCTGCGTCTGCACTCCGACAGAGGCGGAGAGTTTTCCTCCGACCTTCTGCGAGCCTTCTGTCGTGCGGAGGGCATCCGCCAGACGTTCACGCTTCCGGCCTCTCCACAGCAAAATGGGATTGCTGAGCGCAGCATTGGCATGGTCATGGATGTCGCTCGTACGTCCATGATCCATGCGGCTGCTCCCCATTTTCTGTGGCCGTTCGCGGTTCAGTACGCGGCGCATCAGATCAACCTTCAGCCCCGGGTCTCCCTGCCGGAGACCTCCCTACTCTGCGGTGGACGGGGAAGGTTGGTGATGCGTCTGCGTTCCGTGTCTGGGGATCTCGAGCTTTCGTCCGAGACTTGTCTGCGGACAAGCTGTCCTCCCGTGCTGTTCCTTGCGTCTTCCTCGGCTTCCCCCCTGACGCGCCTGGTTGGCAGTTTTACCACCCCACCTCGCGTCGTGTTCTGTCCTCCCAGGACGTCACGTTTGACGAGTCGGTTCCGTACTACCGTCTCTTCCCCTACCGCACTGCCCCCCTCCCCCCCCCGCCGCTCTTCCTCGCGCCCGGTCCCCCCCCGGTAGACCCCCTCCCCCCTCAGGGTCCTGCCCCCTCAGGTGTGTCCCAGGTAGACGCAGTCGAGCCTGTCGAGGTAGCTGTTGACTCTGGTGCTTCTGGGGGTGCTGAGCCTGAGCGTGCGGAGCCTGGGGGTGCTGGGTCTGGGGGTGCTGAGCCTGAGCGTGCGGAGCCTGGGGGTGCTGCTTCTGGGGGTGCTGAGCCTGAGCGTGCGGAGACTAGGGGTGCTGAGCCTGGGGTTGCTGAGAGTGGGGGTGCGGAGCCTGTTGGTGCTGGACCTGGAGGTCCTTCGGGTGCTTTGTCCCGGCGGGAGCTTCCCTCTCCACAGGAGCTGCGCGAGTGGTTTGCTCGGCACTGGAGCCGTGCTGTTGGAGCTGGGGGTGCTGCCGGTGCTGGAGGTTCTGCTGCTGCTGGAGGTACTGGAGCTGGAGGTGCTGCTGGAGCCGGTGCTGGAGGTTCTGCTTCTGCTGGGGGTGCTGGAGCCACGGGTCCCGGAGTTGCTCGTACTGGAGGTACTGGAGCTGCTGGGCCTGGTGGTGCTCCTGGTGCTGGAGCTACTGGTGGAGCTGGAGCTGGCGGTGCTGCCGGAGTGGGTGCTACTGGAGGTACTGGAGCCGGAGCTGCTGTGTCTGTCGGTGGTCCTGCAGGAGCTGGAGCTGCTGGAGGTACTGGAGCTGGTGGTGCTGCTGGAGTTGGAGCTGACGCTGGGGGTGCTGGTGTTGTCCCTGCTGGTTCTGGAGGTGCTGCGCGGCCGCAGCCGTACTTCGTTCCGCTCCTTGAGCAGGTTCTTGGTCTTCCGCCTTCTTCTAGTCCTGCTCCTTCCTTAGCGTGTCCACCGCCTGTCCAGTCCGAGTCTCTGTTACAGCTGGCCTCCCCTCTCCCTGCTCCTTCTCCCTACGCTGGTCCTACTGGAGGTCTTGCTGAGCGTCGTGAGCCTGAGTCGCGTCCTGTGTCACCTGTTCGTCCTGCTCACCCTAGTCGTCGTGTTCCACGTCAGCGTCCTCCTGCGGTCCCGGGCACGCATCAGATGGCACTGCGTTCTTCCACTGCGTCACAGCGTGTCCCTTTGCCGTCTCCTCCAGAGTCCTCTCTTCCTGCTCTTGCTGACCCAGATTCTGACTCCCTTAGTGCTGCCAGTCCTACTGTCACGCGTTTCCTAGCCACTGCTGTCACTGACCCTTCCTTTGAGTCCGCTGCTGCGTCTGCCTTAGTTGCCGAGCTTGTCGACTTTGCTGCTCACTGTCGTCTAGACTACGCCACTAGTCTTGTTGCTGAGTCTGCGTCTGTCTGTCCTCCGTCGTACCCGCAGGCCCAGCAGCCCCTGTCGTGGCCGCTCCAGATCTGTACCCGCAAGCTCAATCATTCATTCCTCAATTCTTTCACATGGATCTGCAAGAAGAACGACACAACAAGAAGGCATTAGTACCCGAATTCGCATTCCACACTCAACGGCGCTACAACAACAACAACTATCGGCATCAACCGAAACCAGTACCTCCGTTCTGTCACCTTTGCAAGACGTCAGGCCACCCCCGTACACGCTGCCCAAATCGGCCGCTTCGCCCTTCAAGCAGTCAAGTCGCCTCAACGCAAGCAAATTCGACCTCTCAAGTACAAGACTCAACAACATCGACGGGACAACCTGCGCAAGGAACAAGAAACATCGTCAGTTGCATGACACGGTTGACCGACTCCTGCATCACAGAGTCACCACCACATTACTCACCAGAAGAGCAACTCGACAACAGCACGCCTCGCCGCGAGTCACTTCAACCAAATCCAACGTATGCAGCCATCGCTCAAAGCGAGCCGTCCGGGAAAGATACGTGGTTCTTAGACAGCTGCTGCGGACAGCATATGTGCTCTTCAGGACGCTTTGTTCAACGTGAACACCAACTTCAACGCGAGGTCGTCATCACCGTCGCCAACAATCAGAATCTGCGCACACGACGACAAGGCGTAGTGCAACTTCAGTCACGGGAAACAAACGTCATACTGCAAATGTCGAAGGTTTTAATAGCAGAAGGACTCGGTTACAACCTACTGAGCGTCAGCCAACTGATGGCGAAGGGCATACACCTCGAAGCAGACAGCACCACTCAGGAGTTTAAATTATACCACGGCAAGGGCGGTCTATACATCGGAAAGGCGGTCTTGAAAAACAACGTATTCGTCCTCGATTTTGTCCCAGATCTCGGCACCGCTGACAGCGACGGGATCGTCACCTTCACCTCCTGGACACACCCACCAGATCTCGACCCCGACTTCAGTCCAGAAGGCTTCTGGTACTTGCACACCATCCCTGAGGCAGAACGAACAAGAGCATTAGCAACAATTCAACACTCGGCAGCAGAAAAGACAACATCGGCAGCAGCAGAAACAACACCGGCAGCAGCAAAGACAACATCAGCAGCAGCAGCAGTAACATCGACACCAATCGCCGGTCCTTCAACTGCATCGGCTCAAATCGACGACACTCCACCAACTCCTGCGCAGCAGTTCAACCCAACATCACGGGAAGTACATCGAAGCGCAAACTTCACCGCAAGCTTCTACTCCAACTCCGACTTGTATCATCGCTCACCCGGAAATCGCGCTGGCGAAGACATCTGGCATGCACGAATGGGACATCCAAGTAACACGGTGTTAAACAACACAATCAGAGCAGGAGTACTCGACAAAGATTCACTGCTTCTAACCGATGGAAGCGAACTTCGACGAGCTCGTGGAACGTGCTTTACCTGCCCCGAAGCAGACTTACCGCATCGACCATTCGCTTCTCACCACAACCCTAGCGCACCAGCTTACGCACCACTTGAGAAAGTGTACAGCGACATCCTGTACAATCGCGAACCTGGACAAGGAGCATACAGCTATACCATCACGTTCATCGATGCCGCCACGCGTTACGTTTGGCACCTTAATCTTCCGAGCAAGGACATGGCTTTCGAGGCCTTCGTCGCTTGGCTCCCAGTAGCAGAACGAGAATCGGGCGTGAAACTAAAAAGCTTTCAGTCAGACGGAGGAGGAGAATACACCTCCCAGAGGTTCAAGCAGTACTTGGCAGAAAGAGGAATCAAGAAGCTCATCTCGCTTCCTTACGCCCATCAACAGCAAGGCGTGGCAGAGCGGATGAATCGAACTCTCCAGAACACCATGCGCAAATTACTGCGTGGCATGCGACTGCCCAATCACCAGTCGCCTGAAGCGATGGACCACGCCGTCATGCTGCACAACTTGCTTTCGTCGTCATCACTACCGAACAACGCATCACCGCACCTGCTGTGGACAGGAAAACAGGGCAGCACAAAAATGTTAAGAGTTTTCGGCTGCATGGTACAGTATCGCCCACACACTGCAAGAGCCGGAAGATTTTCTCAACGCGCACAGTGGGGACTACACCTGGGCATTGAAAGAAATTACAACGCGTGGAAGATTTTCGACATCCACTTCAAAGAAACAGTAGCAGCACGTGACGTCATTTTCTACGAGCGACTCACCCTTCCGACGTATCTTGCCAACCTGGAAGAAGATCGGGACCCCACAGGTGGCTTCCGTGGTGATCGAGCCTTCGCCTCGGCAGCAGACGAAGCTGACTGGGACGAGCAGAACGTGGATAACGCCTCAGAAGAAGCAGGACCACTCCCATACTGCTCCGTGCCTATCCCGATGGACGACGAAAATCCTCGCGAAAGCGTCAACACCGAAACCTATTTCGACTTCGCCGACACCGGTTACGTTACACCTGCAGAAGTCAACACCAACGAAGCAGAACGCATAGGGCCCAACTTCATACCTGACCCAGAAACAGGTGACGAAGCAGCTTATCCCACGGACACAACTCTCCCCCGCTACACACAGAGTGGCCTCCAGATACTCGGTCTCGTCACCGCGGTCCACGGTACAGAGATTCCTAAGGAGCCTGCCACAGTTCAGCAGGCTCTGGAGGGGGAGCATAGGGAAAAATGGCGTGAAGCCATGGACAAGGAACTGAAAGCACTACAGGAGCGCAACACCTGGAAAGTTGTCCCTATCGGGGTGGCACGAAACAAGACAATACTCACCGGGAAGTGGGTCTTCCGTGTGAAGACGAAAGCAGACGGCACCATTGACAAGTTCAAGGGGAGTGTTGGAAACAACTGATCTAAGCGCCTCTGTCGTGTCGAAACACCAAGACAGAAACAAAACAGATCATATCGAAACATCGGCGAGTCAACCCTCGGAGGTTGAACAACTGCTGGAGGTTACGCGAAAGTCAAAGGTCAGCGACCTTTGACCTGACAAATACAGCGCGACAGCAAGGACAAACAACTGACTTGCTATTGAGCAGTTGCCCGAGTCGTCACTGTATCGAACCGCAACAGCAATGGTAAAACGGTTATTAGTTATAACCTTTCATATTCCCTTGTATTCTTATAAAAGCTTGTATCTCTTTGTTATTAATCAATCAACTTTGCCCTCACATACCAGCGCAAGGTGGTTCACAAGTCTTTCATTAAACGCTTCCGCAATTACATTGTCCTACCCTGAATTTAGTCCTGCAAAGATCCTAAGGGCTTTTTCAGCCCAACACAATGCACGTGCCAAAACCTGCCGTGTGGCCCATTCAGGTTGGCATGCGCTGCCAGCAGACCCCTAGATTCGTTTTGAGGCACGCTAATCGATCAGCGTGCACCCCTGTTGGAACTCTGTGAGTCAGCGTGGCCCCAAAATTTTAGGCTGAAAAATCAGACAACTCAAAGTTTTTTAGGCTGAATTTTCAGAGTTAGCTGTAAAACTTTCATAAAAAACACAATAAAACATGTCACATATCTGAGTCAGAGTCTGAACCTCTACCGGAGCACGCTCGACCTCTACAGCCTCCTTCCGAGCCCTTGAAGGCTCCCTGTCTCTTGGAGTAGAGCGGTCGTGTTTGCAGGGAAGGTGGGGTGGGGTGGGTGTTTGTGGTGCCGTACGAGGCGTAGCGTAGCGCGCTGAGACTGAGAGCCATGCGTTGGCAACGATTCTTGCCAGCACTGCCTGCTGCGCAACCCTGATTGGCCGCTTTGCTGTACCAACGCGACAGTGCGGGGCATCGCAGGGGTAAACTTGATTTCTCGCCCGTGATTGACAGTGTTACCGGTAATCATACAGGCTGGCGGAAATCCCTGTATTGCCGGATTCAGTGTGCACCCCCGATACAAGGCTAAGGGCCCAGCCTACACTCGTAAAATTAGGCTGAAATTTCAGTCAAGTCATAAAAAAAAACTCTGAAAAATCAGACAAGGTACAAAAAAAAAACTTTGAGTTCAGCCTAGGTACCAAAAGAAAGTCTGAACGAACTCTGAATCAGGGTAAAAAGTCTGATATCTAGGGCCCTGGCTGCCAGACAGGAGCATCTCGGCAGAACCATCTATAACGTGATGGAATCTGCCGTGCCAGCGCAACATGGATGGTGCCCCCAACCCTCCTCTGCGGGTTGAGGCAGGGGTGTACTCGTCTCTCATCGACGAGGACCCCGAGCCACAAACCAGAAGGGGTCCCCTTCAATCTCTCATTTCAACACCCATTCTTGCAGTTTTTGATTCATTCTTCTTTTTCTCGCCCGCCTGGCTGCGGAAGCCATGGCGGAATTCACATGCACTCATTTTCTCTTCAAGAAAAAACCTTCCAGTAGGCCCGCGTACCGTGTTACAGCTGACGGGTGGTATAGCCGCATACCACCAGACCCTCCAGAGCCACCACAGCCTCCTGCGCCTCATGCGCCGCCTGCTCCTCCGGCTCCTCCAGCACCTCCGGCTCCCCCTGCTCCTCCTGATCCTCCGTGTCCGGTGGCCCCTCACGTCACCGACAACCACCCCGTGCTCACGCTCCTGCTCCCATCGGCGTTCGACGAGTATCTGTCAGAACCGGATTCTAACAAGGGCCCCGATGTTTACGTAGATGCTCCAACGCCAGCACCACGTTGGGGCCAGCCAGAAAACTGCATGTGGGACGAATCTGCAGTCGGCGCTGACGACGACGTGCAAGACGCCGAGGAAGATTGGCGTGCTGAGGGCGACACCGGTGCCGAGGGTGGCACTGAGACCGACACCGAGGCCGCTACTGAGGCCGGCACTGCTGAGGATGTGTTTCCTGAGGGTGCGCCGGGCGGTGATGACGACGACGGCGTCGAATACTGGTCACGCGATGGCCTCCCCGAGAAACTCCCGATACCAACTTATCCTCTACGTAATCGAAAGCGACCTCACCCTTCTTCACAGAACCGTGATTCTCGCCCCCCCTCTCCTAGGCACAAGCCCAACGACCACAAGCGTCAGGCCTATACTGCCGCCGAGAAGTTGAAGTGGGTCGCGCAGCTGGATGTGGCGGTGTCGGTGCGCGCTCTGGCTCGCGAGAGTGGCATCCACCGCAAGTGCCTCGCCAACTGGAAGCATGCCGCTGATTTCCTCAAGGAAGTCCATTCTGCCAGGAAGCGCATGCACGGTCGCAGCAGGGCGTCGTGGTACCGCCCGATGGAGATCAAGGTGTATGAGCGACTGCTCGACTGGCGACGCAAGGGAACCGCGGTGTCCGTCGGCCGCCTGCAGGAGTGGTCCCGGGAGTTCATGAAGTTACTCTACCCCCTCGTGAAGTGGAAAGGGAGCCAACGATGGTCGGACCGGTTCCGTCGGCGGTGGAATCTCAGCGTGCGAATGAAGACGAAGGTCGCCCAGAAAACCGCCGCCCGTAAGAATCATTTTTTTTTTCTCTATGCCATGTGTATGCACTTGTTACTCACTAACCGTAACTGTGATCAGCCGCAGATGTCGCGGAGCAATGCAAGAAGTTCTGGCAATTCGTCCGTGACAAGCGTCAGGAGCGCGCCATCGAGACGACGTGGAATATCAACGCCGACCAGACGCCGCTGTGGCTGGAGATGCCCGCCACCACTACCGTCGATCAAACCGGTGTTCGGTCGGTGCCCATCAGGAGTGCGGGGTACCAGAAGGAGCGCGTGACCGTGATGTTGGCGTGCACGGCGGACAGGATGAAGCTGAAGCCGTTGGTTTTTTTCAAGCGGAAGACCGTGCCGAAAGGGGTGTTTCCGCCGGGTAAGTCATGATTCTTGTTTGTATGCTTTTCACCGATTCTATTTTTAAAGAGACTTACAGAAGCTTGTTTGTTATGCAGATGTGGTCGTGGCGTGTCACGATAACGGCTGGATGGACGCCAACGGCGTCATACAATGGCTTGAGGAGTGCGTCAAGCCTTTTTTAAAGCCTGGGTTTGGGAGGCATGCGCGGAGCTCGATGGTCGTACTGGACTCGTACCGCGGTCACCTCACTGAGGGGGTGAAGGAGAAGTTTTGCGAGCTCAACTGCGTGCCGGCGATCATCCCGTCTGGCTGCACGACGGAGATGCAGCCCCTCGACGTCTGCATCAACAAGAGCTTTAAGGCGAGCGTCCGCCAGCAGTATCAGAAGTGGTTTCAGGAAGAAGGCCAAGAACAGCTAACCAGAGCAGGTACAGTAGCCACACGAGTCCCTATCTTACCGTAGATGATTGTCCCCCCTTTTGTCGCGCTAACTAAATATTGTGTGATTCTGTTGGTACAAAGAACTTGAAGAAGCCACCCCCAGAGGTGGTCGTGAGGTGGATCTCAAGGGCCTGGAAAGCAGTGCCCACGGACCTCATCAATCGCGCCTTCCTCACCTGTGGCATCAGCAACGCGCTTGACGGCAGTGAGGACGGCCTCGCCATGGCGCACAGGCGGAGCCAGCTGACCGCGGAGGTGGACGTTTCTGACTCCATCATCGCCGATGGCTTCTTTGGCAACAACTGCCAGGAGCCCGAATCCGATGATGAGTAGATTTTCTAGGTAGAAATGCCGAACTTTGCAATCTGTAGCTAGATAAAACTGTCAGTGATGATGTTGTAGGTGAAAAGTTATCATGCTCATGTTTAGTGTTAATTAGAGATGATTTTTTTTGTAATGAGTTCTCCACAACGTGAAAAGGGTGCGCTTATAATAGGTACACCCTCTAGAGGGGGGGCGCTTATAATCGAGTTTCGGCCATAAGTGTCATGCTCCAGATAGAAGCGGACGGCGCCTATATCCGGGGCCATACGGTAGTCTGTTCGTTGCTATGCTATACATACCGTACCGTACGTGTCATGTGCTTAATCTATACGCTCTCATGACCTGTTCTCTGCATATTTAGTTTTGCTATTTTAATACCAGTACGTTTCTTCGCAGCATCAACAGTTTTTCTGATATCTTTTATAAATTGCTGCAAATGGTGGTATCTTAGGGCATGTTCCTATGGCCCCTTATCAGGGACACCTCGTACCAGCTTCGCATTTTTGCCTGGTAAAATTCGCGAAGGTTTTCGTGTTTAGGGAAATTTCAGTGTGTTGTGAAGCGAGCCTGATAAGAGGTTGTCCTGATAAGGGGACGTAGGAACATGCCCTTACCTTCTCATCTCTTGGAGGCCCTCAGATTGCTGTTGGAGCATGCTTTTTCGTCAATGTTGGTCCCTGAAAAAAAACTATGTCAGGGTTCGTTATAATAAAAACCCTGAAAAATCAGTGTTAGTGTTGATGAAAAAAATATATGAGACAGCACGTCGGATTAATGTGCGACGCCAGGTGCAGATAGGTACAGTGAAGATTCCTTCCCGTGATTGACTCTGACGACAGAATTTTTTAGCAATTTTTTTTGCCAATCCCATGGATCCACGCATTTTCACCAACAGGAATCGGTTCGATAGTGTTGTTTCGAATCAGTGTTGGAACAAGAAACATGCCTGAAATTTCAGTGTTGGTACAAGAAACATGCATGAAAAATCAGTCCTTCCATTGAAAAAAACACCTTCCAATTAGCCTAGGGCAAAAAAAAAAACCCGAAAAAAAAAAGTTTTTTTTCCTAACTTCTGAGGGCCTGTGGTAAGCTTTTATCCTGGCATGGGTGTTCCACTGATATCTGTTGGAATTGGAAACAAGTAATCTAACGCTTCTGAAGTAATCGAAGTATCGACACGAGAACGGAGCGGACTACAGCGAGACAATACGCGAGTCAACAACCGTAACAGCTGGAGGTTACGCGAAGGTCAAAGGTCGCTGACCTTTGACTCGACGAAAAAATACAGTACGAAAGCAAGGACACATAACTGACTCGATACTGAGCAGTTACCCGAGTCGTCACTGTATCGAACCGCAACAGCAGAAAACAGTTGAAGTAGAACTTTTCATATTCCTTACTAATCATATAAAAGCTTTGTATGTCTTTGCTATTATTAACTTATCTTGCTCTCACATACTAGTGCAGGGTGGTTCAAGTACTCTTATTATTACGCTTCCGCAACTACAACATGCCAACTTCAACAAGATCTTAGCCTTGAAAGATCATAAGGGCTATTCGCAGCCCAACTTGGTATCAGAGCAAACAAGGCAAGATCGATTTCAAAATCTCCTACGACAACACAAGACATGGCAACACAGAAGGAGAGGAGCTCCTCCAACGGATCTCTTGGCAATACTCCTACTCCACCTCCAGCCTCTGGCCTACAGACAGAAGAAGGCATAGCAACAAGACCAGCTGCGGAGTCCACCAAAACTCCCGGGAATCAAGCAGCAAGCTTCGACCCAAGTATGATGGAGAAATTCTTCTCCTTCATGTCCTTCTACGAGCAACACCAGCAAGCAGCTCCTGCGCAATCAAACAACAGCGACAACAACAACAGAGCAACACCAATGAGCCTTGACGGTTCATCCTATGCGCGCGGAAATCAGCAGCAACCCACCTTTGCTCCGTACGAACCTCAACGAGGCTCCATCAGCTTCGCGCCACAACCACAGTCTTCACCTGGACAAGAGAAGACATTGGACGCACTTCAAGTTCAATCACAATTCGCACATGTGTTAAAACTGCAGACATCAACACCTTTCGACGGAAAGGACTTCTACACCTGGTCATTCGAGTTCGAGCTGATGATAGAGGGCGCGCAAATTCTTAGATTCTTCGACGGGTCCCTGCCATATCCAACACATGAGACACAGTACGACAAGCAGCAGTACACATATCAGTCGATGATGGCGTATACGATACTACTGCGAAATTTATCTCCAAACGAGCAGCAGAACATCCAGTCTTATCGAGGATACGGCAATTCCGCCGAACTGGCGTACGACCACCTGAAGAGCCTGTATCAAGCAACAGACAGTGTTAATCAAAGTCGTCTCATAGCACAGCTGACAACAGTGGAAATGATACCCGGCGAAAAGGGAATGGCGTATATCAGCCGCTGTCGTGGACTGCGCGACAGACTCCTTCGATGCGAAGGAGCAACATCTGAAGAAGCCTTCGTAACAGTCATCATCGCTGGCCTCGGTCCTCATTGGCGCTCCACTCGAGCACTCCTTCGAGCTCACGGGAAAATCTCAGAAGCAGCACTCTGCGCCGAAATTCACGCTGAACAGCAGGATATGGACCTGCACGAAGAACGACACAAGAAGAAAGCGTTGTCAAACATATATGATATAGCCTGTGTAGGCTGTAGTGGGGTAGACATTATGGGGTATAGCTTTTCTAGGTTTTCATACTTGTACCCATCTCCTTTCTAGTCCACATCATTCCTCGTACTATTCTCACATGGTATAGAGCGGGTTCCCTAGTGGGACCGTTTTTCCTGCCCTGCCCGAAGCGCGCTCCTGCCCCTGTCGCGCGCCTCGCGCCTGCCTCACCTGCGCCCCGTGCGCCCGCCCTGCCGTCGCGGCCCTGCCGCCTTGCCGTCGCGGCCGTGCTGTCAAACTTATATGCTATAGTCTGTTTAGGCTGTAGTGGGGTAGTTCTTATAGGGTACAACACTTTTAGGTTTCCTACTTGTACCCACCTGCTTGCTAGTTCAATCATTTTTCATTCGTTCCATATTCTAACATGGTATTCTGAGCAGGTTCCCTAGTGGGAACGTTTTTTTTAGGGCCCACCACGATTTTTTTTCCTGCCCTGCCCGAAGCGCGCCTAGCGCCTTGCCCAAAGCGCGCCTCGCGCCCTGCCCTAGTACGGCCCGTCGAGGCCCTGCCGTCGCCGCCCGTCGCGGCCCCTGCTGCCATCGCGGCCCCTACTGCCGTCGCGGCCCCTCCTACCGTCACGGCCCTACCTGCCGTCACGGCCCCTACCGACCGTCGCGGCCCCTACTGCCGTCGCGGCCCCTACTGCCGACGCGGCCCCTGCTGCTGTCGCGCCCCCTCCCCCCCCCCCCCCCATCGCAGCCCTTGCTGTCGCGCCCCCCCCCGTCGCCGCCTGTTGCGGCCCTGCCGTCGCCGCCTGTCGCGGCCCCTGCTGCCGTCGTGGCCCCTACTGCCGCTGCGGCCCCTGCTGCTACTGCAGCCCCTGCTGCCGCTGAGGCCCCTCCTGCCGTCGCGGCCCCTGCTGCTGACGCGGCCCCTGCTGCCGTCGCGGCCCCTGCTCCTGTCGCGGCCCCAGCCGTCGAGGCCCCTGCTGTCGCGGCCCCTGCTATCGCGGCCCCTGCTATCGCGGCCCCTGCAGTCACGGCCCCTGCTGTTGCGGCCCTGCCCTGCACCCGCCCCCGGTAAGCACTCGCGCCGCCCTACAGAGCCGAGCCGCCCAGCCGAGCCGCGCCGCCCACCGAGCTGCGCCGCTCTGCCGAGCCACGCCGCCCTACCGAGCCGCGCCGCCCAGCCGAGCCGCGCCGCCCTACCGAGCCGCGCCGCCCTACTGAGCCGCACTGCCCTGCCTGCACTGCTCCTGCTTCTACTGCTGCCTCTGCTGCTACTGCTACTACTGCTGCTACTGCTGCTATGGCTAGCCCTACTGTTCTCACCTTTGATGCTGAGGGGCGTGCAGTTGACTTTGACGTGTGGGTTGATGACCTGCAGCTCTTTCTTCAGTGTGACTCTAGAGATGGGGTATCCCTTTTTTATCATACGTCCGGTGTCTCCACTGCTCCTGCTGCCACTGCTGACAGTACTGTTCGCTCGCAGTGGACCACTTGTGACGCTGTTGCTCGTCTTGCTGTTCGTAGTCACCTGCCGCCTGCTGAGCGAGCACATTTTGGCCAGTACAAGACTGCTAAGTCTTTGTACGACGCTGTAGTTGCGCGCTACTCCTCCCCTGCCACTGCTGCCCTCAGCCACCTCATGATGCCGTACCTTTTCCCTGACCTTGCCGCCTTTGCCACAGTTGCTGACCTCATTACTCACCTCCGCACTAGTGACGCCCACTACCGCGCTGCCCTTCCCACTGAGTTCTGTGCCAAGAACCCCCCCCCCCCCATGTACATCACCCTTTACTACCTAGTCACCCGCCTCCCTGACTCCCTTACTTCAGTCAGGGACCACTTTCTCTCCCTTTGCCCCACCGAGCTCACTGTCGACCTGCTCGAGGAGCGCCTTGCTGCAGATGAGAAGAGTATCTTAGCTGTAGGTGCTTCTCGCGGCGACCGTCGCACCCCTTTCTTTGAGGGGTGTTCCCCTATCCCCCTTCTCCCCTCTGTTGCTTCTGCTGCTGCTGTCGACCTCGTTGGCGCTGAGGAGGTCAGGGCTGCGTCTGATCCTAGAGGGAGGCGCCGCAACAGCAAGGGCAAGGGGAGCAAGGGTGGTGGAGGGGATGGCGGAGGCGGTGGAGGAGGCGGTAGAGGAGGCGGAGGGGGTGGCGGTGGAGGTGGGGGTGGTGCCGGGAGTGGGGGCTTCAGTGGCGGTAGTGGAGGTGGTGGAGGCAGCGGCAGCGGTGGTGGCGGCAGCGGCAGCGGTGGTGGAGGTGGCGGCGGCGGTGGTGCTGGTCGAGGTGCAGCCGCGCAGCGTGGAGGCTTTGGTGGTAGCCAGCGCCAGCAGCAGCAGCGTTCCCGTGAGACCCCGTCGGCACAGCAGCTTCGTGAGTGGTACGCTGGGCGTGGGAGGTCTGGGGGTGCTGGTCCCTGCACTTACGTGCTTCGCACCGGCAGTCGTCGTGGGGAGATGTGCGGGCTGCCGCACCCTGCCCAGCGCTGCTTCGGTCGCCTGACTGACGCCTGGCGCGCCCAGTTTCCTGACGCTGTTGAGCTCCCTCGCTGGGGTGATCTGCTTAGGCAGAATGTGGCTATCTTTGATCTTGATTTCGATGCTATCCTTGCTGCCATGTATGCTTTGACTGATAGTGCTGAGGGTGACTGTTACCTGAGTGTCCCGCCCGACCCGGGCATTGAGGCTGCTGCTCTAGGTGCTAGTGCGTCTGCTGCTCCAGGTACTGGTGAGTCTGCTGCTCCAGGTGTTGGTGAGTCTGCTCTCTCTGGTACTGCACCTACTGAGGCCTTGCACACTTTCACACTTGACTCTGGTGCTTCGCGCTCTTTCTTTCGAGACAGCACCACACTCACGCCGCTCAGTCGGCCTGTCGCAGTCTCCCTGGCTGACCCCTCTGGGGGCCCAGTCCTTGCGCACTCTTCCACGGTTCTACCGTGTCCTGCGGCCCCGTCGGGCTTGCTGTCGGGACTCCACCTCCCCTCGTTCTCTACGAACCTGGTGAGTGGAGCTGCTCTCCAGGACACGTGGGTTGACCAGTTCACCCCTGGAGGTCAGCGTGTGACCCACTGCACTTGCTCTCGGACGGGCCGCCACCTGGCCACGTTCACTCGTCGGCCTGGGTCGAGTCTGTACACACAGACTACTGTGTCTCCTCCGGTCTCTGCGTCTGGTCAGGTGGCCGCGTCTAGTCAGGTGTTTGCTGCCACGTCCAGGTCTAGTCCTGCATCTGCCCCCTGCTCGTGTCGTTCTCTGTCGCACGAGACTCTCCTTTGGCACCACCGCCTTGGTCACCCCTCCCTGCCTCGTCTTCGAGGTATGGCCTCCCGTACCCTTGTCTCGGGTCTACCCCGGTCCCTCCCTCCCCTTCCTCTAGGGCCTGCCCCTACCTGTGTTCCTTGTGTCGAGGGCCGGCACCGCGCCGCTCCTCACTCCTCCACGTTCCCCCCCGATAGAGGCTCCTCTGCAAACTCTTCACATGGACGTGTGGGGCCCAGCCCGCATCCGTGGACAGGGTCACGAGCGTTTCTTCCTGCTGGTCGTTGACGACTACTCGCGTTACACCACAGTCTTCCCCTTGCGTAGCAAGGGTGAGGTCCCTGAGGTGTTGATCGACCGGATCCGCGGTGCTCGTCGACAGCTCAGCGAGCGTTTCGGCTCGGACCTTCCTGTTCTGCGTCTGCACTCAGACAGAGGTGGTGAGTTTTCCTCCGACCTCTTGAGGGCCTTTTGTCGTGCGGAGGGCATCCGCCAGACGTTCACGCTTCCGGCCTCCCCACAGCAAAATGGGATTGCTGAGCGCCGCATTGGCATGGTCATGGACGTCGCTCGTACTTCCATGATCCATGCGGCTGCTCCCCATTTTCTGTGGCCGTTCGCAGTTCAGTACGCTGCGCATCAGATCAACCTTCAGCCTCGTGTCTCCTTGCCGGAGACCACACCTACTCTGAGGTGGACAGAGAAGGTTGGCGATGCGTCTGCGTTCTGTGTCTGGGGATCTCGAGCTTTTGTCCGCGATACTTCCGCGGACAAGCTGTCCTCCCGTGCCGTTCCCTGCATCTTCCTTGGCTTCCCCCCTGACGCACCCGGGTGGCAGTTCTACCACCCCACCTCGCGTCGTGTTCTGTCCTCTCAGGACGTCACGTTTGACGAGTCGGTGTCTTATTACCATCTCTTTCCCTACCGCACTGCCTCTCCCCCCCCCCCCCCCCCCCCCCCCGCCACTCTTCCTAGCACCAGGTACTCCTCCGGTAGACCCCCTCCCCCCTCAGGGTCCTGCCCCCTCAGGTGTGTCTCAGGTAGACCCTGCCGAGCCGGTCGAGGTAGCTGTCGACTCAGGTGCTGCTAGGGGTGCTGAGCCTGCGGGTGCGGGGACTGGGGGTGTGGAGCCTGGGGGTGATGAGCCTGAGCATGTGGAGTCTGGGGGTGCTGAGCCTGCGGGTGCGGGGACTGGGGGTGCGGAGCCTGGGGGTGCTGAGCCTGTGCGTGTGGAGTCTGGGGGTGCTGAGCCTGAGCGTGTGGAGCCTGGGGGTGCTGAGCCTGGGGGTACTGTGTCTTGGGGTGCTGAGCCTGAGCGTGCTGAGTCTGGAGGTTCTCCGGGTGTCCCGTTTGTTGGTGCAACCCTACGGTTTGCACTCGGCTTGTTGTCCGTGTGCGTGAATGTGTGTGTGTATGGAATGGTATGAGGGCATGGGATAATATATATTTCATGCTTATAATTGTGTGTGAATGTTGAGTCATGATGTCGAGTGTGTGTGTCGAGTCAATAGCGAGTTATCGCTAGACGCGTGTTACGCGGTCGTTTGTGTCTCGCGCGCGGTTTCTACTTTGTCATGCGCGGTTTCTATTTTGTCCTGTGTCGAACGTTCGGCGTGTCGCAGGTGTGTGCAGCAGACCCATCAAGAACTCAAGGATGAGTTTGTGATGAAGAGCCCGAGCCTTGGTGTCAAGCCTCAAGTGATTTCGAAGCTTGCCAAAAAGGGTACACCTCAAGATATTGAAGATAGTTACATTACTTTGTGTAGTGTAACATTTCACTTGGTGTAGGCCCTAGTGAAGGGTAGTTTCGAGACCCTTCGTGGTTGGGGACAGTGTGGCACTGTTCCACATCACTGTACCTCGGCTCTTGGGGTTTGTAGGAGCTGGGAGTCATTCCCAACTCGTAACTCTTCCTATCTTGTGTTCTAAGACTATAGTGGCTGCCATAGTACCGTTCGTTCAAACCGACGCTGTGTCGTCAATTCTTTATCAAATCGTGCAATCTAAATTGCTAATTGTAGACGACGTGAAGACACTCCAGATCCAATTTGGATCAAGTCATTTGCAGCTGTGAGCAGAACGCTATCAACGTTTGAAGCCGCTGTGCAGAAATCCGTCTGTGCTCTCTATCTTTCGTTTTAGGCACATTCAAGCCTATTGTGACTATAACAAGTGGTATCAGAGGCCTTGGAGCAGTTTCGACAATGTCTGGTTCTGAGGAAAGGGGTGGCAGAGGTGCTGGTGGCAGTGGAGAAGCTCAAGCTCAAGGCCAACCCCGTGATTCAGCCATGGCGCCCATGCAACCAAGTCTTGGCCCACCTAGGGATGAGCCTAGGGTGTTTGGGCTTGACAAGTTCAACGGTGACAACTTTGCTGAATGGTCCTTCAAGATGGAGAACATCTTTGACCACTATGACCTGCTGGAGGTGATGGAAGGAACGGAGAAGCGCCCCGAGAACGACCCGGAGAAGAGCCCGTGGGTGCGGAAGAGCGCACAAGGCTATCTCTTACTTGGGCAAGCGTTGGGGAGCAGTCAGATCCGTCACATCAAGCCATTCCAGCGTGAACCAGAGAAAGGACCAAAGGCATGGGCTGCTCTCAAGGGTGTACATGCTCCTGCAACAGCGGCGGTAGCGGTGGTGTTGGAACGGCAAATGGCGGCACTACGAATTGAAGAAGACGAAGCGGTTGAAGAAGGGGTGCAGAAATTCTTCGACTTGTTGACGCGGCTTGAGGGAGCTGATTTGAACTACAGTGAGCTCCAAAAGAAGACCAAGTTGCTGGCCTTACTCCCAGAGTCATGGTCCTCGCTCATCATCAACCTTAATCGCGACTTGCCCCGCCTCTCGCTTGAAGACGTGAAGCGAGCTATCCTTCAAGAGGATTTCCGCCGCCGTGAGTTGGCGAGTGCGGATGGCGCTGGGGCAGCGAGCATCGGCCGTGGATATGGTCGAGGAAGAGGCAGAGGACGAGGGGGAGGAAGGTTTGGTGGCAGCAACTTCGGCGGAGGCCGCAGGAGTGGCGGTTACGGCAGCGACGACAAGAGCTACGGACGCGGTCGCGGCCGATTCGACGGCGAGTGTCACTATTGCCACAAGAGCGGACACATGTGGCGCGACTGCTACAAACTCCCTGATGGTTGGACCCCTGCTCAAGGCCAAGAGGGTAGAGGAGCAGGAGGAGGGAGAGGACGAGGCCGTGGAGGCTGTGGCGGTCGCGGTGGCGGAGCTGCAAACATGAAGAGCGGAGACAACGACAAGGACTCGAGCGACGATCGATACCCGGGTCTATTCTACTTCGTGTCGACGCAAGTACCGGCTGGTCCAGAGAAGGATGAAGGCTTTGAGGAGCCAGCAGCTGTGGGGAAGGTGACCCTACACCCCCTGGACTATTGGGTGATTGATAGTGGCGCTACCTATAGCATGACACCTCGCCCGGACTTGCTCACCGAACTCGAGCCGTCACCGGTGAAGCATGTCACATCGGCTTTGGGGCAGCGAGCAGAGGTGAAAGGCATGGGCAAGGCCATGTTCAAGGGTGCTGATGGGAAGATGGTGGGCCTCAAGAACGTGCTTTGGGTGCCCAGCCTTGCTGCAAACCTGATTTCCGTGCGGCGGTTGGCAAAGGCCGGCATGGACACGAACTCGAAGGGAGCCAAGACCTACACCGCAAGGCTTGGCGATCGAATTCTTTGGGACCTTCATGAGGACAGGGATGTCTACAACGAGATGTGGCAGATCCCAGTGGTCCCTATGCCTAAGGAGAGGCAAGTGGCAGCAAGCATCAGCACCAAGGATGGAGCGGTCGGTAGCGACGATGGCGCGAACGGTCGCGCTAAGGAGAATGAGCTCAAGAAGAGCAAACCTGGAGGGACCAGCAATTTCAGTGAACCTAAGGAGAGTGGTGCAGCAACCAAGGAGCAGCAAAAGGGTGAGGAGAACCCAGAGGCAGCAGCGGAGGAGGACTACGGAGAGAGTATGTGGGGCGCTATTGCGAGCGCGGCATTCTCCAATCCAACTTCGGCTACGGGGGAGTGTGATTGGCTCACCTTGCATCGGCGCATGGGGCATGTGGCCCTGCCCATCTTGCAGCAGCTAGTGAAGAATGAGATGGTTGCTGGCATACGTGTGAAGGGGGAGCCCGATGAGGTGCTTGGCTGCCCGACGTGCATTCAAGCCAAGTTCACCCGGTTTCCGTTCCCTATTTCGGAGGCAACGGCAAAGGCACCGCTTGATGAGGTGGTGATGGACGTGGTGGGCCCCCTGAAGCTTGGAGCTGCTGGAGCTGAGTATTTTCTCACCATCGTCGACGTCTACACCCGCATGACTTGGGTGTACGTGCTGGCCAAGAAGAGCGACGTGGCTGAAACGTTGAAGACGGATTGGTTCCCGATGGTGGAGCGGCAACAAGACCGTCTAGTCAAGTCAATCCGCACCGATCGAGGGGGAGAGTTCCTGAGCAAGGAGCTTGGGTTGTGGCTAAAGAAGAATGGTATTCGGCACTCCCTCACCATGCCATACTCCCCTGCAATGAACGGCATCGCCGAGCGAGCGAACCGCACAATCACGGAGGCGGCACGCGGGTTGCTCATTGAAGCCGGGCTACCCGACTATTTCTGGCCTGATGCGGTGCGGAGCGCGTGTGTGGCCAAGAACAGAGCCTTGAATCATGTGGGAGCAGACAAATGGGTGCCCTATGTGGAGTGGCTAGGAAGGAAGCCAAAGGTGGATATGCTTCGGGTGTTAGGGTGCATGTGCATGGCGCTCGTGCCTAAGCATCTTCGGCACAACAAGCTTGGTGCCAAGGCGGTGTGGGCCGTGCACTTGGGCATGGCTCAAAACAGCAAGGGATGGCTTCTTTGGGACCCATTCACCAAGAAGTTCTTGGTGAGCAGGGACTGCAAGTTCATGGAGAACTTCATGTACAAGGATTGGAAGGCGGAGAATGAGGCGAAGATAGGCGTGCGGTTTGGGGAGGTGAAGAGTTCCGGTTTGGAGCATGTGGAGCTGCCTTTGGAGCTGAGCAGCGGCAGCACAACCACAAGGCAATCCTCCCTTGTGAATGGGGGAGAGGAGGCCAATGATGCAGAGGAAGAAGAGGAGGAGGTGCAGCAAGTGAGCGAGCGTGCACCGTCACTCCCTTCCCGTACTACGAGTGCTCCACGGATTCGAGCCACACCGCAGCAACGCCAAGGCCTTCAAGTCCCTGCAGCTGAGGAGGAAGGAAGGGGGAAGAGGAGAGTTCAACCCCCTAATAGGCTGACCTATGATGCGCCGGGAAAGCAGGGCAAGACAGCCCTGGCCGGAGCGGCAATGATGGTCGGAGACGACGAGGAGAGTGACTACGAGGAGTGTGCCTTCGCGTTCTTCTCTCCGGTGGAGATGCCGGGAGAACCAGCAACTCTCAAGGAGGCTTTGGAGAGTAGTGATGCTGAGGAGTGGAAGAAGGCCATGGAGAGTGAGCTGAAGAGCATCGAGGAGAATGGCACGTTTGCATTGGTGGAGCTACCGGAGGGGCGTACGGCGATAACGTCCAAGTGGCTCTTCAAAATCAAGTCGGATGCCGACGGCAAGATCGAGCGCTACAAGTCTAGGCTTGTAGCCAAGGGGTACCAGCAGAAGGAGAAGGTGGACTTCAAGGAGCTGTTTGCCCCTGTGGTGAAGCCGACGACGCTGCGAACCCTATTCGCGGGAGCCGCCATCAAAGGATGGGTAGTAAAGCAAATGGACATCGTAACGGCATTCCTTAACGGCATCCTTGAGGAGGAGATTTTTATGGCGCAGCCAGAGGGGTTTGATGATGGTAGTGGCAGAGTGTGGAAGCTGAAGAAGGCCCTCTATGGGCTGAAGCAGGCCCCTAGGCAATGGTACATGAAGCTGCGCGAAGTGTTGGAGGGGATCGGCTTTACTCCCTCAACGGCCGATCACTCCTTGTTCATGCTTGGCGAGGGGGAGCAGAGGAGTTTCATGGTGGTTTATGTGGATGACATCCTCATTTTCTCACCCTCTTCTGACCTTGTGAAGGAGGTGATGCTGAAGCTTCAAGACAAGTTCAAGTGCAAGGCCCTTGGTGACGTGAGCTTCTACCTTGGGCTCCACATCGAACGAGATGTGGAGAAGCGGTGCACGCGGGTGAAGTTGAGTTGCGCTACGTGAAGACCACGGGGCAGCCGGCTGACATGATGACCAAGAGGCTGGTGGAGCAGCAGCATTGGAAGTGTTGCAAGCTGGCTGGGATGGCTCTGAACTGAGAGAGCAACATATCCTAAGGCCAACAATCCGAGGGGGAGTTTGTTGGTGCAACCCTACGGTTTGCACTCGGCTTGTTGTCCGTGTGCGTGAATGTGTGTGTGTATGGAATGGTATGAGGGCATGGGATAATATATATTTCATGCTTATAATTGTGTGTGAATGTTGAGTCATGATGTCGAGTGTGTGTGTCGAGTCAATAGCGAGTTATCGCTAGACGCGTGTTACGCGGTCGTTTGTGTCTCGCGCGCGGTTTCTACTTTGTCATGCGCGGTTTCTATTTTGTCCTGTGTCGAACGTTCGGCGTGTCGCAGGTGTGTGCAGCAGACCCATCAAGAACTCAAGGATGAGTTTGTGATGAAGAGCCCGAGCCTTGGTGTCAAGCCTCAAGTGATTTCGAAGCTTGCCAAAAGGGTACACCTCAAGATATTGAAGATAGTTACATTACTTTGTGTAGTGTAACATTTCACTTGGTGTAGGCCCTAGTGAAGGGTAGTTTCGAGACCCTTCGTGGTTGGGGACAGTGTGGCACTGTTCTACATCACTGTACCTCGGCTCTTGGGGTTTGTAGGAGCTGGGAGTCATTCCCAACTCGTAACTCTTCCTATCTTGTGTTCTAAGACTATAGTGGCTGCCATAGTACCGTTCGTTCAAACCGACGCTGTGTCGTCAATTCTTTATCAAATCGTGCAATCTAAATTGCTAATTGTAGACGACGTGAAGACGCTCCAGATCCAATTTGAATCAAGTCATTTGCAGCTGTGAGCAGAACGCTATCAACGTTTTAAGCCGCTGTGCAGAAATCCGTCTGTGCTCTCTATCTTTCGTTTTAGGCACATTCAAGCCTATTGTGACTATAACACCGTTGCGGCGGGTGCCCCTCTCTCCGCAGCAGCTTCGTGAGTGGTACACTCGGCGCTGTCGCCGTGCTACTGGTGCAGCTGGTGCTGGAGCTACTGGAGGTGCTGCTGGTGCTGGAGCTGCTGGAGGTGCTGCTGGTGCTGGAGCTGCTGGAGGTGCTGCTGGTGCTGGAGCTGCTGGAGGTACTACTTGTGCTGGAGCTGCTGGAGGTGCTACTGGTGCTGGAGCTGCTGGAGGTGCTACTGGTGCTGGAGCTGCTGGAGCCACTGGTCCTGGAGGTGCTCGTACTGGAGGTACTGGAGCTGCTGGGGCTGGTGGTGCTGCAGGCGTTGTTGCTGCAGGTACTGGAGCTGGTGGTGCTGCGGGAGTTGTTACTAGCGACCCTGGAGCTGAGGGTACTGGTGCTGTCTCTGCTGTTTCTGGAGGCGCTGCGCGGCCGCGGCCGTACTACGTTCCGCTCCTTCAGCAGGTTCTTGGTCTACAGCCTTCTCCTGGTCCTACTCCTCCTTTACTGAGTCCACTGCCTGTCCAGTCACAGTCGCAGTTACAGCCGGCCTCTCCACTGCCTGGTCCTTCTCCTTACTCTGGACCGACTAGAGGTCTTACGGAGCGCCGTGAGCCTGAGTCGCGTCCTGTGTCGCCTGAGTCTCGTCCTGCGTCACCTGAGTCTCGTTCTGAGTCGCCTGTCGGCACTGTTCGCGCTGGTCGTTGTGTTTCGCGTCCGCGTCCTCCTCCTGTCCCTGGCACTCACTCTATGACTCTGCGTCCTTCCACTGCTCCACAGCGTGTCCCTCTGCTGTCTCCTCCTGCGTCCTCTCTTCTTGATGGTCCGGACCCGAAGTCTGACTCCCTTCGTGCTGCTAGTCCTACTGTCACGCGCTTTCTGGCCACTGCTGTCACTGACCCTTTGTTTGAGTCCACTGATGCGTCTGCTCTTGTTGCTGAGCTTGTTGACTTTGCTGCAGCCTGTCGCCTAGACTACGCCACTAGTCTTGTTGCTGAGTCTGTGTCTGCGCCTGTCTGTCCTCCGTCCGTCGGGGGTGAGTGTGCTCTTGGCACGGACGTTCTTGAGGACAGACAGGAGGAGTTTGAGTGCTTTGCCGCTGCTGTACCTCCTCTCGTGTCCATGCTGCTTGCCCCTGAGGGAGACCCGGATGCACCAGACATCCCGACCCTGCGCTCTTACGCAGAGGCGATAGAGGGTCCCTACTGCTCTCAGTGGCAGGCAGCCATGGACGCCGTGATGGCTTCCTGGAAGTCCACAGGCACCTACGTCGATGAGGTTTCCCCGCCTGGGGCGAACGTCGTTAGTGGCATGTGGATCTTCAGGATGAAGCGGCCGCCGGGTTCTCCGCCTGTCTTCAAGGCGCGTTACTTTGCACGAGGCTTCAGTCAGCGACAGGGAGTTGACTTCTTCCAGACCTTCTCCCCTACCCCGAAGATGACCACTCTTCGGGTACTGCTGCACGTCGCCGCTCAGCGTGACTACGAGCTCCACTCGCTTGACTTCAGCACAGCCTTCCTACAGGGCAGCCTGCACGAGGAGATCTGGCTGCGCCGCCCACCTGGCTTCACTGGGTCGTTTCCTGCAGGTACCCAGTGGAGCCTCCGGCGGCCAGTCTACGGTCTCCGCCAGGCACCCCGTGAGTGGCACGACACACTGAGGACGACTCTTGCTGCTCTTGGTTTTGCTCCTTCCACTGCTGACGCGTCGCTGTTTTTACGCACTGACACCACTCTGCCACCGTTCTACGTTCTCGTGTACGTAGACGACTTGGTATTTGCTACTGCTGACACTGAGGCACTCGCCCACGTAAAGTCCGAGCTGCAGAAGAGACACACGTGCACAGACCTGGGTGAGCTCACAAGCTATCTTGGCTTGCGGATCACCCGGGACAGAGCACAGAGGAGTCAGATGGGACTACGAGGCCCGAAAGAACAGTGGAGGGGTGCGCATAGACTAGACCAGAGGTGGGGTCTGCCAGAGTGACAGGGACCGAGCGCAACGAACCCGCAGGAACCGCACCTGTGCTAGTAGACTCACAAGCAGCGACACACGAAGACTCTAAATCTTGCTGCCCGCCCCCGCCACTCTCGCCAGCTCCACTACGACCACCCTCGTCGGCTACAGTGGCGAGGTCTGACAGCACAGGGAAGGTAAGAGGCAGCTCCAGACAGCCTAGGGTGGCAGGAGGGGGGAGGGAATAGCACCTAACCACAGCGGTATATAAAGCAAGGGCCGACGGTACTTGGCGAAAGTTGGCTCTTTGGTCAAGCGAGAGGTGAGTGCGGACTGCAAGTATGGCGGTGGCGTCGCGTGCCTTCCATCGCTTGTAGGCAATGCGGTCAGCGCGGTATCGCGTTTGCACCTCCTCCCCAGCGGCAGCAGCAGGCTCAGCAGGAGCCTCGGGGGTCGGAAGGGACCCCGACGTGTGCTCGAACAGGGAGGTGTTGTCCTCAGTGACACTCTAGAGGTACTGGTGCATACCCTCTAGCCACGACTCAAACTGTATCGGGTGGCCCTCAGCGTCAAAGGTGAGCACTGTGGGAGTCGCCATAGCAGTAGTAACGGCAGCAAGGGCGGCAGCAAAGGCGGCGCGGCAGGGCGGCTCGGCTGGGCCAGCAGTAGTGCAGGCAGCAGCAACACAGGCGGCAGTAGCAAACGTAGCAGCACTCAGGGTAAGGCGGCGCTAGCGCGGGACAGGGCAGCGCGGGGCAGCGCACGCAGGTGACAGCAGCACCTAGGGCGGTAGCAGCAGGCGGCAGCGCCTAAGGGGGCAGCACCTAGGGCAGCAGCATGCGGCAGCACCTAGGGCGGCAGCAGCAGCACCTAGGGCGGCAGCAGTAGGCGGTAGCACCTAGGGCGGCAGCACACAGTAGCTCCTAAGGCAGCAGCACCTAGGGCAGCAGCAGCAGGCGACAGCACCTAGGGCGGCAGCAGGCGGTAGCTCCGACGGAAGTAGCACCTAGGGCGGCAACAGCAGGCAGCAGTGCCTAGGGCGGCAGCACCTAGGACGACAGCACCTAGGGCGGCAGCAGCAGGCGGCAGCACCTAGTGCGGCAGCAGCTAGGGCAGCAGCAGCAGGCGGCAGCTCCTAGGGCAGCAGCACCTAGGGCGGCAGCAGCAAGCAGCAGTGCCTAGGGCAGTAGCACCTAGGGCGGCAGCAGCAGGCAGCAGTGCCTAGGGCGGCAGCACCTAGGGCGGCATCAGCAGGCGGCAGCACCTATTGCGACAGCAGCTAGGGCAGCAGCAGCAGCAGGCGGCAGCTCCTAGGGCAGCAGCACCTAGGGCGGCAGCAGCAGGCAGCAATGCCTAGGGCAGCAGCACCTAGGGCAGCAGCAGGGCAATCGCGCGTGCAAGGCAACAGTGCGGGGCAGGGTAGCAAGCGGCCTGCAGGGCAGGGCAGCGCGCGGGTGTCAAACTTATATGCTATAGTCCACCTACTGTGCCTCACTTGCTTACTTCTTGACTCTGCTTGTCCTGTACTCTATATACTTATACCTGCATGCTTACACTTGCTAGGTTGTGTTCACTGTATTGTTTGTTTTCCTTTATATAACTCTGCATGTGAAGTGGCCTTGTGGCCATTTGCTTGTGCTCAGATTGCGTGGTGACTTTGTGATCCACCCTGAGCTTGCTTTGCCTTTCTTGACTGGTCTTGTGACCTCTTGTTCTCCCCCACTTTGCCTATGGGGGTGTGTCAAACTTATATGCTATAGTCTGTTTAGGCTGTAGTGGGGTAGTTCTTATAGGGTACAACACTTTTAGGTTTCCAACTTGTACCCACCTGCTTGCTAGTTCAGTCATTTTTCATTCGTTCCATATTCTAACACGTGCCGCCCTGCCGTCGCGGCCCTCCCTGAAGCCGTTGCGGCCCTGCCCTCCCGTCGCGGCCCTGCTGCCCTGCTGTCGCGGCCCTGCCTGAAGCCGTCGCGGCCCTGCCTGCCGCCGCCGCGGCCCGTCCTACGGCCGCCGTCGCGGCCCAGCCTACCGCCGCGGTTGCGGCCCTGCCTACAGCCGCTGTTGCGGCCCTGCCTCGTCGCGGCCCTGCCTGACGCGGCCCTGACCTGCCGGCGCGCCACGGCCCTGCCCTTCCAGTTGCGGCCCTACCCTGATCCCGCCCTGGTAAGCGCACCGCCGCACCTGCGCCGCCCTGCCAAGCCGCGCAGCCTTACCGAGCCGCGCCGCCCTACCAAGCCGCGCCGCCCTGCCGAGTCGCACTGCTCTTGCTGCTGCTGCTGCTGCTGCTGCTGCTGCTGCTGCTGCTGCGGCTACTGCTACTGCTACTGCTACTACTGTCATGGCTACCCCTAATGTACTTACCTTCGATGTTGAGGGTCGGGCAGTTGATTTCGAGGTCTGGGTCGATGATCTGCAGCTGTTTCTGCAGTGCGTTTCTAGGGACAGAGTCTCACTGTTCGATCTCACTTCCGGCGTCTCTGTTGCACCTGCTGCCGATGCTGACAGTACTGTTCGCTCGCACTGGACTACGCACGATGCTGCTGCCCGTCTTGCTGTTCGTAGTCACCTGCCGTCTGCTGAGCGCGCGCACCTTAGCCAGTACAAGACCGCTAGGACTTTGTACGACGCTGTTGTTGCGCGCTACTCCTCCCCTGCCACTGCTGCCCTTAGCCGCCTCATGCTGCCGTACCTGTTCCCTGACCTAGCTGCTTTTGCCACAGTCGCTGACCTCATTACGCACCTCCGCACTAGTGACACCCGCTACCGCGCTGCGCTTCCTGCCGAGTTCTGCGCCAAGAACCCCCCCCCCCCCCCCCTATGTACATCACTCTCTACTACCTCGTCACCCGACTCCCTGACTCCCTTCGCTCGGTCAGGGACCACTTCCTCTCCCTTTGCCCCACCACGCTCACCGTTGACCTCCTCGAGGAGCGCCTCTTTGCAGCTGAGAAGAGTATAGTCGCTGTAGGAGCCTCTCGTGGTGACCCTCGTGCCCCTTTCTTTGAGGGGTGCTCCCCCGTTCCCCTTTTGCCTTCTGTTGCCTCTGCTGCTACTGTCGACCTCGTTGGCACCGAGTCGGTCGGCGCTGCGTCTGCTCCTAGTGGGAGGCGCCGCAGCGGCAGGAGAAAGGGGGGCAAGGGTGCTGGAGGGGATGGCGGGGGCGGCGGTGGTGGCGGTGGAGGGGGTGGGGGTGGAGGTGGGGGTGGTGGCGGGAGTGGGGGCTTCGGTGGCGGTGGTGGAGGTGGAGGCGGCGGAGGCAGCGGCAGTGGGGGTGGAGGTGGCGGCGGTGGCAGCGGCGGTGGGAGTGGCGGCGGCGGTGGTGCTGGTCGGGGTGGTGCTGTGCAGCGGGGAGGCTTTGGCGGTGGCCAGCACCAGCAGCAGCAGCGCCCTCGTGAGACCCTGTCGCCCCTGCAGCTTCGTGAGTGGTACGCTGGGCGTGGGAGGTTCGGGGGTGCTGGTCCCTGCGCGTACGTTCTCCGCACCGGCGACCGCAGTGGAGAGACGTGCGGCAGCCCGCATGCCACGCTCCGCTGTTTCGGCCGCCTGACTGACGCCTGGCGTGCACAGTTTCCTGATGCCACTGAGATCCCTCGCTGGGGTGATCTGCTTAAGTCGGGGGTTGCTGTCTTTGATCTTGATTATGATGCTATCCTTGCTGCTATGTATGCTGTGTCTATTAGTGCTGAGGGTGACTGTTACCTGTGTGTTCCGCCCGACCCGGGCATTGAGGCTGCTGCTCTAGGTGCTAGTGAGTCTGCTGCTCCAGGTGCTGGTGAGGCTGCTCTCTCAGGTACCGCGTCGGCTCAGGTCTTGCACACTTTCACCCTTGACTCGGGTGCTTCCCGCTCCTTCTTTCGCGACTGCACCATACTTTCGCCGCTTAGTCGACCGGTGGCAGTCTCTCTGGCTGACCCCTCTGGGGGTTCGGTCCTTGCACAATCCTCCACGGTTCTGCCGTGTCCGGCGGTCCCGTCTGGCTCTTTGTCTGGCCTCCACCTCCCCTCGTTCTCCACGAACTTGGTGAGTGGAGCTGACCTTCATGACGCGTGGGTTGACCAGTTCACTCCTGGAGGTCAGCGGGTGACCCACTGTTCGTGTACTCGGACGGGCCGGCACCTGGCCACGTTCACCCGTCAGCCTGGGTCGAGCCTGTACACCCTGAGTACCGTGTCTCCTCCGGTTGCTGAGTCTGGTCAGGTAGCCGCGTCGGGTCAGGTGTTTGCTGCAGCGTCCCGGTCTGGTCCTGAGTCTGCCCCCTGCTCGTGTCTCCTCCTGTCTCACCAGACTCTCCTCTGGCACCACCGCCTTGGTCACCCCTCCCTGCCTCGTCTCCGAGGCATGGCCTCCCGTGTCCTTGTCACTGGTCTTCCCCGGTCTCTCCCTCCCCTTCTCCCGGGGCCTGCCCCTACCTGCGTTCCTTGCGTCGAGGGGCGGCAGCGCGCCGCTCCTCACTCCTCCGAGTTCCCTCCGACGGAGGCTCCCTTGCAGACTCTTCACATGGACGTGTGGGGCCCAGCCCGCGTCCGTGGACAGGGTACGAGCGCTACTTTCTACTGGTCGATGACGACTACTCGCGTTACACCACAGTCTTCCCCTTGCGTCGCAAGGGTGAGGTCACTGAGGTGCTGATCGGCTGGATCCGCGCTGCCCATCGTCAGCTCAGCGAGAGTTTCGGCTCGAACCTTCCTGTTTTGCGTCTGCACTCCGATAGAGGTGGAGAGTTTTCCTCCGACCTTCTGCGAGCCTTCTGTCGTGCGGAGGGCATCCGCCAGACGTTCACGCTTCCAGCCTCTCCGCAGAAAAATGGGATTGCTGAGCGCCGCATTGGCATGGTCATGGACGTCGCTCGTACGTCCATGATCCATGCGGCTGCTCCCCATTTTCTGTGGCCGTTCGCGGTTCAGTACGCTGCGCATCAGATCAACCTTCAGCCTCGTATCTCCTTGCCGGAGACCACACCTACTCTGCGGTGGACGGGGAAGGTTGGCGATGCGTCCGCGTTCCGTGTCTGGGGATCTCGAGCTTTTGTCCGCGATACTACAGCGGACAAGCTGTCCTCCCGTGCCGTTCCCTGTGTCTTCCTTGGCTTCCCTCCTGACTCACCCGGGTGGCAGTTCTACCACCCCACCTCGCGTCGTGTTCTGTCCTCTCAGGACGTCACGTTCGACGAGTCGGTGTCGTACTACCGTCTCTTTCCCTACCGCGCTGCCTCTCCCCGCCGCCCGCCGCTCTTCCGTGCACTAGGTACTCCCCTGGTACACCCCCTCCCCCCCCAGGGTCCTGCCCCCTCAGGTGTGTCCCAGGTAGACGCAGTCGAGCCTGTCGAGGTAGCTGTTAACTCTGGTGCTGCTAGGGGTGTTGAGCCTGCGGGTGCTGGGTCTGGGGATGCTGAGCCTGAGCGTGCGGAGCCTGGGGGTGCTGAGTCTGGGGGTGCTGAGCCTGGGGTTGATGAGTCTGGCGGTGCGGAGCCTGAGGGTGCTGAGCCTGCTCGTGTGGAGTCTGGAGGTGCTGCGCCTGGAGGTCCTTTGGGTGCTTCGTCCCAGCAGGAGCCACTCTCTCCACAGCAGCTGCACGAGTGGTTTGCTCGGCGCTGGAGCCGTGCTGCTGGAGTTGGTGGTGCTACGGGCGCTGGAGGTTCTACTGCTGCTGGAGCTGCTGGGGGTTCTGGAGTCACTGGTCCTGGAGGTGCTCGTACTGGAGGTACTGGAGCTGCTGGGCCTGGTGGTGCTGCTGGATCTGGAGCTGCTGGAGGTGCTGGAGCTGGCGGTACTGCTGGAGCGGGTGCTGCTGGAGGTACTGGAGCTGGCGCTACTGGAGCTGCTGAGGCTTTTGGTGGTTCTGCGGGAGCTGGAGGTGCTGCTGGAGCCGGTGCTCTTGGGGGTGCTGGGGTTGGCGCTACTGGAGCTGCTGGAGGTGCTGCTGGAGCTGATGGAGTTGGACCTAACACTGGGGGTGCTGGTGCTGTCCCTGCTGGTTCTGGAGGCGCTGCGCGGCCGCGGCCGTACTTCGTTCCGCTCCTTGAGCAGGTTCTTGGTCTCCCGCCTTCTACTGGTCCTGCTCCTTCCTTAGAGTGTCCACCGCCTGTCCAGTCGGAGTCCCAGTTACAGCCCGCCTCCCCACTGCCTGCTACTTCTCCTTACACTGGTCCGACAGGAGGTCTCACGGAGCGTCGTGAGCCTGAGTCTCATCCTGTGTCGCCTGTTCGTGCTGCTCGCACTAGTCGTCGTGGTTCGCGTCAGCGTCCTCCTCCTGTCCCTGGCATGCACCAGATGGCTCTGCGTCCTTCCACTGCTCCGCAGCGTGTCCCTCTTCCGTCTCCTCCTGCGTCCTCTCTTCCTGCCCTTGCTGACCCACCGTCAGACCTTGCTCGTGCTGCCAGTCCTACTGTCACGCGTCTTCTCGCTACTGTTGTCACTGACCCTTCGTTTGAGTCCACTGCTGCGTCTGCCTTGGTTGCTGAGCTTGTCGACTTTGCTGCTCACTGTCGTTTAGACTACGCCACTAGTCTTGTTGCTGAGTCTGAGTCTTGCACGGACGTCCTTGAGGACAGGCAGGAGGAGTTCCAGTGTTTTGCTGCTGCTTTACCTCATCTCGTGTCCATGCTGCTTGCCCCTGAGGGAGACCCGGATGCACCAGACATCCCGACCCCGCGCTCTTACGCAGAGGCGATAGAGGGTCCCTACTCCTCTCAGTGGCAGACAGCCATGGACGCAGAGATGGCTTCCTGGAAGTCCACAGGCACCTACGTCGACGAGGTTCCCCCACCTGGGGCGAACATCGTCAGTGGCATGTGGATCTTCAGGGTGAAGCGGCCGCCGGGTTCTCCGCCTGTCTTCAAGGCGCGTTACGTGGCTCGAGGCTTCAGTCAGCAGCAGGGAGTTGACTACTTTCAGACCTTCTCTCCCACCCCGAAGATGACCACTCTTCGGGTACTGCTGCACGTCGCTGCTCAGCGTGACTACGAGCTTCACTCTCTTGACTTCAGCACAGCCTTCCTACAGGGCAGCATGCACGAGGAGATCTGGCTGCACCGCCCACCTGGCTTCACTGGGTCGTTTCCTCCTGGTACCCAGTGGAGCCTCCGGCGGCCAGTCTACGGTCTCTGCCAGGCGCCCCGTGAGTGGCACGACACACTGAGAACTACGCTTGCGGCTCTTGGGTTTGCTCCTTCTACTGCTGACCCGTCGCTGTTTCTCCGCACCGACACCACTCTGCCGCCGTTCTACATCCTCGTGTACGTCGACGACTTGGTCTTTGCTACTGCTGACACTGCTGGACTGGCCCACGTGAAGTCGGAGCTGCAGAAGAGACACACGTGCACACACCTGGGTGAACTGCGCAGCTATCTTGGCTTGCAGATCACCCGGGACAGAGCACGGCGCACCATTACCTTGACTCAGTCACACATGGTGCAGCAGGTCCTTCAGCGCTTCAACTTCACGTACTCCTCGCCTCAGGCCACTCCTCTGTCTACTCGCCACTCGCTCTCAGCTCTGCCTTCGGATGAGTCCGTAGAGCCGAGTGGCCCGTACCCAGAGCTTGTTGGCTGCCTCATGTACCTGATGACCTGCACTCGACCTGACCTGGCATACCCTTTTAGCATCTTGGCACACTATGTTGCTCCTGGGAGACACCGTCCAGAGCACATGGATGCAGCTAAGAGGGTGTTGCACTACTTGTGCAGTACGTCGGGCATGGGGCTTGTGCTTGGAGGACGGGCTCGAGTTGTCCTCACTGGTCACGCAGACGCTTCTTGGGTTGACGACTTGGCTACTCAGCGGTCGTCACAGGGTTACACCTTCAGCCTTGGTTCCGGCTCTGTTTCGTGGCGGTCTACCCGCTCGTCTTCTGTTCTCAGCTCCAGTTGTGAGGCTGAGATCTACACTGGGGCCATGGCTGCACAGGAGTTACGCTGGCTCACCTACCTGCTGACCGACTTGGGAGAGGCGCCTCGTTCTCCTCCAGTTCTGTACGTCGACAACAAGGCCATGCTTGCCTTGTGTCAGGAGCACAGACTGGAGCACAGAACGAAGCACATTGCTCTGCGCTACTTCCTTGCTCAAGAGTTGCAGCAGCGTGGTCATCTTTGTCTTGCTTACGTGGCCACTCGGGCCAACACTGCTGATATCTTTACCAAGGCACTTCAGCCTTGTGATCATCAGCGTTTTTGTACTATGCTAGGTCTTGTGCCTACTTGGCCTCACTTGCTCACTTCTTGACTTTGCTTGGACTGTGATCTATATATACCTGCACCTGCATGCTTACCCTTGCGAGGTTGAGATCACTGTCTTGCTTGTTCACCTTGATATATAACTCTGCATGTGAACTGGCCTTGTGGCCTTGTGCTTGTGCTCAGAATGTGTGGTGACGTCGTGATCCACCCTGAGCTTGCTTTGCTTTGCTTGACTGGTCTTGTGACCTCTTGTTCTCCCCCACTTTGCCTATGGGGGTGTGTCAAACATATATGATATAGCATGTGTAGGCTGTAGTGGGGTAGACATTATGGGGTACAGCTTTTCTAGGTTTTCATACTTGTACCCATCTCCTTTCTAGTCCACATCATTCCTCGTACTATTCTCACAAGCGTCAGCACCTGAATTTGCGTTTCACACTCAACGACGCTACAACAACAACAACAATCGACAAAACAACCGTCAGACTCAACAGTACGTCCCACCGTTCTGTCACCTCTGCAAGACGTCCGGACATCCGCGCACACACTGCCCGAATCAGCAGTCGACGTCGCCGCAACGTCAACTTCGGCCCTCAAGCAGTCAAGTAGCTTCTACGCAGGCACATCCCACCAATCAAGTACAGTCTTCAACGTCTTCAACGACAAAACCTTCATAAGGAAAAAGAAACATCGTGAGTTGCATGACAAGAACAACAAACTCCTGCATCACCGGATCACCACCCCACTACTCACCAGAAGAACAGCTCGACGAGAGCACTCCTCGCCGCGCATCACTGGAACCCAACCCGACGTATGCAGCCATCGCCCAGAGCGAGCCGTCCAGGAAAGACACTTGGTTCTTGGACAGCTGTTGCGGACAGCACATGTGCTCCTCGGGTCGCTTCGTTCAACAGGAACATCAACTTCAACGCGAAGTTGTAATCACCGTCACCAACAACCAGAACCTGCACACACGACGACAAGGGATCGTACAACTTCAGTCTCGAGAAACTAACGTCATTCTACAAATGTCAAAAGTTTTGATTGCAGAAGGACTCAGCTACAACTTACTAAGCGTCAGTCAACTGATGGCGAAGGGCATTCATCTCGAAGCAGACAACACCATTCAGGAGTTCAAGTTATTCCACGGAAAGGGCGGACTCTACATCGGCAAGGCAGTCTTGAAAAATAACGTCTTCGTTCTTGACTTCGTTCCGGACCAAGGTACAGCCGACAGCGACGCCATCGTCAACTTCGCTTCTTGGACACATCCACCCAATCTCGATCCCGATTTCAGTCATGGAGGATTTTGGTATTCACATACCATACCTGAAGCAGAGAGAACAAGGGCATTAGCAACAATCCGGCAAGAAGAAATAACATCGACAGCAGCGGAAACAACATCGAAAGCAGCGGAAACAACATCGGCAGCAGCAGCAACACCTACGGCACCAATCGCGAGCTCTTCGACAGCACCAGCTCTCATCGACGACACTCCACCAACTCCTGCGCAGCAGCTAACTCCCACTCTACGCGAAGTTCACAGAAGCGCCAACTTCACCGCGGGTTTTTAATCCATCTCCGACCTGTACAGGCGCTCACCCGGACATCGTGCGAGCGAATCACTGTGGCACGAAAGACTGGGTCATCCAAGCAACACAACGTTAAATAACACGATCAAGGCAGCAGTACTCGACAAAGATTCTTTACTTCTACCCGACGGCAGAGAACTTCAATGAGTCCGAGGAACCTGCTTTACTTGCCCCGAAGCCGACTTACCTCATCAACCATTTGTCTCTTACCACAATCCAAGCGCGCCAGCCTACGCACCACTTGAGAAAGTATACAGCGACATCCTGTATACTCGCGAACAAGGTCAGGGAGCATATAACTATGTGATTACTTTCATCGACGCCGCCACCCGATACGTCTGGCATCTCAACCTCCCAAGTCGCGACATGGCCTTCGAAGCCTTCGTCGCCTGGCTACTTGTGGCAGAACGAGAATCAGGAGCAAAGCTGAAAAGCTTCCAGTCAGACGGGGGAGGGGAATATCAGTCACAAAGGTTCAGGCAGTACCTCGCAGAACGAGGCATCAAGCGACTCATCTCGCTTCCCTACGCCCATCAACAGCAAGGCGTGGCAGAACGGATGAACAGAACTCTCCAGAACACCATGCGCAAACTGTTGCGTGGCATGCGACTGCCCAACCACCAGTGGCCTGACGCAATGGACCACGCTGTCATGCTGCACAACTCGCTCTCGTCATCATCTCTCCCGAACAAAGCATCACTGCACCTACTGTGGACAGGAAAACTGGGCAACACAAAAATGTTACGAGTTTTTGGGTGCATGGTACAGTACCGACCGCACACTGCAAGAGCCGGAAGATTTTCACAACGCGCACAGTGGGGGCTATACTTGGGCATCAAAAAGCAGTACAACGCATGGAATATTTTCGACGTCCACTTGAAAGAAATAGTAGCAGCACGTGATGTCATTTTCTACAAGCGACTCACACTTCAAACGTACCTCGACAAACTGGCAGAAAATCGCGACCTCACGAGCGGCTTCCGTGGCAACCGAGCCTTCGCTTTAGCAGCTGACGAAGCTGACTGGGACGAGCAGAACGTGGACGGAGCTTCGGAAGAAGCCGGACCTCTCCCGTATTGCTCTGTGAACATCCCCATGGACGACGACAACCCTCGCGAAAGTGTCAACGCCGAAACCTACTTTGACTTCGCCGACACCGGTTACGTTACACCCCAACCGGTCGACACCAACGTCTCCGAACGCATAGGACCCAATTTCTTACCGGATCCAGAAGCGGGAGATGAAGCAGCTTATCCCGAGGACGCAAATCTCCCCCGCTACACACAGAGTGGACTGCAGATACTGGGACTTGTCACCGCTGTCCACGGAGCACCACCACCTAAGGAGCCTGCCAACATTCAGTAGGCTCTGGGGGGGGGAACACAGTGAAAAATGGCGCGAAGCCATGGACAGAGAGTTAAAGGCGCTGCAGGAACGCAACACATGGAAATTCGTGCCTATCGGAGTGGCACACAACAAGACCATTCTCACGGGAAAATGGGTTTTCCGCGTGAAAACAAAAGCCGACGAAACAATCGACAAATTCAAGGCACGCTGGGTCGTGCGTGGCTTCGACCAAGAGCAAGGACGAGAATTCACGAAAACATTTGCACCAGTTAGTCGACATATCTCACTGTGGATTCTCCTCGCGATAGCCGCCATGAACCGGAAGAAACTTCGACAAATCGATGTCGCCAACGCATTCCTCTACGCCCCCGTCGATGCTGAGATCTTCGTTGAACTCCCGCACGGGTCTAATGCAGACCCCAACCAAGTCTGTTAGCTGGAAAAGTCGCTGTACGGGATCAAACAAGCCCCGAGACTGTGGCAGCAGCATCTTCATGCCCGCCTAATTTGCATCGGATTCCTCCAACTACCTCACGACCAAGGGATGTACCGACTCACTAAGGGGACTGACTACATTCGTCTACGTAGACGACCTCCTCTACATAGGCTCCACCGACGACATAACGACCTGGTTTGAAGGGGATCTGCAGCGGGATCTCACACTCACCGTTGCAACTACCGTGACACAGTACCTGGGACTCAACATACAAGACGGCGACAACGCAATCTACCTCAGCGCCGAAAAATACACGGAAACCATCGCTAAACGATTCGGACTTACTCCAACTGCCATCTCCACGCCATACCGCTACACCGACGGAAATCGGAAAGTCTCCGCCCTACTCAAGCCCGCCGGCATTCGCGACTACCAACGAAAGTTAGGCTGTCTACTCTTCGCAGCCGTTACCTGCCGACCGGATCTATCTTACTCAGCTAGTAAACTCGCTACCTACCTCAAGAAACCTGAAGCAGAGCACATGATGAAGCTCGACCGTGCACTCCACTACCTCGTCAGCACCCCGACGATCGGACTAACCTACCACAAGACCGGAACTACGACACCTAAGTTAATCGACTACGTCGACGCCGATCACGCTGGAGACTCCGACAACAGACGATCTCGAACTGGCTACATCTACCGACTCAAACCTATCGGCCCTATCTCATGGCAGTCGAACAAGCAAGAGCTAATTGCTCTCTCCTCAGCCGAAGTAGAATATATCGCACTCTGCTCAGCCACCAAGGAAGGGCTATATCTTCGCAAATTGTTGGAGGAAGCAAAATCGGCTCAGTTACCCAGCTTCTCCCTCTTCTGCGACAACCAATCGGCTATTCGCATAGCGAACAAAAATGGGTTCGCGAATCGAACGAAACACATCGCCCTCCGGTACTTCTTCATAAAAGACGAAATTGAGAAGGGAAGACTCGAACTATCCTACTGTCCTACATCCGAGATGGCAGCCGATTACTTGACCAAGAAACTCGGAAAACAGAAGTTCGAGTACTGCATGCTGCTGACTGGACAAGGACAAGTCATCAGCAGCGACAATCCAGAAGCGAAGGGGAGTGTTGGATTTGGAAACAAGTAATCTAACGCTTCTGAAGTAATCGAAGTATCGACACGAGAACGGAGCGGACTACAGCGAAACAACACGCGAGTCAACAACCGAAACAGCTGGAGGTTACGCGAAGGTCAAAGGTCGCTGACCTTTGACTCGACGAAAAAATACAGTACGACAGCAAGGACACATAACTGACTCGATAATGAGCAGTTACCCGAGTCGTCACTGTATCGAACCGCAACAGCAGAAAACAGTTAAAGTAGAACTTTTCATACTCCTTTGTAATCATATATGTCAAAGTTACGAACGAGAATGAATGAAATATGAAAGAGTTGGGTACAAGTACTAACCCTAATTGAGTTGTACCCCTTATGGGCTACCCCACTATAGCCTACACAAATGTAAAAGCTATAATGATCTAACACACCCCCATAGACAAAGTGGGGGAGAACAAGTGGTCACAAGACCAGTCAAGAAAGCAAAGTTAGCTCAGGGTGGATCTCAAAGTCACCACACAGTCCGAGCACAAGCAAAGGGCCACAAGGCCAGTTCATATGAAGAGTGATAAAAAGAGAACAAACAATACAGTGATCATATCCTAGCAAGTGCAAGCATGCATGTATATATATAGATTGTCAAGAGAATGAACGAGAAATGAATGAACTAGCAAAGAGTTGGGTACAAGTACTAACCCTAATTGGGTTGAACCCCTTATGGGCTACCCACTATAGCCTACACAATATAAGCTATATAACATTTTGACACACCCCCATAGGCAAAGTGGGGGAGAACAAGTGGTCACAAGACCAGTCAAGAAAGCAAAGCAAGCTCAAGGTGGATCACAAAGTCACCACACAGTCCGAGCACAAGCAAAGGGCCACAAGGCCAGTTCACATGCAGAGTTATATAAATAGAACAAACAATACAGTGATCATACCCTAGCAAGTGTAAGCATGCAGGTATATATATAGATCACAGTACAAGCAGAGTCAAGCAGTGAGCAAGTGAGGCAAAGTAGGCACAAGGCCTAACACAGTAGAGAAACGCTGATGTTCACCAGGCGGCAGTGCCTTGGTGAATACATCAGCAGTGTTGGCCCTAGTGGCCACGTACGCAAGACGAAGCTGGCCACGCTGCTGCAACTCTCGAGCAAGGAAGTATCGCAAAGCGATGTGCTTTGTTCTGTGCTCCAGTCTGTGCTCCTAACACAAGGCAATCATGGCCTTGTTGTCTACGTACAGAACTGGAGTCGAACGAGGCTGCTCTCCCAAGTCAGTCAGCAGGTAGGTGAGCCAGCGTAGCTCCTGTGCAGCCATGGCCCCTGCGTAGATCTCAGCCTCACAACTGGAGCTGAGAACCGAAGACGAGCGCGTAGACCGCCAAGAGACAGAGCCACAGCCAAGGCTGAAGGTGTAACCCTGTGACGACCGCTGCGTAGCTGAGTCGTCAGCCCAAGAAGCGTCTGCGTGACCGGTGAGGACAACTGGACCCTGTCCTCCAAGCACGAGCCCCATGCCCGACGTACTGCACAAGTAACGGAGTACCCTCTTTGCAGCATCCCAGTGCACCTTTCGGTGCCTGCCGGGAGCCACGTAGCGAGCCAAGAGGCTGAGAGGGTACGCGAGGTCGGGTCGACTGCACGTCATCAGGTACATGAGGCAACCTACAAGCTCTGGGTACGGACCACTCGGCTCTACGGACTCGTCCGAAGGTGGAGCTGAGAGCGAGTGACTGGTAGACAGAGGAGTGGGTTGTGGCGAGGAGAACTGGAAGCCGAAGCGCTGAAGGACCTGGTGCACCATGTGTGACTCAGTCAGGGTAATGGTGCGCCGAGCTCTGTCCCGGGTGATCTGCAAGCCAAGATAGCTGCGCAGTTCACCCAGGTCAGTGCAGGTGTGTCTCTCCCGCAGCTCCAACTTCACAAGGGTCAGTGCCTCAGTGTCATCAGTGACAAAGTCGAGTTCGTCGACGTAGACGAGGACGTAAAACGGCGGTAGCGAGGTGTCGGTGCGTAGAAACAGCGATGGGTCAGCAGTAGCAGGAGCAAACCCAAGAGCCGCAAGTGTAGTTTTCAGTGTGTTGTGCCACTCGCGAGGCGCCTGGCGGAGACCATAGACTGGCCGCCGAAGACTCCACTAAGTACCTGCAGGAAAAGACTCAGTGAAACCAGGTGGGCGGCGCAACCAGATCTCCTCGTGCAGGCTGCCCTGCAGGAAAGCTGTGCTGAAGTCGAGAGAGTGCAACTCGTAGTCACGGTGAGCAGTGACGTGCAGCAACACCCGAAGAGTAGTCATCTTCGGGGTGGGGGAGAAGGTCTGGAAGTAGTCAACTCCCTGTTGGTGACTGAAGCCTCTAGCAACGTAACGCGCCTTGAAGGCAGGCGGAGAACCCGGCGGCCGCTTCACCCTGAAAATCCACATGCCATCGACTATGTTCGCCCCAGGTGGGGGAACCTCGTCGACGTAGGTGCCTGTGGACTTCCAGGATGCCATCTCGGCATCCATGGCTGCCTGCCACTGAGAGGAGTAAGGACTCGTAATCGCCTCTGCGTAAGAGCGCGGGGTCGGGATGTCTGGTGCATCCGGGTCTCCCTCAGGGGCCAGCACCATGGAAGCAAAACGAGGTACAGCATCTGCAAGACACTCAAAGTCCTCGTGCCTGTCCTCAAGGACGTCCGTGCTAAGAGCACACTCACCCCCGACGGACGGAGGACCGGCAGACGTAGACTCAGTAACGAGAGCAGTGGTGTAGTCTAGACGGCAGGCAGCAGCAAAGTCAAGCAGCTCAGCAATGAGAGCAGACGCAGCAATAGACTCAAACGAAGGGTCTGTGACAGCAGTGGCGAGGAGACGAGAGACAGTGGGACTGACAGCACGAGTGCGGTCAGACTCAGGGTCTGGGACCTCATGAAGAGAGGACTCAAGAGGAGCAGGCAGAGGAACACACAGAGGAACAGAGGAAGGACGAAGGGTCATAGCGTGCGTGTCAGGGATAGGAGGAGGACGCGAACGAGGAACACAACGAGCAGTGCGAACAAGCGAGACAGGACGAGACGCAGGCTCACGACGCTCGGTAAGACCGCCGGACTGCTCAGTGTAACGAGAAGGAGCAGGCAGTGGAGAGGCCGGCTATAACTGCGGCTGCGACTGTTGAATAGTAAGGGTAGGGCCTAGGCTTAGTAGCCTAGGCCAAAGGGAGTCGAGAGAGTTTGTGCCAAGGAGAGGATGAGTTCACAATTGAGCGAGGTACAAATAGCAAACAAAGCATGCAAAGAAGGTGCACCACCAACAAGTTTATGATAACTACACTAACTACAGCTACAGGCAGTTACAGATATATTCCAACACTCCCCCATAACTGCCTGCAGCATGAGTCTGTGCAGCAACACATCCTGGATGGGTACACCACGAACAGAGAAAACAGCATCACACTCCACTCACACTCCACCCCCCAAGCACCACTCCGAAGGCTCCCACACATCCACCCCCCTCAGCAGCAGCTGTAGCAGTGGGAGACGAAGAAGGGGGGGGGGAGGGGGGGCTGGTTGGTCTCACACCCGCCGCCCCAATGCCACTCCCCTGGCTCCCCCACACCCTCACACCCTCCCCCCCAGCGGCAGCTGCAGCAGTGGGAAGGAAAGGAGGAGGAGGGGAAGGGAAACACACCACCCTCACCACCCCCAAACCCCAACACAAGGCAGGGCCATAGCAGGGGCGGCAGCAGGGCAGGGCCGGGACAGGGCCGGGGCAGGACGACAGGGCAGGGCAGGGCCGCGACAAAGACGGGAGGGGCCGACGCGCGGCCCCCCAGGGCGCCGTGCGGCCCCCCAGGGCGCCACGACGGGCGACGGGAAAAGGCAGGGGGGTGGGGGGGGGGGGGGGGGTGCGCGGGCCCCCGGTGCGCCCGACAGGCGACGAAACCGCCGCATGCCTTGGGGCGCACGACGGGCAGGGCACCGTCGCGCGCCACGGGGTGCACGACGGGCAGGCAGGCAGGCAGGCAGGGCACCGTCGCGCGCCACGGGGCGCACGACGGGCAGGCAGGCAGGGCACCGTCGCGCACTTCGGGGCGCACGACGGGCAGGCAGGGCGTCGCGCGTTCAGCATGGCGGTGCGACGGGCAGAAAACCGCCACGCGCCCATAGCGCGCGATAGGCGGGACAGCAGCGGAAGACTTGGTGGGCCCGTTAAGGAAGGCAGCAGGAAGGTGCCTGCTCTGAATACCATGTTGAATAGTAAGGGTAGGGCCTAGGCTTAGTAGCCTAGGCCAAAGGGAGTCGAGAGAGTTTGTGCCAAGGAGAGGATGAGTTCACTATTGAGCGAGGTACAAATAGCAAACAAAGCATGCAAAGAAGGTGCACCACCAACAAGTTTATAATAACTACACTAACTACAGCTACAGGCAGTTACAGATATATTCTAACAGCGACTGGTCAGGCGGGGGACACAGGAGGGGAGGAATAAGGTCAGTAGAAGACGGGGTACCAAGAACCTGCTGGAGCAGGGGAACGAAGTACGGTCGCGGCCGCACAGCGCCACCAGGGTCAACGGCTCCAGCTCCTCCAGCTCCAGCACCTCCAACACCAGTGTTAGAGACTAAGGACGGAGTCTATGAAGATTAGGGGCTGAAATATCTCAAAATCGTCAACTACAATTCTGGACAGAAAATTCGTCGTCACAAGAAACGTTGTCGACGATTAACGCACAATTAGAATTCTCTCAAACTCGAGTATGTTTTAGCCCTTGACTGTGGCTATCTTTCCCAATTTGAATACTATCAAAATATGGAGTATAACTCGAGTTATGAACTTCGGCGCACTAGGGGGTATGCTGCCATAGAAAACATAACTCAATCACAATTATCTCACAAGTTCACACAAGAAAGTTGGAGTAGCAATAGAACCAGGTAGGAGGGGATGAGGAGGACGAGAGGGAAGGTCCCAAGGGAGTCCCCAACCAAGGAAACCCCATACCACACAATTCCCCTCTCTATAGGCACCCCAACTTTGCAATTGTCACTTTCCCAACTCATGCCATCCACCTCACCCAACTTGGCCACACTTGCCAACCTGGTTTGGCTTCTCCCAACCACTTGCCATCATCTACAGTGATGGCATCGAATTTCCCAACCCCCAAAAGTCTGTACCCCATATTGAGTCAACCCGCAAATTCCCATAGTCGCCGCATCTCAATCAAAACTGCGAACGATCATATCTTTCTCGTTCTTGCTCCGATCGCGGCGATTCTCGGCTCGTCGGGAAGCTCTTGAGCAGAGGAGTCACTTCAGATATCTTCTCAAGCCAAATAACATTCACACACACTCAGAAAATCCAAACAACACCAAACACAAATTCTTGCACACGCTCACACCACACATGCAACACACGAACATATGATGGGAGGCAGACAGACGTGAATGCAAATGATAGCATCACATAATAAACTCCCCCTCTGGCTGCCTACCATCATCCCGCATGCCAAAGCTCAAGCATGCACCCTCAATGCACATTCATCCCAGCAAGTTTCATGCCCTTCCAGTGCTCAGGTTCAGCCAGGCGCTTGGTGAGAATGTCAGCCGCCTGCTGATAGGTCTTCACAATCTCCAGCCGCACTTCCTTGTCTAGGAGCCTCCTCACCCAGTGCCACTTTGGCCTGATGTGCTTAGGAGGGCGTACATCCCTCCTAGGACGGTCTGGCGGACGTTGGGTACGTGGTGGAGCATCTTGCTGCTACTGCTGCTCCTCCACCTCAGGTTCTCCCCCATCCTCAGTCACCCCAGAGATCTCCTCATCTGAGATAGTGACCTGCACTTGCCTCGAAGGCCGCTGCACCTCATCGGCCTCAATGATCAGCGGTGTAGTAGGAAGCTTCTGCTGCTGCTGCTTCCACTCCTTGTAGTACAAGGACTCAAGGAACTTCACATCCCTTGACACAGTCAGCTGCTGGCTAGTCAAGTCCCATATCAAACAGCCCTTATGATCCTTAGCAAGCCCCAAGTGTACTCCCCATCTCCCAGAAGCCTCCAACTTTCCCCTCTTCTCCTTAGGCACATGAAACACCACCTGTTGGTGCAACCCTACGGTTTGCATTCGACTTGTTGTCCGTGTGCGTGCATGCGTGTGTGCATGGAATGGTATGAGGGCATGAAATAATATATATTTCATGCTTACAATAGTGTCTGAATGATGAGGCATGATTTTGAATGTGTGTGTCGAGTCAATAGCGAGTTATCGCTAGTCGCGTGTCACGTCGTCGTTTGCGTGTCGTGTGCGGTTTTCTATTTTGTCGTGTGTGGAACGTTCGGCGTGTCGCAGGTGTGCGCAGCAGACTTCCAAGAACTCAAGGAAGAATTTATATTGAAGAACCAGAGCCTTGGTTTCAAGAATCAAGTGATTTCGAAGCTCTCCAAAAGGGTAAACTTTAAGATAATGAGAATAGTTGCATTACTTTGTGTAGTGTAACATTTCTCTTGGTGTAGGCCCTTGTGGAGGGTAGTTTCGAGACCCTTCGTGGTTGGGGACAGTGTGGCACTGTTCTACATCACTGTACCTCGGCTCTTGGGGTTTGTAGGAGCTGGGAGTCATTCCCAACTCGTAACTCTTCCTATCTTGTGTTCTAAGACTATAGTGGCTGCCATAGTACCGTTCGTTCAAACCAACGTTGTGTTGTCAATTCTTTATGAAATCGTGCAATCTAAATTGCCTATTGTAGGCGACGTTTAGGCGCTCTAGATCCAATTTGAATCAAGTCATTTTCAGCTGTGAGCGGAACGCTATCAACGTTTGAAGCCGCTGTGCAGAAATCCATCTGTGCACTCTATCTTTCGTTTTAGGCACATTCAAGCCTATTGTGACTATAACAAGTGGTATCAGAGCCCCTTGGAGCAGTTTCGACAATGGCTGGACCTGAGGAAAGGGGTGGCAGAGGTGCTGGTGGCAGTGGAGAAGCCCAAGCTCAAGGCCAACCCCGTGATTCAACCATGGCGCCCGTGCAACCAAGTCTTGGCCCACCTAGGGATGAGCCTAGGGTGTTTGGGCTTGACAAGTTCAATGGCGACAACTTCGCTGAATGGTCCTTCAGAATGGAGAATGTATTTGACCACTATGACCTGCTGGAGGTGATGGAAGGAACGGAGAAGCGCCCCGAGAACGACCCGGAGAAGAGCCCGTTGGTGCGGAAGAGCGCACAATGCTATTTTCTACTTGGGCAAGCGTTGGGGAGCAGCCAGATCCGTCACATCAAGCCATTCCAGCATGAACCAGAGAAAGGACCAAAGGCATGGGCTGCTCTCAAGGGTGTACACGCTCCTGCAACAGCGGCGGTAGCGGTGGTGTTGGAACGGCAAATGGTGGCACTACGAATTGAAGAAGACGAAGCGGTCGGAGAAGGGGTGCAGAAATTCTTCGACTTGTTGATGCGGCTTAAGGGAGCTGATTTGAACTACAGTGAGCTCCAAAAGAAGACCAAGTTGCTGGCCTTACTCCCAGAGTCATGGTCCTCGCTCATCATCAACCTCAATCGTGACTTGCCCCGCCTCTCGCTTGAAGACGTGAAGCGAGCGATCCTTCAAGAGGACTTCCGCCGCCGTGAGTTGGCGAGTGCGGATGGCGCCGGGGCAGCAAGCATCGGCCAAGGGTATGGCCGAGGAAGGGGCAGAGGACGAGGGGGAGGCAGATTTGGCAGCAACAACTTCAATGGAGGCCGCGGGAGTGGCGGATACGGCAGTGACAACAAGAGCTACGGACGCGGTCGCGGACGGTTCGACGGCGAGTGCCACTATTGTCACAAGAGCGGACATATGTGGCGCGATTGCTTCAAGCTCCCTGATGGATGGACCCCTGCTCAAGGCCAAGAGGGTAGAGGAGCAGGAGGAGGGAGAGGAAGAGGCCGTGGAGGCCGTGGCGGTCGCGGAGTTGGTGCTGCAAGTATGAAGAGTGCCGGCAACGAGAGCGAGTCGAGGGACGATCGCTTTCCGGGTCAATTCTTCTTCGTCTCCACGCAAGCACCGGCTGGTCCAGAGAAGGATGAAGGCTTTGAGGAGCCAGCAGCTGTGGGGAAGGTCACCCTACACTCCCTGGACTATTGGTTGATTGATAGCGGTGCTACCTATAGCATGACACCTCGTGCGGACTTGCTCACCGAACTTGAGCCGTCACCGGTGAAGCATGTGACATCGGCTTTGGGGCAGCGAGCAGAGGTGAAAGGCATGGAAAAGGCCATGTTCAAGGGTACTGATGGGAAGATGGTGGGCCTCAAGAACGTGCTTTGGGTGCCCAACCTTGCTGCCAACCTGATTTCCGTGCGGCGGTTGCAAAAGGCCGGCATGGACACGAGCTCGAAGGGAGCTAAGACCTACACCGCGAGGCTTGGCGAGCAGATTCTTTGGGACCTTCACGAGGATAAGGATGTCTACAACGAGATGTGGCAGATCCCAGTGGTCCCCATGCCTAAGGAGAGGCAAGTGGCAGCAAGCATCAGCACCAAGGGTGAAGCGGCTGGTAGCGGCGATGGCGCGAACGGTCACGCTAAGGAGATTAAGTCCAAGAAGTGCAATCTCGGAGGGACCAGCAAGCTCGGTGAACACGAGGAGAGTGATGCAGCAGCCAAGAAGCAGCACAAGGATGAGGAGAACCCCAAGGCAGCAGCGAAGGAGGAGTACGGAGAGAACATGTGGGGCACTATTGCGAGTGCGGCATTCTCCAATCCGACTTCGGCTACGGGGGAGTGTGATTGGCTCACCTTGCATCGGCGAATGGGGCATGTGGCCCTGCCCATCTTGCAGCAGCTAGTGAAGAATGAGATGGTTGCTGGCATACGTGTGAAGAGGGAGCCCAATGAGGTACTTGGCTGCCCAACGTGCATGCAAGCCAAGTTCACCCGTTACCCGTTCTCTAGTTCGGAGGCAACGGCTAAGGCACCACTTGATGAGGTGGTGATGGACGTGGTGGGCCCCCTGAAGCTTGTGTTGTGCCAAAGCACTATAGTGGCACGGTCATCGCACTCCCATTCCGCCTACAAGCCTGCTCAGCTACTGGAATTTTGTGGGGTGGTGCTTCAACATGTGTTCTTCAAACCCTCAAAGTTTTAGAGTTTTGGAAGCAGTTTACAAGGCATGGCAATATTTTTATTTTCAAGACTTATGGCATCCCGGAAGTGTGTGTTACTCTTTTTTGGTAACACCCGAGTTCACCATTTCGGCTGCTGACTCATCTACCGAGCCCTGATTGGTCTGAAAATCGGTGTGGCAGTCCTTTGCCGTGTTGTGCAGGTGGTCACCGAGTTTCAGGACAACCCAGCATCGGAGCAGCACGTGACAGCTGTCGAAAGTTACTGTTCCGTAGTCATGGTGCACTGTTGGCAGCATTTCCCTTGCCACCCTTTCATTGTTGTCATGCCAATGGTGCAGGGACAGAGAATGAGACAAGAAGTACAGGTGGTCAAGTGGGACTCTACCACCCTCCTTTTGAGAAGTGTGGTCTTCCTGGAAGCAGCTTGCAAGAGGGTGCAAGTGGGAAGACAAGCTGACTCATGGTTGGCTTGACTCACTATTGGTGGCCTTGAGTACAGCTCTGAACATCCAAGTGTGGTTGGCTTTGCTGACCTAGATAGGACGTTTCCCATCCTTCTCTAGCCTTTCTCCCTTAGGACTCAACCTTCTCTGAGTTCCCAGGATGGTCCCAACCCCTTAAGAGTCCCCTAGGCAATGTTGTACTCACCTCTTCCTTGCATCAATGAAACTACACGTTCTTTCAGCCGAGCTTACGTTTTCGTTCATTGCGTAGCGCATAAACCTCTGATGAAAGCAATCAATATACCGTTGGAAAGCAGACAACTGAAGCTAACGTGTCTCCAAGTTTCAGCCTCGTATATTATCGGAGCTAATCGTGACGGCGTTTTGAACAGAGGCGGTTCGAAGTCATCAGATTCTGCTTAGGCGGTTTCAAGGGCATCCGCGACCCCTAAGTGGACTCTAGACTATAACAAGTGGTATCAGAGTGGTTCCTCTCTGTTCTTGGGTCAATATGGAAGCTGAAGGTTCTGCTCCAGCTGGTCCTAGTGGCAGTGGTGGCGTGAGAGGCGCTGGGGAAGCAGGAAGAGGCATTGCTGGCGGATCTGCACCAATAGCATCCGTTTCATCACCAGCCAAGGATGATGTGAAGGCATTCAACCTAGAGAAGTTCTCTGGGGAGGATTGGGCATCATGGAGCTTCAGGATGGAGCTCCTATTTAACCATTATGGGCTGCTTGAAGTGATGGAAGGAGAATTGAAGAGGCCTGCGAGCGAAGGAGCGACCAAGGAATGGGATCGCCGATCCAAGGATGGATTCTTCCTTCTCTCTCAATGCCTCTCATCCAACCAGCTGCACCATGTCAAGCATCTCATCAAGGATATCCAGTGTGGTCCCAAGGCATGGAAAATATTGAAGGATGTCCATGCCCCCAGCAGCGAAGCGATGGTGGTGGTGCTCGAACGACAACTCCATGCGGTGAAGATCAACGAGGGTGATGCCGTGCAAGGAGCGTTCGATCAACTCCGGGACCTCTATGTGAAGCTCTCGTCTGCTGGTGTGGACTACCCTGAGAAGATCAAGTGCTACAAGGCTCTCTCCCTGCTGCCGGAGTCGTGGGGCCCTTTGGTGGTCAACCTCAATGGCATGAAGGACTCATGGTCCCTTGAGTGGATCCGTGCTCAAGTCCTTCAAGAGGAGTTTCGGAGGAAGGAGCTGACTGCCGCTGCCGGTGAAGGTGGAGGCTCTGCCTATGGCATGAAAGGGTTCAAGGGACATGGCAGCAAGAAAGGAAAGGCCAAGGAAGGCTCTAGAGGGGAGCAGTATTCGAGAGGGAAGCGTAGCAATAAGGGAGGCAAGCGGTGTGGCGGCAAGTGTTGGTATTGCCATGTGGAAGGTCACCCATGGTTTAAGTGCCGCAAGCTACCTGATGGTTGGAGGCCTGGTCAGCCATCAATTGAAGGCTCTAAGGGTGTTCATGGAGCTATGGGAGAAGGCATGGGCAGTGAGGAGGGCGATGGAGGTGCCGGCGGACATGGCGGCATGTTCTACCATGTAGGAGAGGCATGCTCCGAGGACATGGTTGTACCGGCCAGCAAGGTTGCTCTTCATCGTTCCTCCCATTGGGTCATCGACACAGGAGCCTTCATGACCATGACCAACTGAGAGGATCTGCTGGATGAAGTCAGACCATCAAAGGCAGCCACCGTTGTTTCAGCCACCGGCCAAGTTATACCCGTGCGTGGCGAGGGGAGAGCCATGTTTATGGGTGCGGATGGGAGGCTTGTGGGGCTGAAGCGTGTTCTTCTTGTCCCTGGACTATGTGCCAACCTTCTCTCTACCAAGGCATTGAGTGAGGCAGGGATGAAGATGGAGATGATGGGCACAAAGGTGTTCAAGGCAACTCTGGATGGGCGCGTGTTGTGGGACCTCCGAGGCGGCAAGGACATGCACCGGTCCATGTGGGAGATACCGGTGCTGCCATGGAAGGAGGTGGCTGCGCGCTTGGCTGCAGGAGCTGTAAGAGGAGGGCATGCAAGCCACGTAACCAGTGGAGGAGGTGGTGATGGCAGTGATGGTGGGCTGCTTGTGCATGGGGGGGTTGCGCTACCAAGTGTAACTCCTAGCACGGGTGAGACGGATTGGCTCACCGCACACCGTCGTTTTGGCCACGTGGCGCTACCTCAGTTACAGCAGCTGTTTAAGGAGGAAAGAGTCAAGGGGCTGAGGATAAAGGGGGAGCCCAAGGAGGTGGGCTCTTGTGAGACTTGCTTGACCAGCAAGTTCTCACGATTTCCCTTCCATTCGACGGTGGGGCAGTCAAGTGACCCGGTGGAGCTCGTGCATGTGGATCTTGTGGGGCCCATGAAGGTGAAGGGAGATGGCGGGGCCCTGTATTCCATGACTATGGTGGATGATTACACAAGGCTCACCTGGTCTTTTCCACTTGCAAAGAAGAGTGATGCTGCAAGGGTCATCATTGAAGAGTGGCTGCCCATGGTGGAGCGAGAGAGCGGCAAGCGGGTGAAGGCGATTCGTAGCGACCGTGGTGGGGAGTTTTTGGGAGCGGATTTCCGGAGCTGGTTGAAGCGGTACGGCATCAAGCAGCAGCTCACCACGGACTATACCCCTCAGTCCAACGGTGTGGCAGAGAGAGCGAACCGGACCATCATAGAGGGCGGGAGAACAATATTGGTGGACTCGGGTCTACCCTTGCGGTTCTGGCCCCTCGCTATTCGTCATGCTACCGTCATCAAGAACCGGGTGTTGACTCATGTGGGAGGTCAGCATTGGGTCCCTATGGAGAAGTGGAGTGGCAAGAAGCCCCTGGTTGATATGCTTCATGTCTTCGGGTGCATGGGGCTCGTGCATGTCCCTAAGGAGAAGCGTGACAAGCTTCAAGCGGCGGCGGTGTGGGCTGTTCATTTAGGTCTTGCACGGGAGAGCAAGGGCTGGCTCATGTGGGACCCAAAATCCAACACCGTCTTCATCACCAGAGATGCCAAGTTCATGGAGGGGCTCATGTTCAAGGATTGGTCGGAGCGGGGGAGGAGCAAGGTCACCATTCCGCTTGGAATAGAGGTGGGAACGAACGACCCACTTCTCATTCCCGTCAAGTTCTCCTCATCTTCAGAGTTGACAGAGGTGTCACATGACTTGGGAGGTGCTGAAGGGGAGGCAGCAGATGTGGAAGAAGTAATGCAGCAAGGGGAGGCCCCTGTAGCTGAGAGAGGTGATACCGAGGAGGAGGTGCAGCAGCCTACACCATCCCCTACGCTTCCACCAAGGCGCACAACCCAAGGGAAGCGTGATGCTGTCCGTGGTGGAGCCAAGGAAGGAGCAGCCAAGGAGAGGCCCAAGAGATCTGCCCACCCAAGGAATTTCCTCAAGTATGAAAGGCTTGGGGTTCCCAAGGCATTGTTGGTCCAGCAGGAGGAAGATGAGGAGGAGAAGGGAGCCAAGGGGGAGATGGAGCAGATTTGTTGCTTTGGCGTCAACTTACCGCATGAGCCAGCGTCAATGGAGGAAGCTCTCGCTGGAGATGATCGAGAGGCATGGCTGGCTTATAGGGAGGATGAGTTCCAGAGCCACATGGAGAATGAAACTTGGACCCTTACCAATCTGCCCCCAGGAAGGAAGGCGTTGGACTGCACGTGGGTGTTACGTGTGAAGACCGATGCGGAGGGGAGGTTGGAGAGGCGAAAGACAAGGCTTGTGATCAAAGGCTTTCAGCAGAGGGAGGGGATTGACTTTCAAGAGGTGTTTGCTCCTGTTGCCAAGGCTCCTACGCTCCGGTTGTTGCTAGCAGCCGCTGCCGTTTGTGGCTGGAAGGTGGAGCAAATGGATGTGAAGACGGCGTTCCTCTATGGCGTGGTAGATGAGGAGATCTACATGAAGCAGCCAGAGGGGTATGACGATGGGAGCGGACGTGTTTGCAGGCTCAACAAGGCCATCTATGGCCTCAAACAAGCTCCAAGGTGCTGGTATGCAAGGCTGGTGGAGGCGTTGGAGGCTCTTGGCTTCAAAGTTAGCGGGTGCGACGAGAGTCTCTTCATGACCGAGGGGGAGGAGGAGAAGGTATTTCTCCTTGTCTACGTCGATGACATCCTCCTCTTCTCTCCATCCCTGGAGAGGATCAAGGAGGTGCAAGGGAAGCTTAAGGAGACTTTTCAATGCAAGGCCCTTGGACCAGTGGGGTATTACCTTGGTCTTCACGTGGAGCGGGACGAGGTGAAGGGATGGCATGGCATCATTTTGCTGAGGTTGGCGGAAGGCCTCGTGCGGAACGAACGTGATCGGCGCAAGCCATATGGAAGGCCTCATGCGGAACGAACGTGATCGGCGAACCCTAGGGAGGGAGGGAGAGTTTTCGGAAAGATGCGTCCTGGGGTTTCAGTTAGCTGAGTCAGAAAGCAGCAGTATGCGAAGTACCGAGCAAAGTACACAGGATGCTCAACGAGTGCACGCGAATTTGGTCTGCCCAAGCTCGACAGCCTGCCCAATTGCAAGTAGCACCAGCCAGTTGCACGCACGATACAAGCCCCTATTTTGATCACAGCCATTGAACAAACAGCTTATCACGCTGGCATCCGTCCGTTCGTGAGATATTTTGAAAAAGCTGGTTACAATTCTTCACCTGCCCACTACAGTCCCAATTTTGCCCGTGGCGAACATTGGCGAGCAGGCGAAACGGTGTTGCGCACTAAACACCCAAATGACGGGAAAAGTTGTGGGATGCAACCAAAGCATCCTGTGTACTCAATACCCCTAATCTCTCCACTAGCAGCTGGCCTTGTGAGGCTCCGTATGATGCGAAGCTGCATCCTGACCTGATCCGCGAGCTGCGATGTGGTCAATCCATATTCTGGCTACCACTCACACATTCTGAGGCATCGACTCAGCGTTCCGCCGCTCCAGGTACGTGGGCAAATTCACAGTCCAGCAACGGTCACTTCTAACACGAGACGTCTTATTGGTCAGGAAGAACATAAGCAACCCAGATTTCCTGTCCTATTCTGTTCTCGTGGAATCCGTGGCCAAGCCATCTTACTCGTGCGACGTTTGTATTGAGCTTTACCTCAGCTGCCAGTTCGGGCAATCAACTTTAATCATGGACTCGAGTACAACCAACATCAACAATCTCCCCCACGACGTGCTCATCCGGATCCTGTGGTCTTCTGAACAGTCAAGCTCGTGCCGATCCGAGAGCGATGATCTGTGATGTGGAACTCTATCTTCTAAGCCCACGTACCTTGTCGCGCACGCTACTCCAGAAGAGCCCTGGTGAAAGCGCAGGGATACTCCCATGCCGACCCCTCCAGCCTCCGCAGATGCCACAAATGGCCTCTTCATCGTGTCGATCTGCCATCGCTGGTGGCGTCTCGCTCAGAGCTGTGTCACAGCGCTGCTCGTCAAGGAGGACTGCGTCGTGTCTCATCGCGATGTGCTCAACGCCGTCGTGTGCTTCCCGAGCCTGACCCATCTGCATCTGTCGGACGGAAGTGTTGAAACTTTGGACGACGCGTTTCTAGCTGACCTCGCCCGTTCTTGCCCTGGGTTGAGAGCGCTGCACGTGGGGAATGCGGAGATAACTTTAGCAACGGGAGCTAGACTACGGGCTAGGCACGGGTGCTCGTGTGATCTCTGCGTTCGTTCACTTAGTCGTTTCCTTGTGTTCACGCTGCTTGCTAGTTCACGGGGAGAATTGGCAAGAGTTTCACTAGGATGACAATAATGATACAACGAAGTTGGCATGGCAAGACTACATCAGAGCTAGCATTCAGGTCGGTCGACTGCCAGCGCAGCATGGTCGGCCGCGTTCCAGCACGACTTGGTCGAGCGCGTTCCAGCAGTGCAACGTCGACGGCGTGCCAACGTCGCAGGTTGACGGCGTGCCAGCGCTACTCACGCAGAACAGCAGCGCACCCGCTTCGCAGGTGCTCGCAGATGATTGGCGGGCTGAGCCTCGTCACCAGCACAACGCACACACCAAGTCAACCTGGCACTGATGACTGCTTCTGATGGGCCACGTCGACCTCGGGATACCACCACCGAGGTCGGGCTCGCCAACTTCGCCTGGGCGACCGTCGCACTCCTCCGCAGAGCCTCGTCACCCAGGTAACCTGGTCGACCGGGCAACCACGTCGACCAACTACTCCTGTTCGTGCCCGTCGACCTCCCAAGTCGACGGCCACCTCCAAGTCGACCTCACCAGGTCGACCACGCCCCTGGTCGACCAGCTCCAGGTCGACGTCACTTCTGGTCGACCAGCTCCATGTCGACCAGCAGTCCAGGTCGACCAGCTTCATGTCGACCAGCGCAGTTGTCGGCCGACCACCCAAATCGGCTACCCGAAGTCGGCGTCACGAAGTTGACGCCCAGCTACTCGACGCCCAACTGCTCGGCGTCCTGAGTCGAGGTCGACGTCGGCCCCTCCTTCGTTGACCACCAGGTCAGGTCGACCACCAGCAGGTCGACCAGCAGGCCTGGTCGACCAACCACCAGGTCGACCAGCAGTCCGTCAACCGACCACCGAAGTCGGCTTCCCCAAGTTGACGTCACCAAGTTGACGTCCTCCGCAGGTCGACTTCCCAAGTCGACCTCCCTGAAGTCGGCGCCACCCCGAAGTCGGCGCCCGTGCAGTGGGACTCGTGCAGGTCGACCTCCTCGTCAACCAGCTCGCCCACTGCTGCAGGTCGGCTGCTCCCCTCACACCCGACCACGAAGTCGGCTCCGCCCAAGCGAGGACGGGGCCAACACACAACTCCCGTTGACACTCCCCTGCCGCGTTCACGCTTGGGCCCCCAGCCCACACGGCAGTACTCCTCAAAGAATAGCTCGTCGACGTGCACCCAACACACAGCACGTCGTCCACCGCACCAGCCATGCAGGAGGGCATGGCACCTACTGCTGCACGTCGTCGTCGCCGTCGCCCACGCCGGCCAAGCGCACCTGGCCGATTGCGACGGAGCACTGGCTGAAGGCCGGGTAGTGCAGCGCCTTTGTCAGGTTGTCAGCCGGCTGCTCAGCGGTCGGGATGTAATGCAACGAGAACTTCCCGCGCTTCACCATGTGCTGCAGCCAGGCCTGTCGCCGCTCCATGTGTTTGAGGTTGCCCGTCAACCCCATGCCCTCGGCGACCGTGATGGCCGACTTGTTGTCCACCCTCAAGACAGTCGGCTTCCCGGCGTCCAGCTGCCGGAATTCTGCAAGGAGGAAACGAAGTCGGCGTCCCTCCTTGCCGGCTTCCGTGGCCGCCACGTACTCCGATTCGGTCGACGACAGCGTCGCGCACTTGATGCGCTGGCTCGACCAGGAGACTGCGGCCCCTCCGTAGACGAACACGTAGCCACCCGTGCTCGTCCTGTTCTGCTTGTCACCAGCGTCGTCGGCGTCCACGTAGCCGACCAGCTCCAGCGACTCAGGTCCACCGCCGAACTCCAGGGCGGTGTCACGCGTGTAGGTGAGGTAGGCGAGGCAGCGGTCGACCTCGCGCCAGTGCTGGTCGCTCCTCACCGTGAGGCCGCTCCCCAGATTGCTGCAGGCGAAGGCGATGTTCGGCCTCGTCGTCGTCGCCGCGAACTGCAGCGAGCCGACCTTCTGCCTGTACTCCTCCTCCTGGCGTTCCTGCGCCTCCTCGTCGTCGAAGGTGAGCTCGGCGTAGGCGTCGACCGAGACCGGCGTCTTAGGGGTGCGCCCGGTCTGCTCCTCGTCGATGAACCGCCTACGCAGCTTGTCGGCGTAGCCCTGCTGGTGCAGCCACAGCTTCCCAACCGACCTGTCGCGCACGATCTCCAGCCCGAGGTACTTCTGCACCGGCGAGATCTCGCGCAGCTCGAAGGCAGATTCCAGCAGCTCCTTCAGCTCCTCCAGCATCGCGGCGCTGCTGCTGGCGGCGAGCAGGTCGTCGACGTAGACCAGCACCCAGCAGGCCACTCCATTGTCGCTGACCTTAAAGTACAGAGCCTCGTTGACCTGGCTCTTCTTCCACCCGGCGCCGACCAGCACATCGTTGAGCGCCAAGTACCACAGCAACGGCGACTGCTTCAGCCCGTACAGGCTCTTCAGCAGCTTGCACACCTGGCCGATTCCGTCGTTGAAGTAGTCCGGCTGGGACATGTAGAGCACCCGGTCGAGCTTTCTCTGCAGGAAGGCGTTCTTCATGTTGAGCTGCATCAGGTTGAGGTTGAGGACGGCGACGATGCTGAGGAAGATCCTCAGCGTGACGTAGCTGCCCACCAGCGCGAACGTCTCGTCATAGTCGACGTCGTACACCTGCGTGAAGCCCTTCACGACCAGCCTCGCCTTCTCTCGCTCGACGGTGTCGTCGATGTGGTACTTCGTCGTCAACACCCACCGGTTCTTCATGATGTTCACTCCCAGCGGGCGTTCGACCGGCTCCCACGTGCCCATGTTGATGAGGCTGCGGATCTCCTCCTCCATGGCGGCCTTCACCGCCGGACCCTTCCAGCTCGCCAACGCCTCCTTCACCGTCATCGTGGAGATGTCCCAGCGGTGCTCGGGGTCGGCTAGCATGTCAGGGTCGAGCTCCGGAAACTCCTCATCCTCCTCGGCGTCGTCGTACAGCAGGTCGTCGTCATCATCGTCCACGTCGTACACCGTGGTGAACGCAGCGGGGATGAAGTAGTCAGGCGGCCTCCGAAGTCGGCCTGAACGCCGTGGCCCCGGCTGGACCTCCTCGGCGTCCCCTCCATCGTCGCCGTCGTCACTGTCCTCGGCGTCCTGCTGCACCTCAGCCGGCGTCCCAGCCTGCTGCTCCCCTGTGGTCGGCTCCCCTGCCGACTGCCCGGTCGCCGACTGCTCCTTGGTCGGCGTCGCTGCTGCCTGCTCCCCTGCCGACTGCTCCCCTGTCGGCGTCGGCTGCACCACCTGCTTCCTCCCAGTCGGCGTCAGCGTTGCCCCCACGCCGACTTGCACAGCATCACGTCGGCCACCGGCGATGCTTGGGGCCGGCGCCACAGGTGACGCCCCACGTCTCCCCTCATCACCGGAGGTCGACGTCGGGGTCAGCCCATGCAAGGCGGCAAGGGGGGGAGGAGCAGGGGAAGGGCAGGGATCGGGGACGTCCTCGGCGTCCGTACCAGCAAGCTCACCGGCCTCGACGAGTAGAGGCAGCGTCGCTGCCGAGGTGAACCGGCATCTGCCCTGACGCGGGCCCGTGCGCCGACTTCCACACTTCCAGCGACATGCACTCGTAGAACACCACGTCCGACGTGGTGACGACCCGGTTGTCGGCGATGTCGAGGAGCTCCCAGCCCTTGCTCTCCTCCGACACGCCGAGGTGAAGGCCCCACCGGGCCTTCGGCTGCAGCTTCCCACCGCGCTGCTGCTCGGGGACCAAGAACTGTGCCATGCAGCCCCACACCCGTGCCAGCGACAAGTCGGGCTTCTTCCCGGTGAGCAGCTGGTACGGCGTCGTCCCCAGCGGCAGCGCCGACCGCTCAAGGTAGATGCGGACCCAGACAGCCTGCCACAGAGCGAGGTGCCACCAGTGGTGCTGTACACCCATGTGCAGCAGCATCGTCCGCACCGACTCCACCACCGTCCTCATCTCCCGCTCTGCCATGCCGTTTTGCTGCGGGGTGTACGGGCAGGTCAGGTCGTGGACGATCCCCTTGCCGTTCACGAAGTCGGTGAACTGCTTCCCGAGGAACTCCCCTCCTCGGTCCGAGCGTAACATCAGCACCGACTTCTTCGTCTGCCGCTCAGCCACCGCCAGCCACTGCACGAACACCGGCAACGCATCCGACTTCTTGGCGACCAGCTTCACCCACACGTAGCAGGTCTTGCGGTCCTTCAGCAGCAAGAAGTACAGGCTGCCATCCTTGGCAGCCACGCGGAACGGCCCGCAAAGGTCGATGTGCACAACGGCCAGCACGTCGTCGGCGTCGGAGCCATGGCCGGGGAAGGTGTGTTGCGCCAGCTTCCCGCCAACGCACGAAACACATGGTGAGTCGGCGTCGGACGCCGACTTGAGGTCCAGCCCGGTGGCGACCTCGTGCTTCGCCGAGCTCCGGATAGTGTCCATGCTGACGTGCGCAAGCCTCGCGTGCATCCTGTCCGGCGTTGCCTTCGTCGCCGAGACGATCGCCCGCAGGGCCACCACCCCCGTGGAGGGCGTCGTCGGCGTGGCCGGGCAGGGACGCAGGTCGGTGCAGAGTACACGTCCGGTGTATGTTGCCCGGCCGAGAACCTCTCCCGCTGCCGAGACGGGCAACATACCGTCGCCGTCCTCCTGCAGCTTCACGCCGTTCTCCTTCAGCTGGCCGGCCGAAAGCAGGTTGGCACGCACGCCCAGGACGTAGAGCACGTCGGGGATGAGCACCTGCTTCCCGGCCTCTCCTTGCAGAGCGACAGTGCCGCGGCCCTGAACGTCCTGAAGCGCCTCATTGAAGCCGCGCACGTGCTTCACGTCGCCGCTCGGCCCCAAGTCGACGAAGGCCTCCTTCGTCCCCATCACGTGGTGCGAGCATCCGCTGTCGAGCAGGACCACCGCCGGGTTCGCCTGCACAGCTGCCGCCACCGCCTGGAAGTCCTCACCGGCCTCCGGCGCCAGCGAGACGGTCGGCTCCACGACACCGACCAGCGAGCACGACGCCGCCTTGTCGTCTCGCCCCTTTCCGCTAGCCGAGGAGTCGGCGTCCTTCGCCGGGGTCGACTTGGTCGACTGCTTCTCCTTGCGCGGCTGGGTTCCTCGACGGGGACGACGGCTGGCCGACCTCCCGCGGCCTCCCTTGGCGTCGTCGTCGTCGGTATCGCTGCACTCGAAGGAGAGGTGGTCGGGGTCGCCGCACAGCCAGCATTCCCGGCGTCGGCCTCCTCCTCCACGACCACTATCCTTAGCCGATTTCTTCTTGTCGGCATCCTTGCTCGGCTTCCAGCCACTACTACCACCGCCGCCAGACTGTTCGCGCTGCCCCGGTCGGCCTCCTTGCTTCGACGGGGCGACGAAGTTTGCCTGCGCCAAGAGCTCATGGGACCGCTCTGCCTCCTGCATCGCCTCGTCTTGCAGGATGTACGAGGTCAAGTTGTCCTCGTTGAGCGTCGACCTCGTGCTCGGCGCCATTGACAGCCGCTTCAGGAGGTTGTAGCTACTCAAGAGTCCCTGCATGACATGGGTGACGTACGACGCCGTCGAGTACTGCGCACCGGCCATCCTGATGGTGGCGAGAATTCGCCGGGCCCGGTTGCAGTAGTCGGTCGCCGTCTCCTCGTCGCCCATACGCAGGTGCGTCAGCTGTCCTTCCAGCTGGGCGATGAACAAGTCGTCGGTGACTTGGTAGGTCGACTGAATGAAGTGCCACGCCTGGTGGCCAGCGTCGAGGTACTCTCGGCACCACTTCAAGGCGATCTGCACGCCCGGTGAGCAGCACCGCAAGATGACCGTGAAGGTCAACAGCTGCACGACGCGAAACTCCGCACGCAGGTCGGGGTGGTGCTCCCCCGGCGTCGCCACGGTCCCTCGGGCGAAGCCGATTAGCCCGGCCATCTCCAGCTGAGGCTCGATGGCCTCCTTCCAGGTAAGAATGTCTGGTCGACCAACGAGCGGCGGGGTGACCGAGATTCTGTCCGGCGTAAACTTGAAGTAGCCGTAGCTCGGTGCAATCCCGCCCGCTATCACCTGGGTTGCCGACATCGGCGACAAACCGCTTCGTCGACCTCCGACGTCACCCTGCGAGGAGCCTGCAGCCACCGACGACTGCCTTCCTCGCGCCTGAACGCCGCCGACTTCATCGGCGTGAATCACACCTCGTTGCCTCGACGTGCCTCCCGCACTGCTGCCGACCTGGCCTCCACCGGCGCTGACGCCCACGTCGACGCCGCCGTCGTAGTTCACCGGTCGAGGAGAGGCAGGCCGAGAAGGGGGGTGCTCCGCCGCCCACATGGAGCGGAGTCCTGCCTCGACGACTGCCCAGGGTATCGCCCCGTACTCCTGGGCCTCATGGCGTCTCCTCGCATCCTCCAGCTGTGCCTCCAGGGTGTCCATCACCTCGGTGTTACCTACGCGCACGCTAGTGACTGCACGGCTGCCGGCCTACGAACACGATCGGTAAGTGCGAAGTCGGCTAGACTGAACTTCGTTGCGGTGTCGTCCACGCTTACCGCACCATGCGGAGATAACTTTAGCAACGGGAGCTAGACTACGGGCTAGGCACGGGTGCTCGTGTGATCTCTGCGTTCGTTCACTTAGTCGTTTCCTTGTGTTCACGCTGCTTGCTAGTTCACAGGGAGAATTGGCAAGAGTTTCACTAGGAAAACATGCCAATAATGATACAATGAAGTTGGCATGGCAAGACTACATCAGAGCTAGCATTCAGGTCGGTCGACTGCCAGCGCAGCACGGTCGACCGCGTTCCAGCACGACTTGGTCGAGCGCGTTCGAGCAGTGCAACGTCGACGGCATGCCAACATCGCAGGTTGACGGCGTGCCAGCGCTACTCACGCAGAACAGCAGCGCACCCGCTTCGCAGGTGCTCGCAGATGATTGGCGGGCTGAGCCTCGTCACCTGCACAACGCACACACCAAGTCAACCTGGCACTGATGACTGCTTCTGATGGGCCACGTCGACCTCGGGATACCACCACCGAGGTCGGGCTCGCCAACTTCGCCTGGGCGACCATCGCACTCCTCCGCAGAGCCTCGTCACCCAGGTAACCTGGTCGACCAGCTACTCCTGTTCGACCAGCTACTCCTGCCCGAATCAGCAGCAGTCAACAACGCCGCAACGTCAACTTCGGCCTTCAAGCAGTCAAGTAGCTTCTACGGAGGAGCATCCCACCAGTCAAGTGCAGCCTTCAACATCTTCATCAACACAAGCTGCACAAGGAACAAGAAACATCGTAAGCTGCATGACAAGAACGACAGACTCCTGCATCACCGGATCACCACCCCACTACTCAACAGAAGAACAGCTCGATGAGAGGACTCCTCGCCGCGAATCACTGAAGCCCAATCCGACGTATGCAGCCATCGCCTAGAGCGAGCCGTCCGGGCAAGACACTTGGTTCTTGGACAGTTGCTGCGGACAGCACATGTGCTCCTCGAGTCGCTTCGTTCAACAAGAACATCAACTTCAGCGCGAAGTTGTCATCACCGTGGCCAACAACCAGAACCTGCACACACGCCGACAAGGGATAGTACAACTTCAGTCTCGAGAAACTAACGTCATCTTACAAATGTATAAAGTTTTGATTGCAGAAGGACTCGGCTACAACCTACTAAGCGTCAGCCAACTGATGGCGAAGGGTATTCATCTTGAAGCAGACAGCACCACTCAGGAGTTCAAGTTATTCCACGGTAAAGGAGGACTCTACATCGGCAGAGCAGTCTTGAAGAACAACGTCTTCGTTCTTGATTTCGTCCCCGACCAAGGAACCGCCGACAGCGACGCCATCGTCAACTTCACTTCTTGGACACATCCATCGGACCTCAATCCCGACTTCAGCCCTGGAGGATTTTGGAATTCACATACCATACCTGAAGCAGAAAGAACACGGATATTAGCAACAATCCGGCATGAAGAAACAACATCAACAGCAGCAGAGACAACATCGGCAACAACAGCAACACTTACAGCACCACTCGCGAGCTCTTCGACGGCACCAACCTCCATCGACAACACTCCACCGACTCCTGCGCAGCAGTTAGCTCCCACTCCACATGAAGTTCACAGAAGCGCCAACTTCACCGCGGGATTTTACTCCAACTCCGACCTGTACAGACGCTCACCCATACATCGTGCGAGCGAATCACCGTGGCACGAACGAGTGGGTCATCCAAGCAACACCACGTTAAACAATACAATCAAGGCAGCAGTGCTCGACAAATATTCACTCCTTCTACCCGACGGCAAAGAACTCCAACGAGTCCGCGGAACATGCTTTACCTGTCCCGAAGCCGACTTACCCCATCAACCGTTCGTCTCTCACCACAATCCAAGTGCACCAACATATGCACCACTCGAGAAAGTATACAGCGACATCCTGTATACTCGCGAACAAGGACAAGGAGCATATAGTTACGTGATTACTTTCATCGAAGCCGCCACCCGTTACGTCTGGCATCTTAATCTCCCAAGTCGCGACATGGCCTTCGAAGCTTTCGTCGCCTGGCTACCTGTAGCAGAACGAGAATCAGGAGCAAAGCTGAAAAGCTTCCAGTCTGACGGAGGAGGGGAATATCAGTCCCAAAGGTTCAAGCAGTACCTCGCAGAACGAGGCATCAAGCGACTCATCTCGCTTCCCTACGCCCATCAACAGCAAGGCGTGGCAGAACGGATAAACAGAACTCTCCAGAACACCATGCGCAAACTGTTGCGTGGCATGCGACTTCCCAATCACCAATGGCCTTAGGCGATGGACCACGCTGTCATGCTGCACAACTTGCTCTCGTCATCTTCACTTCCGAACAACGCATCACCGCACCTGCTGTGGACAGGAAAACTGGGCAACACAAAAATGTTAAGAGTTTTCGGGTGCATGGTACAGTACCGCCCGCACACTGCAAGAGCCGGACGATTTTATCAACGCGCACAGTGGGGACTACACCTGGGCATCGAAAAGTGCTACAACGCATGGAAATTTTTTTACGTCCACTCGAAGGAAACAGTAGCAGCACATGATGTCATCTGCTACGAGCGACTCACACTTCAAATGTACCTGGACAACCTGGCAGCAAATCGAGACCTCACGGGCGGCTTCCGTGGCAACCGAGCCTTCGCTTCAGCAGCAGACGAAGTTGACTGGGACGAGCAAAACGTGGACAACGCATCCGAGGAAGCAGGACCACTCCCATACTGCTCCGTGCCCATCCCGATGGATGACGAAAATCCTCGCGAAAGTGTCAACGCCGAAACTTATTTCGACTTCGCTGACACCGGTTACGTTACACCCCAACCGGTCGACACCAACATCTCCGAACGCATAGGACCGAATTTCTTACTAGACCCTGAAGCAGGAGACGAAGCAGCTTATCCAGAGGACACAAATCTTCCCCGCTACACACAGAGTGGCCTGCAGATACTGGGACTCGTCACCGCTGTCCACGGAGCAGCACCACCTAAGGAGCCTGCCACCATTCAGCAGGCTCTGGGGGGGGAACACAAGGAAAAATGGCGCGAGGCCATGGACAGAGAATTAAAGGCGCTGCAAGAACGCAACACCTGGAAAGTCGTGCCTATCGGAGAAGCACGCAACAAGACCATTCTCACAGGAAAATAGGTTTTCCGCGTGAAAACAAAAGCCGACGGAACAATCGACAAATTCAAAGCACGCTGGGTTGTGCTTGGCTTCGACCAAGAGCAAGGGCAAGACTTCACGGAAACATTCGCCCCAGTATAAGCCGACATACCTCACTACGGATTCTCCTCGCGATAGCCGCCATGAACCGGAAGAAGCTTCGGCAAATCGATGTCGCCAACGCCTTCCTCTACGCCCCCGTCGATGCTGAGATTTTCGTCGAACTCCCGCACGTGTCCAACGCAGGCCCAAACCAAGTCTGTCAGCTAGAGAAATCGCTGTACGGGATCAAGCAAGCCCCGAGACTGTGGCAGCAGCACCTTCACACCCGCCTAATCCGCATCGGATTCCTTCAACTACTGCACAACCAAGGGATGTATCGACTAACGAAGGGTACTGACTACATTCTACTCATCGTCTACGTCGACGACCTCCTCTACATAGGCTCCACCGACGCCATAACGACATGGTTTGAAGGGGAGTTGCAGCGGGATCTCACTCTCACCGTCGCAACTACCGTGACACAGTACCTAGGACGAAACATCCAAGACGGCGACAATGCAATCTACCTCAGCGCTGAAAAGTACACGGACACTATCGCTAAACGTTTCGGACTCAGTCCAACCGTCATCTCCACGCCATACCGCTACACTGACGGAAATCGAAAAGCCCCCGCTCTACTCAAACCTGCCGGCATCTGCGACTACCAACGGAAGTTAGGCTGCCTATTCTTCGCAGCCGTCACCTGCCGACCGGATCTATCCTACTCAGCTAGCCAACTCGCTACCTACCTCAAGAAGCCCGAAGCAGAGCACATGCAGATCACCCGGGACAGAGCACGCCGCACCATTACCCTGACTCAGTCACACATGGTGCAGCAGGCCCTTCAGCGCTTCGGCTTCACGTACTCCTCGCCTCAGGCCACTCCTCTGCCTACTCGCCACTCGCTCTCAGCTCTGCCTTCGGATGAGTCCGTAGAGTCGAGTGGCCCATACCCAGAGCTTGTTGGCTGCCTCATGTACCTGATGACCTGCACACGACCTGACCTCGCATACCCTCTTAGCATTCTCGCACGCTATGTTGCTCCTGGGAGACACAGACCGGAGCACATGGCTGCAGCGAAGAGGGTGTTGCGTTACTTGTGCAGTACGTCGGGCATGGGGCTTGTGCTTGGAGGGCAGAGTCCAGTGGTCCTCACTGGGCACGCAGACGCTTCTTGGGCTGACGACCAGGCTACGGAGCGGTCGTCACAGGGTTACACCTTCAGCCTTGGTTCCGGCTCTGTTTCGTGGCGGGCTACCCGCTCGTCTTCTGTTATCGGCTCCAGTTGTGAGGCTGAGATCTACGCCGGGGCCATGGCTGCACAGGAGCTTCGCTGGCTCACCTACCTGCTGACTGACCTCGGAGAGCCGCCTCGTTCTCCTCCAGTGCTGTACGTAGACAACAAGGCCATGCTGGCCTTGTGTCGAGAGCAGAGACTGGAGCACAGAACGAAGCACATTGCTCTCTGCTACTTCCTTGCTCGTGAGCTACAGCAGCGTGGTCAGCTGCGGCTTGCGTACGTGGCCTCTCAGGCCAACACTGCTGATATCTTCACCAAGGCACTTGCGCCTTGTGATCATCAGCGCTTCTGTACTCAGCTGGGTCTTGTGCCCACCTTGCCTCACTTGCTCACCCCTTGACCTTGTTTGTACTGATGCATATATATATACACCTGCTCTTGCTTGTCTAGCCTTATATATATATGTAGTCTTGCATGTGAACTGGCCTTGTGGCCTTGAACTTGTGCTCGGAATGTGTGGTGACTTTGTGATCCACCCTGAGCTTGCTTTGCTTTGCTTGACTGGTCTTGTGACCCCTTGTTCTCCCCCACTTTGCCTATGGGGGTGTGTCAGATTTATATGACATAGCTACTGTAGGCTATAGTGGGGTAGCACATATGGGGTACAGTTTTCTAGGGTTTACATTTGTACCCAACTTTCTCTTACTCAATCCATTCCTCGTTTCTTCTCAATCGAAGCATTCTCAAAGGCGGATTCACCTGAGTCGAGAACGTTCGACTCTGTGCATGCTTTGCGCGTGAAACGGCCAACAAGGCGTGGCATCACGCCTTCCACGCCTTGTTGGCCAGGCCAGGTTCATCGAACGTGAACCTGGCCCATGCCAGGGCACACGTACTTCGCATCACAGCGGCCCAATCAGGGTTGCATGCGATCGTGGGCACGTCGTGGTTCAGCCACGACGTGCCCATCAACAGCAAGATTCCCTGCCACCGAGGCAAAGAGCTGTCCCTTTCAGCTCCTCTGCGGGGAATCTTGACTGTGGCCACACTTTCCCCGCAGAGGAGGCCGGGCCGCGAAACTGAAGGGGTCTCGGGCGAGGGCTTCATACGGCCCTCATTCCCAACTTTTGGTTCAGTTTTCTTCGTTCGTTTGGCCTGCCGTGGCCATGGCGGGCCTTCCAGGCACGCATTTCTTGTTCCGCCGCCAACCTGCTGCTAGAGAAAATACCCGCAGAGACACTCGTGACTACTCTCAATGGCACACGCGCCCTGCGCCCATCCCTCCACCACAACCAGTAGTGCCTCCCGTTCCTCCCACGCCTCCTACGCCTCCTACCCCTCCCGCTCCCCCGGCGCCTCCTATTCCTCCCGTTCCTCCGGCCCCTCCTGACCCGCCTGCTGTTGGTGTTACGCGACAGGGGGTTCTGCAGCTTCTCCTCCCCCCTGGCTACTCGGCGTTCGACGCCTTCCTGTCCGAGCCTGAACGCAGCGGCGGCGAAGGATCTTCCTCCGCACCGGAGCCACGATGGGGAGCGCCGGCTGATTGCCCGTTGGACGAATCCGCTACCGGCGCGGACGACGACGTGGAGTTCTGGGCTGCTGATGGTCTCCCCGAGCACCTTCCAATTCCCTCCTTTCCCCCATCCAAATAAAAAAAGGCCCCAACCATCTCGCCCACCGCAAGAAGTGCCTCGCCGTCTCGATCGCACGACTGCAGAAGTGGTCGCACGAGGTGAAGGGAAAGTCCCTTGGGCAACTGACCCCGGAGGTGAAGAAGAAGTTTGGCGAGCTGAACCTGGTCCCTGCGGTTATCCCTGCTGGCTGCACCTCGGAGATTCAACCCCTCGACGTCGCGGTTAACCGCTCCTTCAAGGCCGCCGTTCGCCAGCTCTACCAGGAGTGGTTTGAGCGTGAGGGGGTCGACACCTTGACGAAGAAAGGTGAGAGGTGCAGCTCTTCTGTTTATGTTTTTATTTCTTTAACCCGTGCTGACCCGGTTTCTGGATTTGCGTGGCAGGCAACATCAAGAAGCCTCCTGTCGAGCTGACGCTCAATTGGATCTCGGCGGCCTGGAAGTCCGTGCCCAAGGAGCTCATTCAACGGGCGTTCCTCACCTGCGGCATCAGCAACGCCCTGGATGGGTCCCAGGACAAGCTCTGCCTGCAACACAGGCGAGACGAGCTCGAGGGCGAGGAGGTCGACATGGATGATGAAATTGCAGCACACAGTTTCTTCTGCAACAACGTAGAGGAACCTGAGTCGGACTCTGAGGCCGACCCAGATGACCCCATTGCAGCTGATGATTAGAGTAGGGTAGATTAACTAGTGTAGAAAATGGTGAAGCCTGTGTGAGGCTCGTAGGTAGGATTAGATTAACTAGTTGTAGAGTAATTAACATGATGTTTTAGTATACTAATTATGTAAAAGGTCTTCAAATGAAAAAAAAAGAAAAAAACTGGGTGGCGGTTATAAAATGTAAGGCACAGGTATGCGGTTATAATCCGTAAGCCTTTTAGGTATGCGCTTATAATCGAGCACCGGATATAAGCGCCACACGCCAATTAAAAGCGCCAGGCGCTTATCCGCGGGTGGCGCAGAGCTCGGCCGCTCACTAAGGTCACTGAGCAAGAACATCAGCCAGCGCAGCTCCTGTGCAGCCATAGCTCCAGCGTATATCTCATTCTCAGCAGTAGAGGTCGAGATTGAGGAGGAACGTGTGGACCTCCACGAAACAGCTCCAGAGCCCAGGCTGAAACAGTACCCCTGCGTAGACCTTTGCGTCTCAGCGTCGTCTGCAAGAAGAGTCACAGTGACCAGTAAGCACTGCCGTAGCTCCAGCTGCTGCCGCTCCAACTCTCTCTCCTCTCGCTCCAACTGCAGGTGCTCCTCACGGGCACGGCGAACACGGGCCTGGTGCCGGGTCGGGTAGGGGCGGGGGGGAGGAGCAGTGTCAGGAGCAGTGGTAGCCCCAGGACCGCTCTCCAAAGAACCAGTCGCACCACCCCCAGAGCCAGCACCACCAGAAGTAACAGGGTCCGTCCCAGGCTCTCCAGGTCCAGCAGAGGGTGCACCTGTCAAACTAACGAACGAGAATGAATGAACTAGCAAAGAGTTGGGTACAAGTACTAACCCTAATTGGGTTGTACCCCTTATGGGCTACCCCACTACAGCCTACACAAGTGTATAAGCTATAATGTTCTGACACACCCCCATAGGCAAAGTGGGGGAGAACAAGCGGTCACAAGACCAGTCAAGAAAAGCAAAGAAAGCTCAGGGTGGATCACAAAGTCACCACACAGTCTGAGCATAAGCAAAGGGCCACAAGGCCAGTTCACATGCAGAGTTATATAAAGAGAACAAACAATACAGTGATCATACCCTAGCAAGAGCAAGCATGCAGCTATATATATAGATCACAGTACAAGCAGAGTCAAGCAGTAAGTAAGTGAGGCAAAGTGGGCACAAGGCCAAACAGAGTAGCAAAGCGCTGATGATCACCAGGCGGAAGTGCCTTGGTGAAGAAATAAGCAGTGTTGGCCCGAGTGGCCACGTACGCGAGACGAAGCTGGCCACGCTGCTGCAACTCTCGAGCAAGGAAGTATCGCAGAGCGATGTGCTTCGTTCTGTGCTCCAGTCTGTGCTCCTGACACAAGGCAATCATGGCCTTGTTGTCTAAGTACAGAATTGGAGGCGAACGAGGCTGCTCTCCCAAGTCGGTCAGCAAGTAGGTGAGCCAGCGGAGCTCCTGAGCAGCCATAGCCCCGGCGTAGATCTTAGCCTCACAACTGGAGCTGAGAACCGAAGACGAGCGGGTAGACTGCCACGACACAGAGCCAGAACCAAGACTGAAGGTGGAACCCTGTGACGACCGCTGCGTAGCCGAGTCGTCAACCCAGGAGGCGTTTGTGTGACCAGTGAGAACAACTGGACCCCGTCCTCCAAGCACTAGCCCCATGCCCGACGTACTGCACAGGTAACGCAGTACCCTCTTCGCAGCATCCCAGTGCACCTTTCAGTGCCTACCGAGAGCCACGTAGCGAGCCAGAAGGCTGAGAGAGTACGCGAGGTCAGGTCGTGTGCAAGTCATCATATACATGAGGCAACCCACAAGCACTGGCTACGGACCACTCGGCTCTACGGACTCGTCCGAAGGTGGAGCTGAGAGCAAGTGGCTGGTAGACAGAGGAGTGGGCTGTGGCAAGGAGAACTGGAAGCCAAAGCGCTGAAAGACCTGGTGCACCATGTGTGACTGAGTCAGTGTGATGGTGCGCCGTGCTCTGTCCCGGGTGATCTGCAGGCCAAGATAGCTGCGCAGTTCACCCAGGTCAGTGCAGGTGTGTCTCTTCTGCAGCTCGGACTTCACAAGGGTCAGTGCCTAGTGTCAGCAGTGGCAAAGACGAGGTCGTCGACGTACACGAGGACGTAGAAAGGCGGCAGAGAGGTGTCGGTGCGTAGAAACAGCATCGGGTCCGCAGTAGAAGGAGGAAACCCAAGAGCCACAAGTGTAGTCCTCAGCGTGTCGTGCCACTCGCAAGGCGCCTGGCGGAGACCGTAGACTGGCCGGCGGAGGCTTCACTGGGTACCTGCAGGAAACGTCCCAGTGAAACCAGGTGGTCAGCGTAGCCAGATCTCCTCGTGCAGGCTGCCTTGCAAGAAAGCTGTGCTGAAGTCTAGAGAGTGCAACTCGTAGTCACGCTGAGCAGCGACGTGCAGCAACACCCGAAGAGTAGTCATCTTCGGGGTGGGGGAGAAGGTCTGGAAGTAGTCAACTCCCTATCGCTGACTGAAACCTCGAGCAACGTAACGCGCCTTGAAGGCAGGCGGAGAACCTGGCGGCCGCTTCACCCTGAAAATCCACATGCCATCGACTATGCTCGCCCCAGGTGGGGGAACCTCGTCGACGTAGGTGCCTGTGGACTTCCAGGATGCCATCTCGGCATCCATGGCTGCCTGCCACAAAGAGGAGTAAGGACCCTCTATCGCCTCTGCGTAAGAGCGCGGGGTCGGGATGTCTGGAGCATCCGGGTCTCCCTCAGGGGCAAGCAGCATGGAAGCGAAACAAGGTACAGCAGCTGCAAGACACTCAAAGTCCTCCTGCCTGTCCTCAAGGACGTCCGTGCCAAGAGCACACTCACCCCCGATGGTTGGAGGACTGGCAGAAGCAGACTCAGCAACAAGAGCAGTGGCATAGTCGAGACGACAGGCAGCAGCAAAGTCAAGCAGCCCAGCAACGAGAGCGGACGCAACAGCAGACTCAAAAGAAGGGTCTGTGACAGCAGTGGCAAGAAGACGAGAGACAGCAGGACTGGAAGCACGAGTGCGGTCAGACTCAGGGTCAGGAACGGCAGGAAGAGAGGACTCAGGAGGAGCAGGCAGAGGAACACGCAGTGGAACAGAGGAAGGACGGAGTGCCATAGCGTGCGTGCCGGGGACAGGAGGAGGACGAGAACGAGGAGCGCGACAAGCAGTGCAAACAAGCGAGACAGGACGAGACGCAGGCTCTCGACGCTCTGTAAGACCGTTGGACTGCTCAGTGTAAGGAGAGGGAGCAGGCAGTGGGGAGGCAGGCTGTAACGGCGGCTGCGACTGGTCAGGCGGAGGACACAGGAGAGGAGGAGTAAGGTCGGTAGAAGACGGGGTACTAAGCACCTGATGAAGCAGGGGAACGAAGTACGGTCGCGGCCGCACAGTGCCTCCAGCACCTCTAGCGCAAGGGTCAACAGCTCCAGTGCCTCCAGCTCCAGTGCCTCCAACTCCAGCTCCTGCAGCTCCAGCGCCTCCTGCGCCAAGGCCGACAACTCCAGCACCCTCAACACCACCAGTCTCGACAGCTCCAGTACCCCGGGTACGAGCACCTCCAGGACCAGTGGCCGCAGCACCTCCAGCACCGCTAGCTCCAGCAGCAACTCCAGCACCTCCAGCTCCAGCAGCTCCAGCCCCGGTGGCTCCACTCCGAAGGCGTGCGTGTCGAACAAACCACTCACGCAGCTGTTGCGGAGACAGTCTCGGCGAAGTACCAGCAGAACCTCCAGACGAGTAGCACCCTGAGGCTCAGCACCCCCAGACTCCGCACCCTCCGACGCAGCACCCCTAGGCTCAACACCCTCAGGCTTAGCACCCCCAGGCTCAGCACCCCCAGTCCCAACACCACCAGGCTCAGCACCCCCACTCTCAGCACCCTCAGACCCCACACCCCCAGGCTCCGCACCCCCAAACGCAGCACCACCAGACGCAGCACCTCGAGCAGCACCTGAGCCGATCTGAACAGACGCAGGACCAGGGAGAGGGTCTACCTGGGACCATGGGGCGGGAGGGGGTCTACCGGAGGGGGACCGGGAGCAAGGAAGAGCGGCGGGGGCGGGGGAGGGGTAGAGCGGTAGGGGAAGAGACGGTAGAAGGGAACCGACTCGTCGAACGTGACGTCCTGAGACGGGAGGAGACGACGCGAGGTGGGGTGGTAAAACTGCCAGCCAGGCGCGTCAGGGACAAAGCCAAGGAAGACGCAGGGGATAGCACAGGGGGAGAGCTTGTCCGCGGACGTATCGCAAAAAAAGTCACGAGATCCCCGGACCCGGAACACCGACGCATCGCCAACCTCCCCCGTCCAACGCAGTGTGGGCGAGGTCTCCGGCAAGGAGACACGGGGCCAGAGGTTGAGCTGATGCGCAGCGTATTGGACCGCAAACGGCCACAGAAAATGGGGAGCAGCCGCATGGATCATGGAGGTTCCGAGCGACCTCCATGACTAAGCCAATGCGGCGCTCAGCAATCCCATTTTTCTGAGGGGAGTCCGGAAGCGTGAACGACTGGAGAATGCCCTCCCCACGACAAAACTCCCTCAAGAGGTTGGAGGAGAACTCACCACCTCTGTCGGAGCGCAGACGCAGGACAGGAAGGTCCTGGCCGAAGCGCTCGCGGAGCTGAAGACGGACAGTGCGGATCCAAGGGATCAAGACATCAAAGACCTGGCCCTTGCTGCGCAAGGGGAAGACCGTGGTGTACCGCGTGTAGTCATCAACAACCAGCAGAAAGTAGCGCTCGCGGCTCTGACCACTGACGCGGGCCGGGCCCCACACGTCCATGTGGAGAGTCTGCAGGGGAGCAGTCGTCGGGGGAAACGAGGAGGAGCGAGGAGCGGCGCGCTGCCGCCCCTCGACGCAAGGGAGGCAAGGCGGGGCAGGCGAGGGCGGCAGGGGAGGCAGAGACCTGGGAAGACCAGAGACAAGAAGACGAGAGTGCATGCCATGAAGACGTGGCAGGGAGGGGTGAACCAGGCGGTGGTGCCACAGAAGAGTCTGGTGCGACAAGAGGCGACATGAGCAAGAGGCAGCTACCTGACCTGACGCGGACACCTGAGCTGACGCAGCTACCTGAGAAGGCTCGGTAGCGAGGGTGTACAGACTCGACCCTGACCGACAAGTGAACGTGGCCAGGTGACGTCCCGTCCATGTGCACGTGCAGATCTACATACGCTGACCCCCAGGAGTTGTGGAAGTGACCATCGCATCCTGGAGGGCAGCGGTACTCACCAAGTTTGTAGAGAACGAGGGGAGGTGAAGACCTAACAGTGAGCCGGACAGAACCGCCGGACACGGGAGGACAGTGGAGGAACAGGCCACGACCGGTCCCCCGGAGGGATCAGCCAGCCTGACTGGGATAGGTGCAAGAAGAGGAGTGAGGGTGGTTCTGTCACAAAAGATGAGTCGCCTGAGTCCAACGTGAAGGTGTGCAAAGCCTCAGCAGGCGCAATACCAGGGAGAGTACCAGACTCACTAGCACCTAGAGCAGCAGCGGCTATATCTGGGTCAGGCGGCACACACCGGTAACAGTCACCCTCAGCACTAACAGACAAAGCATACATAGCAGAGAGAATAGCATCAAAGTCTAGGTCAAAGATAGCAATCCTAGACTTAAGCAGATCTGCCCAGCGAGGGAGCTCGACGTCGTCACCAAACTCAGCACGCCAAGCGACGTCGAGGCGGGAGAAGCAGCGGTGCTGAGTGTGGAGCCGCCCGCAAGTCTGACCAGCACGGTCACCCGTGCAAATGACATACGGGCAACTACCCCCAGACGGCCCACGCAGAAACCACTCACGAAGCTGCTGGGGAGACAGGGTCTCGCTCCGACGCTGCTGCTGCTGACGCTGGCCACCCCCAGAACTGACGGAGTCTCTGTTCCACTGCGTGTTCCTCTGCCTGCTCCTCCTGAGTCCTCTGTTCCTTAGGTCCCTGACCCTGACTCTAACCGCGCTCGTGCTGTTAGTCCTGCTGTCTCTCGTCTTCTCGCCAGTGCTGTCACAGACCCTTCTTTTGAGTCTGCTGCTGCGTCTGCTCTCGTTGCTGAGCTGCTTGACTTTTCTGCTGCATGCCGTCTTGACTACGCCACTGCTCTAGTTGCTGAGTCTGTGTCTGCCAGTCCTCCGTCCGTCGGGGGTGAGTGTGCTCTTGGCACGGACGTCCTTGAGGAGAGGCAGGAGGACTTTGAGTGTCTTGCAGCTGCTGTACCTCGTTTCGCTTCCATGCTGCTTGACCCTGAGGGAGACCCGAATGCACCAGACTTCCCGACCCCGCGCTCTTACACAGAGGCGATCACGGGTCCGTACTCCTCTCAGTGGCAGGCAGCCATGGATGCAGAGATGGCATCCTGGAAGTCCACAGGCACCTACGTCGACGAGGTTCCCCCACCTGGGGCGAACATAGTCAATGGCATGTGGATCTTCAGGGTGAAGCGGCCGCCAGGTTCTCCGCCTGCCTTCAAGGCGCGTTACGTTGCTCGAGGCTTCAGTCAGCGACAGGGAGTTGACTACTTCCAGACCTTCTCCCCCACCCCGAAGATGACTACTCTTCGGGTGTTGCTGCACGTCACTGCTCAGCGTGACTACGAGTTGCACTCTCTCGAATTCATCACAGCTTTCCTGCAGGGCAGCCTGCACGAGGAGATCTGGCTGCGCCGACCACCTGGTTTCACTGGAACGTTTCTTGTAGGTACCCAGTGGAGCCTCCGCCGGCCAGTCTACGGTCTCCGCTAGGCGCCTCGTGAGTGGCACGACACGCTGAGGACAACACTTGCGGCTCTTGGGTTTGCTCCTTCTACTGCGGACCCGTCGCTGTTTCTACGCACCGACACCTCTCTGCCGCCGTTCTATGTCCTCGTGTACATCAACGACCTCGTCTTTGCCACTGCTGACACTGAGGCACTGACCCTTGTGAAGTCCGAGCTGCAGAAGAGACACACCTACACTGACCTGGGTGAACTGCGCAGCTATCTTGGCCTGCAGATCACCCGGGACAGAGCACGGCGCACCATCACACTGACTCAGTCACACATGGTGCACCAGGTCCTTCAGCGCTTTGGCTTCCAGTTCTCCTCGCCACAGCCCACTCCTCTGTCTACCAGCCACTCGCTCTCAGCTCCACCTTCGGACGAGTCCGTAGAGCCGAGTGGTCCGTACCCAGATCTTGTGAGTTGCCTCATGTACCTGATGACTTGCACACGACCTGACCTCGCGTACCCTCTTAGCCTTGTGGCTGGCTACGTGGCTCCCGGTAGGCACCGAAAGGCGCACTGGGATGCTGCGAAGAGGGTACTGCGTTACCTGTGCAGTACGTCGGGCATGGGGCTAGTGCTTGGAGGACGGGGTCCAGTTGTTCTCACCTGTCACGCAGACGCCTCCTGGGTTGACGACTCAGCTACGCAGCGGTCGTCACAGGGTTACACCTTCAGTCTTGGCTCTGTGTCGTGGCGGTCTACGCGCTCGTCTTCGGTTCTCAGCTCCAATTGTGAGGCTAAGATCTACGGCGGGGTTATGGCTGCTCAGGAGCTCCGCTGGCTGACCTACTTGCTGACCGACTTGGGAGAGCAGCCTCGTTCGCCTCCAGTTCTGTACGTAGACAACAAGGCCATGATTGCCTTGTATCAGGAGCACAGACTGGAGCACAGAATGAGGCACATCGCTCTGTGATACTTCCTTGCTCGAGAGTTGCAGCAGCGTGGCCAGCTTCGTCTTGCTTACGTGGCCACTCGGGCCAACACTGCTGATGTCTTCACCAAGGCACTTCCGCCTGGTGATCATCAGCGCTTTGTTACTGTGTTAGGCCTTGTGCCTACTTTGCCTCACTTGCTTACTGCCTGACTCTGCTTGTACTGTGATCTATATATATACGTGCATGCTTGCACTTGCTAGGGTATGATCACTATCTTGTTTGTTCTTTTTATATAACTCTGCATGTGAACTGGCCTTATGGCCCTTTGCTTGTGCTCAGACTGTGTGGTGACTTTGTGATCCACCCTGAGCTTGCTTTGCTTTTATTGACTGGTCTTGTGACCACTTGTTCTCCCCCACTTTGCCTATGGGGGTGTGTCAGAATATTATAGCTTATACATTTGTGTAGGCTGTAGTGGGGTAGCCCATAAGGGGTACAACCCAATTAGGGTTAGTACTTGTACCCAACTCATTCATAGTTCATTCATTCTCGTTCGTTTTTTTGACAAGTAGGATAGCTCGAGTCTTCCCTTCTCGATTTCGTCTTTTACGAAGAAGTACCGAAGGGCGATGTGCTTCGTTCGATTTGCGAACTCGTTTTTGTTCGCTGTGCGAATGGCCGATTGGTTGTCGCAGAAGAGAGAGAAGTTGGGTAACGGGGCCAGTTCATCTTTCTCCAGTAATTCGCGAAGATATAGCCCTTCCTTGGTGGCTGAGCAGACTGCGATATATTCTGCTTCTGCTGAGGAGAGAGCGATTAGCTCTTGCTTGTTCGACTGCCATGAGATAGGCCTGATAGGTTCAAGTCTGTAGACGTAGCCTGTTCGAGATCGTCTGTTGTCAGAGTCTCCAGCGTGATCTCCGTCGACGTAACCGATTAGCTTAGGTATCGTAGTTCCGGTCTTGTGGTAGGTTAGTCCGATCGTCGGAGTGCTGACGAGGTAGTGAAGTGCTCGGTCGAGTTAGCTGCGCAGTTCACCCAGGTCTGTGCACGTGTGTCTCTTCTGCAGCTCGGACTTCACGTGGGCGAGTCCAGCAGTGTCAGCTGTGGCAAAGACCAAGTCGTCAACGTACACGAGGATGTAGAACGGCGGCAAAGAAGTGTCGGTGCGCAGAAACAGCGACGGGTCGGCAGTAGAGGGAGCAAACCCAAGAGCCGCAAGTGTAGTCCTCAGTGTGTCGTGCCACTCACGCGGTGCCTGGCGGAGACCGTAGACTGGCCGCCGGAGGCTCCACTGGGTGCCAGGAGGAAAAGACCCAGTGAAGCCAGGTGGGCGACGCAGCCAGATCTCCTCGTGCAGGCTGCCCTGCAAGAAAGCAGTGCTGAAGTCAAGAGAGTGCAGCTCATAGTCGCGGTGAGCAGCTATGTGCAGCAGTACCCGAAGAGTGGTCATCTTCGGGGTGGGAGAGAAGGTCTGAAAGTAGTCAACTCCCTGCCGCTGACTGAAGCCACGAGCCACGTAACGCGCCTTGAAGACAGGCGGAGAACCCGGCGGTCGCTTCACCCTGAAAATCCACATGCCACTGACAATGTTCGCCCCAGGCGGGGGAACCTCGTCAACGTAGGTGCCTGTGGACTTCCAGGAAGCCATCTCTGTGTCCATAGCTGCCTGCCACTGAGAGGAGTAGGGACCCTCTATCGCCTCCGCGTAAGAGCGCGGAGTCGGGATGTCAAGTGCATCCGGGTCTCCCTCAGGGGTAAGCAGTACGGACACGAGATGAGGTGAAGCAGCAGCCAAACACTGGAACTCCTCCTGCCTGTCCTCAAGGACGTCCGTGCCAAGGGCACACTCACCCCCGACGGACGGAGGACAGACAGACTCAGACTCAACGACAAGAGTAGCAGCGTAGTCTAGACGACAGTGAGCAGCAAAGTCGAAGAGCTCAGCAACTAGGGCAGACGCAGCAGTGGACTCAAAGGAAGGGTCAGTGACGACAGTAGCAAGGAGACGCGTGACAGTAGGACTGGCAGCACGAAGAGAGTCCGACTCCGGGTCGGGAAGAGCAGGAAGAGAGGACTCAGGAGGAGAAGGCAAAGGGGCACGCAGAGGAGCAGTGGACGGACGCAGAGACATCCGGTGCGTGCCAGGGACAGGAGGAGGACGCTGACGCGAACCACGACCACTAGCGCGAGTAGTACGGACAGGCGACGCAGGGCAAGACGCAGGCTCACGACGCTCAGCCAGACCTCCAGTAGGACCAGTGTAGGGAGAAGGAGCGGACAGTGGGGAGGCCGGCTGTAACTGTAACTGTGACGGGACAGGCTGTGGACACTCTAAGGGAGGAGGAGGACCAGTAGAAGGCGGGAGACCAAGAACCTGCTAAAGGAGCGGAACGAAGTACGGCCGAGGCCGCGCGGCGACTCCAGACACAGCAGGGACAGCACCAGTACCCCCAGCGGCAGCACCAGCGCCAGCAGCACCTCCAGCTCCAGTACCTCCAGCAGCACCAGTAGCACCCCCAGCAGGACCGCCTCCAGGACCGACAGCAGTAGCCTCAGCGCCAACACCCTCAGCAGCTCCAGCTCCAGTCGTACCCGCAGGCCCAGCAGCTCCAGTACTCCCAGTACGAGCACCTCCGGGACCCGCGGCACCAGCACCCTCAGCAGCCGAAGAACCTCCAGCTCCAGCAGCACGCCTCCAGCGCCGGGCAAACCACTCTCGCAGCTCCTGTGGAGAGAGTGGCTCCCGCCGAGACGAAGCACCCGGAGAACCTCCAGGCTCAGCACCGCCAGACGCCACACGAGCAGGCCCAACTCCCTCAGGCTCCGCACCCCCAGGCTCAGCACCTCCAGGCCTAGCACCCCCAGGCTCAGCACCCCCAGGCTCAGCACCCCCAGGCTCAGCACCCCAAGGCTCAGCACCCCCAGGCTCAGCACCCCCAGGAGTAGCACCCTCAGGCTCAGCACCCCCAGGCGTAGCACCCACACGCTCAGCACCCCCAGAGTCAGCACCCCCAGGCTCAGCACCCTCAGCAGCACCAGAGTCACCAGTAACCTCGACAGGCTCGACGGCGTCTACCTGGGACACACCTGAAGGGGCAGGACCCTGAGGGGGGAGGGGGTCTACCGGGGGGGGGCCTGGCACAAGGAAGAGCGGTGGCGGGGGGAGGGACGGAGTGCGGTAGGGGAAGAGGCGGTAGTAGGGGACCGACTCGTCAAACGTGACGTCCTGGGAGGACAGAACACGGCGAGAGGTGGGGTGGTAGAACTGCCACCCTGGCGCGTCAGGGGGGAAGCCAAGGAAGACGCAAGGAGCAGCACGAGGGGACAGCTTGTCCGCAGACAAGTCGCGGACAAACGCCCGAGATCCCCAGACACGGAACGCAGACGCATCGCCAACCTTCCCCGTCCACAGCAAAGCTGGGGAGGTCTCCGGCATGGAGACCCTGGGGTGAAGGTTGATCTGATGCGCCGCATACCGAACCGCAAACGACCACAGAAAATGGGGGGCAGCCGCATGCATCATGGACGTACGGGCGACGTCCATGACCATGCCAATGCGGCGCTCAGCAATCCCATTTTGCTGTGGAGAGTCCGGAAGCGTGAAGGTCTGGCGGATGCCTCGTGCACGACAGTAGGCTCGCAGAAGGCCAGAGGAGAACTTTCCACCTCTGTCAGAGTGCAGACGCAGAACAGGAAAGTCCGAGCCGAAGCTCTGCCTGAGCTGGAGACGAGCTGCGCGGATCCAGTCGATCAACACCGCACTGACATCACCCTTGCTGCGCAAGGGGAAGACTGTGGTGTAACGCGAGTAGTCGTCAACCACCAGCAGGAAGTAGCGCTCGTGACCCTGTCCACGGACGCGGGCCGGGCCCCACACGTCCATGTGAAGCGTCTGCAGCGGGGCCTCTGTCGGAGGAAACTGGGAGGAGTGAGGGGCAGCCCGCGGCCGCCCCTCGACACAAGGGACGCAGGTAGGGCCGGGCCCCGGAGGAAGGGGAGGGAGGGACCGGGGAAGACCAGAGACAAGGACACGGGAGGCCATGCCTCGGAGACGAAGCAGGGAGGGGTGACCAAGGCGGTGGTGCCAGAGGAGAGTCTCGTGCGACAGGAGGCGACACGAACAGGGGGCAGACTCAGGACCAGACCTGGACGCTGCAGCAAACACCTGACCCGACGCAGCTACCTGACCAGACGCAGTGACTGGAGGAGACGCAGTGGTCAGTGTGTACAGGCTCGACCCCGGCCGACGTGTAAACGTGGCCAGGTGTCGGCCTGTCCGAGCGTCCGTGCAGTGGGTCACCCGCTGACTCGCAGGAGTGAACTGGTGAACCCCCGCATCCTGGAGGTCAGCACCACTCACCAAGTTCGTAGAGAACGAGGGGAGGTAAAGACCAGACAGGGTGCCAGAGGGGGCCGCCGGACACGGGAGGACAGTGGAGAAGTGAGCAAGGACAGGATCCCCAGAGGGGTCTGCCAGAGAGACTGCAACTGGCCGGCCAAGCGGCGTGAGTGTGGTGCGGTCTCGAAAGAAGGAGCGAGAAGCCCCCGAGTCAAGGGTGAAGGTGTGGGAGGCCGAAGCCGACGCAGTACCTGAGAGAGCAGACTCACCAGCACCTGAGGGAGCAGACGCGCGAGCACCTAGAGCAGCAGCCTCGCTAGCACCTAGAGCAGCAGCCTCACCAGTACCTAGAGCAGCAGTCTCAATGCCCGGGTCGGGCGGAAAACACCGGTAACAGTCACCTCATCACTAATAGTCACAGCATACATGGCAGCAAGAATAGCATCAAAGTCAAGGTCAAAGACAGCTACACCCGCCCTAGACAGCTCGCCCCAGCGGGGGATCTCAGTGGCCTCAGGGAACTGGTGACACCAAGCGTCCGTCAGGCGGCCAAAGCAGCGCTGGGTGGAGTGCGCACCCCCGCACTGCTCACCCGCGCGGTCGCCGGTGCGTAGGACGTAGGTGCACGGACCAGTACCCCCACCCCGCTGGCGTGCAGCGTACCACTCACGGAGCTGCTGAGGGGGGGGGATGTCACGAGTGCGCTGCTGCCGCTGCTGCTGCTGCTGCTGGCGCTGACCACCACCGGAGCCGACCCTCTGCCCAGCGCCACCCCGACCAGCTCCACCTCCTCCGCCGCCGCCTCCTCCACCGCCGCCACCTCCGCCACCTCCTTTCCCACCGCCACCGCCGCCGCCGCCTCCGCCTCCACTGCCGCCACCGACACCTCCACCCCCGCCACCACTCCCACCACCACCCCCACCCCCTCCACTGCCGCCACCGCCACCTCCGCCACCCCCGCCAGCCCCTCCAGCGCCCTTGCCCCCCTTGCCCTTGCCGGTGCGGCGTCTCCCGCTCGGGGCAGACGCAGCGCCGACCGACTCGAGACCAACGAGGTCGGCCGCAGCAGCAGAGGCAACAGAGGGCAAAAGGGGGGAGGGGGAACACCCCTCAAAGACGGGGGTGCGAGGGTCACCACGAGAGGCTCCTACAGCAACTATGCTCTTCTCTGCTGCTAGGAGGGCCTTCTCGAGGAGGTCAACGGTGAGAGTGGTGGGGCAAACTGAGAGGAAGTGGTCCCTGACTACCGAAGGGAGTCAGGGAGCTGGGTGACTATGTAGTAGAGGGTGATGTACATGGGGGGGGGGTTCTTGGCGCAGAACTCAGCAGGAAGCGCAGCGCGGTAGCGAGTGTCACTAGTGCGGAGGTGCGTAATGAGGTCAGCGACTGTGGGAAAGGCAGCAAGGTCAGGGAAGAGGTACGGTAGCATGAGGCGGCTCAGTGCAGCAGTGGCAGGGGAGGAGTAGCGCGCAACTACAGCGTCGTACAAGGTGTGAGCACTCTTGTACTGGCTAAAGTGCGCACGCTCAGATGTAGGCAGGTGGCGACGCACAGCTAGACGTGCAGCAGCATCGCGTGTGGCCCACTGTGAGCGAACAGTGGCGTCGGCATCAGCAGCAGGGGCAGGAGAGGCACCAGAGGTGAGGTCAAAGAGGGAGAGACCGTCTGCCCTATCGCACTGTAAGAAAAGCTGCAGGTCATCTACCCAGACGTCAAAGTCAATGGCCCGACCCTCAGCGTCAAAGGCGAGGACACTAGGGGTAGCCATGACAGCAGTAGACTAGCAGTGCGAACAGTAGGGTAAGGGCAGTGCAGTGATAGAGGCGCTGCTCTTACCGGACAGGGCGGCTCGGGCGGCTCGGCGGCTCGGCGGCTCGGCAGGACGGCGGGTCGGCGACTCGGCGGCTCGGGCGGCTCGGGCGACTCGGCGGCTCGGGCGGCTCGGGCGGCTCGGCGACTCGGCGGCCCGGGCGGCTCGGCGGTCGGCTGCTGGGCGGCTCGGCGGCTCGGCGGCTCGGCTGCTCGGCTGCAGGGCGGCTCGGCGGCTCGGGTGCTCGGCTGCTGGGCGGCTCGGCGGCTCGGGTGCTCGGCTGCTGGGCGGCTCGGCGGCCGGTCGCGGCAGCAGTCGCAGAAGCTGTGGCGACTGCTGCTGCAGAGACGGCTGCGGCTGCTGCCTCAGGGACGGCGGCTGCCGGCCGCTAGGGGCCGCGAAGAGCGGCGGAGAGGCCGTGAAGGGCGCCACGAGGGGCCGTCGAGGGCGGCGACGGGCCGTGAGGAGGCCGCGGAAGGCGGCTCGAGGGGCCGCGAGGGGGCCGTAAGGGGGGCCGACTGGCGGCGGGAGGGGCCGAAGGGGCCGCGGGAGGGCCCGTAAGGGTAGCGTGAGGGGCCGTAAGGGGCCGTAAGGGCCGTAAGGGCGGCGCGAGGGGCCGTAAGGGCGGCACGAGGGGTCGTAAGGGCGGCACGAGGGGCCGTGAGGGCGGCGCGACGGGCGCGACGGGCCGTAAGGGCGGCGCGACGGGCCGTAAGGGCGGCGCGACGAGCCGTAAGGGCGGCGCTAGGGAGCCGTGAGAGGGCCGCTAAAGGGCGACGCGACGGGGCCGTGAGGGGCCTAGCGAGGGCGCGACGGTAGGGAGAGCACACAGGGCGCGACTCGGGCTGGAGCGAAGCGCGCTCCGGGCAGGAAAAAAAAAATTCGTGGTGGTGGGCCCTAGGAATCGTTCCCACTAGGGAACCTGCTCGATACCATGAGAAGAAACGAGGAATGGATTGAGTAAGAGAAAGTTGGGTACAAATGTAAACCCTAGAAAACTGTACCCCATATGTGCTACCCCACTATAGCCTACAGTAGCTATGTCATATAAATCTGACATCGATTTGGTATATTTATGAACAAATTTCATTTCCGGCGCTTATAATTTTACTATATTATAAGCCCACCCCCTAAAAAAAACATGTTTTATTAGTGCCCCCCGTGGGGGTATATCCGGGGTATGACGGGTACTATTTCTGACACCTTGCATCTGTCAATGACGCGCTTCTTTAGAAGCACCCTTGAGTGCTCACTATCGACGTCCATGAGACAGCTCTCAATGACATCGAGAGAAACATCTGTTCCGTTGCCTCCGCGTCTGTCGTTGTAGTTCCCCCACTCTTTCAGGGGTTTAATGTCACACAGCTTCCCACTTTCACCGCTTCTCTTGCCTCGACTGCGTCTCCTGCTTCTAACGAGACTGCGGTCGTGTCCTACGTGGGTGGGCGGTCTAGAGGGTGAGGCGGCTAAGAAACGGGGGGAAGGGTAATGTGTTAGAATGGTCTAAGCTACTAGCGGAAGCTATAGTAGTCTTAGAACCTCCTCCTAAAGTCTAGGAATCTTAGGAGCCAACTTGGGCATGAACCATGCTAGAACCAAAGTGGTTACCAAGAAGTGAAGTTCCAACAAGAGAGAAACCTAACCTATAGGGTTTGGGAGGTGGCCCACTCTATAGAGTGTACACCACGAGTTCTCCCAACCCAACCAATGTTTTCTACACTACTATAGTGTAGATGTATCACTACATATGTTTATTGGAGCAACCCGAATTAACCTTAATTCCAACACCCCCCCTTGCTCCAATAAGCATTAAAGTTCACCCATAAATCAAAACACAACCCCTCCAGCGAATGAAGCCCTGGCCTTCGCAGCCATCACTCGCATGCCGATGCGCTCCAGGTTCTCATGCAGCTGCAAGCTTGGAAGAGCTTTGGTGAGCATGTCGGCATCCTGGAGGTGGGAGCGTACTGAGTGCACCTCGACCTCTTGCTGGCGCACCGCATCCCGTACAAAGTGACATGCCACCTTAATGTGCTTGGTGCGCTGATGGAGAACGGGATTGTGGGCAAGGGAGACAGCAGCCTCATTATCACAGAGCAATGGAATAGCCCCCCCATCCCCCACATGCATCTCTGCCAACAAACTCCTCAACCAAATGGCCTCCTTGGCCCCCTCCGATAGAGCTTTGTACTCAGCTTCAGAAACGCTTGCTGCAACACTGTCTTGCTTTTTGCTATACCAGCTGATTGCTCCTCCTCCCAGCTTAAAGATGTAGGCAGAGCGACTCTTGCCATCAGTCTCACCACCCCAATCCGAGTCTCTGTACCCAACAACCTGCTCACCACCTTGGCGCTCATACCTGATGACACGATCAGCTGTGTCGACCAAGTACCTGAGTGCTCTCAGTGCAGCGCGCATGTGAATGCGTCTTGGTGCCACGCAGGACTGTGCAAGGGTGTTGACAGTGAAAGACATGTCAGGACGGGTGGTCACAGCAGCATACATCAAGCTGCCAATGAGACTCTGGTACACCTTGACATCAGCTGCAACACCTTCCTCAGTCGACCAAGTACCATTCCTGATCTTAGAGAGATCATTGGGTGACATTGGAGTATGCACCCTATGGGTCTCCTTCAGCAGATCACCAAACCTTCCCTGGAGACCACGGACATACTTCTCCTGACCAATCTCCAACCACCCATCCTTGACCGACCTGCGAACCTCCACACCAAGGTACGTGGATACCTCACCTAGATCCTTCATCTGGTACCTCTGAGCAAGCACCTCCTTGACCTGACCGATCAGCTCCAAGCGTGGAGACACAAGCAAGAGGTCATCCACATACACCAATACATACACTGGCTCTTTATCCACAAACCTGATGTACAGAGCCTCATCACATGCGGTCAAACCCTGCTGCAATCAGGGTGGTACCAATCTCCTCATTCCAAGCACGAGGCACTTGCTTGAGCCCATAGAGAGCTTTGCGCAAGCGATACACCCTACCTGTACCATCATCAAATCCCTCAGGTTGCCTCACATATACCTCCTCTTGAAGGACTGCATTGAGGTAAGCATGATCAACATCCTCCTGTTGTACATGCCACCATTTTACCGCGGCTTCTGCAAGAAGCACCCGACCTGAGGTGAGCTTGCCCACAGGGGCAAATACCTGATCATAGTCCTTCTCGGGCTCCTGAGTGTACCCCTTAGCAACAAGGCGAACCTTGTGCTGTACCACCTTATCCTCCTTGTCAGTTTTCCTGCGGAAAACGTACCTGACCCCAATGGCCTTCTTACCTGGAGGTAAGTCGACCGGCTCTGGATCCCATACACCCATAGTGCGCATTGCATTTACCTCCTTCTCAGCGCCTGCCTTCCACGCAGGGCCCTCAGGGCCACGCAGGGCCTCAGCGAGTGTGCGTGGGACATCACCGGTGCTCACACCTGCCAGTGCAACACCTTCCACCCAGGGCCCTCGTTAGCAGACTAATTTAGTCTGTTGGTCTAGGTTTCAGGCACGAAATGTGTAGTTCATATGCTGCGGCAGACTTTAGCTTATGGGCCATATGTGAGCCAAGACCAAGGCTATAGCATCATATGTTTTTTCAGGAAACTTATATAGATTCGTCTGATCAAGCAGAAATCGCGTATTGATTCGTCTGATAGAGACAAAATAGCCCAGTTGGCCAGAGGAGCAGCGATGTGTTGCATGTGAAGGCACGCGTAATGATTTCTGCGTGAGGGAACGGGGGTGAATTTCGGATTCTTCCTGCCAGCGCATACTGCATCTGACTCAGTTGCTGCCACGCATCTGTTGGGTAGCTGTTGTCGGCGCCGCTGCCAGGCTGTTGCCCCCCACCTCGCTGGCAGAGTGCAAGGACAGTCGGTGCACACCAAAACAAAGCATGCACCCACCTTCGTGAAACCCTCGTGAGAGAGGCGCGGCGCGGTTCGTGAGGTGATGGTCCCTTCCCTTCCTTTCTTCTCCAAGCCTTTATTTGACAACCTGCCTTTGCCTTTCAATCTTTGACGCCTAGCCCAAAGCATACCTATCGTCCCGTAGCTTGTTCCCGCGTACCGTCTAGAATTCCTGTGTTGCTACTGCCTCATGTGATGTGATACACCACCTCACACCATGCTATCTGGCGCCCTCGAGTCAACCGACGGTGCTAGGCGTGATCCACCCGGGGTACCTGACGAGCCACAGGTTTCTGCGTTAGATTTCCTAACCCGTAAAACTCCGGCAGCAATTCCTGTGACCACCACTGCCGCAGTCGAGACGCCTCCGCCTGTAATTCCTTCCCCCAACGTCATCACATCATGCAACGACGAGCCGCTTATCCCCTCGCAATCCACGTCAGACGCTACTGAGACTACGACCCAGCCTAACCCGGCTGAAGCTGAGTCTTCGCCGCAACCCGTTTCGGCATCTGTGGCCACAACTCTACCGGCGATTTCTGTTTCTCGCATTAGAGCAGGGAACGGCAAATACAAACAGCGAATTCTGAGCTTTGCCCGTCCCACTGCATGTGTCCCGCCAGCAACCGTCCCCCGCTTTAGCACACCTCGCCCGGGCCCGTCACAGCCCGTCGCCGCCAACGACGACGACAAGTATCCGCGCGTCTTAACCGTCGAGCAGTGGCAGCAGAAGGGTAACGAGAAATGGCTCAAGCACTTCCCGTGGCTCATCATCTCGGAGACTTCATGGGGTCAACCCTGCATGAGGTGTTCAATCTGCATGGTGCACGGAGACCCCAGCTACCAGTACGGCCGCGATGGAGAGGGTGGGCTTGACATTCAACGACAGACGATGCGGAAACATCAGCATTCCATCAAGCATGAGGCGTCAGTGGACCGCCAACAGTTGCGTGACTGCAAGAATGCTGCTCAGAAGTCGATTGTCGACTTTGAAAACGGTGACGGGGAAGCCAATCGTTTGACAAAACTCCTGGCAACAGTTATTTTTATTTGTAGAGGCGACTCACCCATTGTGTTGTTTGTGACCCTGGTCCAGTTCATGGCAGAGATGGGCACGCCCGACATGCCCTTGAAGGATCCCGGCACCTACTACAGCGAATAAGTGTTATGTTTTTTTTGCGCGTCCTTTAGTTGGAAACCACGGTACTAATTACCTTCTCTCTGGTCGTTACAGGTACGGGTTTGCGCAGTTGGTTGAGACGCTCGTCATCTACCTCCGTGCTCAACAGATGAAGCACATCCGGGAGAGTCCTTACCTGGGCATTCAACTGGACGAGAGCACGGACCGCCGGCGCGGGAAGCACCTGATAGTCTACTTGTCGTTCCTCCGCAGCAACACTCCAGTCACCGAATTTTTCGCACACCTAACAGTTGAGCAGTGCGATGCTGGTTCCCTGCAGGCAGTCCTTCTAACCCACCTGGATTCTACCGGCCTCGACCTTGAGCGCATCAGTGGCATCAGCACTGACGGTGCAAGCGTCATGGTCGGTTCTCAGACGGGCCTGGTGGCACGCCTTTGTGCACGGATTCCACACCTCGCCGGGTTCCACTGCATCGCGCACAGGTTTGTAACCCTGTGATATTATGCTCACCTTTTAAGCGTTGCATATGTATCTAACTTGTTGCTTTTTCCGTGTTATGTCAGGGAAGCTTTGGCCGCAAAGGATGCAGCAGAGGCCTACCCCGACCTTGACATCGTCGACCATGTCGTCCGTTCCTTGGCGGAGCTCCTTGGACGGTCGGGCAACTTCCACCTACGCTTCAAAGAGCTGCAGGAGGTGCTGTGTGAAACGAACCTGGAGTTGCAGGGCATCCACAGCGTCAGGTGGCTTTCACGTGGTCTGGCGGTTCAGCGACTGGCTGACAACCTTCCAGTTGCTGTCATTCTGTTGTACGAGAACGACCCGAAGGCGTACCTCCTTGTAACCAGTTTGAAATTCCATTTCATGCTGTTTTTTTTTGCTGATGTGTTGAAGGAACTCAACGCACTGAACCTCAAGTTCCAGCGACGGCAGGTACGCTGTTACGCCTCTTGTTGTTAACTGTTTTTAGTGTTAATGAATCGTATTAATGAGATATTTACCCGTGCATGCCTTTCCACTGCCTCTCATGTGTGTGTGGCAGGTCGACGTGACACACGTGCTGCAGATGGTGGACAACACTAGGCTCACCCTTCGCAACCGTTACCTGAGTGACGCGGACGACTTCGGCGATGGGAGCAACGAGCTGAGCGCCTTCTTGTCAAAGCACGCCTCGTCGGAAAAAAGGGAAGTGAAGGTGATGGGCACCGACTCGACTGGCGCCCCGGCTACTCATGAGTACACCCTCCATGAACAGAACATCAAGGGTCAGAAATCTGGCCCGGGCCTGGACGACTGCATCACACTGGCGAAGGGGTACGTGAAGGAGCTGCTGAAGCGACTGGAGAGCCGGATGAAGGATCTGGGCTCTCTCGACGGCGCCAAGCTGTTCACGCAGGGGGCATACCCGAAATCTCACTCGAAGCGGCAGCGTCGGTTTTTGCAGTGGCTGGAGGCTCTCCGCAATCTGTTTAAGCGGAAACCGTCCGACCCTGACACCCTGCCTGGTACGTCTTCGATTTCGGTTGTCATTGATTGAGTTTTCTATGTTTGTGTCACGTTATGCTTCGTTGGTTGTATGAGTTTGTGTACTTTACTAAACAGCTCGTATTCTCATTAAACTGGTTTCTGATTCACACCCCGCCACCAGGAATCAACTGGACGAGAGCACAGAAGGAGATCAGCAGTTTCACCACGATCATGTCGACCCATCACCGCGAGCTGAGCTTCCAGGATGGCCTGAAGCAGATGCTCAGCTTGCCCGATTGGTGCACGGCCTACCCCAACCTGGTCCGCCTTTGGATGGCGGTCGCAGTGCTGCCCCTGAGCACCGTGGAGTGCGAGCGGGGCTTCTCCCGCCAGAACGTCATCAAGAGCTGGCTACGCGGCAATCTCAACGACGCGAAGCTTGGCGACCTGATGACCATCTCCATGCTGATGTACGAACCTAACTGGCCCGCCCTTGTAGAGCTGTTGAGAGGTGCAAAGAAGAGACGCCCAGCCAAGGATGTGGTGATGGTGCATGCGCAAAGGCCTGTGAAGCGCACGAGGAAGACCCTTGCGATGCTGGCCGCGAAGCAGGCGGCAGCAACAGCAGCAGCAGCAGCAGAGGCTGCTGCTCATGAAGCAGCAGCTGCAGAAGAAGCAGCCAGGCTAGAGGAGGAGTTGGGCCCCTGGCAGAGACGGGCATACCATGGCAAAGAGCACATTGCTTCAGATTCAGAGCTAGACGGGGACGACGAGGAATATTCTTCTCATGATAGCGATAGTGAATCCTAGTTCAATATGAATGTATGGTTAACTGTAGTAATAGAGTAGAGTAGAGTGTAGTCTGTGTGAAGACTATATAACTAAATAAATGTCTGATTTCGCGAAAATTTGTCTAAGCCGACATACTAACTTATAAAATCCGTCTGAGGCAAAGACCACCAGGAATCCTCCATATGAGGGCCAGACGATTTTTTTTTTTCATGGAAAACGTCAGACGGGCCTAAAAGTTAGCAAGAGCCCTGCTTCCACCTCCCTGGCCAAACACAGCATGCCCTCAACCACACCAGCATCCCCCCCTACCTCCTCACCATCTGTACCAGACTGGATACCAAGCACCTGCAAACCCGTAACCGGTGGTGGGGAGGTAGTCGCTGGTGACGGAGGGGCACCCGTAGAGAGAGGGACAGAGCGCTGACCAGAGGAGGAGGAAGAGGAATTAGCCTGTGTAGCGGATCTCCGCTGAATGACCGAGGGGCCACTGAGCTGCTGCAGAGGTGTGGGCTGCTGCTGCACCGACACACTCAGCGGTGCCGGTGGCAGTGATGAAGGTGGCATCTCAACGTCGTCAGCCGGTGCTGAGGGTGGCGAGAGTGGAAGAGGGAGGAGTTGGGAAATCGCAGCTGCATCCTGCAGAAGCTCCCCAAATCCCTTTGCCTTGTCCCAATCCTTCCACATCACATTCTCAAGAAAATCAACATCCCGAGCAATGCGAATGCGCATGAGAGAAGGGTCCAGCATGCGCCAACCCTTGCTCTCCATGTCCACCCCAACACAGACACACATGACAGCCCGTGCATCAAGCTTGCCACCCTTCTCATGCCCATGCAGCATGACACTCCCCATGCAACCCCAAATCTGAGCCATGCCCACATGCGGCTTCTGGCCGGACCACGCCTCCATTGGTGTGATGGAGGCAGGCAAAGCACTGTGGGTGACCCTATTCTTAACCCACACGACCCACATCAATGCTTCACCCCACAAGCGAGCAGGGAGACCACTGTCGACCAACAATGTGCGAATCCCCTCTGCCATCGTCCTGCGCCACCTCTCCACGACCCCATTCTGCTGCGGTGTATCTGCGACACTCAATTGGGTTTTGATGCCAAACTCCGCTTTCCATGCTTTCATAGCGTCCCCCAAGAACTCGCCACCCCTGTCGGAGCGAACAGCCTTCAGCTTCCGCCTACACTCCAACTCCACGTCCTTGTGCCACTGGCGAAGAACTTTTGCGACTGTGGCCGATTCCTTGTTGGGGAGTGGGAACGACCAAACTCGTCTGGTGAAGTCGTCAATGAGACTGAGGACATACACCGCTCCTCCCAGTGACGGTGTGCGCACTGGCCCCCACAAATCCATGTGGACCTCATCCAAAGGCCCAAGTGCTCGAGACGCCTCGTGGGGAAACGGCTTCCGAGCCGACTTTCCCAATAAGCAAGGTTCACATGGGGAGCAATCAGTGCTCCCCCCCCCGATCTCCAAGCCCAGTACACTGTTCCCCCGAGCCATCTGTTGCAATGTTGTGGGGGCGGTGTGACCAAGGCGGCGATGAGCAAGGGTCAATGGGGAAAATGAGGAGGAGGACCCAGCTGCAACAGCACTGCCTTGTGTGCCCCGAGCAAGAGGAAGAGACATCCGCACCAATCCATGGTCCCTGCCCCTCTCCTTTTCTCCAATCGCCAACACCCTCTCCCCCCGTTTAAGAACACATTTCTTGCCCTTGAATGTGACTATGACATCTCGAGAGGTGAGGTGTGGGACTGACAGCAGACGCGTGTGCATCTCAGGCACAAGGTGGACCTTTTGAATCCTCAGCAGCTGACCTCCAGCACCAACCACTGGCACCTCACCCATGCCAACAGCTTTCACCACCCGTCCATCTCCCAATCTAACTCCCCGAACCTCTGGTGGCTGAAGCTTACTTTTGAAGTCCGATGCATAAGGAGTAAAGTTGTGGCTGGCCCCACTGTCAATCCCCCACCCCTCTCGCGGCTGCTCCTCTCCCACTGCTGCAACTGCCTCTCCAACCACTGCCTCTGCCTTGTCATCCTGCTCCTCCTTATCCGCCACCTGTGCCTTGCCGTTGGATCCACGACCCCCCCGCTTTAAGAATGCCGGAATGCCTCCCTTAGGTCGATGAGGACATCGCTGCCATGCATGTCCCTCATCCCAACAGCCATGACACAACCCCCGAGGAGCCATGCCCTTGGACCCCCAGGGGAAATCAAGCACTCCCGCTTTGCCTTTTCCTTGACCCCATCTCCCCGAGTTGGTGTCACTGCTGCTACCGCTGCCTCCATGCTTTCCGCCCTTGTCCCCATTTCCCCTACCGCTGCTGCCCACTTTCGTACCCGCTCCAAAAGTGGCTACACCATCCGATCTTGGTGCGACACCAATCCGCATCTCCTCGCTCCTCAAGGAGGTAAGCAGCTGATCCTTAGTAAGCGATGGTGATTGGTTGTTCAGCACTACCTTCAGCATCTCAAAGTGAGGAGGTAGTTCTTTGAGTACCCTCATCATCCACTCCTCAACCTCCTCCTTCCCTCCTGCAGCCAAGTACTTGGACCTCAAGTCCTCGGCACGCGCCCAGTATGCAGCCACTCCCTCCCCTTCTTTCATCTTCAAGGAAGAGAGTTCCTCTGAGAGTGCCATCCGGTTACACAATCCACGCTGAAGGTAGAAATCCTTCACTCGTGTGTATGCCGCTGCTGTGCCTGCAGGAACTCGGGTGACCGCTCTTGCTCCGCCATCAACAGGTGCGTTTCCCAACTCAGTTTTGCCGCCGAACTCCCGTACCAAGCGAATCAACTCATCTGGCACCAAGGCATTGCAGAATTGGGCAAATACTTTTTTATTTCTCCTCTCCCACTTTAGCCGTGCGTCACCCGATGCAGGCCGCTCCTCCGAACCATCAAAGTACCCCCATAGATTGTGTGCCTCTGCCCATTGCTCGAATCGGAAGCTCCAAGTCCAATAGTCGCTCCCGTCAAACTTTGGCGCACTCTCCAGCTTCCCTTCGCGTGAGTCATGATCCATTTACGGCAGGAGCACTGAAGATTGATGTTGAGGTGGCGGTGGAGGCAACGGCGGTGACGGTGAAGTTGATGCGGGCAGATTCACACCCTCTTGGTTATTAGAGCGTAACTCCGTGCTCTAACGTCCGAATGATGAGCCGTTTAGCTCAAATGAATCCTTGCTCCGAGATCGTTCCGATGATGTACCGCGCTCTTGGATCTCGCGTCCGAGCTGGCCGCTTAAACTCGTCGAAGTTGGCCGATTTCCCGTCGACGAAGACTCGACCGTTTCTCTCGATTTTTGGCTTGTTGGATGCGCCCTAGCCTCCTCTATCGGCGTCTGCCCTCCAATCTTTTTTCCGCGCTTTAAATCTTCCCCGATTCGCGATTTTCCAATTCATCCGCCGACTGTATTTCGCGAATTGCGTCCGATCCGCTAGTCGATTGGTAACGACCTCGAGGCAATTGTTGTAGATCGTGCTGAGGCCTTTCCAACGGTATGCTGCACGTCTTGACTGAGCGCCTCCGTGAATGGATGTCGCTCTTCTCGTCCTCCCCAACGGATCCACACGATTTCCAACAGTTTTCTTCTCTCCTCCTCCCCTCCCACATCCAGAGTCCGCCACGTGCAATTTCGGCAGCCCTTCGGGAGGGATGGAAGCTATTTAGCTTCCACCAATGTGTTATGATCAAATTTCTTGAGTAGCACCTATTCCAACAGATTGCTAGGCCAACCTCGCTCTGATACCATGTTAGAATGGTCTAAGCTACTAGCGGAAGCTATAGTAGTCTTAGAACCTCCTCCTAAAGCCTAGGAATCTTAGGAGCCAACTTGGGCATGAACCATGCTAGAACCAAAGTGGTTACCAAGAAGTGAAGTTCCAACAAGAGAGAACCCTAACCTATAGGGTTTGGGATGTGGCCCACTCTATAGAGTGCACACCACAAATTCTCCCAACCCAACCAATGTTTTCTACACTACTATAGTGTAGATGTATCACTACATATGTTTATTGGAGCAACCTGAATTAACATTTAATTCCAACATAATGGCGGTGGTGGTAATGGAGGGGGTGGCGGAGGTATTGGTGGCACTAGTGTGGGCCAAAAACTTATAAGCTCCTTGGGACGTCTATCCGGGGCCGAATGGTAAGCGCACCGACTTGAAAGGTTAACATCTGAGTCGATGATTGAACTTATTTTCACTATCTATACCGAAAGCACTATTTTTATTGTCCTAAAATCTTTATAATGTATTATATTTTAAGAAAATAAACGATTTTTCAATGTTTCCATTTGAAAGAGCCCACCTGGGCTTATTGCAGGGGAATACGGTATCGTGTTGCCTTGCCTGGTATTGTTAAATCATTTAGTCTTTGTTGTCTAGTTAGATTGCGTGCACATTATTCAACTCATAACTAGGTCGGAGATTTGTAATATCGATAGCGCAAACCTCGACTTCGCCTCAACTTCCCGTCCCGAACGATTTTCCCCTCCGTCTGAGGCCGCGACAAAACTCCCACACTGTACACGTTTTATCGTTCACTCACTAGCACAGTGGCAAGGTTGTTGAAACAGCCGGGACCAGGTCCATCCCTTCATTCGACGTCAGAGCAAGTGAACAGAGATTCCAGTGGTCGTTCCAGACGAGTCGCAGGCTATTATCAGGTGTTCCCCAACAACGACGAGTGAGCAGCAAGCACACGTCTCCCCCCCTTGAATTTCCCATCCCCCCAGCCCAACTCAACAACAGTTAAAGCCCGCGTCCTAAATTGCGGGCCGCGAGGGTCAAGTTCTTAAAACTTGACGAAGTTGAGTGTCCAAGCTTTTGAAAGTCACGCACTTGCAATTTGGGACTTTCGAAGACAGATTCACTCACCAGGGGGAAAACCGAGGGTTGGCTGGGTCTCGCGAAAAAAAACGAACCTAGACGAAATCGGAAACTCTCGCCAAAGCCCACACCAGAAAAACTCCCTCTGGTCAACTTTTAAAAGCATGAACAATTTGGGCCGCCGGCTTTAAGTCCTCACTCCATTTTCTACATTACCAGACAGATCCAACTTCTTCAAGGCAGTCGAGGAGAAGTAGAACAATCTCCCTTAGCTTTTCCCAATCAACATTATTTGCTGAGCTTGTAGCACATTACAGGTCCTTGTTGTTAAAGGGCTTTTAGTTCATCGCCTTCACTGGAGCAGACGTACAGGTTGTCTAATTGTATCACTATGGGTCCCAAGCTTCTCTTGGTGTCTCTGGTGGTCTTACTTCTTAGTGGCGGGGCCCTTGCCGTCAAGAGGGTTACAAGCACGTCGACGACGAATGTCGCTCCCACAAACGCTGATGTTCAGACTCTGAAGCAGAAGTCCCTTGCGATGCAGCAGCAGGCCTCCCAGAAGACCCAGGAGCGTATTAACGCTGAGCTGGCGGCTGATGAAGCCCAGAAGGCCGACGACGTGGCCAACGCAGCCGTAATCGCCGCCAAGAAGGATGTGGACAACGCGGTGACGGCTAAGAATATTGCGTCGACGAATGTTGCCAGCGCCGTTAAGAGCGTCGCTAAGGTCAAGCCTGCTAGGGACGCGGCACAGAAGTCCATTGATGACAAGCAGGCGGCGCTCGACAAAGCCAAGAACACACTCGCTGCCGAGACGAAGAAGGGCGCCAGCCTCACGGGTGCAGCTAAGACGAAGCAGGACGGTGTTATTAAGTCGGCCCAGACGGCCGTGAACACCGCGCAAGCCAACCTCGACAAAGCTCGTAATGATGGCAAGAATGCCATCGACGCGTACAACTTGATGCTGCAGGCTAAGGCTGATGCCGACGCGGTGCTGGTGGAGAAGACGGCCAACGTTGCGAACGCCCAGAAGAAGCAGATTGATGCGGAGCTGAAGCTGTCGGATGCGGATCAGGCTGTTGCGGATGCGAAAAAGAAGGTGGACGACGCTAAGGCCGCGGAGACCCAGGCTTACCAGTGGGCTTCCAAGGCCAACGATGACTACACGACTGCTTACAAGGCGTACACGACTGCGCAGTCGGCCACTTCCACGACGACAACTACCACGACGACCACCACCAGCTCGACCACAACCTCCTCTTCGAGTACGTTGGTCCGCTTTTGTATGTCTTCGTTGCGCTTGTTTTCCTGTCTGCCTGCGCTTTTGGTTGTTTTGCATCAATCTTACGCCGCTGTGTCTGTTCCCAACAGTTGTGTGGAACGACGGCAAGTACCCTGGGACAGGCGTGACGACGTGCACGGCTCCTCTGGACATTCCGTGCACGGACAACTGCACGGACAACAGCGGTCTGAATGGTCGCTACTTCGTCCCCAACGGCGGGCGCTGCGGCACTAACTTGACTCCCCGGTGCTTCGGCAACGCCGTTCTGCGCCGGCAGTGCTGCGCGGCGTGCACCAACTCGACCGCGTGCTCCTTCTGGCAGCACTACATCCCGTCGTCGCTCTCGTGCTCCAACTGCGGTATCTGCTACCTGTACAAGCCCACGGACGCGCAGCCCACTTGCGAGACGCGCACGGTGGTGGTCGGCGGTGTGACGCGCACGTATGCGAACGCGTCGACTCTGGGCCGCCCGTGCCCGTACACGAAGCACGACCCGCACTTCCGCGGCGCGCACGGCACGCGGTTCGAGTTCAACGGCGCGCCGGAGAAGTCGTACTGCCTGCTGACGGACTCGAGCCTGCACGTGAACATGAAGATGCGCGGGTACTATGACACGCGCACCATTGGCGCATCTCTGCTGCGCAACGGGCTGGCGGTGCGCACGTGGATCCGCGAGCTGGGCTTCGTGTGGAGCGTTGACGGTGTGGAGCACTCTTTCCGCCTGGCGGCGCGCAACGGCAAGTCGGACAAGCGCGACAACGGCTTCCTCTCGCTCATCGAGTTCGACGGCCGCGTCCTCCCCTCCCTCGAGGTCAGCGAGCTTGCTTTGTCCCTTGTCCCATCTCGATTCTCGCTCTTCGTATTCCTCTAAATCTTGTTCCTTGCACTAACCCTTCGTTCCTTTCTTCATCTCTGTCTGTTCTTGCAGCCCGGCGAGTCGTACAACCTGGACGGCGGGCTGGCGTTTGTGTTCAAGGGGTACGAGCAGGAGGGCGGCGGATTCTTCGACGTGGACGCGTACTCGCTGCGCATCGGCGACAAGCTGGCCATGGACATTAAGCTGAGGCCCGCGCACCCGCTGCTGCAAACGCCCGACGACGCGCAGGTGCACCTGAACGTCAACTTCAAGCACGTGTCGCGCTCCCCGTCGGTGCACGGCATCATGGGACAGACGTACCGCGAGGGCCGCGCCGAGCGTGCCATTGACTACGCCATGCTGTCGCGGCTGCTGCGCACTCCCTTCTCTGCCGACGGCGACAACGGCCAGGGCTTCCTGGACGGCAAGTCCGCCGACTACGAGACCTCCGGAGTGCTCTCCACTGACTGTGGCTACTCCGCTTTCTCCAAGGCCATGTAAACTCCTGGAAGACTTTGTTTCTGTGCTGGAGTTCGTTGGCTATAGGCTCTTGAGATACGACAGTTCGTTGTCAATTATTATATTCATGTGTTATGTTTTTATTAGCGCTCATGTATTCTACTTTTTTTCTATGGGCAAAGCCTGAAATTCATAACCATTCTTTTGGTTCATAACATATGCATGAAAATATACCAGCACCAAACATGAACTAGTAAGTAAAAGTGCAACAACTGAAATGAAATCTTCTTCAAGAAAAAATCAATACAGATCCGCAGTTCAACAATCATTCAACAATAAATTATGCAGTATTAAACAATGCAATTTTGTTGACAACGTAGAGCTAATGGATAGTACAAGAACGTTCTGCAGAATAACCCACTTGGCAAAACCCGTTCGTCTGGGTTGCGCAGCAAAGCATCCAGATTCCAGCCTAAGGAAGCGTTTCAATTGTCATATCAATCCTAAACCCGAAATCCGGTAATGTTTATGGGTTCAGGAAACTAGATCGCTCCATTGGTAGTGATGAGTTCGATTGGTCGCCGTCTCATAATGTCGGCTAGTTTCGTATGGGGTAACAGGGCGACAAAGAAACATCATACATTGTGCGTGTCGTCTCATGGCGGAACTGTACGACTCGCCAGCGAAGCAATGCGACGCGCTTGACATTTTCTGCCTCCCACCTGCAATTTCGATCGTCTCCCATATGGCTCGGGGTACAGTAGCAGCTCTCCTGCTAACACGCAGATTGGAACACCCTTGTGGCGATTGATGCTAACACGCAGGTTTGGTGTGTGGTCCCCCCATCCTCCTCCGCTGTTGCAAATGTGACAGCGTCCTAATACGGTACCGTACCCTTGAAACGCGGTCACGCAGTAATTTCAGTGTTTTGTATGAATTCGAACGATGATTTTTCAGCTTTTTTTTCGGTAAAGCTGATGCAGTGCCTCAACCTTCATGGGTGCATATCGTCCGGTTGTGCACGCGGTAGGATGAGATGGTTCTTGTGACTATCAAGCGCCTTGAACGCATGGACGATCATGTCCTCCACGTTGTGGAGTGAAGGTTTACACGGCGATCACCCTTGCAGGGGGGGCTTCTTTTACTCCCAAATGGAAGTTGTCAATGGATTGATCTCCATTGCAGGCCATTTGCCAGTATATCTCTCCCTTCTTTTGTAGATACTAATGTGAAGCTTGCAGTATCTTTACGTCAACTTTCTTGAGATCTTATTACCGTACGGTTCAACTCAATGCTTGTGAGCTGCAGTCATACATTGCCAATGGTTGTGACGGCAAACAAGCATGTAAGTCAATTTATTACAACGAAAATCTAAAGCAATTGCAAATCCATTTTACAGTCGGTTGAGAATAACCTACAAGAGCACCCTATTCCTGAATCCACTATGCTTCATGTGCCAAGTCATGTGCCGACCCAGAATGCATCCCCGGTCCTACACCCGTTGTAATGGACTACCGGCGATGAAGAACTGGAGCGAACGGGCGGCGAGGCGACTGTCCAGGGTTGTTACGACTCCAGAAACTGCTCCTACTACCATGGTTGACAGCCTACTCCTGATATTCCTAAGTTGTTGTCCGGAAAGTGTCGCAATGGCATAGTAACTGCGAACTGGTTACAACACGAGAGCGAAAGCGGCAACGGCTGCGACCGACACGAACCACCGGAAGCCGGCAACGATCCCTGCAAATGAATCAAAGAGAGTGAGAAGTCAGTGGCGGTGGATATCATGGAGGGCAGAAGCATGTACACGACAGCTAGAATACTGAGCGTAGAGGCTCTACAAAAAGGTGGAAACGTACTGGCTGAAGGCTTGGGAGGAGTAGGCGAGGTGGTGGAAGGGGGAGGAGCGGTGGTAGCGGGAGGAGACGGCGAGACGGTGGGAGCAGGAGGAGCGGGAGCGGCATCGGAGCCAGGAGAATTCTCGGAGCCAGGCGCGGCGAGGATACGGCGCCCATCATCCTCATGCACGTCGACGGCGCCGAAGTCAATGGAGCCGAGAGCCTCCTCGAGCGAGGGCGGGATGAGCAGGCCGCGGATCGAGTGCACCACGGCATCCTTGGAGATGATCGCGTTGTACTCCTTAACGGCCACGCTCGACACGTAGAACGCTAGCGCGTCCATGCGGAGCACAGCGGGGGAACCCTCCAGAGTGGCGTGGTCGCCGTCCCACTTGAAGGCGGAGATGCGCTCCGGAACAACGTGGAAGAGAAGAACCTTGCGGAGAATGTCCTTGTTAACGGGTGCCTTGAGGTACGCGAGGAGTGCGGGAGACACCTTGTACATGAGCGAGTCATCGGAAGGAACGAAAAGAGTCGCTTCGCCCAAGTCCAGCTTCCCTTCAAGCTCCGTCACCATATCGGCTTGCTCCAGTAGCTTGGCGAAACCCGAGCATCCCGCGGATCTCAGTTGGGAGGTAAGGGTATTCTGCCCGTCGTTCGCCGAGGCGAAGGCGAGTGTGGCGAGGAGGAGGATTGCGACGAATCGTGCAGCCATTGCGACGGATGGAGGAATAGCCAGGTAAACTGGCGTAAGCGGAAAGAGTGGTGGTACTTGTGATGCAGGCTGAAAAAATGAGGGCGGTTGCTTGGGCTGGAGAGAGACTGCGACGTAGAGGAGACGAAGACAAGGTTGCTCAGGCTAGGCTTACCTGTGCCAAGCTTGGGTTGGAATGATTTGTGAATAGAGAGCGAGGGTACTTGTAAGGATTCCAATCCCGCGCTTGCTTCCTCGGTCGCACTGTGACGTGATTTTGGTTTGCGGCGAAACGCACGGAGCAGGGCGTGGCGCGGAAACGTCCCTGGGAAGGGGAGATGGGGACGCAGTGGCGAGGTGTGATGCCGCATGTCGCAGCTTTCGATATTCCTTTCCGCCTTCGCCCTGATGTGATCGCTCACACGCAGAGCGCGTCAGAGTGGTGCCCGCTGTTGAGCCGAAGCGCTGAACAAGAGGGACTGGTAAGAGGGGGGAGTGACGAGCCGTGTTTCGTTTGGAACATGGAAATGCGACTCGGTGTTTGGAGGGCACGGTCTCCCGAGCCTTTCACAGTGATGTGAAAGGAGGGACATGTCCTAGGTTCGGAAAGCCGTAAAAAGCGCTCAAACGAATAGCTTAGCTTTGTGGACTACCGTACCGAAACGTGTCGGTTTGGGCTTTGACGAAGCAGCGTCGAAACAGAGTGGTTGAGGCAAGCCTGCTTGTAGTGACAGGTTCGAGCACGTTCGCGCCAAGGCCGTTTGTTTCGCAACGAGGGGCAGTGGAGTGAAGGCTTGTCTTGACAGGTCATTGGTCTCCATCCATGCCATTGGGTAAGGTAAGTTGTGAAACGTGATGGTGCACCACGGGCTGGGTCGCCGCAACTTTCCGACATCGCCGGAAACTAACACCACAGAAGCAGATGTTTCGCGGGCAACGCTTCAGAAAGTTTGAACATAGGGCAGTCAAAGTGAAAATACATATCAACGGACAGCCAGTCGTCGCTTCGCCGTTCACCTGACCTGATGACGTCCGTTCAAAATGTCACCGCCAAGCCAAACCCTCAATTTTGACAGAGCCGAAAGCTATGGGACTTGCCATTCAAGAGCACTCGTTTCAGGAAATGCTAGTGCGTGAAAATCCTAATCTACACATTTAATCGTATCTTTCTTCTACAAATTGCATCTGTATTTCTTTAATGCAATAACTTTAGTCTGATCCATGAATAGACAGCCATTCAGCAACAGAATAGGCCCATTGAAAAATTATTCTCACTTATTTTGATGTTTTGTTTTCCTTGTCATGAATAATCTGGACCTCTGGGTTTTTATGTCGAATCTAGGTGGTGCATTTATCTCTTTATGCTTGAATATGTATAAGAAATACCGTGCCCCCCTGACATGGTGAAATCCCCATTGTCATTTTGATTGGTTGATTCACCGATATAAAGATTACAAACAGTCTCTTACAGCTGTACCATGATCCTATGGTACCGTGTCTCCATGTGTAAATACAACTCTGCTAAAGAACTGTTTCAATATGGTAAGTTTCTTTCTTGGGCATTTCTTATAGCGCTGAAAAAAAATGTCATTCTCCACGCCTGTCACGAAATTTCTACTGCAAGAGCACACTAGCAATGTACTCAACAGTGTACACCCCAACAAATGCAAGCATAGCAACTCGTCCATTCAGCTGTTCCGCCTCCCAGGAGAAGAAGAGGAAGCTGCAGGCAGGAAACAGGAGGCAGGCAGAAGTCAAATGATGAGAATCAGTGTTGGTGATGCATGCTCAGCACATCATTCAGCGTTCACCAGACCCCCTTGATCTCCACCCTCGCCCTCCCCTACCGCATCTCCATTGCCTCGTACCACATCAAGTACATTGTCAGAAATAACTTTCACAGCATAGCAGCACCCATGCACTGACCACTCAAACTCGCCGCCTTAGGCACATGCCTTTCCTTACCGCCCCACACACTGGTCTACAGACACTCCAGACTTGAGCATTCCACTCAGAAGGGGGTCCCCCCATGGCATAGATAATCTGATTGCGGGTCACCAAACGACCAAGACAGCAACACACGACACGCTGCCATACACCACGACTCTCATCTGAACCATACTCACCTGCGGTCTTCTGGCCGAACTCCCTTGAGCAGCGGAGGCAGCGAGGCAAGGGAGACGAGGACAGCAGCCAGCAGCAATGCTGCTATGCCCGTCTCGCCAGGATCTGCCAGCTGCTGCTGCAATGACACCCCGCCCACCACCTCCCGACTCATCCCTGCTACGAATCCCAGCATGGCCTGGGAGGGATGCGTGGGAGGAGAAGCGATGGGGATGACGAGACGTAGAAAGCTAGATGCAGCATGGTGATGGTGAAGGTGGTCATGCCATACCCCAAAGAACACACAAGGTAGGCAGCCATATCCAAACCTCTTCTCAAAGAGCAGCTTCTCGAACATGGAAGGAGGGACAACCTACCATACAGCAAGCACAGCACCAGGATGAGCACAGCACCACGTACAAGGCGGCCGTTGATGAGCTCAGGCCCCGGCCCATCAAACGCCATAATGCCCTCGAATGACGCCTCCAAGGGGTCCCACGTGCGCCCGGGGGAGGAGGAGGAGGAGGGGGAAGGCGAGTCGAATAGGCGGGCGCGGGTGTTGGCGGAAACAGATGGAGGAGGGGAGGAGAGGAGAGAGAGGGGCGAGGAGGAGGAAGAGGAGGGAGGAGCGGGGGAGGAGGGGGATGGCTGAGAGGCGGAGGCGGATTGCGGTCGGCTTGAGGCGGAAAGGCCGCTGCTTGTTCCACTCTGGAAGGGAGATTCAAAAGAGTGGAACAAAAACAGAGAAGATACAGAAAGGAGCTGTTTTGCACTTGTTGGCGACAGTGGAACAAAACGTGGAATTGCGCTGAGCCGTGTGCTGCATTTGTATACCGACACGTTGATGGGGACGCTTCCCCCCTCTCGTTGAAAAGAATGGCTCATGAGTTGAGGGGGAGACCCTTCTTCCGCTCGTTCTTCCACTTCCCCCTCTCGCTTTCCCCTCTCGTTTCCCCCTCTCGCCCCCCCCCCACTTGCCCCTCTCTCCTCTTCCTTTCTCATCGCTTCCGCCCATTCCTTGCCCTTAACTGCGCACCTGTGGTTGCGCGCCCCCCGCGGGGGGCGGCTGCGCGGAGCCGGGGGAGGAGTCCGAGCCACCTGAGCGCGCAACCACTGCGGTAAGCGGTCGCGCGGCGGAAGAACGCGTGGAAGTGGCACTCCCCGCTATGAATACCCCGCGCGAGGACGCGGGGAGTCTGAGCGGGTGGGAAACCGCGGCAGGTGGGGAGAGCGGGAAAATTGAAGAGGTGGGGAAGGGAAGATCGGAAAGAAGAATGGTCGTGCGGCAAGAGCGGGAGGAGGGAGAGAGACAGACAGCGTGGAGTGATAGAAGCGGCATTGATGCTCACTCGAACCGCCGCGTGGCTCGTGGTGGTGACAATTGCTGCCCGAGCAAATTACTCACCTAATAACCGTCTGCATTGTCGGCTGCGTCAGATAGAATCCTGTCGTCCGCGATGGCAGCAACGGGTAGCGCCCGTTGAACGCGGCTTGAAAATTCTGCTACCTTTGCCTGCGTTATGATCCGCCCAGGCCTGTGCAGGCGCGACGATCCAGCGACAGGTTGTCCCCGATAGAAAACAAGTAATTATACAACTGGAGGCGTGAAACTCCGAGGCCTGCTGCTGAGTTCTCATTGGTTAGCGACGAGAACCAACCTGAGCCACTAACCTTCGCTTCGATGAATGAGGGGATCTTGTTGCACCACGTCCCGTGGGAGTTGCTGGTTGGACAAACGTCTGTAGCGAACATCGCTTGCGTAGAGTTGACGTGGTAACAGCTTGGAATCTTGCGTTTGTTTGAGATGACAATACAGTGCGTGGAATGGTGGAGAGGATCCTACAAGCCCAACTATAAAATAACTATAAATCAGCCTCCTTCCTTTTGGGGGGCTCAATTCTGCATCAATACCAGCATTCACCGTTCATATGGTAGACATCAGTTATAGCAAAACATGCCCGACCTCAGAGTAATTCTGTAGGTAGAGCACAAACATGAGCTATATTCTCTCCCGTCAAGATTTGGTACGCCATGGTTGCCTGTAGCGGCCTATTCCCGTCAAGATTTGGTATGCCATGCCATTTGATAGTTCAGGCACAGTACCTCTGCCCGCTACAGGGTAAGCTGGGAGGCTGCAACTGTGGCCCTGCATTTTTTGCTAAGAAGAGCTGCGCTGCAGTGTTAGGCGTGAGCGTGGGAATGAGATACGGCGGGGAGAATGGCTGCTTCGTACCCCTGAATTCATGGAAAGTTGCCCCGTTCATGAGTGCATCGCCGATCGAAACAATCGTAGGTGAGTTGTCAAACCCGGGTGTAGACAATGCCGAGATGCCAAACCATGGGGTGACCTCCTTTCGCTGACCAGGCAGGAAAACATTCCGCTCAGACCGAATGTTCGCATATGCTCGGCCTCCTAGGCAGTAGAAACCCCAATTGGTGTAGAGGTTGTTCACCACATGGACCTGCCCCCATCGGCAGTGTGGTAACCGCTGACCGGATTTGTCAAACCAGTTACGGTAGATGGTTACACGCATGCGCTTGTCAATGGAGTCCCAGTCTGCTGCTCCCAGCAGCATAGTGAGGTCCCTGGGGGCATGATAGGTGCAGGGTTGGAAGGGTGGAAGGGAGAGGGAGTGGGGAGAGAGAGAGAGAGAGATATATATATATATATATAGAGAGAGAGAGATAGAGAGAGAGAGAGAGAAAGAGAGGGGGGGGAGGGGGGGGGGAGTGGGGAGGATGGAGAGGAGGGGGGGGACGAGGAGTGAAGGAGGGGGCACAAGCATGTAGGTAGAGAGTATTGGTAAAGGAGGGTTCAGAAATAAGGATGGATAGGAATGGAGGCCAGGGATTCAAGGATGTGATGCAGCAACTGGTGGGGAAGAAGCAAGCAGGATGGCGAGAGGGTGGGAGGGAGAGCAAAGAGCACATACATGGGATCTGGTGGATGTGGGAACTTGCTACTGAGTTGGTGTCGACGCAGCAGAGTGGTGTTCAAAGAAGTGTTCACAACACCTCTACACGCTGTGCAAGAAGATGTTGTAGAGTCATCAGACCCATCTGCCTTGATTATCAATGACCAGCCAAACAATACCCAGCAGCAGCAGCAACCCCGATACCAAGTTCAACCCGCTTGTACCTCCCTTCCCGCTCACTTGTTGTGGACGTAGCAGTTGGAGATGGTGACGTCAGTGGACCCCCGCACCACGTCAACAGTGCCACGTACGCCGTTCTGCACGTTGCAGTGGTCCACCCACACGCGCCAGCTGGACCGGATGTGGATAAGGTCGTGGTTGCCGTACTCGTTCTCCACTGGAGAGGGAGCGATTGGGGAACGCAGGGACGACGGAAGGGAGAGAAGAGAAGAGACGAGGGCAGAAAGAAGAGGAAGAAAAAAAGGAGAATTGTTAACCTGGCATGTGTATGGGCTGTGCGCACCCTTCTCCCCATCTACGCACCTTCCACGTAGGGAAAAAGTGGGCATTTTGGAAAATGCCTCTTCGCGCACCTGCGATGTTGTGTATAATCACATTCGTGACGTTGATCACGTCGAGACTCCCAATGATTTTCACCCACGCGCCGCGCCCGTCGATGCTCGTGTGCGACGGCACGAACAGCCGCGCGTTCAGGCGAATCGTCATCGTCTTCGCGAACCGGATGTAACACCCGCCGCGCAGCCACTGCAGCGCCCAGCGCAGCGTGCCGTACTTGGGCACGGTCGCGTAGTCCGCGCTGCTGCGCACGATATACACGGGCTTCCCGAGCCCGCCCGTCACGCGCGCGCGCTTCGCGTATCCCATGGCGCAGCGGTACAGGTTCTGCCCGAAGCCCTTGCGCGAGTATTGGCAGTCCACCTGCTTTCTGCTCGCTGCTTTGACTGTCTTGACTGTTTTGACTGTTCTGACTGGCTTCTTGCTGCTTCTGCTTCGGCTGCTTGGCCTCTTCGCGCTGCTGCTCGGCCGCTTCGTGGGGGTTTTCCTTTTCCGCGCGCTTGCGCCTTGCACGCGCGATTTCCCTCCCGGCCTCGCCTTCCCTTGCCCGCTCTTCCCGCGCCCTCTCACGGTTCGCGCACCAACCCCCTTCCGCGGCGCCTTCTTCGCCCCTCCGCGCTTTGTTGTGCTCGGACGCCGTTTGACTGCCTTCCTCGACTTTGCCGCAGCCGCGCTCACTCCGCGGCTCGTGCGGCCGCCGGCCTTCTTCGTCCCGCGCCTAACCGGCCCGGCTCGCCTCACGATTTTACCTTTCCCCTTTCCTCCCCTCTTGACGGTTGGCCGACTCCCCTTAGCTGGTCGTTTCACCGGCCGTCTGGCAGCCGGTCGCCGTTTAGCGCCGGACGCTTTCCCTCTCCGAGCGGAGCTCCGCCGGATGGGGGAAACTGCAGGCGCGCGCTTGGCGCTGGAGATCTTCCTCAGCGCGCGCCGAGCGAAGAGGCTGTCAGCGGGTGCTGCGGGCTGAAGCCGACTGGTGCTGTTGTCTGGCCAAGGCGCGTCGGTACTGCTGCTGCCGCTGCTGTTGCTGCTCGCGCCGCTGCTGCCACTCCTCCTAGCGTTGCTGTTCGGACTTCGGCCATTACTGAGTGTGGTGTTAGCAGAGGTCTTCGCCCACCCTTTCCATCCCGCGTCACCATTACCATGTCCCCATCGGTCCAGGATTCCAGACTGCGGTTTGAACATCCCCTCTTCGTATTCGTCAGCTTCATAATCGTCGTCGTTCTCGTCATCGTCATCAACGTCGCCATCATCGTCGTCATCATCGTCATCGTCGTCGTCGTCATCATCATCGTCATCGTCGTCGTCGTCGTCGTCGTCGTCGTCGTCGTCGTCGTCGTCATCGTCGTCATCGTCGTCGTCGTCGTCCCACTCTCCCCCATCTTCCTCGCCACCCCATCCTTCCGTTTCCCTCCACTCTTCCTCACTCCTTACGTCATAACTCAGAAGTCTCTCCGTCCCCTCTTCCTCACTTCCCACGTCGTTACCGTCCTCCACTTCCTCGTCATCCCCATCTCCCTCTTCCACTACGGTCCGCTCCTGTTCCTCCTCTCTTGCCCTGTTATATTTTTTCACATCCCACATTCCTCCTCCTGCCCCGAACCTCCGCTCGTCCCCGTCACCCCTACCCCGCCGGCTCCCCAACGAGCTCACATTTCGCCCAATTTGGGCGTCCTCGTTCCCCATCGGATCTTCCGCCGCCCGCTTCCGCCTGCGCATTACAGCGCCTTTTCCCGTCTGTTCCGCTTGCGACCCTTGCGCCACTTCCGCTCGCAGCGGCGTGGAGACGGCGGAGGAAGCGGAGGGCGATTTCGAGTCTGCATGAGTTGGTTCGTTAGTTAGTAACGCCCCTGAAGGCGAACCCTCTGTGGGAGTTGTTAGCTGTCTCTGTGTGGATGTGGAGTTAGCAGAAAGGACCTCTGTTCCGTTTCCTGTTGGGAATGTTGTGGGGAATGCCGTGCTATTGGCAGTAGCAGGTGCGAGGTTCGGTAGCGACAGTAGAGCCACAAGTAGGAGAAGCACCTGCGGCAAGGCGAGCACGGTTGGCGAGAAGAAGGAGAGGGGGTGGTTGAGAGGGCAAAGGAGGTGAATTTAATTGCGCAAAAAAAGCTTGGGCAGAGAAAGGGGGACGAGTACCCGCGACGAAAATGAGGAGCCATTTGTGCAGTGCGGATGAGCACTGGTTACGGATAGTAGGAAAGGAAGTAATGCGAGAGAGTGGAAAGGAGTTGAAGAGGGTGCATTACGGTTCGGATGGTGGTTGACGGCGGCATTGACACAGGACCATCTCTCGTACGCCTCTTTGGACTAGCAATGCGGCTCCAGGACGACTGGCTATCTGACGAAAAAAGTGCGCTTCCACGCCAAAATCCTTCTGCTACGCCATTCGGTGGAACGCGTTTGCTTCCAGGACAATGCCCGAGAGCCGTAAGGGCGATCTGTCGGCCATGGCTCATGATTTATTATCGGCCCTGCGCGGAAAGATGAGATGGAGCGAGCGGCGCAGGCGTCCTGCGAAAGGCCGTTTACGAGAGACGTCTCACGCAGCGACTCGTTGCATTCATGGCATTATTGTGGTGTTTCGTGGTGGTAGGGATACGAGTGAGTGCTATGCACAGCAAGCGAGAATGCAAGTGGCGTGGTTGATATTCTCTCTGATACGGACTCGACGGATTAGCCACGACGCTCAATACTTGATCGCGAATTTGCTTTGTACTCTGCTCGTTTGCCGTCTTCTCGCTTCAACGTTCATACGGCCAACAAGCAAGGGGAGAATGACTAAGGGCGTGTCCAGCGCGTACATTTACAGTTCATAAACCCATTCAGTTACCACATTTCCTATTGTAACACTGCATTTTACAAAAAGGTTGGACACGATCAGCTTCCGTTCACAAGACGGCACGCCCGCTGCGCGTACGACGAATCGTCTAACACACGTTACTGGAATCAGTGTGCGCGCGAACAAGGGTACAGCATTGCGTCCTGCCCGCTACAGTAATTTTCGTTCAAGCGTGGAATTTTCGCTTGTGCGTGAATTTCTGTGCGATGATAGACGAGGCAACCAGTTACCTCGTTTTCCACGAACTGTAGAAATTTGTGTGCAGAGGCTTGTGTCCGCGCGCTGGAAGGCCCAATCCTTCGGACTCGACTCACCTTATATTCGTTTTTTGGTACAGTGAGATTTTTTGAGCCGGGAAACGTGTGAAGGTACTAATATTCCCAAAATGTACGCGCTGGACACGCCCTAATCTCACGAGTGTTGGGTGAGGGGTGGTGCCAAATTCACAAGTTCGAAGGAGACTGGTGTAGGATGGACTAACGGTGTAGGGCAAGCAATGCAGGGGAGGCACGGAAATTACCAGTCAAGTTGCTTGGTTGGTCTGATCTGAGCAAGCCGCAAACAAAGGCATGGACCCCGAGTCGCTATGTGTTGTTGCTGATCGCGACGCGCGGGACGACATTTGGTGTGCCTCCAAAATTCAGTCTGTCTGCGACGGGGCGCAGAGGATGCTCAACGACACTTTGGGTTCGGTGTGAGGGACTTGCCATAATCGCCAATGGTTACTGCCTCACCACCGACCGAACCAGCAGGCTCCACCGTCGTTCACGAGATTGCTGTTGTTGCGACAGTCTGACAAGTCGTCCATCCTTGATCATCACGAAGCGAAAAGAGAGGGAAATTGGATTGCCGCCAGCACATATTTTGTTACCTGATTCCTTCAATAGTAACCATGTTCAATTTCCACCATCCACTAAAAATATATCATACAAAATAACAAATATATTGTGTGAGCGTGTTACGAGTGCAATTGAGTGTGCAAACGAGGATTGCACTACCGAGGCAAGAATACAACGAGCGAGGGAATGAGCTAACAATATATGGCGAAGCCTAACGTGGTAACGGTAACTCGCGAGGTGTGGGGTGCGCGACGGGCTTGGCGCTGTTGGGCTGAGAAAAGCCCTTAGGATCTTTACAGGACAGAATTCAAGGGTAGGACAATGTAATAGCGGAAGCGTTTTAATAAAGACTTGTGAACCACCTTGCGCTGGTATGTGAGGGCAAAGTTGATTGATTGAAAACAAAGAGATACAAGCTTTTATAAGGATACAGGGAATATGAAAAGACACGGTTAATAACTGTTTTACTGTTGCTGTTGCGGTTCGATACAGTGTCGACTCGGGCAACTGCTCATTATCGAGACAGTTGTTTGTCCTTGCTGTCGCGCTGTATTTGTCAGGTCAAAGGTCGCTGACCTTTGACTTTCGCGTAACCTCCAGCAGTTGTTCAACCTCCGAGGGTTGACTCGCCGATGTTTCGATATGATCTGTTTTGTTTCTGTCTTGGTGTTTCGATACGACAGAGGCGCTTAGATCAGTTGTTTCCAACACTCCCCTTCGCTTCTGGAGTGTCGCTGCTGGTGACGTGTCTCTGTCCAGTCAACAGCATGCAATATTCGAACTTCGACTTTCCGAGCTTCTTGGTCAAGTAATCAGCTGCCATCTCGGATGTGGGGGAGTAAGACAGCTCAAGTCTCCCCTTCTCGATCTCGTCCTTTACGAAGAAATATCGTAGGGCGATATGCTTCGTCCTGTTCGCGAATCCATTTTTGTTGGCTATGCGAATTGCCGACTGGTTGTCGCAGAATAGGGAGAAGCTGGGTAACTGGGCCAGCTTCGCTTCCTCCAGAAGTTCGCGAAGGTACAGTCCTTCCTTGGTGGCTGAGCAGAGTGCGATAGATTCAGCTTCAACTGGGGAGAGAGCGATTAATTCCTGTTTGCTCGACTGCCATGAAATAGGTCCGATAGGCTCGAGGCGGTAGATGTAGCCTGTGCGCGAGCGACTGTTGTCAGGATCTCCGGCATGGTCGGCGTCGACGTATCCGATTAGCTTGGGCGTTGTAGTTTTGCTCTTGTAGTATATTAGGCCGATCGTCGGAGTACTAACGAGGTAGTGAAGGGCTCGGTCTAGTTCCGCCATGTGTTCAGCTTCAGGCCTTTTGAGGTAGGTGGCGAGTTGACTTGCGCAGTAAGATAGGTCCGGGCGGCAGGTAACGGCCGCAAAGAGAAGACATCCCAGCTTTCTCTGGTAGTTGCGTATGCCGACAGACTTTAGTGGAGCAGATTCTGCCTTGTTGTTTCCTGCCGTGTAGCGGTATGGTGTGGAGATGGTAGTTGGCGTGAGTGCGAAGCGTTTGGCGATGGTGTCGGCATATTTTGCGGCGTTGAGGTAGATCGCGCCTTCTTCTTCTTGGATGTTGAGGCCGAGGTACTGCGTGACGGTAGATGATACTGTGAGCGTGAGGTCCTTTTGTAGCTCCCCTTCGAACCAGGTAGTAACGTTGTCGGTCGATCCGATGTAGAGTAGATCGTCTACGTAGACAATCAATAGAATGTAGTCGTCGCCTTTCGTGAGCCGGTACATGCCTTGGTCGTGAGGTAGCTGCCGGAATCCGATGCGAGTGAGTCGAGCGCGTAGGTACTGCTGTCATAGTCTCGGGGCCTGTTTGATCCCGTACAGGGATTTTTGCAACTGACAGACTTGATTGGGTTCTCCGTGGGAACCGTGTGGGAGTTCGACGTAGATTTTTGCGTCGACAGGTGCGTAGAGAAAAGCGTTGGCGACGTCGATTTGCCGCAGTTTCTTTTTCTTCATAGCGGCGATCGCGAGAAGAATCCGTAGTGAAGTGTGTCGGCTGACCGGAGCGAATGTCTCGGTGAAGTCACGTCCATGCTCTTGGTCGAAGCCGCATACGACCCATCGTGCCTTGAACTTGTCAATGGTACCGTCTGCTTTCGTCTTCACACGGAAGACCCACTTCCCGGTGAGTATTGTCTTGTTTTGTGCCACGTCGATAGGGACCACTTTCCAGGTGTTGCGCTCCTTCAGTGCTTCGAGTTCCTTGTCCATCGCTTCACGCCATTTTCCCCTATGTTCCCCCCCCAGAGCCTGCTGAACTGTTGCAGGCTCCTTAGGAGTTTCGGTGCCGTGGACCGCGGTGACTAGGCCGAGTATCTGAAGGCCACTTTGTGTGTAGCGGGGGAGTGTTGTGTCCGCGGGATAAGCTGCTTCGTCACCTGTTTCTGGGTCAGGTATGAAATTGGGCCCTATGCGTTCTGCTTCGTTGGTGTTGACTTCTGCAGGTGTAACGTAACCGGTGTCGGCGAATTCGAAATAAGTTTCGGCGTTGACGCTTTCGCGAGGATTTTCGTCGTCCATCGGGATAGGCACGGAGCAGTATGGGAGTGGTCCTGCTTCGTCCGAGGCGTTATCCACGTTCTGCTCGTCCCAGTCAGCTTCGTCTGCTGCCGAGGCGAAGGCTCGATCACCACGGAAGCCACCTGTGGGATCCTGATCTTCTTCCAAGTTGGCAAGGTATGTCGGAAGGGTGAGTCGTTTTTAGAAAATGACGTCACGTGCTGCTACTGTTTCTTTGGAGTGGACGTCAAAAATCTTCCACGCGTTGTAATTTCTTTCGATGCCCAGGTGTAGTCCCCACTGTGCGTGTTGGGAAATTCGGCGGGCTCGTGCAGATGGGGGTCGGTACTGTACCATGCAGCCAAAAACTCTTAACATTTTTGTGCTGCCATGTTTTCCTGTCCACAGCAGGTGCGGTGATGCGTTGTTCGGTAGTGACGACGACGAAAGCAAGTTGTGCAGCATGTCAGGATGGTCCATCGCTTCAGGCCACTGGTGATTGGGCAGTCGCATGCCACGCAATAATTTGCGCATGGTGTTGTGGAGAGTTCGATTCATCCGTTCCGCCACGCCTTGCTGTTGATGGGCGTAGGGAAGCGAGATGAGCCTCTTGATTCCCCTTTCTGCCAAGAACTGCTTGAACCTTTGTGAGGTGTATTCTCCTCCGCCGTCTGACTGGAAGCTTTTTAGCTTCACGCCCGATTCTCGTTCTGCTACTGGGAGCCAAGCGATGAAGGCTTCGAAAGCCATGTCCTTGCTCGGAAGGTTGAGGTGCCAAACATAACGCGTAGCAGCATCGATGAACGTGATGGTGTAGCTGTATGCTCCTTGTCCAGGTTCGCGATTGTACAGGATGTCGATGTACACTTTCTCAAGTGGTGCGTAAGCTGGTGCGCTGGGTTTGTGGTGAGAAGTGAATGGCCGATGTGGTAAGTCTGCTTCGGGACAAGTAAAGCACGTTCCACGAGCTCGTCGAAGTTCGGTTCCATCGGTTAGAAGCAGTGAATCTTTGTCGAGTACGCCTGCTCTGATTGTGTTGTTTAACACCGTGTTGCTTGGATGTCCCATTCGTGCGAGCCAGATGTCTTCGCTAGCGCGATGTCTGGGTGAGCGACGATACAAGTCGGAGCTGGAGTAGAAGCTTGCGGTGAAGTTTGCACTTCGATGTACTTCTCGTGATTTTGGGTGAAGTTGTTGCGCGGAAATCGGTGGAGTGTCATCGATTTGAGGTGATGCAGTTGAAGGACCAGCGATTGGTGTCGATGTTGCTGCTGCTGCTGCTGTTGTTTCTGCTGCTGCCGATGTTGTTTTTGCTGCTGCCGATGTTGTTTCTGCTGCTGCCGGTGTTGTTTCTGCTGCTGTCGAGTGTTGAATTGTTGCTAATGCTCTTGTTCGTTCTGCTTCAGGGATGGTGTGCGAGTACCAGAAGCCTTCTGGACTGAAGTCGGGGTCAAGATCCGGTGGATGTGTCCAATAGGTGAAGGTGACGATTCCGTCGCTGTCGGCAAAGACCAAGATCTGGGACGAAGACGTTGTTTTTCAGGACCGCCTTCCCGATGTAGAGACCACCTTTTCCGTGGTACAATTTAAACTCCTGAGTGGTACTATTTGCTTCGAGGTGGATGCCCTTCGCCATCAGTTGACTGACACTCAGTAAGTTGTAACCGAGCCCTTCTGCTATCAAAACCTTTGACATATGCAGTATGACGTTTGTCTCTCGTGACTGAAGTTGCACTACGCCTTGTCGTCGTGTGCGCAGGTTCTGATTGTTGGCGACGGTGATGACAACCTTGCGTTGAAGTTGGTGTTCACGTTGAACAAAACGTCCTGAAGAGCACATATGCTGTCCACAGCAGCTGTCCAAGAACCACGTATCTTTTCCGGACGGCTCGCTTTGAGCGATGGCTGCATAGGTTGGATTTGGTTGAAGTGACTCGCGGCGAGACGTGCTGTTGTCGAGTTGCTCTTCCGGTGAGTAATATGGTGGTGACTCTGTGATGCAGGAATCGGTCAACCGTGTCATGCAACTGACGATGTTTCTTGTTCCTTGCGCAGGTTGTCCCGTCGATGTTGTTGAGACTTGTACTTGAGATGTCGAATTCGCTTGCGTTGAGGCAACTTGACTGCTTGATGGCCGAAGCTGCCGCTGCGTTGGTGCTGACTGTTGTTGGTTAGGGCAGTGTGTGCGAGGATGCCCTGACATCTTGCAAAGGTGACAGAACGGAGGTACTGGTTTCGGTTGATGCCGGTAGTTGTTGTTGTTGTAGCGCCGTTGAGTGTGGAATGCGAATTCGGGCACTGATGTCTTTCTTTTGTGTCGTTCTTCTTGCAGGTCCATATCTTGCTGCTCAGCGTGGATTTCGGCGCAGAGTGCTGCTTCTGATATCTTTCCATGCGCTCGGAGTATGGCGCGGGTGGAGCGCCACTGAGGACCGAGGCCGCCGATGATGACTGTGACGAAGGCGTCTTCTGAAATCGACCCTCCGCATCGAAGGAGCTTGTCGCGCAATTCGCGACAACGGCTGATATACGCCATCCCCTTTTCGCCTGGTTTCATTTCGACTGTCGCAAGTTGCGCCATTAACCGACTTTGATTTACGCTGTCTGTTGCTTGATACAGGTTCTTCAGGTGGTTGTACGCGAGCTCTGCAGAGTTGCCGTATCCCCGGTAAGACCGTATGTTCTACTGTTGGCTTGGAGTGATGTTTCTCAGTAGGATTGTGTACGCCATCATTGACTGATACGTGTACTGCTGCTTGTCGTACTGTGTGCCGTGTGTTGGATATGGTAGGGACCCGTTGAAAAAGCCAAGGATCTGCACGCCTTCCATCATTAGCTCGAACTCGAATGACCAGGTAAAGAAATCCTTTCCGTCGAAAGGCTTTGTCGTTTGCAGTTTTAAGACGTGCGCGAACTGCGACTGAACTTGAAGTGCGTCCAATGTCTTTTCTTGTCCAGATGCGGGCTGCGGGTGTGGCATAAAGCTGACAGAGCCACGCTGGGGCTCGTACGGAGCAAAGGTAGGCCGTTGCTGTTGATTTCTACGTGCGTAGGATGAACCGTCGAGGCTCATCGGTGATGCGTTGTTGTTGCTGTTGTTTGACTGTGCAGGTGCCCCTTGCTGATGTTGTTCGTAGAAGGACATGAAGGAGAAGAACTTCTCCATCATGTCTGGATCGAAGGCCGCAGCTTGATTTGCGGGAGTTTCTGAAGATGTTGCTCTTGGCCTTGTTGCCGTACCCTCCTCTGTCTGTAGGCCAGAGGCAGGAGGTGGAGTAGGAGTAGTACCGGGAGAGCCGTTAGAGGAGCTTCTCTCCTTCTGCGTTGCCATGTCTTGTGATGTTGTAGATATCTTGATCGTAGTCGAATTTGTCCTGACTGCTCTCATACCATTTTGGGCTGAGAAAAGCCCTTAGGATCTTTACTGGACAGAATTCAAGGGTAGGACAATGTAATAGCGGAAGCGTTTTAATAAAGACTTGTGAACCACCTTGCGCTGGTATGTGAGGGCAAAGTTGATTGATTGAAAACAAAGAGATACAAGCTTTTATAAGGATACAAGGAATATGAAAAGATACGGTTAATAACTGTTTTACTGTTGCTGTTGCGGTTCGACACAGTGTCGACTCGGGCAACTGCTCAGTATCGAGACAGTTGTTTGTCCTTGCTGTCGCGCTGTATTTGTCAGGTCAAAGGTCGCTGACCTTTGATTTTCGCGTAACCTCCAGCAGTTGTTCAACCTCCGAGGGTTGACTCGCCGATGTTTCCATATGATCTGTTTTGTTTTTGTCTTGGTGTTTCGACACGACAGAGGCGCTTAGATCAGTTGTTTCCAACAGGCGCCAAGGTTGGGAATTGTCGAGGCGGAGGACCGAAGCGCGGGTTACCAACCGAACCGTGAGGTTGGGTCGCGATGTATACATTGGCGGGAACAATGGTCGAGGCGAGGTTCGTCAGTCGGAACTGTCGCTGTACTATGGGATGTGCCCCCGGTTCTAACCCTATGTTGTGGTCATGTGTGTTGGGGAACTTTCAGGACTAAGATCGGGTGTTGACGGAAATGTTGTAATAGCGGAAGCGTTTAATAAAGAATTGCCTGAACCACCTTGTACTGGTGTGTGAGAACAAGATAAGTTGATAATAGCAAAGACATACAACATTTTTATATGATTACAAAGGAATATGGAAGGTTCTATTTTAACCGTTTTTGTTGTTGCGGTTCGATACAGTGCCGACTCGGGTAACTGCTCAGTAGCGAGTCAGTTATGTGTCCTTGCTGTCGCACTGTACGTTTCGTCAAGTCAAAGGTCGGAGACCTTTGACCTTCGCGTAACCTCCGACGGTTGCTTCGGTTGACTCGGGTGTTTCTTCGCTGTAGTTAGCTTCGTTTTGTGTCGAAGCTTCGATATGACAGAAGCGTTAGATTACTTGTTTCCAACACTCCCCTTCGCTTCTGGAGTATCGCTGCTGATGACGTGTCCTTGTCCAGTCAGCAGCATGTAGTACTCGAACTTCTGTTTTTCGAGTTTCTTGGTCAAGTAATCAGCTGCCATCTCGGATGTGGGGCAGTAGGATAGCTCGAGTCTTCCCTTTTCGATTTCGTCTTTTACGAAGAAGTACCGAAGGGCGATGTGCTTCGTTCGATTCGCGAACCCGTTTTTGTTCGCTTTGCGAATGGCCGATTGGTTGTCGCAAAAGAGAGAGAAATAGGGTAACTGGGCCAATTTTGCTTCCTCCAGTAGTTCGCGGAGATATAGCCCTTCCTTGGTGGCTGAGCAGAGTGAGATATATTCTGCTTGTGCTGACGAGAGAGCGATTAGCTCTTGCTTGTTTGACTGCCATGAGATAGGCCCGATAGGATCGAGTCTGTAGACGTAGCCGGTTCGAGACCGTCTGTTGTCGGAGTCTCCAGTGTGATCGGCGTCGACGTAACCGATTAGCTTAGGTGTTGCGGTGCTCTTCTTGTGGTAGGTGAGTCCGATCGTCGGAGTGCTGACGAGGTAGTGGAGCGCTCGGTCGAGTTCGAGCATGTCTGCTTCAGGTTTCTTGATGTAGGTAGCAAGTTGGCTAGCTGAGTAGGATAGATCCGGTCGGAAGGTGACGGCTGCGAAGAGTAGGCAGCCTAGTTTCCTTTGGTAGTCGCGGACGCCAGCAGGTTTGAGTAGGGCGGAGCCTTTTCGATTTCCGTCGGTGTAGCGGTATGGAGTGGAGATTGCGGTTGGAATGAGTCCGAAGCGTTTAGCAATAGTATCCGTGTATTTTGCAGCGCTGAGGTAGATGGCATTGTCACCGTCTTCGATGTTCAGCCCTGGGTACTGTGTCACGGTGGTTGCGACGGTGAGAGTTAGATCTCCCTGCAGCTCCCCTTCAAACCATGTCGTTATGGCGTCGGTGGAACCTATGTAGAGAAGGTCATCGACGTAGACGATAAGTAGAATGTAGTCGGTGCCCTTCGTCAGTCGATACATTCCTTGGTCGTGTGGTAATTGAAGGAATCCGATACGAATTAGACGAGCGTGAAGGTGCTGCTGCCACAGTCTCGGGGCTTGCTTGATCCCGTAGAGCGACTTCTCCAGTTGACAGATTTGGTTGGGGCCTGCGTTGGACCCGTGCGGGAGTTCGAAGAAAATCTCAGCGTCGACGGGGGCGTAGAGGAAGGCGTTGGCGACATCAATTTGTCGAAGCTTCTTCCGGTTCATGGCGGCGATTGCGAGGAGAATCCGCAGTGAGGTATGTCGGCTTACTGGGGTGAATGTTTCCGTGAAGTCTCGCCCTTGCTCTTGGTCGAAGCCCCGCACGACCCATCATGCTTTGAACTTGTCGATTGTTCCGTCAGCTTTTGTTTTCACGCGGAAAACCCATTTTCCCGTGAGGATAGTTTTGTTGCGTGCCACTCCGATAGGCACGACTTTCCAGGTGTTGCGTTCTTGCAGCGCCTTCAACTCTTTGTCCATGGCTTCACGCCAATTTTCCCTGTGTTCCCCCCCCAGAGCCCCCTTCTTCCTCCTGGCGTATGTAATCACTCTGTCCTGCACTCCTCCTGGTACCTCTGGCGTATGTAGCAAGCGTAACACTCCCCCTCAGGGGCTCCGTCAAATTGCTTATAGCTTCTCCTACTGCTAGTTCCCTCTGGATTAGGAAAACAAATTGCAGTAAATGAGAAACATACAAGCAAAAAGCAAGAAGCCCGAGTGCTACTCCTGCCTACATCTATTCCCACCCCCTGCCTAGGTTGCTTCCTCCACAAGCAAGCTCCTGTGCACCAAGCGAGTCAGCCGGGCTGCTCGCGAGGTCTCCAAGGTGCTAGCTGTGTTCCCACTGGGCCCACTAGGCATGCACTGCCTTCCAGCCTGGTGACTTCGAATTCAATTCCCAGGCTGGCATTGAATTCGCCTTCCAGCCTTGTGACTTCGAGATTGAATTCACAGGCTGGAATTGAATTCGTCTCCACCAACCTCCTTGAATTCGCCTCCCACTAACCACCTCAAATTCCCCAGCTACTCGGCTCTGCAGTACAGTACAATACACTCCAAGCACACAAATGAAATTAGAGTACAAAAGCGGTAAACTATAGTACACCCTCACCTTGGCTGCTGTGGTATTCACACTTAGTTGCCAGCTAAGTGTTAATAACGCGATAGCTGTCGTGAATCTTCCTCTGTCCACCCTCATTCCCTTTCTCCCCTGTGTAACCTGCTGACTTCTCCTTCTCTCCTTCCTTCCCTGCCACCCGTACTGCTGATCAGGTTCATCCCTTCTTCCTCCTGGCGTATGTAATCACTCTGTCCTGCACTCCTCCTGGTACCTCAGGCTTCCCTGCCCCCTCCCGTGTCTCAGCGCCCATCTTTGCCGCTCGAGTCACGGGACCCACTGCCTGAGGCTTCCCTTGTCCCGCCCTGGCCACGTTGGTGATGTGTTCCTTGATGATTCCCCCTCGAATATCTTCCAGCACTAACACTCCCGAGCCTCGTATCTCTTTCACCTTCCACCGCTCCGATCCCACCGCTAAGTCCAGCGTGCCGCGCTTAGCTTTGCGAAGGTATACCTCCTGCCCTGCCTCCACCTTGTCACCCTTTCCCCCTATCCCTGATGCTTTACGCTGCTGGTATCGTCTTGCGTCACGCAGCTGCGCCACATGGAGGTTATCCAGAGCTGCCGGAGTCAGCTCCTTCAAATACTTTGCTCTCCTCTGTGCTAACTCCGCCCACAGGTTTGGCTCATCTGCCTCTATAACCGCAGAAAGCAGCTTCGGAGCATCGACCGGCAGCACAGGATCCCGCCCGAACAGTAAGTGGTATGGGGATAGGTTTCTCAGAGCCGCCTGCTTTGCGAACCTGTACCCCACCAGCACCCACCAGAGATCTCGGTCCCAACTCCTTTTGTGGGACTCACTGTAGGCCCGTAGTCCTTTCTTCAAGGTCTGTATGAGCCTCTCGGTCAGTCCGTCTGATTGAGGATGGTACCTAGAGGTGACCCTGTGCGTGATACCCATCTCTTCCAGCAGCTCGTCGAAGCTCCCTTGAAATTCCGTCCCTTGATCAGTGAGTACCTCCCCGCATGCCCCATACCTGGTGAGCACCAGCTCCTCAAAAGCGTCAGCTATCAGTGCGCTGTTCTTGCTTGGTAACGCTCGCGCCTCCACCCATTTACTCGTGTGCTCAACCATCACCAGAATGTACTGCTTCCCTCCTTTCGATAGTGGCAGCTCTCCCGCGAGGTCCAACGACCACCTGTAGCCCAACCCGCGAATTGGTAAAGAATGCAGCTCATCTCTCTCTTTCTCCAGCCTTGCTTTATTCCTCTGACATGCCTCGCAGCTCGCCACTAATCCTGCCACATCCTTTCCCATGCTCACCCACCAGTACATGGTGCTCAGCAGCTGCCGTGTTCTGGTTATGCCGAAGTGCCCCAGCTTCGCGTGCACATTCCCCATAATCTTGGCTCTCTCCTGTGGTTGTGGCACCACCTTCCACCCTTCGTTGGTTCTCAGCTGCAGCTGTTCCTGAAACCACCTGAAATGCTGCCCTCGGGCCCTGGCTCTCTCGCTCACTCCTTCCTCTTCTAGTGGCTCCCCTTTGATCCAACTCAGGGTCTCCTCATCCTCCCATATATCCCCTAACCGCTTCTTTCCTTTCTCCTGCCCCCAGGGTACCGCCGCTACTTGAGCCAGGGCTGCCAGCTGCGCTACCGGCTGCATTGGTGGCGGATTCCTTGATAACCCATCTGCGTGCTGCAGCGTTTTCCCAGGCCGGTGTCGGATCTCAAAGTCGAATCCCAGCAGCTTAATGGCCCAGCGAGCGTTTCTTCCCGTCAGCTCCTGATGAGTCATCAACCATAGCAACGGCTGGTGATCAGTCACAAGTGTGAAGCGCCGACCCTGCAGGTACACCTTGAAGTGAGTGATCCCCCATACAGCTGTCAGGCCCTCCCCCTCGTAAGAGCAGTAGTTAGCCTCGGATGGGCTGCAGCTGCGGCTGGCGAAGGCTACCACTCTCTCCTCTCCTTCTATCTCTTGGCAGAGCACTGCCCCCATTCCTGTGCTGCTCCAGTCGGTGTATAAGATGAAAGGGGCATCTGCCCTCGTTATCTGCAGCAGCGTTCCCGTTCGTACTGCTTCTAACAGGTCCTGCCTTGCCGTTTCCTCCAGCTCTCCCCACTGCCAGCTCCTCCCTTCCTTCAGCAGCTGATTCAGTATGTAGGCTCGGCGGCTGAAGTTCGGTACGAACTTCCTGTAATAATTCAGGAAGCCGAGTAACGCCCGCAGCCCGGTCTTATCCTTTGGTGCTGCCAGGTTCTCCAGCACCTTAACTTTTGCTTCCTGTATCGCCAGCCGGCCCCCTTTCACTTCAAAGCCCAGGTAAGCCACGGTCTGCCTTGCTATCTTGCACTTGTCTGGATGGCACGTCAGACCCGCAGCTGCTATAGCCTCTAGCGTCTGCTTCAGATCTTGCACGTGCTGCTCTTCACTGCTGCTGAAAATCAGTATATCATCTATGTAGCAGGCTGCTGCTGGAATCCCCTTCAGCACCTGATCCATGGCCCGCTGGAACACTGCAGGGGCGTTGCGTATCCCGAAGGGCATCACATTGTACTCATACAGCCCATCCACCCCGTGAAACGCCGTTTTCCGTTTGTCTTCCTCCCTGATGGCTATCTGGTTGAACCCCTGTCGCAGGTCCAAGGTGGTGAAGATGATGGCGCCTTCTAAGCGATCAAAGATGTCTTCTGCTGTTGGCATGGGGTACTTGTCCGGGCTGGTAATCTTGTTCAGCTCCCGAAAATCTCCACACATCCTTTTCGCCAGCACTTTACCCGTGATATCCTTCCTGGCAGCTACCACTGTGGCTGCTGCGTAGCTTGACTCGGACGGGCGGATAATCCCTGCTGCTAGCAGCTCCTCACACTTCTCCTTGCAGATAGCCGCATCCTTTGCATTCATTCTCCTTCTTCGTTGGTAAGTGGGTATCTCTGTGGTAAGGTTTAGCTCCAGCTCTCTTCCCTTGTACCTCCCCAATTCCTGCAGGTTATAGGCGAAAGTGCTCCTGTGCTGGCGCAGCACCTCTCTGATTGCTTCCGCCGTCTGCTCCTTGATGTCCGTACCTAGCTTCCATTCCTTACCCTGCTCAGCTTCTTTGCCCCCTGCTAGTGCCGCAACATTCTCCTTTCCTCCCGTGCCCTGCTCAACAGCTGCATACGCCGCCTGCTTCTCTCCTTGTCCTTGCCTTTTTCCGGTCTCTCCTCCCTTATCAGCTGCCCCCTTCCTCATCTCTTTGATTAACCATCTCAGCGAGTGCTGGTCTATGGCTCTTCCTAAAGCTGCTCTGCGCATCCCTTCCTCTACCCCTTCTGCTGCGGTTGCTCCTGGCAGGTATCCCATGGCTAACTCCCGCTCCAAAGCCGTCGGTTCCTCCCACTTCTTCTTCCGGTGATCGTACACCATCCCTGGTCCTGGTATTCCGTCCACCTCGATGAAACCTTGTGCCCTGGTGTATGCCACTAATGTAGGCCATGCCCTGCGAGCTTCCCCCACCCGGTTGCACTGGTACTGCCGCGGATGATCTGGTTTTACCACTGGTGCCGCCACCCTCCCTGGTTCTAAAATATCCTCTACTATCCTGCTTTCGTCCCTCTCCACTCTTGCTAGTCTTGCCCTCAGTTCCCCGTCTGGCAAGACGTTTTGCCAGTACTGCCGCACCCTATGACAGCGTGCCCCCAACTGTGCCCCATCACAGCTCACTCCTCTCCCCAGTTCTGCCTCCACCAGCTCCCTTACTGCCCTGACCGGCTCGCGTACGTCATTCCTCATATCCACATGCTCCAGGATGTAAGCATATTCTCCATTCACTTCACTCGTCCACTTCATTATGGTGAGTAGCTTGGTCACCATCCCCGTGCGCTCGTCCTGTAAGCCTTTCCCCTTTCCGGCCCTAGAAGTACCCTGACACTCCCATCCCGCCACTAACAAATCCACTTTACCCCAGCTGCTCACGTCTTCTTTCGTGAGCTGCCCCACGTCCCATTTCTTGTTCTGCATGGCCTCCCGTAGTACTTCTTTCGTCAGCTGCGCGGGGTACTGCTGCTGTAACATTTGAGCATGCTTCCATGCCATTCTCCTCACCTCTGGGTCCAATTCTACGTATACCCACTTCTTCACCCTCAGGCCTGCTTCCAAGGCTGCTGCCAAGCCCGCTCCTATTCCCCCAAACAGCTCCACTAGTGTAATGCTATACTGATCCAGGTGAGCGCTGCCGTTGCTCTTCCCCACACTTCCTCCCCTCCTGCTGTTCTTCCTCAGTTCTTCTGCTCTCCACGCCTTCTTGGGTTCTGTCTTAACAAACCGTACTGGTAGTTCACTCAGCTCCTTCCCTTCCTCCCAAAAGTCCGAACGGTAGAGCACCTGCTCCTGCCAGGTACAGATAGTGGTGCCTATCTTGAACAGCAGCTCCATTCCTAGTAGGATATCATAGTCTTCTGATTCTGTCAACCCACACTGCACTCTGATAGTGGTCTCCCCCTTCTCTCCCGGCTGTAAGGTTATCTCTATCAGGTCCCGTGTGCATGGCATCCACTTGGGGGCCCCTCCTTCTGCTGTCATGATCAGTATGCCCTTGCTTACAGTCTCTAGGTTCCCTTGCGCTCGCAGTTGTGCCGTCAGCTTCTTCCCGATTAGGACGCTCTGTGCTCCTGTATCCACTACCGCGTTTTCTACCAAGATTCCTCTGACCGCCACGGCTTTCGGTTCCACCACTAAGGCTGTGGGCTGACAGACTAGCCTTTCCTCGGGGTGACGCCGTGCGGTGCTGACTTTCCCTTGATTCTCCTGCCGCCTGGAAATTCTCCGCTCTTGTAATTTCTGCTCCGCTCTGCCATCTGCCCCTCCGCTGCGCAGCCCCAGGTCTCCCCTCTCCCTTGGCGGCATAGCCATGGTCCCGTATTCTGGTTCCCCTTCCTCAGAATCTTCCCCTTCGTCATCCCCCCAAGCCAGCAGAGCTTTCTCGGGGTCTTCACTGATCCCTGATTTCTCCATCTGAGCTTTCAGTTTCGCCAACTCTCGTTCTAACTGCAGCTCCCTTGCAGTTTTCCCTTTCGCCCTGTCTCCCTTGCTGTAGCATCTAGCTTCGGTATGGCCTTTCTTCCCACACCCCGTGCAGGTCGGCGCCTTGGGGCAGTCACGCCTGAAATGTCCCTTTGCTCCACAGGTGTCGCAGATTATTCCCACCGTACAATCCCTCCGAAGATGTCCTTGCTCTCCACATTTATGGCAGCGTCTCGGGTCTTCCGATGGCCTCTCTTTCCACTCTTCCTCTCCCCTTCTTCCTTCAATAGCTGCCCAGGCCGGCCGTCTCCGCTCGTTCGGTCGGCACCTGCATGCCATCATAAAATCTCTTCCCTTCCTCCACTTCTTTCGCCACCTTGTAGACTTGCCGCAGCGTGGCGCGTACTCCCAGGACGTACAGCTGACTCCTCATGTCGCCTATCAGGTCCTTGTCCAGACCGTTGACAAATTTCGTCACCAAGAGGCGCTCCTCCATACACCCCATGTCCTCTGCCAGCTCCAGCAGCCTGTTGTAATAGGCTAGCAGCGACTCCGAAGTGGCACGCACGAAGTTCTGAAATTCCGCCATCCGTTCCGCCGAGTGCCCCGGGAATTGCTCCTGCAAACTCTCCAGAAATCGGTCCGTTATCATTGCTGGTGAGAAATCGCCTCTCTTGCACTGCATCAACAGCCCCTGCCTTTCCACGCGGTAGTGAGTCAGGGCCTCGCCTTTCAGAGTCCGTCCCAAACCTCTAAAGAACTCGATAGGGTCTAAGCCCTCCCTCTTCCAAAGGTAACGCAGGTCGTCTATCATCATCAAGTAGTTCTTGAGCGTGGGCTCCTCCCTTGGTGTCCCCGAGAAACGGTCCGGCACTTCAATTTTCGGTAGGCTACTAGCTTATCTCTTGTACTTAAGACAGTCAACAACCTTTTTGCTTGTATGTAGCTTCGTAACACTCCCCCTCAGGGGCTCCGTCAAATTGCTTATAGCTTCTCCTACTGCTAGTTCCCTCTGGATTAGGAAAACAAATTGCATTAAATGAGAAACATACAAGCAAAAAGCAAGAAGCCCGAGTGCTACTCCTGCCTACATCTATTCCCACCCCCTGCCTAGGTTGCTTCCTCCACAAGCAAGCTCCTGTGCACCAAGCGAGTCAGCCGGGCTGCTCGCGAGGTCTCCAAGGTGCTAGCTGTGTTCCCACTGGGCCCACTAGGCATGCACTGCCTTCCAGCCTGGTGACTTCGAATTCAATTCCCAGGCTGGCATTGAATTCGCCTTCCAGCCTTGTGACTTCGAAATTGAATTCACAGGCTGGAATTGAATTCGTCTCCACCAACCTCCTTGAATTCGCCTCCCACTAACCACCTCAAATTCCCCAGCTACTCGGCTCTGCAGTACAGTACAATACACTCCAAGCACACAAATGAAATTAGAGTACAAAAGCGGTAAACTATAGTACACCCTCACCTTGGCTGCTGTGGTATTCACACTTAGTTGCCAGCTAAGTGTTAATAACGCGACAACATCGATTACACCGATGATACCGTTCCTCGTGATGGAGTTGTACCCACATCTTCAACCACGGCTGCCGCTGTCATGCTGACCTTCGACAACCAAGGCTTAAACGACGTCCAGAACTCCCGAGATTATCTTGCTCACGTTGCTGGTTGGGGAGATACAACGAATATGCCCACGGGTGAAGGCACTTGGGGGGCACAGGAACTTGACGAGACTACTTGGGGAGAAACACCTGCTGATCGTGACCAAAGTCTTCTCACAGAAGCAGAGCAGCGTGTCGCTGACATGGAAGTTCTCGACTCCGGACGACTTGTCGGTGTTGAGCCTAAACCTGCAGCATCAGATCAAGAGAGCGGGGAATTAGTTCTTTCACCAGGCGAATCCATCGACGTTGAAATCAAAGTTCCGCCACCTAACCTTACCAGGTTTACTCCGCCTGTCACAGATCATGTTCACGCTGACGGTCATCGGTTGCTGTTGTCTTTCTTCGCTAACGCCGAATATTATCTGCGCGCACAGGGACACAAAGCAACTGCAGACATCTGGCATAAGCGTCTTGGTCATCCGTCGCAGTCTACGCTCAACAACACAATCAAAGCAGCTGTTCTTGACAAGAATTCTCTTCTCTTACCTGGCGGCCTCGAAATGAAACCGGTTAATCGTCCATCACCCTGCTTGATCTGCCCAGCAGCAAATCTACCGCACGAACCGTACCCGACTCATTTTCCTGGCGCTGAGGATTATCGATTGATGGAAAAGGTTTACAGCGATATTTTAAACTTACCTGCGGAGGGTTTCAACGGCGAGAAATACGTTATCACGTTCACTGAAGCTTCTACTCGATACGTCTGGACTGGTACCATGACTAACCGTTTTCTTGCTTTCACAGCGTTTCAGACATGGCTACCTCTCGCAGAACGTGAGTCCGACACAAAACTCAAAACCTTCCAGTGTGACGGAGCTGGGAAATATCGCAGCCTCGAGTTTACAGCGTACCTGCAAGAACGAGGCATACGGCGCCTGTTCTCACTTCCTCACGCTCACCAGCAGAGCGGTGTAGCTGAACGCCTCAATCGTACTTTGCAAGAAAAGATGCGAGCACTACTCGCACAGTCCCAACTCGGCCCCCTCTACTGGCCCTTCGCAATGGACCACGCAACGCTGTTGCACAACCTCCTGTCTTCATCGGCTTTACCAAACAACGCATCACCTCACTTGTTGTAGACAGGAAAATTGGGCACTACGAAACTTCTTCGAGTTTTTGGGTGTGTTGTGCAATATCGTCCTCCCACCGCTCCGCTCGGAAAGTTCGATCAACGTGCTAAGTGGGGTCTTCATCTCGGTCTTGAGAAGCAGTTTTCTGCCTGGCGTATTCTGGATTATCGCAGTCGACTTTTAATTCCTGCCCGCGACTGTATTTTCTACGAAAATCTGACCCTTCCTGTCTTCGAACAGTACCTCGCCACGCAGCGTGACCCTGCTACACTTTTCCACGGTGTTCGATCATTTGCCAGTGCTGACACCGAACTCGCTGCCATCGAAGAACCCTACATTGACGGTGCACGTAAAGCTGCTCTTGATCCACCTATTCCAACCACGTCTTCCGGATTTCCGGAATTGATTCCTCTCGTCGACGCTCATCCCGACGATGTTCGTGAAGTTCATCATACTTACCTGGTGGACGATCAACGACGTCCCATGCCAGTTGTAACTGATAGCAGCATCCGCGTCGATCCTGACGAAATTGGGGGGGCAAATGGTGAACAGTGTGAATCTCTCAAATTCGCAGGACGGACCGACGACAGTCTTAATTATCAAACTGGGCTTCAGATATTGGGACTCGCAGCAGCAGTACAGCATAATTCTTCAGAAGTCGCAGAACCGAAAACCGCCCGACAGGCCCTTTCAGGACCACATCGCGAAAAATGGCGTGAAGCCATGGATCGTGAACTGGCTGCCCTGGAAAAACGGGAGACTTGGGATCTCATACCCATCGAAAAAGCTACAAATAAAAATATTCTTACCGGAAAATGGGTTTTCGGGGTGAAGACGAAAGCTGACGGCTCTTATGAAAAACATAAGGCAAGGTGGGTTGTTCGTGGTTTTGACCAAACTCACGGGGTAGACTACACGCTAACCTTCGCCCCAGTCAGCCGACACACAAGTGTTCGTCTCGTCATCTGCGAAGCAGCTGCGAAGAATTTTCCGCTTCGACAAATTGACGTCTCCAACGCTTTTCTATACGCTGACGTCGATGCTGAAATCTACGTCGAATATCCACATACCTATCCGACAAATCCGCCAAGTGTCTACAAACTCAAGAAGTCACTGTACGGCATCAAACAAGCTCCGCGACTGTGGCAGCAGCATTTGAACAAGAAACTTACAGAGGTTGGATTCCGACAACTGCCGCATGACCCCGGAATGTATCGACTAGACGACAAGGGGAGCTACGCGCTACTTGTGGCTTACGAAGATGATATTCTCTACGTAAGTTCTTCGACTTCCTTGGGTGATCGCATTGAAGCAGATCTGAAGAAGTCCCTCGACTTAACTGTCTCCACCGAAGTAACCCAATTTCTTGGGTTAAACATTTCGTGAACTTCCTCCGCCATCCACCTCACAGCATCGAAGTATGCTGAGTCACTCGCTAAGCGTTTCAAGATTTCTACAAATTACGTCGCTACACCGTTTCGGTCTACACCCACCGGGTACATCCTAAACAACACCAAACTTTCGGCAGCTGGTCTACAACTGTACCAGCAGCAACTCGGATGTCTTCTCTTCGCAGCAGTCACGTGCCGTCCCGACCTTGCTTACGTCGCAAGCTATCTCGCACAATTTTTACGCTGCCCAAAAGAAGAACATCACCTCGATCTTCAGCGCGCTCTACACTACTTTGTCGCAACACAGGAAAACCGACCGACAAAATGTATCTCAGCGGATATGTCGACGCAGACCACGCTGGTGACACGTCAGATCGCCGGTCACGAACAGGCTACATTTTCCGTCTCGAGCCCATTGGTCCAATCTCATGGAACTCATCAAAACAGGAACTCATGTCACTTTCCTCGGCTGAAGCAGAATTCATTACCGCGTGTGCTGCAACTCGAGAAGGACTATATTTACAGGAACTGCTCGACGAAGCGAAGTTCGTCACGCCAAATCAGTTTACGTTGCAGTGCGACAACCAGAGTGCGATTACCATCGCCAACAAACCCGACTTCGTCAATCGCACGAAACATATTTCACTACGTTACTTCTTCGTCAAAGATGCGATCGACAAAGGGAGAATGCGCCTTGTCTACTGTCCCACTGGTGACATGGCAGCTGACTCACTTACCAAGAATCTGACACGACAGATATTTCACCACTGCAACCAGCTCAGCGGAATTTCTGAGACAACCGGGTAACTACACCGAACTCCTAGAAGTGAAGGGGAGTGTTGAGATAATATCGAGACTTAAGCACTTCAAGGATATTCGTGTAGTACAGTAAAGTACCGATAGGCTGACGTCAGCAAAGCGCTACGCGCCATAGGATGACGTCAGCACGTAGCTATAGACTTCGCGAAAAGATACGTATCGTTTCAGAACAAGAATAGCACAGTACAATAGGCGAACATGTACTTTACTCTAGCTATATATTTTGTATGTTTGTTGATTTATAATATATCTGATTTCAGAGACATTGATCCTGAAACATATCACTACATGGGCTTTCATTAAGTCCAGACAAAGCCTTCATAACTAGCTTTAACTCATATAAGACTTCCGCTACGACAGGAAGCTACCATCCTAAGTAGTACGATCCTATTCAATTACTTCAAATTCTAACAACAGGCATGTTAGCCCGGAGGGGTTTGGGTGCACTGACCTGCATCTGGAACATGCCATTTTATCCCAGTGGTCTAGTGGCTGGGATTCTGACATGGTATCATAGCGGGTTCATGTTCGAATCCCGGTGTATACACATACAGGCCGTTGCCGCTGTGCTGAGTCATGGGCCTCCCAGTGTAAGGGGGTGTCAGTAGAGTTGCACTATGAGATCCCCGATTGATCCTACGGGGGTTACATACATGTTAGTCTGGGGGGGTTTGGGCGCACTGACCCGCATCTAGATCAAGCCCCTTTATCCTAATGGTCTAGTGGCTGGGATTCTGACAGACCAGTCGAGCTCGTGAAAATCCTTAGTCACCGATTTCGTGATCCACTTTGAGCTCGTCGCATCGATTTCTTCACCCCATGGAAATACATGATATCAACAGAAATCAGCTGGTGCCCGTGGATAACATTGGGAATCACTCTGTCCTCACCTACCTCCACAGCATAAATAATCAGGAATTCAATACACTTCCGTACGGGGAGCCGACTTGAGGAAGGGGGTAGTGGAATGTAGCAACTTTCCCTCGCATCGCGACATCCCGCATACCGCATAGAACGTTGTACTTTGCCCGATATATTTTTATATCCCGTTACCATCTCGCGGCATTCACCTTGACCAATGTTCGCGCCATCGCGCCCGAACCACATGCTCCGGCTAGTAACAAGCGGTTCGGTCCTACGCCTCTGGCAAATTCAAACCGCGGCACTGGGTCCGCAAGGGCACCCCACTTTTTTCTCGCTACTATTACCAAAAAAAAATCTATGAATCATTCACTCACGCCTTTGCTCAAGCTGTCCAATCGCCCCGATAGTGCAATCCTCGTCCTCTCACTCAATTATGCTCTTAACCATACGTAGCATTGGATATATTTGAAGAATGTTAGTGTAGCCTCCCTTTACACGAGATTAGATCGGTGAGTCCTATCTAGGTTCTGGAACCTTGACGAGATTAGCGATTTCTCTGAGTGCTGAAAGTCGTTTCGTGAAGCCTCGCATGTGTGGTTGGTGAGGAAGATGACAAAAGTGGCAAATGCATCAGGTGATCGAGCGCCGAGTCGCATGTTCTGCTTACGGTAGCACTGCACACACACACAGTGAACAGTTCACATCCCTCTTCCACCACCTCTCCATTCTGTTCCGTCTGTTGAACACCCACCATTTCGTACTGGGAGGGTACTGTACAGCTGCGGCCTAGCGTAGTGCTCCACCACATTTGTTCACGACGATCTGCGGTCCCAGAAGTTGGAGCTCCAACTCTCACTCACTCGAACCACTGGATGCAAAACGCCGAAGACATTTGCTGCAACATGCATCCACAAAACATCTCATCTTAGGTGCCTCCCCAGCAAAACAAGCACAGGAATGATGGAGATCCCCCACATTGTTCACACACCCACTTTCACCGCACTGAACGCCTCTACAATCGTTTCCTACCCTGGTCGGTGAGGCGAGGTTACGAGGTACCCTTCTATGTCCTCGGTGTGTTCTCCTTCGGCAAAACCAAACCGTTTCCCTAACTGTTCCTTCGTCTGTCACCCTTGCAAAGCGTGCTGCTCTAGAAACCGCGACTCGAGTCTTACATCCCGTCTCGATAGTCGATGCGAAGTCTGTGCGCCTCCTATTCTTTCTGGCGAGCCTGTGTTTCCTAGCGTCATCGAGCGACAGACACTGTAGCTGTACCTGTACTTGTTTCCCGCTACTGTGTACCTCAACAGATTGTATCCTAAATTTGCTGTAAATACTTGAAATGCCACCGTGTATACACATCTGCCACTCGCATTCCTACCCAGCCGGCTAGCCTTCTCAATCACCTTGCCGCGAAACTCGGTGCGTTGTGCGGGCCCTCCTCCACTAGCAACGCTGGATCCCATTCCGCATGGGCGCGACAAGACACATACCGACCGCTTTAGTCCTCCTCCTAATACTCCTTACACTGCAGCCGCCCCCCGCTACTCGCGGGCAGACATTCAACGACATTCGTTACAAGGGCGTGGGGTTACAGACATGCGTACCTTCCGCGAGAGTTCGCTGCAACCGGCCGTGCAACTCGACGGCGGGGACGGACGGCCGGTATCTGGTGCCCATCCGGTGCACGACGCAGACGAGCGTGCGACGCGTGACGACGCCGTACTGTGCGAGCAATGCGATCACGCGGGTGCAGTGCTGCCTCAAATGCGTGAATGCGGGGTCATGCGCCTACTGGCAGCATATCATTCCGTAAGTGGGGAAGAGAGAGAAGGGGAAGGTGGAAGGGGGGAACGGTGGGGTGGGGGGGGGGGGGGGGGGGCGGGGAGGGAAAGGGGAGGGGCAAGGGAAACGGGAAGCGGAAGCGGGAGGAGGGAGGTGGGGTGGGTGGGAGGGTGGAAGGAGGGAGGGTGGGGATCTGTGTGTGGGGGAGGGAGTTCTGCGTCAAATTTGAAACATTTCTTCCCCTCCCCCGCACCCCTCTTTCACCCCCTACACCCCCCCTTCCCCACATCCTCCCCCCCGCAAACACTTCTTTCTCCCTGGCGTCCCCTAACTTTCGCCTCCCGTTCCTTCCCCGTTTTCCCCGCATCCTCCCCCACCCGCCCGCTCTCGCCCGCGCAGACCCAGCCCGGTGTGCGCAGGCTGCGGCATGTGCGTCATCTACCCCGCGGCGGCGGCTGCGCCCGCGTGCGCCACGGCCAACATCACGGTCAAGAAAGTCGTTCGCTTGAACGCCAATGTCTCCACGTAAGCGGATGCGCCCACGTGCACCCGTCGTGATGCACGACCTCCATGCCCCCATACCCTCATGCCTCCGCGCCTACATGCCTCATGCTTGGCGGAACGCGCCCACGTGCCTACGTCGAGCCATCCATCAATCTTCATTTATTTCGCAGCGCGTGCCGCGTTTCAAATCAGCTGCGTTGTCTCACCATTGTCACCCTATCCTGTTACCGCATCACTGCCCTCCCCCTCTCTTCTTCCCAACCTTCGTTCAATCATCCGACTCTTGCTCTCCCTTCTTTCCCCACTCCGCTCGCTCCCTCCGTTCCTTTTCCTACTTCTGTCATGTCCTTTCCTCTCCTCTCCTCTTCCTTCTCCGCCACTGGCAGTGTCGGCACCCCCTGCGGCAGCACCAAAAACGACCCGCACTTCCGCGGCGCGCACGGCACGCGGTTCGAGTTCAACGGCGCGCCGGAGAAGTCGTACTGCCTGCTGACGGACTCGAGCCTGCACGTGAACATGAAGATGCGGGGGTACTACGACACGCGCACCATCGGCGCGTCTCTGCTGCGCAACGGGCTGGCCGTGCGCACGTGGATCCGCGAGCTGGGGGTCGTCTGGCGGGAGCCTTTCGCGGAGGGCGCGCGGATGGCGGAAGCCGCAGGGGGGGCGGAGGCGGCGGAAGGAGAAGACGAAGCGAAAGAAGAGGCGGAAGGGGAACGGGAAGGCGGAAACGGGGTAGCGGAGTTGCCTGTGGGAGGTCTACGGCGGAAGCACACGCTGCGGCTGGTGGCGAGGGACGGGAAGGGGCAGGGGCGGACGGAGGGCGGGCGACTCTTACGACTCGTGGAGCTAGATGGAAAGGCGATGCCGGAATTAGAAGTAAGTCGAGGGGGCAGTGTGCAAGTGGCCGGGGATAGGGGGGCGAGAAGAAGGGGAAAGGGGGGTGTGGGAATGGGATGCTTGGGGAGGAGTGGTAAAGCGTTAGAAGAATTCGACTGTTGTGGGCGGTAGAAGCGAAAAGTGCGCAGGGTATGGGATTGGTCAAGGGATATGGTGCATGGACAGATGGTTGTATGCACGAGCAAAGGGGGAACGGGTGAGGTGATGCACGGGTGGGTGTATGAAGTTGCGGATGGGGATGGGAGGATGGGAAGCATGTGAATGCACGTCACTGGAAATGCACTCTGGCTGTCATTGTCCGTTCTCGCTTTCTCGGTTCTTCAATTTCCCCTTTGCTGCTTCTGAATTTGCTTCTTTGCACTCACCCACTGCTCTGTGCTGTTCCGTTTCTCTGCTCCACCCTCCCTTCCCCTCGCCTTGGAATCTCGTTCTTTCCTCTCACTACAGCCTGGCCAGCGACACTCCTTCCCTGGCTTCTCCTTCTCCTTTGAGGCCGAGGAATCAGTTGGTGAAGGCTTTTTCCAGGTCGATTCGTACCGACTCACTGTAGACTCGCTTCTCGATGTCCAGATAAAGCTGCGCGTCGCACATCCCTTGCTTCAGACGACCACAGATGCGCAAGCCCATATCAACCTCCATTTCTCGCACATCAAGCCGTCACCAAGAATGCACGGAGTACTCGGGCAGACGTATAGGAGCGGAAGAGAAAGAAGGGCTATGGACTTTTCAGCCCTTGCAGTTTTATTGGGTCACCCTATTGCTGCTGAAGGCGAGGAGGGGCGAGGATTTTTGGATGGGCGCACTGAGGACTATGAGACTTCTGAGGTGATGAAGACTGACTGTGTGTATTCGTCCTTTGATGGAAAAAACCTCCCAGCAGATATTGTCTAGGATGCATTGATTGTGGCCTGTGAATGCGTTGCTGGGGTTGGTGCGCGTTGAATGCCAGGCTGACTGACACCTAAAGGAAATTATTTCTTAATTTATTTATTTGTTCATTCTTGTCAAACAAAATGTATTTTTTTTTTGTAACCGTTCTCTCTTGTAGCATAGTTCCCCAAAAGCATTTGCAGGTCGAATCAGTACCGGTAGTAGTGTAAGGAAAATTCCTTTTCCTTACTTCGCGTCCCTGCTCAGCGCGTACACCACTGACAGCACCCCACATTATTCCGTTACCACTCGCGACATTCGCCTCGACACCATTCCCGCCACTGTTCACGATGCGACCCAACCTCACGGTTCGGTTGGTAACCCGCACTCCGGAACCCCGCCTCGACAGTTCCCCAACCTCGGCACCAGGCCCGTCGCGCACCCCATTTTCCCACGTTACCGTTACCACCGTAGTTTCGCTATATATTCTTCGCTCATTCCTTCGCTCATTGTATTCTTGTCTCGATAGTGCAATCCTCGCTCGCTCACTCAATTGCACTCGTAACACTTGGTTATCAGAGCCTACGATCTTCTCTCGGACCGCACCCACACCTTCGCTTCCCCACTATCATTTTTTTTTTTGGGGGGGGGTATACGTCTCTCAGCGATCAAGCACCGCCGCTTGTAGTGCTCTCTCGTAAGCACGCACGGCCACGACAGAGGCTCTCGCTGAGCTTGCCCGACACCCCCGCCATGGCAGAACTTAATGTCGCGACATTGATACAGGAGCAACTCGACCGGCTCATGCGCCGACTCGAAGAATCGGCGCTTGAAATCGCCACACTCACGGCGGAACGCGACTCCGCTCGCCAACAATCGACAGTGAACACACCAGCACCAACACATGCACCTGCACATTCGGAGGAGCCGATTGTCATCTCCTCCGGCACACCGACACAGAACGACAGCGTGGGACAGCGCTCAGGCGCAGCCAGTGAGGGCGCCGCTCACTCAATGCCTGGCATGGAGAGAAACAGGACCGCACCAAGCCCACGGGAGCCCCGCGAATCCCGTCGGCACGTGGAATTTGTGAGAATGATAGAAGAAAGAATGAATGAACTAGGAATGAGATGGGTACAAATAGAAAACACATAAGTGTTGTACCCTCTAAGAGCTACCCCACTACAGCCTAAATAGACCATAGCAGATATAAGTTTGACACACCCCCATAGGCAAAGTGGGGGAGAACAAGAGGTCACAAGACCAGTCAAGAAAAGCAAAGCAAGCTCAGGGTGGATCACAAAGTCACCACACAGTCTGAGCACAAGCAAAGGGCCATAAGGCCAGTTCACATGCAGAGTTATATAAAGGAAAGCAAACAGTACAGTGAACACAACCTAGCAAGTGTAAGCATGCAGGTATAAGTATATAGAGTACAGTACAAGCAGAGTCAAGAAGTCAACAAGTGAGGCACAGTAGGGACAAGGCCTAACACAGTACAGAAACGCTGATGATCACAAGGCTGAAGTGCCTTGGTGAAAACATCAGCAGTGTTGGCCTGAGAGGCCACGTAAGCAAGACGAAGCTGGCCACGCTGCTGCAGCTCTCGAGCAAGGAAGTAGCGCAGAGCAATGTGCTTCGTTCTGTGCTCCAGTCTGTGCTCCTGACACAAGGCCAGCATGGCCTTGTTGTCGACGTACAGAACTGGAGGAGAACGAGGCGCCTCTCCCAAGTCGGTCAGCAGGTAGGTGAGCCAGCGAAGCTCCTGTGCAGCCATGGCCCCAGCGTAGATCTCAGCCTCGCAACTGGAGCTGAGAACAGAAGAAGAGCGGGTAGACCGCCAGGAGACAGAACCGGAGCCAAGGCTGAAGGTGTAACCCTGTGACGACCGCTGCGTAGTCAAGTCGTCAACCTAGGAGGCGTCAGCGTGACCAGCGAGGACAACTCGAGCCCGTCCTCCAAGCACGAGCCCCATGCCCGATGTACTGCACAAGTATCGCAACACCCTCTTCGCAGCATCCCAGTGCACCTTTCGGTGCCTGCCGGGAGCCACGTAGCGAGCCAGAAGGCTGAGAGGGTATGCAAGGTCAGGTCGTGTGCAAGTCATCAGGTACATGAGGCAGCCCACAAGCTCTGGATACGGGCCACTCGGCTCTACGGACTCGTCCGAAGGTGGAGCTGAGAGCGAGTGACCGGTAGGCAGAGGAGTGGACTGTGGCGAGGAGTACGTGAAGCCGAAGCGCTGAAGGACCTGCTGCACCATGTGTGACTGAGTCAAGGTAATGGTGCGCTGTGCTCTGTCCCGGGTGATCCGCAAGCCAAGATAGCTTGTGAGCTCACCCAGGTCTGTGCACGTGTGTCTCTTCTGCAGCTCGGACTTCACGTGGGCGAGTGCCTCCGTGTCAGCAGTAGCAAAGACAAGGTCGTCTACGTACACAAGAACGTAGAACGGCGGCAGAGTAGCGTCAGTGCGTAGAAACAGAGAAGGGTCAGCAGTGGAAGGAGCAAAACCAAGAGCAGCAAGAGTCGTCCTGAGCGTGTCGTGCCACTCACGGGGCGCCTGGCGGAGACCGTAGACTGGCCGCCGGAGGCTCCACTGAGTACCAGTAGGAAACGACCCAGTGAAGCCAGGTGGGCGGCGCAGCCAGATCTCCTCGTGCAGGCTGCCCTGTAGGAAGGCTGTGCTGAAGTCAAGCGAGTGGAGCTCGTAGTCACGCTGAGCAGCAACGTGCAGCAGTACCCGAAGAGTGGTCATCTTCGGGGTAGGGGAGAAGGTCTGAAAGAAGTCAACTCCCTGTCGCTGACTGAAGCCACGTGCAACGTAACGCGCCTTGAAGGCAGGCGGAGAACCCGGCGGCCGCTTTGTCAGATATATATGCCTTAGCCTATGTAGGCTGTAGTGGGGTAGACACTAAGGGGTACAGCTTTCATATTTGTATCTCACACTTTCCTAGTTCATTCATTCCTGTTTCATTATTCACATGGTATAGAGCGGGTTCCCACATGGGACCGTTCCTTCCTAAGGGCCCACCATAAGTAACATTTTTTTTTAGCTGCCCGAAGCGCGTCGCGCCCTGCCCTAAATTTTTTCGCGGCCCCCTAGCTGCCCCTACGCGATTCCTACGCGGCCCCTACGCGGCCCCTACCCGGCCCCTACGTGGCCCCCTGCGCGGCCCCTAATCCTCCCCTGACGCGGCCCCTAAGCCGCCCCTGACGCGGCCCCTACGCCGCCCCTGACGCGGCCCCTACGCCGCCCCTACGCGGCCCCTACGCCGCCCCTGACGCGGCCCCTACGCCGCCCCTAACGCGGCCCCTAAGCCGCCCCTGACGCGGCCCCTGCGCCGCCCCTGACGCGGCCCCTACGCCGCCCCTACGTTGCCCCTACGCCGCCCCTGACGCGGCCCCTACGCCGCCCCTGCCGCCGCCCCTACGCCGCCCCTGACGCGGCCCCTACACCGCCCCTGACGCGGCCCCTACGCCGCCCCTGACGCGGCCCCTAAGCCGCCCCTGACGCGGCCCCTACGCCGCCCCTGACGCGGCCCCTACGCCGCCCCTAAAACGGCCCGGCCCGGCCCTGTCCCTGACGCGGCCCCTACGTGGCCCCTCCGCCGCCCCTAAAAGGCCTCGGCCTCGACTCTGTCCCGGACCTGCCCCGGCCCCGACCCCGTCCCGGACCTGCCCCGGCCCCGACCCTGTCCCGGCCCCGTTGCTGCTCCGTCCCGGACCCTGCTCGGCCCCGACCCTGTCCCGGACCTGCCCCGGCCCCGACCCTGTCTCGGCCCCGTTGCTGCCCCGTCCCGGACTCTGCTCGGCCCCGACCCTGTCCCGGCCCTGTTCCGGCCCCGACCCAGTCCCGAACCTGTCGGCTCCGCCCCTGGTAAGAGCCTAGCCGGGACGAGCCGCGCGGCCGAGCCCCACTGCGCTGCCGAGTCGCCCTGTCCAGCCTAGCTCAGTTGCACTGCTGCCGCTGCTAGTCTGCTGCTGCTCCTATCATGGCTAGTCCTAGTCTTCTCACCTTTGATGCTGAGGGTCGAGCGGTTGCCTTTGATGTCTGGCTAGATGATCTGCATCTTTTCCTTCAGTGCGATAGCAAGGATGGCCTCTCCCTGTTTGACCTTACGTTGGGCGCCTCTACTGCCCCTGCTGCTGATGCTGACAGTACCGTTCGCTCGCAGTGGCTCACGCGCGATGCTGCTGCCCGCCTTGCTGTACGCAGTCACCTACCGTCTACTGAGCGCGCGCACTTTAGTCAGTACAAGAGTGCTAAGACTCTGTACGACGCTGTAGTTGCACGCTACTCTTCCCCTGCCACTGCTGCGCTCAGCCGCCTCATGCTACCGTACCTGTTCCCTGACCTCGCTGCCTTTGCCACAGTCACTGACCTCATTACGCACCTCCGCACTAGTGACACTCGCTACCGCGCTGCGCTTCCTGCTGAGTTCTGCGCCCAGAACCCCCCCCCCCCATGTACATCACCCTCTACTACCTAGTCACTCGACTCCCTGACACTCTCCGCTCTGTCAGGGACCACTTCCTCTCTCTTTGCCCTACCACCCTCACTGTCAACCTCCTCGAGGAGCGCCTCCTTGCAGCAGAGACTAGTATTACCGCTGTAGGCGCCTCTCGTGGTGACCCCCGTACCCCTTTCTTTGAGGGGTGCTCCCCCGTTCCTCTTTTGCCCTCTGTTGCCTCTGCTGCTGCTGTCGACCTTGTTGGCACCGAGTCGGTCAGCGCTGCGTCTGCTCCTAGTGAGAGGCGCCGCATCAGCAAGGGCAAGCGGGGCAAGGGAGCTGGAGGAGGTGGTGGGGGCGGCGGTGGTGGCGGTGGAGGCGGAGGAGGGGGTGGGGGTGGGGGTGGTGGCAGAGGTGGGGGCTTTGGAGGCAGCGGTGGAGGTGGAGGCGGCGGTGGCGGTGGCGGGAGGGGTGGAGGCGGCGGAGGCGGCGGCGGCGGAGGTGGAGCTGGCAGAGGCGGAGCTGTGCAGCGGGGACCCCAGCAGCAGCAGCGCTCTCGTGAGACCCCTTCACCCCAGCAGCTTCGTGAGTGGTACGCAGGGCGCCAGGGGTCTGGAGGTACTGGTCCCTGTACCTACGTCCTGCGCACCGGCGACCGCACTGGAGAGCAGTGTGGCGGCCTGCACGCCACCCAGCGCTGCTTCGGTCGCCTGACGGACGCCTGGTGTGCCCAGTTCCCGGACGCCACTGAGATCCCTCGTTGGAGTGATCTGCTCAGGTCGGGGGTAGCTATCTTTGATCTTGACTTTGATGCTATTCTTGCTGCCATGTATGCTGTGTCTATTAGTGCTGCGGGTGACTGTTACGTGTGTGTTCCGCCTGACCCTGGTATTGAGGCTGCTGCTCTAGGTGCTAGTGAGTCTGCTGCTCCAGGTACTCGTGAGTCTGCTCCTCTAGGTGCTGGTGAGTCTGCTCTCTCAGGTACCGAGTCGGCTCAGGTCTTTAACACCTTCACCCTCGACTCGGGTGCTTCCCGCTCCTTCTTTCGAGACCGCACCACCCTTACGCCGCTCAGTCGGCCGGTTGCGGTCTCCCTGGCAGACCCCTCTGGGGGTCCTGTCCTTGCTCGCTACTCCACTGTCCTCCCGTGTCCGGCGGCCCCGTCAGGCTCCCTGTCTGGTCTCTACCTCCCCTTGTTCTCCACGAACTTGGTGAGTGGTGCTGACCTTCAGGATGCCGGTGTTGACCAGTTCACTCCTGCAGGTCAGCGAGTCGACGTAGGTGCCTGTGGAATTCCAGGAAGCCATCTCTGCGTCCATGGCTGCACAGGAGTTACGCTGGCTCACCTACTTGCTGACTGACCTGGGAGAGCCGCCTCGTTCTCCTCCAGTTCTGTACGTAGACAACAAGGCTATGCTGGCCTTGTGTCGGGAGCACAGACTGGAGCACAGAACGAAGCACATTGCTCTTCGCTACTTCCTTGCTTGTGAGCTGCAGCAGCGTGGTCAGCTGCGCCTTGCTTACGTGGCCTCTCAGGCCAACACTGTTGATATCTTTACCAAGGCACTTCAGCCTTGTGATCATCAGCGCTTCTGTACTATGCTCGGTCTTGTGCCTACTTGGCCTCACTTGCTTACCTCTTGAGTTTGCTTGTACTGTGATCTCTATATACCTGCACTTGCTTGTTTACCTTTATATATGAACTTCCATGTGAACTAGCCTTATGGCCTTTGAACCTGTGCTCAGACTGTGTGGTGACGTTGTGATCCACCCTGAGCTTGCTTTGCTTTGCTTTGCTTGACTGGTCTTTTGACCCCTAGTTCTCCCCCACTTTGCCTATGGGGGTGTGTCAGATATATATGCCTTAGCCTATGTAGGCTGTAGTGGGGTAGACACTAAGGGGTACAGCTTTCATATTTGTATCTCACACTTTCCTAGTTCATTCATTCATGTTTCATTATTCACACGCTTCACCCTGAAGATCCACATGCCACTGACGATGTTCGCCCCAGGTGGGGGAACCTCGTCTACGTAGGTGCCTGTGGACTTCCAGGAAGCCATCTCTGCGTCCATGGCTGCCTGCCACTGAGAGGAGTAGGGACCCTCTATCGCCTTTGCGTAAGAGCGCGGGGTCGGGATGTCTAGTGCATCCGGGTCTCCCTCAGGGGCAAGCAGCATGGACACGAGATGAGGTGAAGCAGCAGCAAAACACTCAAGGTCCTCCTGTCTGTCCTCAAGGACGTCCGTGCCAAGAGCACACTCACACCCGACGGACGAAGGACAGACAGACGCAGACGCAGACTCAGCAACAAGACTAGCGGCATAGTCTAGGCGACAGGCTGCAGCAAAGTCAACAAGCTCAGCAACAAGAGCAGACGCAGCAGAGGACTCAAACAGAGGGTCAGTGACAGCAGTGGCCAGAAAGCGCGTGACAGTAGGACTAGCAGCACGAAGGGAGTCAGACTCCGGGTCCGGACCGTCAGGAAGAGAGGACGCAGGAGGAGAGGGCAGAGGGACACGCTGTGGAGCAGAAGAAGGACGCAGTGTCATAGAGTGAGTGCCTGGGACAGAAGGAAGACGCGGACGTGAAACACGACCAGCGCGAACAGGACGGACAGGCGACGCAGAACGAGACTCAGGCGACACAGGACGAGACTCAGGCTCACGACGCTCCGTAAGACCTCTAGTCGGACCAGAGTAAGGAGAAGGACCAGGCAGCGGAGAGGCCGGCTGCAACTGCGACTGGGACTGGACAGGCGGTGGACTCAGGAAAGGAGGAGGAGGACCAGAAGAAGGCGGGGAGCCAAGAACCTGCTGAAGGAGCGGAACGTAGTACGGCCGCGGCCGCGCAGCGCCTCCAGAGACAGCAGAGACAGAACCGGTACCCTCAGCCCCAGGGCCTCCAGTCCCAGCAGCACCTCCAGCAGCTCCAGCAGCACCTCCAGCAGCACCAGCACCTGCAACACCTCCAGCAGCTCCAGCACCAGCAGCACCTCCAGCAGCACCAGCACCTGCAGCACCTCCAGCAGCTCCAGCACCAGCAGCACCTCCAGCAGCTTCAGCACCAGCAGCACCTCCAGCAGCACCAGCACCTGTAGCACCTCCAGCAGCTCCAGCACCAGCAGCACCTCCAGCAGCTCCAGCACCAGCAGCACCTCCAGCAGCTCCAACACCAGCACCACCTACAGCAGCTCCAGCACCTCCAGTAGCTCCAGTAGCACCTCCAGTACCTCCAGCAGCCCCAGCACTAGCAGCACCAGCAGCAACCCGACAGCGCCGAGAGTACCACTCACGAAGACGCTGTGGAGAGAGGGGATCCCGCCGCGACGGGACACCTAGCGCACCTCCAGACGCAGTACGCGCAGGCTCAGGACCTCCAGACACAGTACCCTCAGGCTCCACACCCCCAGGCTCAGCACCCCCAGTCTCAGCACCCCCAGACTCAGCACCCCCAGACGCAGCACCCCCAGACTCAGCACCCCTAGCAGCACCTGAGTCGACAGCTACCTCGACCGGCTCGGCAGGGTCTACCTGGGACACACCTGAGGGGGCAGGACCCGGGGGGGGGAGGGGGTCTACCAGGGGAGTACCCGGTGCCAAGAAGAGTGGCGGGGGGGGGGGAGAGGCAGTGCGGTAGGGAAAGAGACGGTAGTACGACACCGACTCGTCGAACGTGACGTCCTGAGAGGACAGAACACGACGCGAGGTGGGGTGGTAGAACTGCCACCCGGGTGCGTCAGGAGGGAAGCCAAGGAAGACACAGGGAACGGCACGGGAGGACAGCTTGTCCGCTGTAGTATCGCGGACAAAAGCTCGAGATCCCCAGACACGGAACGCGGACGCATCGCCAACCTTCCCCGTCCACCGCAGAGTAGGTGTGGTCTCCGGCAAGGAGACACGAGGCTGAAGGTTGATCTGATGCACAGCGTACTGAACCGCGAACGGCCACAGAAAATGGGGAGCAGCCGCATGGATCATGGACGTACGAGCGACATCCATGACCATGCCAATGAGGCGCTCAGCAATCCCATTTTGCTGCGGGGAGGCCGGAAGCGTGAACGTCTGGCGGATGCCCTCCAAACGACAGAAGGCTCTCAGGAGGTCGGAGGAAAACTCCCCGCCTCTGTCTGAGTGCAGACGCAGAACAGGAAGGTAGGAGCCGAAACTCTCACTAAGCTGGCGACGAGCACCGCGGATCCAGTCGATCAACACCTCAGTGACCTCACCCTTGCTGCGCAAGGGGAAGACTGTGGTGTAACGCGAGTAGTCGTCAACGACCAGCAGGAAGTAACGCTCGTGACCCTGTCCACGGACGCGGGCTGGGCCCCACACGTCCATGTGAAGAGTCTGCAGAGGGGCCTCAGTCGGAGGAAACGAGGAGGAGTGAGGAGCGGCGCGCTGCCGGCCCTCGACACAAGGAACACAGGTGGGGGTAGGCCCCGGAGGAAGGGGAGGGAGGGACCTGGGGAGGCCAGAGACAAGAGCACGGGAGGCCATACCTCGAAGACGAGGCAGGGAGGGGTGACCAAGGCGGTGGTGCCAAAGGAGAGTCTCGTGCGCCAGAGGACGACACGAGCAGGGGGCAGACGCAGGACTAGACCTGGACGCAGCAGCAAACACCTGACTGGACGCAGCTACCTGACCAGACGCAGGGACAGGAGGAGGCGCAGTAGTCAGTGTGTACAGACTCGACCCTGGCCGACGGGTGAACGTGGCCAGGTGGCGGCCCGTCCGAGAGCAAGTGCAGTGGGTCACACGCTGACCTCCAGGGGTGAACTGGTCAACCCACGCGTCCTGGAGGTCAACTCCACTCACCAAGTTCGTAGAGAACGAGGGGAGGTGGAGTCCCGACAGCAAGCCCGACGGGGCCGCAGGACACGGTAGAACCGTGGAGGAGTGTGCAAGGACTGGGCCCCCGGAGGGGTCAGCAAGGGAGACCGCAAGAGGCCGACGGAGCGGCGTGAGCGTGGTGCTGTCTCTAAAGAAAGAGCGCGAAGCACCAGAGTCAAGTGTGAAGGTGTGAAAGGACTCAGTAGGTGCAGTACCAGAGAGAGGAGACGTACCAGCACCTGGAGCAGCAGACGCACTAGCACCTAGAGCAGCAGCCGCACTAGTACCTAGAGCAGCAGCCACAGTGCCCGGGTCTGGCGGGACACGCAGGTAACAGTCACCCTCAGTAATATCAGCAAAAGCATACATGGCAGCAAGGATAGCATCAAAGTCTAGATCAAAGATAGGCACATTCTGCAGAAGCAGATCATGCCAACGAGGAAGCTCAACAGCGTCAGGAAACTGAGCACTCCAAGCGTCAGTCAAGCGGCCGAAGCAGCGCTGCGTGGTGTGTGGGAGACCACACACCTCCCCACTCCGAGTGCCGGTGCGAAGAACGTAAGAGCAGGGACCCGCACCCCCATACCTCCCACGCCCAGCGTACCACTCACGAAGCTGCTGAACCGACGGGGTCTCACGGGTGCGCTGCTGCTGCTGGCGCTGGCCGCCACCAAGGCCTCTACGCGGCATAGCTGCACCGCGACCAGCACCACCTCCTCCGCTACCTCCACCACCGCTGCCGCCGCCTCCACCCCCTTCGCTACCACCGCCACGGCCTCCACTGCCGCCACCGACTCCCCCACTCCCTGTACCACCCCCACCACCACCTCCACCTCCTCCACCGCCTCCACCGCTTCCCCCACCGCCCCCTCCACCACCCCTGCTGCCCTTGCCCTTGCCGGGGCGGCGTCGCCCAGTAGAGGCAGACGCAGCGCCGACCTCCTCAGTGCCAACGAGGTCGACAGCAGCAGCAGAGGCAACAGAGGGGAGAAGGGGGACAGGGGAACACCCCTCAAAGAAGGGGGTGCGACGGTCGCCGCGAGAAGCACCTACAGCTAAGATACTCTTCTCAGCTGCAGCAAGGCGCTCCTCTAGCAAGTCGACAGTCAGCTCGGTGGGGCAAAGGGAGAGGAAGTGATCCCTGACTGAGGAGAGAGAGTCAGGGAGGCGGGTGACTAGGTAGTAAAGGGTGATGTACATGGGGGGGGAGTTCGTGGGAAGAAACTCAGTAGGAAGGGCAGCGCGGTAGCGAGCGTCACTAGTGCGGAGGTGAGCAACTACGTCAGCAACTGTGGCAAAGGCGGCAAGGTCAGGAAAGAGGTACGGCAGCATGAGGCGGCTGAGGGCAGCAGTGGTAGGGGAGGAGTAGCGTGCAACTACAGCGTTGTACAGAGCCCTAGCACTCTTGTACTGACTAAAGTGCGCGCGCTCAGTAGACGGCAGGTGATTGCGCACAGCAAGACGAGCAGCAGCATCGCGCGTGAGCCACTGCGAGCGAACAGTACTGTCAGCATCAGCAGCAGGAGCAGTAGAGGCGCCAGACGTGAGATCGAACAGTGAGAGGCCATCCTTGCTATCGCACTGAAGGAAAAGCTGCAGATCATCTAGCCAGACCTCAAAGTCAACAGCTCGACCCTCAGCATCAAAGGTAAGAACATTGAGACTAGCCATGACAGGAGCAGCAGCAGGCTAGCAGCAGCAGCAGTGTAACTCGGCAGGGCAGGCTAGGCAGGGCGGCGCGGCTCGCTCTTACCAGTGACAAGGCAGGGGCAGGTCCGGGGCAGGGCCGAGGCAGAGCCGGGGCAGGGCCAGGGCAGGGGGCAGGGCCGGGGCAGGTCCGGGGCAGAGCCGGGGCAGGGCCGGGGCAGGGGGCAGGGCCGGGGCAGGGCCGAGGCAGGATGCAGGGCCGGGGCAGGGGGCAGAGCCGAGGCAGAGCCGGGGCAGGGCCTGGGCAGGGGGCAGGGCCGAGGCAGGATGCAGGGCCGGGGCAGGGGGCAGGGCCGAGGCAGAGCCGGGGCAGGGCCGGGGCAGGGCCGAGGCAGGATGCAGGGCCGGGGCAGGGCCGGGGCAGGGCCGGGGCAGGATGCAGGGCCGGGGCAGGGCCGGGGCAGGGCCTGGGCAGGGCCGGGGCAGGGTCGGAGCAGGGCCGGGACAGGGCCGGGGCGAGGCCGCGACAGGTCCGGGGCAGGGTCGGGGCCGGGCCGCGGCAGTGCAGGAGCAGGGCCGGGGCAGGGCTGAGACAGGGTCGGGCGAGGGCCGGGGCAGAGCTGCGACAGAGCCGCAGCAGGGCCGGCTGGGCCTGAAGGGGCCTCTAACGGGGCCTGACGGGGCCGTACGGGGCCTCTAACGGGGCCTGACGGGGCCGTACGGGGCCTTTAACGGGGCCTGACGGGGCCTACGGGGCCTCTAACGGGGCCTGACGGGGCCTTACGGGGCCTTACGGGGCCTTAAACGGGGCCAAACGGGACCTGACGGGGCCTCATGGGGCCTCTAACGGGGCCTGACGGGGCCTCTAACGGGGCCTGACGGGGCCTTACGGGGCCTCTAACGGGGTCGGAAGGGGCCTTACGGGGCCTTAAACGGGGCCAAACGGGGCCTTACGGGGCCTATAACGGGGCCTGACGGGGCCGTACGGGGCCTCTAACGGGGCCTGACGGGGCCTTACGAGGCCTCTAACGGGGTCGAAAGGGGCCTTACGGGGCCTTAAACGGGGCCAAACGGGGCCTGACGGGGCCTTACGGGGCCTCTAACGGGGCCTGACGGGGCCGTACGGGGCCTCTAACGGGGCCTGACGGGGCCGTACGGGGCCTCTAACGGGGCCTGACAGGGCCTTACGGGGCCTTAAACGGGGCCAAACGGGGCCTTACGGGGCCTTACGGGGCCTTACGGGGCCTTAAAAGGGGCCGTAAACGGGGCCTTAAGGGGCCTTACGGGGCTTAACGGGGCCTTACGTGGCGGGCGCTGGCTCTGAGGGCAGGCGCAGGGGCCGCGACGGGCCTCGAAGGGAAGGCGCGACGCGCGCGTCAAGTAGGCAGTGACGAATTTCAGTGGTGGGCCCTTTTTAAAAATTCTCGAAACTAGCTCTGATACCATGTGAGAATGATAGACGAAAGAATGAATGAACTAGGAATGAGATGGGTACAAATAGAAAACACATAAGTGTTGTACCCTCTAAGAGCTACCCCACTACAGCCTAAATAGACCATAGCAGATATAAGTTTGACAGAATTTGCAGCGACAAGTGGCGAGTACGCCGTCACGGCACCAATTGTGAATTAAGAAAACAGGAATGAATGACTAAGGGAAAGTTGGGTACAAATACAAACCCTAGAAAAACTGTACCCCATATGTGCTACCCCACTATAGCCTACAGTAGCTCTGTCATATAAATCTGACACACCCCCATAGGCAAAGTGGGGGAGAACAAGGGGTCACAAGACCAGTCAAGCAAAGCAAAGCAAGCTCAGGGTGGATCACAAAGTTACCACACATTCTGAGCACAAGTTCAAGGCCACAAGGCCAGTTCACATGCAGGATTACATATATATACAAGGCTAGACAAGCAAGAGCACGTGTATATATATATGCAACAGTACAAACAAGGTCAAGGGGTGAGCAAGTGAGGCAAGGTAGGCACAAGGCCCAGCTGAGTACAGAAACGCTGATGATCACAAGGCGCAAGTGCCTTGGTGAAGATATCAGCAGTGTTGGCCTGAGAGGCCACGTACGCAAGTCGCAGCTGACCACGCTGCTGTAGCTCACGAGCAAGGAAGTAGCGGAGAGCAATGTGCTTCGTTCTGTGCTCCAGTCTCTGCTCTCGACACAAGGCCAGCATGGCCTTGTTGTCTACGTACAGCACTGGAGGAGAACGAGGCGGCTCTCCGAGGTCAGTCAGCAGGTAGGTGAGCCAGCGAAGCTCCTGTGCAGCCATGGCCCCAGCGTAGATCTCAGCCTCACAACTGGAGCCGAGAACAGAAGACGAGCGGGTAGCCCGCCACGAAACAGAACTGGAACCAAGGCTGAAGGTGTAACCCTGTGACGACCGCTGCGTAGCCTGGTCGTCAGCCCAAGAAGCGTCTGCGTGCCCAGTGAGGACCACTGGACTCTGCCCTCCAAGCACAAGCCCCATGCCCGACGTACTGCACAAGTAGCGCAACACCCTCTTCGCTGCAGCCATGTGCTCCGGTCTGTGTCTCCCAGGAGCAACATAGCGTGCGAGAATGCTAAGAGGGTATGCAAGGTCAGGTCGTGTGCAGGTCATCAGGTACATGAGGCAGCCAACAAGCTCTGGGTACGGGCCACTCGACTCTACGGACTCATCCGAAGGCAGAGCTGAGAGCGAGTGGCGAGTAGGCAGAGGAGTGGCCTGAGGCGAGGAGTACGTGAAGCCGAAGCGCTGAAGGACCTGCTGCACCATGTGTGACTGAGTCAGGGTAATGGTGCGGCGTGCTCTGTCCCGGGTGATCTGCAAGCCAAGGTAGCTGCGCAGTTCACCCAGGTCTGTGCACTTGTGTCTCTTCTGCAGCTCGGACTTCACGTGGGCGAGTCCAGCAGTGTCAGCTGTGGCAAAGACCAAGTCGTCGACGTACACGAGGATGTAGAACGGCGGCAAAGAAGTGTCGGCGCGCAGAAACAGCGACGGGTCGGCAGTAGAGGGAGCAAACCCAAGAGCCGCAAGTGTAGTCCTCAGTGTGTCGTGCCACTCACGCGGTGCCTGGCGGAGACCGTAGACTGGCCGCCGGAGGCTCCACTGGGTGCCAGGAGGAAAAGACCCAGTGAAGCCAGGTGGGCGACGCAGCCAGATCTCCTCGTGCAGGCTACCCTGCAAGAAAGCAGTGCTGAAGTCAAGAGAGTGTAGCTCGTAGTCGCGGTGAGCAGCTACGTGCAGCAGTACCCGAAGAGTGGTCATCTTCGGGGTGGGAGAGAAGGTCTGAAAGTAGTCAACTCCCTGCCGCTGACTAAAGCCACGAGCCACGTAACGCGCCTTGAAGACAGGCGGAGAACCCGGCGGCCGCTTCACCCTGAAAATCCACATGCCACTGACGATGTTCGCCCCAGGCGGGGGAACCTCGTCGACGTAGGTGCCTGTGGACTTCCAGGAAGCCATCTCTGCGTCCATAGCTGCCTGCCACTGAGAGGAGTAGGGACCCTCTATCGCCTCCGCGTAAGAGCGCGGAGTCGGGATGTCAAGTGCATCCGGGTCTCCCTCAGGGGTAAGCAGTACGGACACGAGATGAGGTGAAGCAGCAGCCAAACACTGGAACTCCTCCTGCCTGTCCTCAAGGACGTCCGTGCCAAGGGCACACTCACCCCCGACGGACGGAGGACAGACAGACTCAGCAACAAGACTAGCAGCGTAGTCTAGACGACAGCGAGCAGCAAAGTCGACGAGCTCAATAACTAGGGCAGACGCAGCAGTGGACTCAAAGGAAGGGTCAGTGACAACAGTAGCAAGGAGACGTGTGACAGTAGGACTGGCAGCACGAAGAGAGTCCGACTCCGGGTCAGGAAGAGCAGGAAGAGAGGACTCAGGAGGAGAAGGCAAAGGGGCACGCAGAGGAGCAGTGGACGGACGCAGAGACATCCGGTGCGTGCCAGGGACAGGAGGAGGACGCTGACGCGAACCACGACCACTAGTGCGAGCAGCACGGACAGGCGACGCAGGGCGGGACGCAGGCTCACGACGCTCAGCAAGACCTCCAGTAGGACCAGTGTAGGGAGAGGGAGCGGGCAGTGGGGAGGCCGGCTTTAACTGGAACTGTGACGGGACAGGCTGTGGACACTCTAAGGGAGGAGGAGGACCAGTAGAAGGCGGGAGACCAAGAACCTGCTGAAGGAGCGGAACGAAGTACGGCCGAGGCCGCGCGGCGACTCCAGACACAGCAGGGACAGCACCAGTACCCCCAGCGGCAGCACCAGCGCCAGCAGCACCTCCAGCTCCAGGACCTCCAGCCGCACCAGTAGTACCCCCAGCAGGACCGCCACCAGGACCGACAGCAGTAGCCTCAGCGTCAACACCCTCAGCAGCTCCAGCTCCAGTCGTACCCGCAGGCCCAGCAGCTCCAGTACTCCCAGTACGAGCACCTCCGGGACCCACGGCACCAGCACCCTCAGCAGCCGAAGAACCTCCAGCTCCAGCAGCACGCCTCCAGCGCCGGGCAAACCACTCGCGCAGCTCCTGTGGAGAGAGTGGCTCCCGCCGAGACGAAACACCCGGAGAACCTCCAGGCTCAGCACCGCCAGACGCCACACGAGCAGGCCCAGCTCCCTCAGGCTCCGCACCCCCAGGCTCAGCACCCCCAGGCTCAGCACCCCTAGTAGTAGCACCCCCAGGCTCAGCACCCCCAGGCTCAGGACCCCCAGTAGTAGCACCCTCCGGCTCAGCACCCCCAGGCGTAGCACCCACACGCTCAGCACCCCCAGAGTCAGCACCCCCAGGCTCAGCACCCTCAGCAGCACCAGAGTCACCAGTAACCTCGACAGGCTCGACTGCGTCTACCTGGGACACACCTGAAGGGGCAGGACCCTGAGGGGGGAGGAGGTCTACCGGGGGGGGACCTGGTACAAGGAAGAGCGGTGGCGGGGGGAGGGACGGAGTGCGGTAGGGGAAGAGGCGGTAGTAGGGGACCGACTCGTCAAACGTGACGTCCTGGGAGGACAGAACACGGCGAGAGGTGGGGTGGTAGAACTGCCACCCTGGCGCGTCAGGGGGGAAGCCAAGGAAGACGCAAGGAGCAGCACGAGGGGACAGCTTGTCCGCAGACAAGTCGCGGACAAACGCCCGAGATCCCCAGACACGGAACGCAGACGCATCGCCAACCTTCCCCGTCCACAGCAAGGCTGGGGAGGTCTCCGGCATGGAGACCCTGGGGTGAAGGTTGATCTGATGCGCCGCGTACCGAACAGCAAACGGCCACAGAAAATGGGGGGCAGCCGCATGCATCATGGACGTACGGGCGACATCCATGACCATGCCAATGCGGCGCTCAGCAATCCCATTTTGCTGTGGAGAGTCCGGAAGCGTGAAGGTCTGGCGGATGCCTCGTGCACGACAGTAGGCTCGCAGAAGGCCAGAGGAGAACTCTCCACCTCTGTCAGAGTGCAGACGCAGAACAGGAAAGTCCGAGCCGAAGCTCTGCCTGAGCTGGAGACGAGCTGCGCGGATCCAGTCGATCAACACCTCAGTGACATCACCCTTGCTGCGCAAGGGGAAGACTGTGGTGTAACGCGAGTAGTCGTCAACCACCAGCAGGAAGTAGCGCTCGTGACCCTGTCCACGGACGCGGGCCGGGCCCCACACGTCCATGTGAAGCGTCTGCAGCGGGGCCTCTGTCGGAGGAAACTGGGAGGAGTGAGGGGCAGCCCGCTGCCGCCCCTCGACACAGGGGACGCAGGTAGGGCCAGGCCCCGGAGGAAGGGGAGGGAGGGACCGGGGAAGACCAGAGACAAGGACACGGAAGGCCATGCCTCGGAGATGAAGCAGGGAGGGGTGACCAAGGCGGTGGTGCCAGAGGAGAGTCTCGTGAGACAGGAGGCGACACGAACAGGGGGCAGACTCAGGACCAGACCTGGACGCTGCAGCAAACACCTGACTCGATGCAGCTACCTGACCAGACGCAGTGACCGGAGGAGACGCAGTGGTCAGTGTGTACAGGCTCGACCCCGGCCGACGTGTAAACGTGGCCAGGTGTCGGCCTGTCCGAGCGTCCGTGCAGTGGGTCACCCGCTGACTCGCAGGAGTGAACTGGTGAACCCCCGCATCCTGTAGGTCAGCACCACTCATCAAGTTCGTAGAGAACAAGGGGAGGTAAAGACCAGACAGGGTGCCAGAGGGGGCCGCCGGACACGGGAGGACAGTGGAGAAGTGAGCAAGGACAGGACCCCCAGAGGGGTCTGCCAGAGAGACTGCAACTGGCCGGCCAAGCGGCGTGAGTGTGGTGCGGTCTCGAAAGAAGGAGCGAGAAGCCCCCGAGTCAAGGGTGAAGGTGTGGGAGGCCGAAGCCGACGCAGAACCTGAGAGAGCAGACTCACCAGCACCTGAGGGAGCAGACGCACCTAGAGCAGCAGCCTCGCTAGCACCTAGAGCAGCAGCCTCACCAGTACCTAGAGCAGCAGTCTCAATGCCCGGGTCGGGCGGAAAACACCGGTAACAGTCACCCTCATCACTAATAGTCACAGTATACATGGCAGCAAGAATAGCATCAAAGTCAAGGTCAAAGACAGCTACACCCGCCCTAGACAGCTCACCCCAGCGGGGGATCTCAGTGGCCTCAGGGAACTGGTGACGCCAAGCGTCCGTCAGGCGGCCAAAGCAGCGCTGGGTGGAGTGCGCACCCCCGCACTGGTCACACCGGGCGGTCGCCAGTGCGGAGGACGTAGGTGCACGGACCAGTACCCCCACCCCTCTGGCGTGCAGTGTACCACTCACGGAGCTGCTGAGGGGAGGGGATGTCACGAGTGCGCTGCTGCTGCTGCTGCTGCTGCTGCTGCTGGCGCTGACCACCACCGGAGCCGACCCTCTGCGCAGCGCCACCCCGACCAGCTCCACCTCCTCCGCCGCCTCCTCCTCCACCGCCGCCACCTCCGCTCCCTCCGCCACTGCCGCTGCCGCCTCCGCCTCCACTGCCGCCACCGACACCTCCACCCCCGCCACCACCCCCACCGCCACCCCCACCTCCTCCACCGCCTCCACTGCCGCCTCCACCGCCCCCGCTAGCTCCTCCAGCGCCCCTGCCCCCCTTGCCCTTGCCAGGGCGGCGTCTCCCGCTAGGGGTAGACGCCGCACCGACCGACTCAAGCCCAACGAGTTCGGCCGCAGCAGCAGAGGCAACAGAGGGCAAAAGGGGGGAGGGGGAACACCCCTCAAAGATGGGGGTGCGAGGGTCACCACGAGAGGCTCCTACAGCTACTATGCTCTTCTCTGCTGCTAGGAGGGACTTCTCGAGGAGGTCAACGGTGAGAGTGGTGGGGCAAACTGAGAGGAAGTGGTCCCTGACTACGCGAAGGGAGTCAGGGAGCCGGGTGACTATGTAGTAGAGGGTGATGTACATGGGGGGGGGGGTTCTTGGCGCAGAACTCAGCAGGAAGCGCAGCGCGGTAGCGAGTGTCACTAGTGCGGAGGTGCGTAATGAGGTCAGCGACTGTGGGAAAGGCAGCAAGGTCAGGGAAGAGGTACGGTAGCATGAGGCGGCTCAGTGCAGCAGTGGCAGGGGAGGAGTAGCGCGCAACTACAGCGTCGTACAAGGTGTGAGCACTCTTGTACTGGCTAAAGTGCGCACGCTCAGAGGTAGGCAGGTGGCGACGCACAGCAAGACGTGCAGCAGCATCGCGCGTGGCCCACTGTGAGCGAACAGTGGCGTCAGCATCAGCAGCGGGGGCAGGAGAGGCACCAGAAGTGAGGTCAAAGAGGGAGAGGCCGTCTTCCCTGTCGCACTGTAAGAAAAGCTGCAGGTCATCTATCCAGACATCAAAGTCAATGGCCCGACCCTCAGCGTCAAAAGCGAGGACACTAGGGGTAGCCATGACAGTAGTAGACTAGCAGCGCAAACAGTAGGGTGAGGGCAGTGCTGTGAAAGGGGCGCTGCTCTTACTGGATAGGGCGGCTCGGGTGGCTCGGCTGCAGGGCGGCTCGGCGGCTCGGCTGCTGGGCGGCTCGGCGGCTCGGCTGCTGGGCGGCTCGGTGGCTCGGCTGCTGGGCGGCTCGGCTGCTGGGCGGTTCGGCGGCTGGGCGGCTCGGCTGCTAGGCGGCTCGGCGGCTCGGCGGCTCGGCCGTTCGGCTGCGACTGCTGCTGCAGAGACGGCGGCGGCTGCTGCCTCAGGGACGGCAGCGGCCGGCCGTTAGGGGCCGCGTCAGGTGCAGGAGAGGGCCGCGTCAGGGGCGGCGTAGGGGCCGCGGCAGGGGCGGCGAAGGGGCCGTGTCAGGGGCCGCGTCAGGGGCCGCGGCAGGGGCCGCGGCAGGGGCCGCGTCAGGGGCCGCGTCAGGGGCCGCGGCAGGGGCCGCGGCAGGGGCCGCGTCAGGGGCCGCGTCAGGGGCCGCGTCAGGGGCCGCGTCAGGGGCGGCGTAGGGGCCGCGTCAGGGGCCGCGTCAGGGGCCTCGTCAGGGGCCGCGGCAGGGGCCGCGTCAGGGGCCGCGTCAGGGGCCTCGTCAGGGGCCGCGGCAGGGGCCGCGTCAGGGGCGGCGTCAGGGGCGGCGTAGGGGCCGCGGTAGTGGCGGCGGAGGGGCCGCGTCAGGGGCCGCGTCAGGGGCCGCCTCAGGGGCAGCGTAGGGGCCGCGTAGGGGCCGCGTCAGGGGCCGCGGCAGGGGCCGCGTCAGGGGCCGCGTAGGGGCCGCGTCAGGGGCCGCGTTGGGGCCGCGTCAGGGGCCGCGTTGGGGCCGCGTCAGGGGCCGCGTAGGGGCCACGTCAGGGGCCGCGTTGGGGCCGCGTCAGAGGCCGCGTAGGGGCCGCGTCAGGGGCGACGTAGGGGCCGGGTAGGGGCCGCGTAGGGGCCGCGTAGGGGCCGCGTAGGGGTCGCGTAGGGGCCGCTAGGGGGGGGGGCGCTAAAAAAAAATTAGGGCAGGGGCGCAATGCGCGTCGGGCAGCTAAAAAAAAAAAAATCGTTATGGTGGGCCCTTAGGAAGGAACGGTCCCATGTAGGAACCCGCTCTATACCATGTGAATTAAGAAAACAGGAATGAATGACTAAGGGAAAGTTGGGTACAAATACAAACCCTAGAAAAACTGTACCCCATATGTGCTACCCCACTATAGCCTACAGTAGCTCTGTCATATAAATCTGACACCAATGCCACTCAAGCCGCAGCGTCCGCCCTGTTTCGACCCGAGCCAACGTGGGGGTCCGACGGTTCAGTCGTGGGTCTTCACGATTAACGTTTTTTTCGACGCAAATTACGTCGAGTCGGACGCAGCGAAGATTCGCTACGCTGTTTCGCTGCTGGGGGGCCCTGCCATGGACTGGTGGCGAGTCATCGTGACGTCGCCACGTGCCTACGAGCCACCGTCGCAAGAAGACGGGCCCACGGGCCCAGCCGTCACCTGGAGTTCATTCTGCGAGACAGCCCAGTACAGCACGTGGGATGCGTGGTGCGCAGTGTCAGAGGTCCACTGGTGATCCCCGATTGAACCTAGGGAAGGGTTACAGGCTCGTTGTCCTGGGGGGTTATGGGCGCACTGACCCGCTACTTAACAAGCCCTTTTATCCCAATGGTCTAGTGGTTGGGATTCTGACATGTTATCAGAGCGAAGGTCTCGGGTTCGAATCCCAGTGTGTGCACTTCGGGCATCCCAATGTGGGGGGGTGTCAGAGGTCCACTGGTGATCCTCGATTGATCCTAGGGAAGGGTTGCTTGTTGTCCTGGGGGGTTATGGGCGCACTGACCCGCTACTTAACAAGCCCTTTTATCCCAATGGTCTAGTGGTTGGGATTCTGACACGCAGGGCTTCGGGCGCGTTTCGAGCCGATCACGGCTTCGATTTCGGCGCGTCAGAAGCTGCGCACTTGGCGGCAGCTCGGGTCGGTTCAAGATTACACTAGCGGCTTTCTCGCACTATGCGAACAAGTCGGCTATATGCATGAAGCGGAGCGGGTGGACCGTTACGTCGGAGGGCTAAAGCAGGACATATCGCACGAAATTATGCTACGCGGGCTCTCGAACTTCAACGAGATCATCGCGCTCGCCGAGAAAATCGACATCCTACGACGACCGAGACTGGGGTCCTACTATGGACAACGTCCTCGGGGACCGATCGAGCACGCCATCGTACACGCCGTTGCGACGAATGCAGCTGCCACACCGTTTAAGGGGCGCTGATTTGCTTGCAATAGGCCGGGCCATCGCAAGAGTGAATGCCCAGAGGAGCTGAGGCGCCGCGGAACAGAGCAGGGGCGAGAGTCTCATAGGCCGGGAAACGCCAGCAGTCAGTAGAAGTTGGGCCAACTACTGACGAGACTGCCTGCTCGCCCAACTTCACCGACCCTCACCTAGTCACAGTGCTTCACGCTATCGATCGGGCTCGAACGAATAAGGAGGGTACAGCGACGGATTGCCCAGTACTGATTCTCGGGAAAATACAGGGAGCAGCAGTGAAATTTGTTATAGACGGAGGCGCAAGTCACAGCTTAGTTAATACCGCAAGTGCAAGGAAGCTGCAACTGACACTTAGTCGATGCTTACCGGAGATCGATGCACGCTTAGTTGACGGAACGCCGCGGGCCATACGGGAAAAAGTGGAAAGAGTAAAAGTCAGTTGTGGGGGGAACTTCGGGTTTACACAGGAAATGCTCGCGACGACATTGGATGGGCACGACATTTTACTGGGACGTGATTGGCTGCGACGATACAACCCGCGAATCGACTGGACGACGGGTAGCTGCACTGTGCGAAGTAGCGGTAACTGGGTGGAACTACCTCGCTAGCAGTCGCCTGAGTCTTCAACGGTCCACGTCAACGCCATCACGATGAAACGGGCTGTCGCCGTTGGAGCTGACTGTTGAAATTATATTTATATACCCTGCTTGCTGCATAGGTGTAGTGTAGTTACATTCTTGGTGGTGCACCCTCTCTTGCCATGCTTTGCTTGTACTTGTTTGTTCCCCTCGATAGTTCAATTCTCTTTTTGCCTACTCATCTCACGCCATCCTAAGCTTAAGTCCTAAACCTTGAGCACCTAAACTTAACATGATATCAGAGTGTGGTCCCTCCTAGGACCTAGTTTTGATGGGCCCACCAAAGCCGCCATCGACCTTGGCGGCCTATTCTGCTGCTGGCGTGGCTGCTACTGCTTGTCGCGCGAAATTCGTTGCTGGCGCGAAATCCGCTGCTTTTGCAGCACCCGTCGCGCTGCCCCCGTTCGCCTACCCGTCGTCTGCCCCGTCGCGGCCTTGCTCGTTGGCTACGCTGCTACTGCTGCGCCTTCGCCGCGGCCCCATGCACCCCCAATGCGCTTCCCCACCCGTCCCGGCCCTGCATGCTTGCGTGGGCGATCGAAGTGAGAGGGAGGAAGGGGGGACGGGGGTGGCGAGTTGCCGGCAGCGACCGACCACGTCAGCGCCAACGGCAGTCGTTGGCGCCCTCGCCAGCGCCATCCCGCTCCCCGCCTTCTTCTCTGCAGCGCCCTGCCCATGCGGACGTTGTGAAGGGGAGGTGGCGGGGCTGGAGGCCGCGGCTATGGGGGTACTCCAGCCCCCCTGACTCCTCGCCCCTCCATTTCCTCCTCCGCGCCGTTGCATCTGCCGCGTTGGGGGGGGGGGGGGGGTGCGGGGGGATGAGGGTGTGGCGGGAGGTACTCTGCAGCACCAGCCTGCGGCCCTTCTCTTCCCTATCTCTCGTGCCCGTGTTTACGGTCGTGAGGGGGGGGGATGAGGGGGTGGCGGGGATGACCAGCAAACCGCCACATCAGCACTCCTCTCCTCACTCCAGCAGCCGCCTCTCCACTCCTCCTCCTCATGCTTCTCTCCCTTCCGCTGTGCCCACATTTCCAGCCTCTCCTCTCCTCTCTCCTCTCCTCCAGCCGCCTCCTCCTCCGCTCGTTTGCTCCTCCAGCCGTCTCCGCCGTTGTAGGGAGAGGTTGGAGGGGGGTGACCGTCGTGAAGCCAGCAGCGCCAGTCGCCAGTGAGCCCGTTGCTCCAGTCGCCCGTGGGTCAGTTGCTCTAGCCGTACGAGCGGGATGCTCCAGGCGTACGAGCCCGTTACCCCAGTAGCCCGTGAGCCAGTTGCTCCAGTTGCCAGTGTGTAAGTAGCTTTAGCCGCCGCCCCCCACCTCCTCTCCTCTTTCTCTCTCTCTCCTCACTTCTTTCTCCTTGGTGTACCCCTTAAGGGGGTGTGTTCCTGCAATAGTTCCTGCTGCAAGCAGGTTAAGGGGGTGTGTTGAAATTATATTTATATACCCTGCTTGCTGCATAGGTGTAGTGTAGTTACATTCTTGGTGGTGCACCCTCTCTTGCCATGCTTTGCTTGTACTTGTTTGTTCCCCTCGATAGTTCAATTCTCTTTTTGCCTACTCATCTCACGCCATCCTAAGCTTAAGTCCTAAACCTTGAGCACCTAAACTTAACACTGACGTGTACGCGGTGGATATCGCGATAGTAGAAGAAGCGGACAAACCGAGTGATTTTCAGAAACTACTGGCGGCAATACCATCGGAACTACAGGAACTGTTGAAACGATTCCCGGGGATCTTCCCCGATGACTTACCAGAGGGACTGCCACCTCGTCGGGCGCACGATCACCGAATAGAATTAGAGCCCGGGGCACAACCAACCGTACAACGACAGTTCAGACTGACACAGCCCGAGCTCGATGAGCTGAGGAAGGTACCATCACAGCCCTAAATTTCCTTTTCCTTACGTCGCGTCCCTGCTCAGCGCGTACACCACTGACAGCACCCCACATTATTCCGTTACCACTCGCGACATTCGCCTCGACACCATTCTCGCCACTGTTCACGATGCGACCCAACCTCACGGTTCGGTTGGTAACCCGCGCTCCGGACCTCCGCCTCGACAGTTCCCCAACCTCGGCACCAGGCCCGTCGCGCACCTCATTTTCCCACGTTACCGTTACCACCGTAGTTTCGCTATATATTCTTCGCTCATTCCTTCGCTCATTGTATTCTTGTCTCGATAGTGCAATCCTCGCTCGCTCACCTAATTGCACTCGTAACAAGTAGCTATTGTAATGTATGTAACGAGTTACAGCTGAATCATAGGACAGAGTTACATTGCGGAATTTTAATAGGTGTTCCATCCAGTGTTTCGTATGGAACCGAAATTTCTAGCGGTCCATTGTTTGAATCAATTGAAACTTGGCAGTCGTTGACTGAGGATCGTACAAGGGGCAGTGGGTGTGAGATCTTTCCGGTGTTGGGTTTGCATTGCATGTCGTGTTAGCGTATTGTTGCTCGTCCCACAGTACTGTTATACAACCGACAGATTTCAAAAACCTGCCCACTTTCTATGGAATGTGTGAACTCGACGGGCCAACATCCTAGGCATGCAAAAAAGTCTGGTAACCCTATGCAGTTGAATGCAAAACTGTCGATACCCCAGTTCTGCTGCGCAAGTTTGTCTGGTACCGCCACTCAAAACACTGTGTAGCAGCTGACGCAGCACAAATAGGAAGAAATATGTGGAGAAATCTATGGCGTTTTCGATTTCGTATTATTATGGTTTTTACCGCGCTCAGTTTGGTGCCAAATAACTATTCCTGCGAGCAACTATTTTCCGCTTAACGTGCACGATACATTTAATGGAAAATTCAGGGATTGGTCAGGGCAGGGCAGAAAAACATAAAACCCCGAATGACCTGGACGCATTTCCGGGAGGGATCAACCCTAAACACGGGAAATGACATTTTATTGGGGTTGATGCCTCCCCGAGTCGCATTTCTTTCCGATTGGTTTTTTATTTTTTTCTTGGGTCAATTGGCAGCAATACTGAACATTATTGCTCATCTGGCAGAAACTGTTGCCCGACGAAATATTAGTTGAACGCAAATCAAAGCGCGGAACAATTGTTAACGGAATTAAAAACAAACACGTTAGTAGAGCAATATGTCAATACCTCCAAAATTAAGGTATCGACGGTTTTGCATACAACTGCATAGGGGTACCGTACTGTTTAGCATGCCAGTGAAGTTTGCATGACTGTACGTAAATCAACAATCATCTCAATTGCTGCTTTGTGGAATGGTTGATTGATGCCTCACAGCACAATGCTCAATTATTCGAATGTTCGTGACCTTGACACCAGAATGTTTGGATGTTGCAGAACCTGGTTGAGTACTGACACGTTTTTTAAGGAACCCACGCGTAGTAGGGCAAAAATTAGGGTCGAAATCAAGCCCTGGTCTAGGTTTGTGCACCCGAAATCCATTTTGTTCGGTTCTGGTGGTACTTCCTCACCAAATAGGAAACGTGCTCCAAACAAAACTATGTACTATGTTCTTCCCGCCATACAAACCTACCACAACAATGTGTGCTCCAAGAAAGTGTTTTGTAGCAATCTCGTTTTCTGCACGCACTCTGACAGCGTGGCAAAGACCACGCGACGCGGAAATGAGATCAGTGATGATTATTTGGGTAAGATACACACTAGCACGAGCAGCCTAGCCCTGAAACCCTCTGAAGAGCTCCTTGAATATATTAAACAATGTTGGCGTGATTTAGTGGTCTGTAGTCCAATAGTTTGGTTATGGTTTAGCCATTTCTTTTTATTTTGCGAAAAGTGGTTTCGTACTAAAAATCCTAAACAGCCTCCATTTAGGTATTGTACCCTCCTCTTGCGAATGTTTCCACGACGACGCCCGAAATCGTACTCCCGCTGACTAGATTTCAGCTTCCAGACCGCCCGCCACCCAACCAACCAGCAAAAGCTGCATGTGTTGCAAGTGATGCAACGTGACGGTTGACGCCCGACGCCCAACCTACCAGCTGTATCTTTCCTCAGTTACTGTACACTGTGCGTAAAATACACCAGCTCACTGCAACATGGCATGGCGTGGCGTGGCGTGGGCGTGGCCCCGTTCTCTCTGCTTGCCCAGTGCCCACGCGAGTCCTCCTCGACACGACCCCCCCAACCGACCCTAGCTTCCTTGCTCTGCTCTTGCACCTTCTCAAGTGCAGCCTTCTCCCCTCTGGGAGTTCCGTTACATTCACAAATTCATTCTGTAATTTACGATCACCAACAAGCACAACCTGCTGATATTCCTCAACCCACTCAACCTCGAGCAGTCTACCTCCCATACCCACTACTACTCCCCCATGTAGCCACAGACCCCCCTCTCCTGAAAATGCAAGGAACGCATGGAGACGACGAGGTGCGAAGCCGAGTATAGTTGAAAGGGATAGGGAAAGAATAAACGTATAGTTGTGTCAGCGTCGCAATAGTCGTCATCGTCGTAGGCATTCTCCCAACCGAGTCTACACTAGGCATTTGAATGCAGGCATCTGCGCCCGCAGAGCATTTCAACCCAACCTTTCTCTACACTCCAGCAAACCACACCACTCCGCAGCATCCCCGCCACTCCCTTCTCTTCCTCTCAGTCACCCGTGTATTCATTCTTTCTCTTCCAGACGCCCTGCTCGTCTCAGCCCACAGGCAACCTAGTCTCTAGACGCCCTGTCGTTAGATGGCTCTTGTCGAAACTTCGCGACTCGTGCCGCAGTCAAACTCGACAACGCCCGCTGCTCCTTGCCGCCACGGATCCTCGTCCACTCTCCCCGACACTTTCCGCGAAGGTTCCCGTCCGCACGTCGCGACCGTTGCGGCTGCTACAGCCGCTGCTGGAAGTTTCGCCATTACAGCCGCTGTTTCCGACGCTGCTGCCGCGTCGTCTCAAGTCATGTCGCCGTCGCCGCCAGTAGGCAGCTGCAGGGATCGCACGCCGTCGCCTTGTCGCCTGGCGACGGAGTCGCACGACCCGGCGACGGAGAACCACATCCCGGACAATGCCGCCGCGGTCGCCGCCGCGACTCACGGGCATCAGCCCACGTGCGTCCCGCCTATGCACTTCGCCCTTCGCGCGTCCACGTCGGCGCCACATCCGCATGCCACGTCACACCCGGAGGGTTCGAGCGGGATCTCCGCCGCACCCAAAGGAGACCGTAGCAGCCGCAGTCCTGAGAAACGTCGCAACTCGATGTCGGGCCGCCCACGAAACATTTCACCACTATGGTACCCTCACGGGGCCTCTTCGATCTCGACAGCGTCTGGCGTAGCGGCAGAGGCGGCGGCAGATGTGGCGGTGAAGCGGCGGGCCAGCATCACTTTGTCCCCTTCGCCCATAGCGGTGTCTGCTCCCATTGGCGCTTCCCCCGCGCGGTCCTCCTCCGCGCGCGCGCTCTGGCACCGACGCCACCACGCCCAGGAAAGCGCGGGGGCGGAAGCGGCGGGCGACAGGAAGCCGCCGGGCATTGACTCCGCCGACAGCCCCGCGGATTCCCCTTCCTCTTCTTCCCCCTCCACCTCCGCCCGTCGTTTCCTCCGCTTGCTTTCCTCGCGAGCCGGTCTCCTCTCCCCGTCCGCCTCTTCCGGTCGTTCCGCTACCCGCGCGCCGTCCGCCGACGGCGCGTCCGCTGACATCAGCAGTCGCAGCAGCAGCACGCCGCGGGAAGGGTGGGGAAAATTAGAGGCGGTGGGGAGTTTCCGTAAAGGGTCAAGGGGCAGTGCGCGGGGGAACGAGGAGGGCGGCGGAGCGTCCGCGGGAGCATCAAGCGCAGCGTCGGGAGGAGAGGGACAGAGCACCGGACGCTGGGGCGGCAAGGGCGCGGGTGCGGGTGCCGGGGTGGGCACGGGCGGGGGTGCGGGCGTGGGCGGATTACTCTCCCCGCTGGCCAAGGGAAGGTCCCGTAGCCCGCTGTCAATGGTTCATTATTATCACCACTCTCGCGACAGTCACATTCACGACCACGACGCCGACGCGGCGTCGCACTCGTACCAGCCCGCGTTCCTCAGTCCCCGCGACGCGAGTAACGCCGCCGCAGCCGCCGCCGCCGCCAGCGCTGCTGCTGCGAGCAGCGGCGGCGGCGGTAGCGCGGGGGGCAACGGGAGGATCCACAGGGGCGGGAAGATCCCCGCGCGGGGGAGCATGGTGAGCAAATCGTCCCCGCTCTCCCCTCCTCCTTCCGCCTCCGCGCCGTCCTTCTCCCTCGCGCGGCTCATGGCGCGCTCCATCTCGAACATCGAGCGCCGCTCCACGTCACTCAACGACGCTGCTGACGCGGCACTCGCGGCGGCGTCCGCCGCGGGGATTGTGGTTCCCGGGCCGCCAGGGGTTTGCGCACCTGGCGGCGCGCCAGGCGCGGTGATGGCAGGAGGAGCAGAAGTTACGGAAGGGGCGACGAGCTCTAGCGCCAACGGCGGCGGCGGCAGCAGTGGCTTCAGTCGCTTGCTGAGTGCCAAGAACCGTCTGAAAAGCCTCGTTATAGGGCCCTCCGTTACCACGTCTGCCACCACTTATGCAGAACACCCCCAAGTGCCTGTTCCCGCCTGCTCCTCCTCCTCTTCCTCTACCTACCCCCTCGCCTCCCCCACCCCCCTCCCGCCAGCCGCGGCGTTCGCCACGTCAGCATCGCCGCGCGTGATGCACGGGCCAATCAACGGCGACTTCGCGAAAGCGTCGTTTCTTCGCCCGTCCACGCCGGACCTCCCAATCCCCTCGCTCCTCCTCCTCGACCCGGCGATCGCTTGCTCCGTCCTCGCCGCCTCACCCGAGCCGTTGCTTCTCGTAGATCAACGGTCAGCGTGCATTGTTGCTGCGAGCGCGGGCGTGGTCTCAGCTTTAGGGTTCGAGTCTCCTAAAGAACTAGTCGATCGGTGTTTCTTCGATTTATTGGACTACGTGAAGCACGCGGAGTGGGATAAGGCGGCTGCTGCGGCAGCCGCTACGGGAACGTCCGCAGGCTCCGTTTCGTTAAGAATGCGATTTATAAAGAGCGACCGCAAGGGGTCTTTAGTGGGTCAGAGGGTGCAGGTGGTGCTGCAGCTGCCGCCGCCCGCTGCCACCGCCGCTACAGCCGCTACAGCCGCCGCCGCCGCTGCCGCCAGCGCGTCGTCGCCGGCGGCGGCGGCGGCGGCCGCGACAGCCGCGGCGGCAGCGTCGCAGGCGCCTCTGCTGGTGTCGCTCGCGCCGGTTGCGGCGATCGAGGCGAGTCTGTCGGCCGCGTCGTCCTCTCTGGCCTCCACTCCCCACCCGCAACTTTCGGAGCACGAGCGGTTCGGTGAGCCGGCAGTAGTGACGGGAGAAGGAGGAGCGGAAGGAGGAGGTAACGACGATGGTGACGATTGCAGTGATGGTGATGGGGAGGAAAGTGGAGGGTTGGACGAGCGCGGGGTGGGCGCCGCGGGGGGTTTCCGCTTCTCCATGCGCCTGCGCATGAATACGGAGGACGACTGGGGGGACGATGAGAAGGACGCAGTGGTACTGGGGGAAGAGGAGGAGGATGATGGTACTGGGCGGGGTAGATTGGACGGTAGCGCAGCGTATGAGGATGATGATAATCTGGACGTGTTAGGCGGAGACGACGAGTGCGCGTGGGGGCGGGGGGGACGCGCGGATGGGTCGTCCATAGGCGGGGGGGCGGGGAGGGGCGCGCGGGGGGAGCGGGGCGGGAGAGGAGGGAGCAGTGGGAGAGGGGGGAGCAGCGGGGAGGAAGGGGAGGATGAGGAGGATGGGAGGTGGGAGGAGAGGCGGGAGGCGATGATATGGCATGGGGTATCGGACGGTATGCCATCGTTCCGGCTTCAAGCTATGGATGAGTTTCAACCAGACCACTTCACGCCTGCTCTCGCCCCTGCCTCTGCTGCTGCTGCTGGGGACGGTGGTGCTGGTGGCGACGGCAAGGGGAAGAGCAAGGGAGGGAAAGGGACGGGGCGGCAGGAGAAGGGGAGAGAGAGGAAGGAAGGCGAGGAGAGCGCTAGGAAGGCGTCTCCGCTGAAATGGCTCAAGGCGTCTCTGGGTCATTCGCAGCAGCGGCAGGAGGAGCAGGGGGAGGAGGCGGAGGCGGAGGAGGAAGAGGAAGAGGAGGAGGTGGAGGAGGCGGGGGCGAACAAGGGCGGTAAGGAAGGGAATGGGGAGAAGAGCGAGAAGGGAGTGGATCGGTCTGCGTCCCCCCATGCTGGGATCTTTAAGCGTATGTGGAGTATGGGGGGAGGGGCCGGGGGAGGAGAAGCAGGGGGAGTGGCAGCGCCTGGAGCAGGAGCAGGGGGGACTGGGGGGATAGGGGCTGGGGGAGGGGGAGGGGGTTTTGACGATATGGATGTGAGCTTTTGCAGCAGTACAGGGAGCAGCAGCACGAGTGGTGCTGGTCGCACTATTAGCACTGCTGCCATCACCATCAGCTCCTCCTCTTCCTCCTCCTCCTGCCACACTGTCACCCACGGGAATAGCGTAGCATTGTCCAAAAACAGCAGCAGCAGCAGCAGCAACACAACGACATGCATGCGTGTGCACATGAACAGTCACAGCACCAAGCAGTCAAGCCATTCCCATGGCTCCCATGTGTCTGTTGTCCCACTCCCCCACCCCCACAGCACCCGCACTGCCGCCCTCTCTTCTTCCTCCTCCTCCGCCACTGCCGCTGCTTCTACACCCTCCTCTTCGTCCCCTCCCGGCACGCGCATGCTCGTGAGCCTCTTAAGTCCCCGGATAGGGTCGGGGCGATCCATGGGTAGGGAGTCAGCAGCAGGCGGTGCTGACACTGGTAGTGGAACAGCAGCAGCTGTCGGGGAGGGTGAGAGGAGCGTCAGCAGCAGCAGCGGCAGTGGCAGTGGCAGTGGCAGGGTGCCGAGGACAGTGTCAGCAGGTGGGGAGGTGAGCAGGAGTGCGGGGGCCAGTGCAGGTGCAGCAGGCACACCCAAGAGCAGCGCCAGCAGCGGCTGGGGGCTCATGGGCTGGGGACGCGGAGGGGGAGGGGCAGGAGGAGCAGGAGACATCTCTGCAGCAGCAGGGGAAGCGGGGGGGGCAGGAGGAGCAGGAGGAGCAGGAGCAGCAGTGGGAGGAGTGGGGGTGTATGAGCGGAGGGAGGAGAGGATTCCAGCTTCTCCTGTGGCTGTGGTGTCTGGTGCTGATGGGGTGGTGCGCCTGGGGAATGGGCTGGAGGGCAAGAAATGGGTGGATATGAGGGGGTATGGGGGAGATTCTAAGGCGAGTAAGACTCTGTCTGGGCCGTTGGATCGGCCGAAGCGGAGAGATGGGGCGGGTAGGGGTCGGAGAGGGGGGTTTAGGGATGACAATGGGTTGGGGGTAGGTTTGGGAGGAGCGACACGTGGTGTTTCTACCGCTGCTGGTGGTGCTGTTGAGGAGGAGGAGGATGAGGAGGAGGGGGAGGAGGAGGAGGGAGGGAGCAGGAGTGTGGTGGGTAAGGTGATGCGTCGGTCTATCACTCTAGTGGTTGGGAAGAGGGAGGGTAAGGGAAAGCAAGAGGGTAGTGAGAAGATTGAGAGAATTGAAAAGAGTGAGCAGGTCAAGGGGCAGAGGGAGCAGCTGGTGTGTGGCAAGGGAGGGGAGGAGGGAGGGGGTGTGGGAGTCGGGAGGAAGTTGACGGATAAGGGGACGTGGGGAGGGTGGGCGGATGAGGGAGAAAAGGATGACTGGTTCTGGTGAAAGGGTTCCGGTGAAACGGGTTGGGCCAAATGGTTGCTTGTGTGAAAGGGAACATGTATGCCTGGCTGATCCAGTGCATGTTGTGATTTCTCAATGCCCGCACTGCACACTGACCCGTGTGCCTGTTTGTTGTTGACCTTGACTTTGTCTGTGACTTCGTGAGGTTCTTGTTTGTTCATTCCAATTTCCAACCGATACCAGTAGCTTCAGATTATGGTCAGATGTGGCAATTTGGCAAAACAGTTATTGTACTCTTGCTGTACTTCTGGCACATACCATGTGCGGTTTATGTAAGAACATGCTACTGTACTGTAGTCCTGTTGAAAATACCGTACATTTCTATGCACCATGTGTCAAATTGAAATACGGCTGTTGGGCTGAGAAGAAGCCCTTAGGATCTTTCAAGGCTAAGATCGGTTGAAGTACGGTAGTAGGGATGTTGTAATTGCGGAAGCGTTTTAATATCAGAGCTGCTGAACCACCTTGTACTAGTGTGTGAGAACAAGATATGTTGATAATAGCAGAGAAATACAAGGCTTTTTATATGATTACAAAGGAAAATGAAAAGTTCTACTTTAACTGTTTTTGCTGTTGCGGTTCGATACAGTGCCGACTCGGGTAACTGCTCACTATCGAGTCAGTTATGTGTCCTTGCTGTCGCACTGTATTTTTCGTCGAGTCAAAGGTCAGCGACCTTTGACCTCCGCGTAACCTCCAGCGGTTGCTTTTGTTGACTCGTGTTGCTTCACTTTAGTCTGCTTCGTTTCGTGTCGATACTTCAGAAGCGTTTTAAGTTACTTGTTTCCAACACTCCCCTTCGCTTCTAGAGTGTCGCTGCTGATGACGTGTCCTTGTCCAGTCAGCAGCATGCAGTACTCGAACTTCTGTTTTCCGAGTTTCTTGGTCAAGTAATCAGCTGCCATCTCGGATGTGGGACAGTAGGATAGCTCGAGTCTTCCCTTCTCGATTTCGTCTTTTACGAAGAAGTACCGGAGGGCGATGTGCTTCGTTCGATTCGCGAACCCATTTTTGTTCGCTATGCGAATGGCCGATTGGTTGTCGCAGAAGAGGGAGAAGCTGGGTAACTGAGCCAATTTTGCTTCCTCCAGTAATTTGCGAAGATATAGCCCTTCCTTGGTGGCTGAGCAGAGTGCGATATATTCTGCTTGTGCTGACGAGAGAGCGCTTAGCTCTTGCTTGTTCGACTGCCATGAGATAGGCCCGATAGGTTCGAGTCTGTAGATGTAGCCAGTTCGAGATCGTCTGTTGTCGGAGTCTCCAGCGTGATCGGCGTCGACGTAGCCGATTACTTAGGTGTAGTAGTTCCGGTCTTGTGGTAGGTTAGTCCAATCGTCGGAGTGCTGACGAGGTAGTGAAGTGCTCGGTCGAGTTCAAGCATGTATTCTGCTTCAGGGTTCTTGAGGTAGGTAGCGAGTTGACTAGCTGAGTAGGATAGATCCGGTCGGCAAGTAACGGCTGCGAAGAGTAGGCAGCCTAACTTTCGTTGGTAGTCGCGAATGCCGGCGGGTTTGAGTAGAGTGGAGGCTTTGCGATTTCCGTCAGTGTAGCGGTATGGCGTGGAGATGACGGTTGGAATGAGTCCGAATCGTTTCGCGATAGTGTCAGTGTATTTTTCGGCGCTGAGGTAGATTGCGTTGTCGCCGTCTTGAATGTTTAGTCCCAGGTACTGTGTCACGGTAGTTGCGACGGTGAGTGTGAGATTCTGCTGCAGCTCCCCTTCAAACCAGGTTGTTATGTCGTCGGTGGAGCCTATGTAGAGGAGGTCGTCTACGTAGACGGTGAGTATAATATAGTCAATACCCTTCGTAAGTTGGTACATCCCTTGGTCGTGCGGTAGTTGGAGGAATCCGATGCGGATTACACAGGCGTGAAGATGCTGCTGCCACAACCTCGGGGCTTGTTTGATGCCGTACAGAGATTTTTCCAGCTGACAAACTTGGTTGGGGTCTGCGTTGGACCCGTGCGGGAGTTCGAGGAAGATCTCAGCATCGATAGGGGTGTAGAGGAATGCGTTGGCGACATCGATTTGCCGAAGCTTCTTCCGGTTCATGGCGGCTATCGCGAGGAGAATCCGCAGTGAGTTATGTCGGCTCACTGGTGCAAATGTTTCCGTGAATTCTCGTCCTTGCTCTTGGTCGAATCTGTCAGAATGTTATTTTTGTCTAGCCTGCAGTGGGGTACTCAATAGTGAGTACAGCCCAATCTAGGGTTTCCTATATGTACTCAACTGCCTGCTAGTGCAAACCCTCTTTCTCGTTTCTAACTTGCAACTGTATTCTAACAGAATCCACGCACGACCCAGCGTGCTTTGAATTTGTCGATTGTTCCGTCGGCTTTTGTTTTCACGCGGAAAACCCATTTCCCCGTGAGGATGGTCTTGTTGCGTGCCACTCCGATAAGCACGACTTTCCAGGTGTTGCGTTCCTGCAGTGCCTTTAACTCTCTGTCCATGGCTTCGCGCCATTTTTCCTTGTGTTCCCCCCCCAGAGCCTGCTGAATGTTGGCAGGCTCCTTAGGCGGTGCTGCTCCGTGGACAGCGGTGACGAGTCCTAGTATCTGCAGTCCACTCTGTGTGTAGCGGGGGAGATTTGTGTCTTCGGGATAAGCTGCTTCATCTCCCGCTTCTGGATCCGAAAGGAAATTCGGTCCTATGAGTTCGGAGATGTTGGTGTCGACCGGTTGGGGTGTAACATAACCGATGTCGACGAAGTCGAAGTAGGTTTCGGCGTTGACACTTTCGCGAGGGTTGTCGTCGTCCATAGGGATGTTCACAGAGCAATACGGGAGAGGTCCGGCTTCTTCCGAAGCTCCGTCCACGTTTTGCTCGTCCCAGTCAGCTTCGTCTGCTGCTGAAGCGAAGGCTTTGCCACGGAAGCCGCCCGTGAGGTCTCGATTTGCTGCCAGGTTGTCCAGGTACGTTTGAAGTGTGAGTCGCTCGTAGAAAATGACATCACGTGCTGCTACTGTTTCCTTCGAGTGGACGTAAAAAATCTTCCATGCGTTGTAATGCTTTTCGATGCCCAGGTGTAGCCCCCACTGTGCGCGTTGGGAAAACCTTCCGGCTCTTGCAGTGTGCGGTTGGTACTGTACCATGCACCCAAAGACTCGTAACATTTTTGTGTTGCCCAGTTTTCCTGTCCACAGCAGGTGCGGTGATGCGTTGTTCGGGAGCGATGATTACGATAGCAAGTTGTATAGCATGACAGCGTGGTCCATCGCCTCAGGCCACTGGTGGTTGGGCAGTCGCATGCCACGCAACAGTTTGCGCATGGTGTTCTGGAGAGTTCTGTTCATCCGTTCTGCCACGCCTTGCTGTTGATGGGCGTAGGGAAGCAAGATGAGTCGCTTGATGCCTCGTTCTGCGAGGTACTGCCTGAACCTTTGTGACTGATATTCCCCTCCTCCGTCAGTCTAGAAGCTTTTAAGCTTTGCTCCTGACTCTCGTTCTGCCACAGGTAGCCAGGCGACGAAGGCTTCGAAGGCCATGTCGCGACTTGGGAGGTTGAGGTGCCAGACGTAACGGGTGGCGGCGTCGATGAAAGTAATCACATAGTTGTATGCTTATTGACCTTGTTCGTGAGTATACCGAATTTCGCTGTATACTTTCTCCAGTGGTGCGTAGGCTAGCGCGCTTGGATTGTGGTGAGAGACGAACGGTTGATGGGGTAAGTCGGCTTCGGGACAGGTAAAGCATGTTCCTCGGACTCGCTGAAGCTCTCTGCCGTCGGGTAGGAGTAAGGAATCTTTGTCGAGTACTGCTGCCTTGATTGTGTTGTTTAACGTAGTGTTGCTTGGATGACCCAGTCTTTCATGCCACAGTGATTCGCTCGCACGATGTCCGGGTGAGCGCCTGTACAGGTCGGAGTTGGAGTAAAATCTCGCGGTGAGGTTGGCGCTTCTGTGAACTTCGTGTGGAGTGGGATTTAACTGCTGCGCAGGAGTTGGTGGAGTGTCGTCGATGAGAACTGGTGTCATTGAAGGGCCCGCGATTGGTGCCGTAAGTGTTGCTGCTGCTACCGATGTTGTATCCGCTGCTGTTGATGTTGTCTCTTCTTGCCGGATTGTTGCTAATGCTCGTGTTCTTTCTGCTTCAGGTATGGTATGTGAATACCAAAATCCTCCAGGACTGAAGTCGGGATCGAGGTCGGGTGGATGTGTCCAAGAAGTGAAGTTGACGATGGCGTCGCTGTCGGCGGTACCTTGGTCCGGAACGAAGTCAAGAACGAAGACGTTGTTCTTCAAGACTGCTTTGCCGATTCCGTGGAATAACTTGAACTCGTGAGTGGTGCTGTCTGCTTCGAGACCCTTCGCCATCAGTTGACTGACGCTGAGTAAGTTGTAGCCGAGCCCTTCTGCGATTAGAACCTTAGACATTTGTAAAATAACATTAGTTTCTCGAGACTAAAGTTGCATGATCCCTTGTCGTCGTGTGTGCAGGTTCTAGTTGTTGGCGACGGTGATTACAACTTCGCGCTGAAGTTGATGTTCCTGTTGAACGAAGCGACCTGAGGAGCACATGTGCTGTCCGCAGCAACTGTCCAAGAACCAAGTGTCCTTCCCGGACGGCACGCTCTGGGCGATGGCTGCATACGTCGGGTTGGGCTCCAGTGATTCGCGGCGAGGAGTCCTCTCATCGAGCTGTTCTTCTGGTGAGTAGTGGGGTGGTGATCCGGTGATGCAGGAGTCTGTCGTTCTTGTCATGCAGCTCACGATGTTTCTTGTTCCTTGTGCAGGTTTTGTCGTTGAAGGCGTTGAAGACTGTACTTGATTGGTGGGATGCGCCTGCGTAGAAGCTACTTGACTGCTTGAGGGTCGAAGTTGACGTTGCGGCGAAGTCGACTTCTGTTGATTCGGGCAGTGTGTGTGTGGATGTCCGGACGTCTCGCAAAGATGACAGAACGGTGGAACGTACTGTTGTACTTGTCGGTTGTTTTGTCGGTTGTTGTTGTTGTTGTAGCGTCGTTGAGTGTGAAACGCGAATTCTGGGGCTGACGCTTTCTTCTTGTGTCGTTCTTCGTACAGGTCCATATCCTGCTGTTCAGCGTGAATTTCGGCGCAGAGTGCTGCTTCGGAGATCTTCCCGTGAGCTCGAAGGAGTGCTCGAGTGGAGCGCCAATGAGGACCGAGGCCAGCGATGATGACTGTTACGAAGGCTTCTTCAGATATTGCTCCTCCGCATCGAAGGAGTCTATCGCGCAGTCCACGACAACGGCTGATATAAGCCATTCCCTTTTCGCCAGGTTTAATTTCCGCTGTGCCATGAGACGACTTTGATTAACACTGTCCGTTGCTTGATATAGGCTCTTCAGGTGGTCGTATGCCAGTTCGGCGGAGTTGCCGTATCCTCGATAAGACCGGATGTTCTGCTGCTCGTTTGGAGATAAGTTTCGCAGTAGTATCGTGTCAGTAGATCTGCACTGTGGATGCCCGATTGATCCTAGGGGGGTTACAGGCGCGTTCGCCTGGGGGGTTATGGGCACACAAACCCGCTACACAAAAAAACCCTTTTATCCCAATGGTCTAGTGGTTGGGATTCTGACATACCGTCATACCCCGGATATACCCCCATGGGGGGCAATAATAAAACAGGTTTTTTCAGGGGGGTGGGCTTATAATCGAGTAAATTTATAAGCGCCGGCGTTTATAAAATGACATATATATATATATATTTTTTCTATTTTTTAACACCAAACTGTAGATCTCGTGCTTGCCTTTCCAATCGAGTCGAAGTTACATGGGGTCGTCTGTGAAATTCTCGCGCGCGCTGGGAGATACACCCAATCTGACTCACATCCAGCTCCTGACAGCTCCTGACAGCTCCTGCTGACTGGACCCGCATCCAGTGCAGGGTCCGAATGTGAAGGGAACCGAATCTGCAACACATCCGCCTGCTAAAGTAAAAATCGTTACAGCATTTTGAACACATTTCAAAATTTAAAGTTTACGTGCGCTTATAATAAAACAAGTTTTTTCAGGGGGTGCGCTTATAATCGAGCAGCGGATATAAGCGCCATGCGCCAATTAAAAGCGCCAGGCGCTTATCCGAGGGTGGCGCTTATATCCGGGGTATGACGGTATCGTATATGCCATTAGCGACTGATATGTGTACTGCTGCTTGTCGTACTGTGTCCCATGTGCTGGATATGGCAGGGACCCGTCGAAGAATCCGAGAATTTGCGCGCCCTCCATCATCAGCTCGAACTCGAATGACCAGGTATAGAAGTCCTTTCCGTCGAAAAGCGTTGACGTTTGCAGTTTTAACACATGTGCGAATTGTGATTGAACTTGAAGTGCGTCCAATGTCTTCTCTTGTCCAGGTGAAGACTGTGGTTGTGGCGCGAAGCTGATGGAGCCACGTTGAGGCTCGTACGGAGCAAAGGTGGGTTGCTGCTGATTTCCGCGCGCATAGGATGAACCGTCAAGGCTCATCGGTGTTGCTCTGTTGTCGTTGTCGCTGTTGTTTGATTGAGCAGGAGCTGCTTGCTGGTGTTGTTCGTAGAAGGACATGAAGGAGAAGAATTTCTCCATCATATTTGGGTCGAAGCCTGCTACTTGATTCCCGGGAGTTTCGGTCGACTCCGCAGCTGGTCCTGTTGCTGTGCCTTCCTCTGTCTGTAGGCCGGAGGCTGGAGGTGGAGTAGGAGTAGTGCCGAGAGATCCGTTGGAGGAGATTCTCTCCTTCTGTGTTGCCATGTCTTGTGTTGTCGTATAAATTTTTGAAGTCGATCTTGCCCTGTTTGCTCTCATACCATGTTGGGTTGAGAAGAAGCCCTTAGGATCTTTCAAGGCTAAGATCGGTTGAAGTAGTAGGGATGTTGTAATTGCGGAAGCGTTTTAATATCAGAGTTGCTGAACCACCTTGTACTAGTGTGTGAGAACAAGATAAGTTGATAATGTTAGAATTTGAAGTAATTGAATAGGATCGTACTACTTAGGATGGTAGCTTCCTGTCGTAGCGGAAGTCTTATATGAGTTAAAGCTAGTTATGAAGGCTTTGTCTGGACTTAATGAAAGCCCATGTAGTGATATGTTTCAGGATCAATGTCTCTGAAATCAGATATATTATAAATCAACAAACATACAAAATATATAGCTAGAGTAAAGTACCTGTTCGCCTACTGTACTGTGCTATTCTTGTTCTGAAACGATACGTATCTTTTCGCGAAGTCTATAGCTACGTGCTGACGTCATCCTATGGCGCGTAGTGCTTTGCTGACGTCAGCCTATCGGTACTTTACTGTACTACACGAATATCCTTGAAGTGCTTAAGTCTCGATATTATCTCAACACTCCCCTTCACTTCTAGGAGTTCGGTGTAGTTACCCGGTTGTCTCAGAAATTCCGCTGAGCTGGTTGCAGTGGTGAAATTTCTGTCGTGTCAGCTTCTTGGTAAGTGAGTCAGCTGCCATGTCACCAGTGGGACATTAGACAAGGCGCATTCTCCCTTTGTCGATCGCATCTTTGACGAAGAAGTAACGTAGTGAAATATGTTTCATGCGATTGACGAAGCCGGGTTTGTTGGCGATGGTAATCGCACTCTGGTTGTCGCACTGCAAGTAAACTGATTTGGCGTGACGAACTTCGCTTCGTCGAGCAGTTCCTGTAAATATAGTCCTTCTCGAGTTGCAGCACACGCGGCAATGAATTCTGCTTCAGCCGATGAAAGTGACACGAGTTCCTGTTTTGATGAGTTCCATGAGATTGGACCAATGGGCTCGAGACGGAAAATGTAGCCTGTTCGTGACCGGCGATCTGACGTGTCACCAGCGTGGTCTGCGTCGACATATCCGCTGAGATACATTTTGTCGGTCGGTTTTCCTGTATTGCGACAAAGTAGTGTAGAGCGCGCTGAAGATCGAGGTGATGTTCTTCTTTTGGGCAGCGTAAAAATTGTGCGAGATAGCTTGCGACGTAAGCAAGGTCGGGACGGCACGTGACTGCTGCGAAGAGAAGACATCCGAGTTGCTGCTGGTACAGTTGTAGACCAGCTGCCGAAAGTTTGGTGTTGTTTAGGATGTACCCGGTGGGTGTAGACCGAAACAGTGTAGCGACGTAATTTGTAGAAATCTTGAAACGCTTAGCGAGTGACTCAGCATACTTCGATGCTGTGAGGTGGATGGCGGAGGAAGTTCGCGAAATGTTTAACCCAAGAAATTGGGTTACTTCGGTGGAGACAGTTAAGTCGAGGGACTTCTTCAGATCTGCTTCAATGCGATCACCCAAGGAAGTCGAAGAACTTACGTAGAGAATATCATCTTCGTAAGCCACAAGTAGCGCGTAGCTCCCCTTGTCGTCTAGTCGATACATTCCGGGGTCATGCGGCAGTTGTCGGAATCCAACCTCTGTAAGTTTCTTGTTCAAATGCTGCTGCCACAGTCGCGGAGCTTGTTTGATGCCGTACAGTGACTTCTTGAGTTTGTAGACACTTGGCGGATTTGTCGGATAGGTATGTGGATATTCGACGTAGATTTCAGCATCGACGTCAGCGTATAGAAAAGCGTTGGAGACGTCAATTTGTCGAAGCGGAAAATTCTTCGCAGCTGCTTTGCAGATGACGAGACGAACACTTGTGTGTCGGCTGACTGGGGCGAAGGTTAGCGTGTAGTCTACCCCGTGAGTTTGGTCAAAACCACGAACAACCCACCTTGCCTTATGTTTTTCATAAGAGCCGTCAGCTTTCGTCTTCACCCCGAAAACCCATTTTCCGGTAAGAATATTTTTATTTGTAGCTTTTTCGATGGGTATGAGATCCCAAGTCTCCCGTTTTTCCAGGGCAGCCAGTTCACGATCCATGGCTTCACGCCATTTTTCGCGATGTGGTCCTGAAAGGGCCTGTCGGGCGGTTTTCGGTTCTGCGACTTCTGAAGAATTATGCTGTACTGCTGCTGCGAGTCCCAATATCTGAAGCCCAGTTTGATAATTAGGACTGTCGTCGGTCCGTCCTGCGAAATTGAGAGATGCACACTGTTCACCATTTGCCCCCCCAATTTCGTCAGGATCGACGCGGATGCTGCTATCAGTTACAACTGGCATGGGACGTCATTGATCGTCCACCAGGTAAGTATGATGAACTTCACGAACATCGTCGGGATGAGCGTCGACGAGAGGAATCAATTCCGGAAATCCGGAAGACGTGGTTGGAATAGGTGGATCAGGAGCGGCTTCACGTGCACCGTCAATGTCAGGTTCTTCGCTGGCAGCGAGTTCGGCGTCAGCACTGGCGAATGATCGAACACCGTGGAAAAGTGTAGCAGGGTCACGCTGCGTGGCGAGGTACTGTTCGAAGACAGGAAGGGTCAGATTTTTGTAGAAAATACAGTTGCGGGCAGGAATTAAAAGTCGACTGCGATAATCCAGAATACGCCAGGCAGAAAACTACTTCTCAAGACCGAGATGAAGACCCCACTTAGCACGTTGATCGAACTTTCCGAGCGGAGCGGTGGGAGGACGATATTGCACAACACACCCAAAAACTCGAAGAAGTTTCGTAGTGCCCAATTTTCCTATCCACAACAAGTGAGGTGATGCGTTGTTTGGTAAAGCCGATGAAGACAGGAGGTTGTGCAACAGTGTTGCGTGGTCCATTGCGAAGGGCCAGTAGAGGGGGACGAGTTGGGACTGTGCGAGTAGTGCTCGCATCTTTTCTTGCAAAGTACGATTGAGGCGTTCAGCTACACCGCTCTGCTGGTGAGCGTGAGGAAGTGAGAACAGGCGCCGTATGCCTCGTTCTTGCAGGTACGCTGTAAACTCGAGGCCGCGATATTCCCTAGCTCCGTCACACTGGAAGGTTTTGAGTTTTGTGTCGAACTCACGTTCTGCGAGAGGTAGCCATGTCTGAAACGCTGTGAAAGCAAGAAAACGGTTAGTCATGTTACCAGTCCAGACGTATCGAGTAGAAGCTTCAGTGAACGTGATAACGTATTTCTCGCCGTTGAAACCCTCCGCAGGTAAGTTTAAAATATCGCTGTAAACCTTTTCCATCAATCGATAATCCTCAGCGCCAGGAAAATGAGTCGGGTACGGTTCGTGCGGTAGATTTGCTGCTGGGCAGATCAAGCAGGGTGATGGACGATTAACCGGTTTCATTTCGAGGCCGCCAGGTAAGAGAAGAGAATTCTTGTCAAGAACAGCTGCTTTGATTGTGTTGTTGAGCGTAGACTGCGACGGATGACCAAGACGCTTATGCCAGATGTCTGCAGTTGCTTTGTGTCCCTGTGCGCGCAGATAATATTCGGCGTTAGCGAAGAAAGACAACAGCAACCGATGACCGTCAGCGTGAACATGATCTGTGACAGGCGGAATAAACCTGGTAAGGTTAGGTGGCGGAACTTTGATTTCAACGTCGATGGATTCGCCTGGTGAAAGAACTAATTCCCCGCTCTCTTGATTTGATGCTGCAGGTTTAGGCTCAACACCGACAAGTCGTCCGGACTCGAGAACTTCCATGTCAGCGACACGCTGCTCTGCTTCTGTGAGAAGACGTTGGTCACGATCAGCAGGTGTTTCTCCCCAAGTAGTCTCGTCAGGTTCCTGTGCCCCCCAAGTGCCTTCACCCGTGGGCATATTCGTCGTATCTCCCCAACCAGCAACGTGAGCAAGATAATCTCGGGAGTTCTGGACGTCGTTTAAGCCTTGGTTGTCGAAGGTCAGCATGACAGCGGCAGCCGTGGTTGAAGATGTGGGTACAACTCCATCACGAGGAACGGTATCATCGGTGTAATCGATGTCGTCACGATGTTCCCATGGGCCAAGAGAGAGAATATTCTCGGAGTCGGCAGTGGTGCGTTCAGGTACGAAGTTGAGAACAAATACACCGTTCTGTTCAATCGCCGTGCCGAGTTTCCTGTCTCCATACTTTAAAGTAAACTTGCCCGGTTCACCAAGAAGAGTAATGCCATTCCTCATGAGCTGTGCTGATGACATCAGATTGAATCCAAGTCGAGGAACGAGGAGTACATTGTTAAGATGAAGACTGAAGTCTTCTTCAACAGAATCAAGAATGATGTTACCCATCCAGTGTGCTGTAAGACGTTGGTTGTTGGCGACGGTTACAACGCACGGATTCTGAAGACGACGCTGATTGATGACGAAGCGATTTTCTGATGAACACATATGCTGCCCGCAACAACTGTCAAGATACCAAGTGTTGGGACCTTCCAAGGTATGTGCAAGGTTGGCGTAGACCTCGGGTGGTATGGGCGTGTTGAGTTCATCATTGAAGTTATTGTGAATACGTTCCTCAGCGTCAGGATCGTAGACTGTAGAAACTGACGTCATACAATTAATAACTCTTTTCGCTTGTGTCTTGGCAGGTGTAGTAGGCGGCTTCGCAGAGTTCGGCTTCGCAGTATTCTGCTTCACAGCTTCCTGTGAGAATTGAGGAATGGATGAATAAACTAGAAATGAGGTGGGTACAAATAGAGAACACAAAAGTGTTGTACCCTCTAGGAACTACCCCACTACAGCCTAAACAGACTATAACATATATAAGTTTGACACACCCCCATAGGCAAAGTGGGGGAGAACAAGGGGTCACAAGACCAGTCAAGAAAAGCAAGGCAAGCTCAGGGTGGATCACGAAGTCACCACGCAGTCTGAGCACAAGCAAAGGGCCACAAGGCCAGTTCACATGCAGAGTTATATAAAGGAAAGCAAACAATACAGTGAACACAACCTAGCAAGTATAAGCATGCAGGTATGTGTATAAAGAGTACAGTACAGGCAGGGTCAAGAAGAAAGCAAGTGAGGCACAGTAGGTACAAGGCCTAACACAGTACAGAAGCGCTGATGATCACAAGGCTGAAGTGCCTTGGTGAAAACATCAGCAGTGTTGGCCTGAGAGGCCACGTAAGCTAGACGAAGCTGACCACGCTGCTGCAACTCTCAAGCAAGGAAGTAGCGCAGAGCAATGTGCTTCGTTCTGTGCTCCAGTCTGTGCTCCTGACACAAGGCCAGCATGGCCTTGTTGTCGACGTACAGAACTGGAGGAGAACGAGGCGCCTCTCCCAAGTCGGTCAGCAGGTAGGTGAGCCAGCGAAGCTCCTGTGCAGCCATGGCCCCAGCGTAGATCTCAGCCTCACAACTGGAGCTGAGAACAAAAGAAGAGCGGGTAGACCGCCAAGAGACAAAACCGGAGCCAAGGCTGAAGGTGTAACCCTGTGACGACCGCTGCGTAGCCAAGTCGTCAACCCAGGAGGCGTCAGCGTGACCAGTGAGGACAACTCGAGCCCGTCCTCCAAGCACAAGCCCCATGCCCGATGTACTGCACAAGTATCGCAACACCCTCTTCGCAGCATCCCAGTGCACCTTTCGGTGCCTGCCGGGAGCCACGTAGCGAGCCAGAAGGCTGAGAGGGTATGCTAGGTCAGGTCGTGTGCAAGTCATCAGGTTCATGAGGCAGCCCACAAGCTCTGGATACGGGCCACTCGGCTCTACGGACTCGTCCGAAGGTGGAGCTGAGAGCGAGTGACCGGTAGGCAGAGGAGTGGACTGTGGCGAGGAGTACGTGAAGCCGAAGCGCTGAAGGACCTGCTGCACCATGTGTGACTGAGTCGAAGTAATGGTGCGCTGTGCTCTGTCCCGGGTGATTCGTAAGCCAAGATAGCTTGTGAGCTCACCCAGGTCTGTGCACGTGTGTCTCTTCTGCAGCTCGGACTTCACGTGGGCGAGTGCCTCAGTGTCAGCAGTAGCAAAGACGAGGTCGTCTACGTACACGAGAACGTAGAACGGCGGCAGAGTAGTGTCAGTGCGTAAGAACAGAGAAGGGTCAGCAGTGGAAGGAGCAAAACCAAGAGCAGCAAGAGTCGTCCTGAGTGTGTCGTGCCACTCACGGGGTGCCTGGCGGAGACCGTAGACTGGCCGCCGGAGGCTCCACTGGGTACCAGCAGGAAACAACCCAGTGAAGCCAGGTGGGCGGCGCAGCCAGATCTCCTCGTGGAGGCTGCCCTGTAGGAAGGCTGTGCTGAAGTCAAGCGAGTGGAGCTCGTAGTCACGCTGAGCAGCAACGTGCAGCAGTACCCGAAGAGTGGTCATCTTCGGGGTAGGGGAGAAGGTCTGAAAGATGTCAACTCCGTGACGCTGACTGAAGCCACGTGCAACGTAACGCGCCTTGAAGGCAGGCGGAGAACCTGGCGGCCGCTTCACCCTGAAGATCCACATGCCACTGACGATGTTCGCCCCAGGTGGGGGAACCTCGTCTACGTAGGTGCCTGTGGACTTCCAGGAAGCCATCTCTGCGTCCATGGCTGCCTGCCACTGAGAGGAGTAGGGACCCTCTGTCGCCTCTGTGTAAGAGCGCGGGGTCGGGATGTCTAGTGCATCCGGGTCTCCCTCAGGGGCAAGCAGCATGGACACGAGATGAGGTGAAGCAGCGGCAAAGCACTCAAGGTCCTCCTGTCTGTCCTGAAGGACGTCCGTGCCAAGAGGACACTCACCCCCGACGAACGGAGGACAGACAGACGCAGACTCAGCAACAAGACTAGCGGCGTAGTCTAGGCGACAGGCTGCAGCAAAGTCAACGAGCTCAGTAACAAGAGCAGACGCAGCAGTGGACTCAAACAGAGGGTCAGTGACAGCAGTGGCCAGAAAGCGCGTGACAGTAGGACTAGCAGCACGAAGGGAGTCAGACTCCGGGTCCGGACCGTCAGGAAGAGAGGACGCAGGAGGAGACGGCAGAGGGACACGCTGTGGAGCAGTAGAAGGACGCAGAGTCATAGAGTGAGTGCCTGGGACAGGAGGAGGACGCGGACGCGAAACACGACCAGCGCGAACAGTACGGACAGGCGACGCAGAGCGAGACACAGGCGACACAGGACGCGACGCAGGCTCACGACGCTCCGTAAGACCTCTAGTCGGTCCAGAGTAAGGAGAAGGACCAAGCAGCGGAGAGGCCGGCTGCAACTGCGACTGGGACTGGACAGGCGGTGGACCCAGGAAAGGAGGAGGAGGGCCAGGAGAAGGCGAGGAGCCAAGAACCTGCTGAAGGAGCGGAACGTAGTACGGCCGCGGCCATGCAGCACCTCCAGAAACAGCAGAGACAGAACCGGAACCCTCAGCCCCAGGGTCTCCAGTCCCAGCAGCACCTCCAGCAGCTCCAGCACCAGCAGCACCTCCAGCAGCTCCAGCACCAGCACCACCTCCAGCAGCGCCAGCACCTCCAGTAGCCCTAGTAGCACCTCCAGCACCTCCAGCAGCTCCAGCACCAGCAGCACCTCCAGCAGCTCCAGCACCAGCACCACCTCCAGCAGCGCCAGCACCTCCTGTAGCTCCAGTAGCACCTCCAGCACCTCCAGCAGCTCCAGCACCAGCAGCACCTCCAGCAGCTCCAGCACCAGCACCACCTCTAGCAGCGCCAGCACCCCCAGTAGCCCTAGTAGCACCTCCAGCACCTCCAGCAGCTCCAGCACCAGCAGCACCTCCAGCAGCTCCAGCACCAGCACCACCTCCAGCAGCGCCAGCACCTCCAGTAGCTCCAGTAGCACCTCCAGCACCTCCAGCAGCTCCAGCACCAGCAGCACCTCCAGCAGCTCCAGCACCAGCACCACCTCCAGCAGCAACTCGACAGCGCCGAGAGTACCACTCACGAAGCCGCTGTGGAGAGAGGGGCTCCCGCCGCGAAGGGACACCTGTAGCACCTCCAGACTCAGCACGCGCATGCTCAACACCTCCAGACACAGTACCCTCAGGCGCCACACCCCCAGGCTCAGCACACCCAGTCTCAGCACCCCCAGTCCCCGCACCCGCAGGGTCAGCACCCCTAGCAGCACCTTAGTCGACAGCTACCTCGACCGGCTCGGCAGGGTCTACCTGGGACACACCTGAGGGGGCAGGACCCTGGGGGGGGAGGGGGTCTACCAGGGGAGTACCTGGTGCCAGGAAGAGTGGCGGGGGGGGGGGGAGAGTCAGTGCGGTAGGGAAAGAGACGGTAGTACGACACCGACTCGTCGAACGTGACGTCCTGAGAGGACAGAACACGACGCGAGGTGGGGTGGTAGAACTGCCACCCGGGTGCGTCAGGAGGGAAGCCAAGGAAGACACAGGGAACGGCACGGGAGGACAGCTTGTCCGCTGTAGTATCGCGGACAAAAGCTCGAGATCCCCAGACTCGGAACGCTGACGCATCGCCAACCTTCCCCGTCCACCTCAGTGTAGGTGTGGTCTCTGGCAAGGAGACGCGAGGCTGAAGGTTGATCTGGTGCACAGCGTACTGAACCGCGAACGGCCACAGAAAATGGGGAGCAGCCGCATGGATCATGGACGTACGAGCGACGTCCATGACCATGCCAATGCGGCGCTCAGCAATCCCATTTTGCTGCGGGGAGGCCGGAAGCGTGAACGTCTGGCGGATGCCCTCCGAACGACAGAAGGCTCTCAGGAGGTCGGAGGAAAACTCCCCGCCTCTGTCTGAGTGCAGACGCAGAACAGGAAGGTCTGAGCCGAAACTCTCACTAAGCTGGCGACGAGCACCGTGGATCCAGTCGATCAACACCTCAGGGACCTCACCCTTGCTGCGCAAGGGGAAGACTGTGGTGTAACGTGAGTAGTCGTCAACGACCAGCAGGCAGTAACGCTCGTGACCCTGTCCACGGACGCGGGCTGGGCCCCACACGTCCATGTGAAGAGTCTGCAGAGGGGCCTCAGTCGGAGGAAACGAGGAGGAGTGAGGAGCGGCGCGCTGCCGGCCCTCGACACAAGGAACACAGGTGGGGGCAGGCCCCGGAGGAAGGAGAGGGAGGGACCTGGGGAGTCCAGAGACAAGAGCACGGGAGGCCATACCTCGAAGACGAGGCACCGAGGGGTGACCAAGGCGGTGGTGCCAAAGGAGAGTCTCGTGCGCCAGAGGACGACACGAGCAGGGGGCAGACGCAGGACTAGACCTGGACGCGGCAGCAAACACCTGACTGGACGCAGCCACCTGACCAGACACAGGGACCGGAGGAGGCGCAGTAGTCAGTGTGTACAGACTCGACCCTGGCCGACGGGTGAACGTGGCCAGGTGGCGGCCCGTCCGAGAGCAAGTGCAGTGGGTCACACGCTGACCTCCAGGGGTGAACTGGTCAACCCACGCGTCCTGGAGGTCAGCTCCACTCACCAAGTTCGTAGAGAACGAGGGGAGGTGGAGTCCCGACAGCAAGCCCGACGGGGCCGCCGGACACGATAGAACCGTGGAGGAGTGTGCAAGGACTGGGCCCCCGGAGGGGTCAGCAAGGGAGACCGCAACAGGCCGACTGAGCGGCGTGAGCGTGGTGCTGTCTCTAAAGAAAGAGCGCGAAGCACCATAGTCAAGTGTGAAAGTGTGAAAGGACTCAGTAGGTGCAGTACCAGAGAGAGGAGACGTACCAGCACCTGGAGCAGCAGACGCACTAGCACCTAGAGCAGCAGCCGCACTAGCACCTGGAGCAGCAACCACAGTGCCCGGGTCGGGCGGGACACTCAGGTAACAGTCACCCTCAGTAATATGAGCAAGAGCATACATGGCAGCAAGGATAGCATCAAAGTCTAGATCAAAGATGGGCACATTCTGCAGAAGCAGATCATGCCAACGAGGAAGCTCAACGGCGTCAGGAAACTGGGCACGCCCAGCGTCAGTCAAGCGGCCGAAGCAGCGCTGCGTGGTGTGTGGGAGACCACACACCTCCCCACTCCGAGTGCCGGTGCGAAGAACGTAAGAGCAGGGACCCGCACCCCCAGACCTCCCACGCCCAGCGTACCACTCACGAAGCTGTTGAACCGACGGGGTCTCACGGGTGCGCAGCTGCTGCTGGCGCTGGCTGCCACCAAGGCCTCCACACTGCGTGGCTGCACCGCGACCAGCACCACCTCCTCCGCTACCTTCACCACCGCTGCCGCCGCCTCCACCTCCTCCGCCACCGCCGCCACGGCCTCCACTGCCGCCACCTACGCCCCCACTCCCGGTACCACCCCCACCACCACCTCCACCTCCTCCACCTCCTCCACCGCTTCCCCCACCGCCCCCACCACCACCCCTGCTTCCCTTGCCCTTGCCGGTGCGGCATCGCCCACTAGAGGCAGACGCAGCGCCGACCTCCTCAGTGCCAACGAGGTCGACAGCAGCAGCAGAGGCAACAGAGGGGAGAAGGGGGATAGGGGAACACCCCTCAAAGAAGGGGGTGCGACGGTCGCCGCGAGAAGCACCGACAGCTAAGATACTCTTCTCAGCTGCAGCAAGGCGCTCCTCTAGCAAGTCGACAGTCAGCTCGGTGGGGCAAAGGGAGAGAAAGTGGTCCCTGACTGAAGAGAGAGAGTTAGGGAGGCAGGTGACTAGGTAGTAAAGGGTGATGTACATGGGGGGGGGGTTCGTGGGAAGGAACGCAGTGGGAAGGGCAGCGCGGTAGCGGGCGTCACTGGTGCGAAGGTGAGCAACCAGGTCAGCAACTGTGGCAAAGGCTGCAAGGTCAGGAAACAGGTACGGCAGCATGAGGCGGCTGAGGGCAGCAGTGGCAGGGGAGGAGTAGCGTGCAACTACAGCGTCGTACAGAGTCTTAGCACTCTTGTACTGACTAAAGTACGCGCGCTCAGTAGACGGTAGGTGACTACGCACAGCAAGGCGGGCAGCAGCATCGCGCGTGGTCCACTGCGAGCGAACAGTACTGTCAGCATCAGCAGCAGGGGCAGTAGAGGCGCCAGACGTGAGATCGAACAGTGAGAGACCATCCTTGCTATCGCACTGTAGGAAAAGCTGCAGATCATCTAGCCAGACCTCAAAGTCAACTGCTCGACCCTCAGCGTCAAAAGTAAGAACACTGGGACTAGCCATGACAGGAGCAGCAGCAGGCTAGCAGCAGCAGCAGTGCAACTCAGCTAAGCAGGCTAGGCAGGGCAGCGCGGCTCGGTAGGGCGGCTCGAAAGGGCGGCGTGGCTCGGTGGAACGGTGCGGCTCGGCAGCGCGGCTCGGCTCGGCGGTGCGCTTACCAGGGGAGAGGCCGGGGCAGGGCCGGGGGAGGGTCGGGGCAGGACTGCGACAGGTCCGGGGTAGGGCCGGGGCCGGGCCGCAGAAGATCCGGGGCCGGGCCGAGGCAGGGCCGCGACAGTGCAGGAGCAGGGCAGGGGCAGAGCCGGGGCAGGGCCGGGGCAGAGCCGAGGTAGGGTCGGGGCGAGGCCGCGAAAGGTCCGGGACAGAGCCGCGACAGGGTCGGGGTAGGTCCGGGACGGGGCCACGACGGGGCCGGGGCAGGGCCGGGGTCGGGGGAGGTCCGGGACGGGGCCGCGACAGGGTCGGGGCAGGGCCGGGGTCGGGGCAGGTCCGGGACAGGGCCGGGGTCGGGGCAGAGCCGGGACGGGGCCGGGGAAGGGCCGGGGCGGGCCTCTAAGGGGCCGCGACGGGCCGTGAAGGGGCCTAACTGGCCGCGAAGGGGCCGTTACAGGCCGCAAAGGGGCCGCGACAGGCCGTGAGGGGGGCCTAACGGGCCGCGAAGGGGCCGCTACAGGCCGTAAAGGGGGCCGCGAAGGGGCCTAACGGGCCGCGAAGGGGCCTAACGGGCCGCGAAGGGGCCTAACGGGCCGCAAAGGGGGCCGCGACGGGCCGCGAAGGGGCCACGACGGGGCCTAACGGGCCGCGAAAGGGGCCGCTACGGGCCGCAAGGGGGCCGCTACGGGCCGCAAGGGGGGCCGCTATGGGCCGCAAGGGGGCCGCTACAGGCCGTAAAGGGGGGTCGCGAAGGGGCCTTTAAGGGCCGCGAAGGGGCCGCTACAGGCCGTAAAGGGGGCCGCGAAGGGGCCTAACGGGCCGCGAAGGGGCCGCTACAGGCCGTAAAGGGGGGTCGCGAAGGGGCCTAACGGGCCGCAAAGGGGGCCGCGACGGGCCGCGAAGGGGCCACGACGGGGCCTAACGGGCCGCGAAAGGGGCCGCTACGGGCCGCAAGGGGGGCCGCTACGGGCCGCAAGGGGGCCGCTACGGGCCGTGAAGGGGCCGCTACGGGCCGCAAGGGGGCCTCTACGGGCCGTGAAGGGGTCTCGAAGGGCAGGCGCGACGCGCGCGTCGGGCAGGTAAGGAAAAAAAAATTCAGTGGTGGGCCCTTAGGAAGAATTGAACTAGCTCTATACCATGTGAGAATTGAGGAATGGATGAATGAACTAGAAATGAGGTGGGTACAAATAGAGAACACAAAAGTGTTGTACCCTCTAGGAACTACCCCACTACAGCCTAAACAGACTATAGCATATATAAGTTTGACACTTCCTGCTTCTCAGCTTCACCTGAAGAATCTTTGGGATGTTTCGGTGTAGTCCGCTTCCAAGATGGTTTATCTTTCGACCAGCAGGTATCAATAGTATGTCCTGCTTTGCGACAAAAGGAACAAACGGGTTTGTGACGTGGATTAGAGTAAAAGCTGGCTGTGTTATTTACCACCTTTTTCCCTCCTCGAGCGTTGTGCAGGTCCATATCCTGCTGCTCGGCGATGAGAGCGGCACAGAGTGCCCCCTCGGACAACTGTGCTTGCATCCGAAGAATAGAGCGACACTGTCGCCATTCTGGTCCAAGACTCGCGAGTAGCACCATGTGAAACATAGCGTCGGGGAAGTACCCTCCACACTTCTGAAGTTGATCACGCAGATTTCGAGCGCGGTTGATATACTGCGTCACCTTCTCGCCGTTTATCATCTGTATATTTGACAGCTGTGTCAAAATTTTACTCTGGTTGACAGTGTCCTTTGCCATGTGAACCCCTTGCAGGTATAACCAAGCTACTTCAGCGGGAGTGGCACTGGTACGAAAAGGACGAATACCAAGCTGTTCAGTCGGTGTCAGATTGCGAACGAGAACTGTGTATGCAGTCAGTGACGCTGATCGAAAAGTGGCCTGTTGAAGTGGTGACCCGTGTGATGGAAAGGGTGCTGTGCCGTCGAACAACTGCCAGAACCCCGCGGTCTGAACAAGAAGCTCAAATTCAAAGCTCCAGGTATAGAAGTCCTGACCGTTAAAAGGCACAGTCGTTTTAATTTTTGTTGGGTTTGCAGAGGCGGGAAGATAGTTTCCGGTACCGTCAGCTGATTGTAGCTAATAAAGTGATGGCATCTGTGACCCTTGTGGTGCTTGTTGTCCATGTCCAGCAGGAACGAAAGAGAAGGAGTTATTCGACCCGTCACTTCCCTGTGGCATCTGGCCATGCTGATAACTGGAGCCATCAAGGCTCATAGGAGTTGGAAACATTTGGTTAAGTGACAAGACGGTAGCATTGACACGCTGTTGAAGATTCGTTGGCGGGTAAGCACCTTGATATTGATAAGGTCCAGTTGGTACGAAACTGGACTGTTGTCCTGGTTGACTAGAAGAACCAGTGACTGCAGTTGCAGCTGTTGTGGCTGCTGATGCTGCGGCTGCTGTCGATGATGACGCTGCTGCAGTTGTGTGTACAGGCTGACTGCTCAGTGACATGCCGTACATCGGTTGTTGCTGATATTGTTGTTGTTGATGTTGTTGCTGCAGATGTGAATTGTCAGCAGCTGGAGACGCTGTTGGGCGTGATGGGCTCGTAATAGAAGAGCCGTTGTTGGACCGTGGAGATCTAGACATAGTTGTAGAGTATGTAGTTTGAAGCTTGTAGTATCCTAAGACGCTCGCAATACCATGTTAGAATTTGAAGTAATTGAATAGGATCGTACTACTTAGGATGGTAGCTTCCTGTCGTAGCGGAAGTCTTATATGAGTTAAAGCTAGTTATGAAGGCTTTGTCTGGACTTAATGAAAGCCCATGTAGTGATATGTTTCAGGATCAATGTCTCTGAAATCAGATATATTATACGGTAAATCAACAAACATACAAAATATATAGCTAGAGTAAAGTACCTGTTCGCCTACTGTACTGTGCTATTCTTGTTCTGAAACGATACGTATCTTTTCGCGAAGTCTATAGCTACGTGCTGACTGTCAGAGGTCCACTGGTGATCCCCGATTGATCCTAGGGAAGGGTTACAGGCTCATTGTCCTGGGGGGTTATGGGCGCACTGACCCGCTACTTAACAAGCCCTTTTATCCCAATGGTCTAGTGGTTGGGATTCTGACATGCTATCAGAGCGAAGGTCTCGGGTTCGAATCCCAGTGTGTGCACTTCGGGCATCCCAGTGCGGGGGGGTGTCAGAGGTCCACTGGTGATCCCCGATTGATCCCAGGGAAGGTTTACAGGCTCATTGTCCTGGGGGGTTATGGGCGCACTGACCCGCTACTTAACAAGCCCTTTTATCCCAATGGTCTAGTGGTTAGGATTCTGACACTGACGTCATCCTATGGTATGGCGCGTAGCGCTTTGCTGACGTCAGCCTATCGGTACTTTACTGTACTACACGAATATCCTTGAAGTGCTTAAGTCTCGATATTATCTCAACAGATAATAGCAGAGAAATACAAGGCTTTTTATATGATTACAAAGGAATATGAAAAGTTATACTTAAACTGTTTGTGCTGTTGCGGTTCGATACAGTGCCGACTCGGGTAACTGCTCAGTATCGAGTCAGTTATGTGTCCTTGCTGTCGCACTGTATTTTTCGTCGAGTCAAAGGTCAGCGACCTTTGACCTCCGCGTAACCTCCAGCAGTTGCTTTTGTTGACTCGTGTTGCTTCACTGTAGTCTGCTTCGTTTCGTGTCGATACTTCAGAAGCGTTTTAAGTTACTTGTTTCCAACACATGCGAGCTGAAATGAGCTCTTTGTTTGGTGTCAACTGCCACATCAGTGGCTGATGTGTGTGCTTCTGAAAATCCAATGGCCGGTGGAGTGCTGTGCTGCCTCCTATAGAAGGTTGGGGGTGTGCAACACCTACGATATTGCGGGCAGCCGGTTGTGCGTGCGTGTGTGGGTTGGTTCAGGTTCAGGTGCAGAATAACGTAATGCCATAACTCATTCAGCTGCTCCTGATTCAGTTTCCAGAAGGGCTTCCAAGTTTCTATGTCCATCGTCAGGATACAAAGCTTTCATCGTTTGAGAGCTTAAGATTAACAAGTCCAAACTAATTGCACCTCTGTATATATTTAGAAAGCTTGCTTTCTTTCATGTAGCAATGGCATCGTCTCATTTCAAATGGGTTTAGTACAATTTGAAATCCAAGCAGCCTATCGGACTAATGTGCTAACACATTTCAAGGGGTGGGTGGGCGGGAAAATCGGCTAAACCGTTTGAAAATGAGAGACGTGGGTGGAGGGAAATGACCTCCAGCCCACGTTTTGTACTCCAAAACGGGCGTATAGCGCGGTTCGTCGCTGCCCATTCCTACATTACAGACTGCTTCGCTTTCAAAATACGAAATTTTGAAAAGCGTTACACTTTTAAAAATATTCATATTTAGAAAGCTTGCTTTCTTTCATGTAGCAGTGGAGGTTGTCGTCGTCGCATCAGGGCCGCTGAGTGTTGCACTGGTGACGAGGCTCGTGCCGGGTCTTGAACGTGTCGAGATGCTTCGACCAGCTGATCGACCACCGGGGTGATGTACATCTCCTTGGCAGTATCGCTGCGCCACCGTCCCAACTGTTTCAAAAAGCGATCTGGTACTCCTGAGTTGGCGGCGGCAGTGGCTGCGCCTTTGCGAAAGGAGTGGGTGCCGAGATGCTCGAGACCTAAGCCGATCTTTTGGAATGCCTCCTTGCACCAGTTGCGGATTGTTGTGTAGGATGGTGAAGTGGCGGTAGTGCCGAGACTCGTGGTGTCTTGACCGAAAACTCGTATGAGCGGACCTCTTTGTGCATGGTTGTATCCCGCCAATTGGATGAAGCGCTTGGTGCACCGTACGGGGCAGAAGGGACCTGAGCTTGCTGCTACTGGAACCCATGCACCTTCTCCTGCCTGGTCAGTCTTTGAGCGGGGAATAAAGAGCCACATGGCGTCTTCCTCGAACTGGATGTCGTGCCACTTAATTTCGACGAGGTCCGAGTAGCGTAGAAGGCCGGCGTACATTAGGATTGGGATGAGTCCCTTCTGGAACTCGCCGGGGTTGTTTGACTCCAGGTATTCCGACGCCATTTCGTGGACTTGGTGCAAAGAGATGGGCTCTTTGAGTCGTCGGGGGCGCGGGCAATGTCGCTTGGCGAATTCCCGCACTTGGGATGTGAACGGCCCAGTTGATGGGCACGGGGCCCCGATCATCCGATTTGCGAAGCGGACTGTCGAGCATGTCAGTTGTATCACTGATACTGTGGCTTTTTGTTGAATCGCATGGACCAGGTATAACGCGAGCGTCATGTCTGTGCATGGCAGAAACTGTAGCTTGACTCGTTTGCAGAACGCGCAGAACTTGGCCCAGTACGGCTCGTAGGTGCGAATCGTAGAGTCGGCCCGTGTTTGCGCAGTTATACGGAGCAATTCTTGCTTGAGCCTCTCAAGTAATCCTGCACCAGGTTCGTGAGAGGTCAGGTAGCGAACGACACTCGTAAAGCGAGAATAGGGCTATGAGGCATTCCTTCGCCAGAGAAGGCACAAGTGTGGGTGCCCGCGGTGAGGCACTGACTCCCATGGGTGAGGTGGATGTGAGCGCGAATGCAAGGGGCCCACTTCGGTGGGGTGGTTTGTAGCAACGGCCACCAGCTTGCCCCTGGCCAATGAGGCACTACGAGCGTGAGCGATGCTCGCGTCCGTTGGGCGTGGTGAAGCACTGCTGGGATGAGGTGTGGTGGTGGGAAAGCATAACCGTGCTCAGCGTTCCATGATATTGAGAAGGCGTCGGTAGCCTCTTGCGTCCGGGTGAGGTGTTTTGGAACAGAAGCGGGCTAACTGTGTGTTGCTTGCATTGGCGAATAGATCAATGGAGTGCGGTCCCAAACGCCGCTCAATGAGGCGGAACCACGGTGCTTTAATTGAGTAGTCGTCTCGATCGATCATCTTGGAGAGTTCGTCCGCTCGTGTGTTGAGCTCGCGTGGGATCCATTCGACCGTCAGGCGAATCCTCGAGGCCATGCACGTTTGAATAATGGCTCTGCATGTTGTGGTGAGACTAGGGCTTCGAGAGCCGCCTTTGCGAAGAATGAAAATACGCCTTGGTTGTCCGTTCTGGCTAGGACGTGTCGGTTGTGGATCCCTCCCGCGAACGTTTGGAGAGCCCATAGAACTCCTTCCATTTCTCGTTGCGTGCTCGAGGTCCTTGTGAGACGCTCGGGCATTGCTGCATTCGCCTCGGTTCGCCCTCCCGGGAACGTGTCGAGTGTGGCTCCCCAACTGTGTGCGTTGGCGTCCACATGGATCACTGCGTCATAGCTGCTCGGGACGTGGAAGGAGGCGCCATTGAAGTTGTCGAATTCTTGCAGCCAAAACTCGAGTTCCTCGATTACGGCGGGGACTAATGGCACCTTGCTGTTCCATGAAGCGGCCTCCTGAATGGTCTGCAGCAGGTTCTGGCTAAATGCCCGCGCAGTTGCGCCGATGGCAAGTGACATCGAAGCGAGCATGCCAGTGACCCTCGCTACATGGCGGATCGGGACCTTGCGCTTGGCTCTGCCTGCCATGCAAAGTTCTTGAATGGTCGAGCGTAACGATGTACGCCGCTCGGGACCAATGGAGAACTGGCCGTGCTTAGTATCCAGTTCGACACCCAGAAAGCGCAGCTGCTGGGTGGGTTGCAGATGCGACTTCTTAGAATTAATGACTAGCCCCGCCTTGTTGAGGTCCTCCACCACCATCTGACACGTAGTTCGAGCCTCTGCTTCCGTGTGACACAAAAATATGATGTCGTCAACGTACGGGATGACTCGTACCCCGAGGGCCCGCCAGCGGCGGGCGAGCTGCTTGATAAGTTGCGTGAATACAAATGGGGCCGTCGCAAGGCCGAAAGGGAGGGAACGAAAGACGTATGAGCGCCCGTCGAATTGGAATCCCAGGTACTTCCAGCATGACGGATGGATGTCGACGTGGTGGTATCCTGATTTGAGGTCGACAGCGAACATCCAATCGCCTATGCTGACGAGCTCCGCCACCCGCTTCAATCCCTCGTACTTGAATTTGGGGATGCTCAGATTTTGGTTTACTCTTCTGAGGTCAAGAATCAGTCGGCACTTGTCTCTTTGAACCACCACATTTAGTGGACTGATGCAGAGCTGTTGGGATCCGGGGGCGATAATGGCCGCACCACTATCAAGGAGCTCGATTATGGCCTGCTTGGTGAACTTTGAGTGGATTAGTGCTCCCGCGTGGTTGTCTTTCTGAAACGGCGTGGGGGGCCCATGCTTCCATGGCATCCAATAGCCATTTAAAACCACCGAGAGTATGAAGCTACTCTCGCACCATGAGCTCCACCAAGGAAATGCTGCGCGCAGGCGTCCGCGCATGGTCGTGACGAGCTTGTTGGTGATCGCGATCTCGTACGGGTCATACTCAACCATCGAGCCGATACTCGGTGTATCTGTGGACCATGGGGTTCGGGGCAGCATGGGACATGCTTCGTTAAGCAAGGTATGCGGCAATGTAGGTCCCCCGTGAGGTTCTCACTCTCGCTCTCTCTTTTTCTCTCTCTTCCTTTCTCTCTCGTTGTTGTTGTTGATTTTTTTTTTTTTTTTTTTTTTTTTTTTGCATGGTCATGCTGTCAGAGGTCCACTGGTGATCCCCGATTGATCCTAGGGAAGGGTTACAGGCTCGTTGTCCTGGGGGGTTATGGGCGCACTGACCCGCTACTTAACAAGCCCTTTGATCCCAGTGGTCTAGTGACTGGGATTCTGACATGGTATCAGAGCGAAGGTCTCGGGTTCGAATCCCAGTGTGTGCACTTCGGGCATCCCAGTGCGGGGGGGTGTCAGAGGTCCACTGGTGATCCCCGATTGATCCTAGGGAAGGGTTACAGGCTCGTTGTCCTGGGGGGTTATGGGCGTACTGACCCGTTACTTAACAAGCCCTTTTATCCCAGTGGTCTAGTGACTGGGATTCTGACACATGCTTGCCGTTCTCCAGATTCGTTGGATAGCCGTCCTTGCTGCCGTCCCCTTCTTACGACCATGGAAACCTTGCCTTGCGTCTCGGGCTCCTGGCTTAGTGGGAACGAAAAAACTCCCTCCCTTCGTAGTTTTCTCTCTCGCTTGTTTCCCTCTTTCTCTCTCTTGCTCTTATTCTCTGTTTTTTTTTTTTTTTTTTTTTTTTTTTTTTTTTTTTTTTTTTTTTTTTTTTTTTTTTTTTTTTTCAGAGGCTTGTGGCTGCTCCCGTTGCAGCTTCTTACACACGTTGAAACCAAGGGCCTTAGTAAGTCACACAAAAATCACCGTTTTCACCAACATAGCCCATTATGCATTCCGAGCCCTCAATAATGCACACAAGAAATCCACCATTTCATTAAATGCTTTACTCTAGGACTCCTAGTCCTATCCCCTTGCCTTGGGTTGGCCTCTAGTTCTACCATCCCCTACGGGAAAACGGCCAGCGGCCTTGCACTCCCTAGTGCTACCTTGATCATGCCCCTCGACACCGGGTGATTGCCCTTTCGGGAGTTCACACCACCGGTGCGGGCCCTTGGGCTCCCACCCCATTTTCAGGGCAAGCGTTGGCCATGTGGCCCGGCTGCCCGCAGCGGTAGCAAGAGCCTCGAAAGCTCCTGCCGTTGCCATCACTTGGCGGGCCACGCTTGTTCCCAAAGGCCATGGGCCCACGCCCTCCGCCGCGTGGGGCGCGATTGAAATTTCCTTGGGCGCGCTCCATGGCCGCTACGTCCGCGACGGCCTGCTTGAACGGGCGAGAAGTGAAGACGCTCTTGTCTTCATAGAGCTTGAACCTGTTTGCGGTGCGGAAGTTGGTGTAGTCGGCGACGTGAAGTAACTTGAAGCGGTTGGTGATGAGCGTGAAGGCTTCGCCAAGGAATTCGAGGGCGCTTGCCGGCTCGTTGTGCCGCACCTTGTGCTCTGCATGCTTCAAGTACGCCCGCAGGTGTTCCAGGACCTCGGCTTGCTCGCGCACGGCGGCGTTCTTGAACGAGGCGGCGGTGATGGTGGGGTTGGGAGAAGGGAGCGGAGGGAGTTGCTCATCGGATGCAAAAGCGACATTTATAGCATGAGCCTCACCGTCTTCGTCTTCTTCATTGTCGCTGTCGGTGGGGTTGTTCGTGACTGGGGTCGCAATGGCGCGTGTGTCTTCGCCCCTTCCGGTGTTTGTCGTACGAGCGCGCTTCACGAACTCCGTTTTCGCCTTTTCGCTTTTAGCAGAAACCGAAGTTGCGTTTGGTGTAGCGATTTCTTCAGTAACAGCAGGGGTCTGCTGTGTCAGAACATTATAGCTTATGCTGTTGTGTAGGCTATAGTGGGGTATCCCATAGGGGGTACAACCAATTAGGGTTTCATATTTGTACTCACTTCATTTTCATAGTTCACCCATTCTCGTTCTCATTCTCACATGGAATCAGAGCAGGTCCCCTCCTAGGGACTGTTCCTTGGGCCCACCGAAGCGCGCCTCGAGTCGCGCCTGCCTTTTTTTTTTAGCGGTCCGTCGAGTCGCACCTAGCGGCCCGTCGCGCCGCCCTTACGGTCGCGTCGAGCCGCCCTAGCGGCTGCGGCGCGCCGCCCTTTTCCCGGCCCGTCGCCGCCCTTACCCGCGGCTTTGCGCCGCCCTCACCGGCGGCTTCGCGCCGCCCCTACCTGCGGCTTCGCGCCGCCCAGGCCCGTCGCCGCCCTTCCCGCGGCTTCGCGCCGCCTCTACCTGCGGCTTCGCGCCGCCTACGGCCCGTCGCCGCCCTTTTCTGCGGCCCCGCCGCCTCTCTCGTTGCGGCCCCGCCGCCCGTCTTCGCGGCCCCGCCGCCATCTCTCGCTGCGGCCCCGCCGCCACTCACTGCGGCCCCGCCACCCGTCTCAGCGGCCCCGCCGCCCGTCTTCGCGGCCCCGCCGCCTCTCTCGCTGCGGCCCCGCCGCCTCTCACTGCGGCCCCGCCGCCCTACTCAGCGGCCCCGCCGCCCGACTTCGCGGCCCCGCCGCTTCTCTCGCTGCGGCCCCGCCGCCTCTCTCGTTGCGGCCCCGCCGCCCTTCACTGCGGCCCCGCCGCTTCTCTGCAGCGGCCCCGCCGCCCGTCTTCGCGGCCCCGCCGCCTCACTACGTCAGCGGCCCAGCGGAGCCGCCCAACAGCAGCGCAGCCGAGCCGCCCAGCAGCAGAGCAGCCGAGCCGCCCCGCCGCCGAGCCGCGCTGCAGCCGAGCCGCCCGGCCGCCCACCAACCGAGCCGCCGTGCAGCCGACCGCCCAGCCGCCGAGCCGCCCAGCTGCCGAGCCGCCCAGCCGCCGAGCCGCCCAGCCGCCGAGCCGCCCAGCGGCCGAGCCGCCCTGCAGCCGAGCCGCCCGAGCAGCCCTGTCCGGTGAGCACAGACCCTCTGTCACTGCGTGCTCTTCCCCTACTCCTTGCACTGCTGGTCTACTGCTGTCATGGCTACCCCTAGTGTCCTCACTTTTGACGCTGAGGGTCGGGCCATTGACTTTGAGGTCTGGGTAGATGACCTACAGCTGTTCTTACAGTGCGATAGGGCGGACGGCCTCTCTCTCTTTGACCTCACCTCTGGCGCTTCCCCTGCCCCTGCTGCTGATGCTGACGCCACTGTTCGCTCCCAGTGGGCCACGCGCGATGCTGCTGCACGTCTTGCTGTGCGTCGCCACCTCCCTACCTCCGAGCGTGCGCACTTTAGTCAGTACAAGAGTGCTCAGACCTTGTACGCCGCTGTAGTCGCGCGCTACTCCTCCCCTTCCACTGCTGCACTGAGCCGTCTCATGCTGCCGTACCTCTTCCCTGACCTTGCTTCTTTTCCCACCGTTGCTGACCTCATTACGCACCTCCGCACTAGTGACACTCGCTACCGCGCTGCACTTCCTGCTGACTTCTGCACCGCGAACCCCCCCCCCATGTACATCACTCTGTACTTCCTAGTCACTCGCCTCCCTGACTCCCTTCGAGTAGTCAGGGACCACTTTCTCTCAGTCTGTCCCACCACACTCACTGTAGACCTCCTCGAGAAGGCCCTCCTCGCGATAGAAAAGAGCATAGTCGCTGTAGGAGCCTCTCGAGGTGACCCGCGCACCCCCATCTTTGAGGGGTGTTCTCCCTCCCCCCTGCTGCCCTCTGTTGCCTCTGCTGCTTCGGCCGACCTCCTTGGTCTTGAGTCGGTCGGTGCGGCGTCTGCCCCTAGCGGGAGACGCCGCCCTGGCAAGGGCAAGGGGGGCAAGGGAGCTGGAGGAGCGGGCGGTGGAGGTGGAGGCAGTGGGGGGAGTGGGGGTAGCGGTGGAGGTGGAGGTGGGGGTGGGGGGTTCGGTGGCGGCAGTGGAGGCGGAGGCCGCGGCGGCGGTGGCGGTGGTAGCGGAGGTGGCGGAGGAGGCGGCGGTGGAGGAGGCGGTGGAGGCGGCGGCGGCAGTGGAGGCAGCGGAGGCGGTGGAGGCGGTGGGGGTGGCGGTGGAGCTGGTCGCGGGTCTTTGCAGAGGAGTGGCTCCGGTGGTGGCTCGCGCCAGCAGCAGCAGCGTGGTCGTGCGACCCTGTCCCCTCAGCAGCTCCGTGAGTGGTACACTGCACGCCAGCGGGGTGGGGGTTTTGGTCCGTGTACCTACGTCCTGCGCACCGGCGACCGTGCGGGTGAGCAGTGTGGGGGTGCGCACCCCACTCCGCGCTGCTTTGGCCGCCTGACGGACGCATGGCGTCACCAGTTCCCGGAGGCCTCCGAGATCCCTCGCTGGGACGAGCTGTCTAGGGCGGGGGTTGCCATCTTTGATCTGGACTTTGATGCTATTCTCTCTGCCATGTATGCTGTGTCTATTAGTGATGAGGGTGACTGTTACCGGTGTTTCCAGCCCGATCCGGGCATTGAGACTGCTGCTCTAGGTACTGGTGAGGCTGCTGCCCTAGGTGCTTACGACGCTGCTGCTCTAGGTGCTGGTGTGTCTGCGTCCTCAGGTACTGGTGAGTCTGCTCTCTCAGGTACCGCGTCGGCTTCGGCCTCCCTCACCTTCACTCTTGACTCTGGGGCGTCTCGCTCCTTCTTTCGGGACCGCACCACACTCACGCCGCTTAGTCGGCCGGTTGCGGTGTCTCTGGCTAACCCCTCTGGGGGTCCGGTCCTGTCTCGTTTCTCCACAGTCCTCCCGTGTCCGGCGGCTCCCTCTGGCACCCTGTCTGGTCTCTACCTCCCCTCGTTCTCGACGAACCTGGTGAGTGGTGCTGACCTACAGGATGCGGGTGTCCACCAGTTCACTCCTGCACGTCAGCGAGTGACCCACTGTACAGAGGCTGGCACAGGCCGACACCTGGCTACGTTCACCCGTCAGCCGGGGTCGAGCCTGTACACTCTGACCACTGCGTCTCCTCCAGTTGCTGAGTCTGGTAGGGTAGTTACGTCGGGTCAGGTGTTTGCTGCGGCGTCCAGGTCTGGTCCTGAGTCTGCCCCCTGTTCGTGTCGTCTCCTGTCTCACGAGACTCTCCTCTGGCACCACCGCCTTGGCCACCCCTCTCTGCTTCGGCTCAGAGGTATGGCCTCCCGTCTTCTTGTGTCCGGTCTCCCCCGGTCCCTCCCTCCCCTTCCTCAGGGCCCTGGCCCTGCCTGTGTCCCCTGTGTCGAGGGGCGCCAGCGTGCTGCCCCTCACTCCTCCCAGTTTCCTTCGACAGAGGCCCCGTTGCAGACACTTCACATGGACGTGTGGGGCCCAGCCCGCGTCCGTGGACAGGGTCACGAGCGCTACTTCCTGCTCGTTGTTGACGACGACTCGCGTTACACCACAGTCTTCCCCTTGCGCAGCAAGGGTGATGTCACTGAGGTGCTGATCGACTGGATCCGCGCAGCTCGTCTCCAGCCCAGGCGGAGCTTCGGCTCGGACTTTCCTGTTCTGCGTCTGCACTCGGACAGAGGCGGAGAGTTCTCCTCTGGCCTTCTGCGTGCCTACTGTCGTGCACGGGGCATCCGTCAGACCTTCACGCTTCCGGACTCACCGCAGCAAAATGGGATTGCTGAGCACCGCATTGGCATGGTCATGGACGTCGCTCGTACGTCTATGATGCATGCGGCTGCCCCCCATTTTCTGTGGCCGTTTGCGGTGAGGTACGCGGCGCATCAGATCAACCTCCACCCCAGGGTCTCCAGGCCGGAGACCTCCCCAGCCTTGCTGTGGACGGGGAAGGTTGGTGATGCGTCGGCGTTCCGGGTCTGGGGATCTCGGGCGTTTGTCCGCGACCTGTCTGCGGACAAACTATCCCCTCGTGCTGCTCCTTGCGTCTTCCTGGGGTTCCCCCCTGACGCGCCTGGGTGGCAGTTTTACCACCCCACCTCTCGCCGTGTTCTGTCCTCCCAGGACGTCACGTTTGACGAGTCGGTCCCCTACTACCGCCTCTTCCCCTACCGCACTCCGTCCCTCCCCCCACCCCCACTCTTCCTGGTACCAGGTCCCCCCCAGGTAGACCCCCTCCCCCCTCAGGGTCCTGCCCCTTCAGGTGTGTCCCAGGTAGACGCAGTCGAGCCTGTCGAGGTCACTGGTGACTCTGGTGCTGCTGAGGGTGCTGAGGCTGGGGGTGCTGTACCTGGGGGTGCGGAGCCTAGGGGTGCTGGGCCTGGGGGTGCTACGTCTGGGGGTGCTGAGCCTAGGGGTGCTGAGCCTAGGGGTGCTGAGCCTGGGGGTGCTGAGCCTAGGGGTGCTGAGCCTGGGGGTGCTGAGCCTGGGGGTGCTGAGCCTAGGGGTGCTGAGCCTGGGGGTGCTGAGCCTAGGGGTGCTACGTCTGGGGGTGCTGAGCCTAGGGGTGCTACGCCTGGGGGTGCTGAGCCTGGAGGTGCTCCGCCTGGAGGTTCTCCGAGTGCTTCGTCTCGCCGGGAGCCACTTTCTCCACACGAGCTGCGTGAGTGGTTTGCCCGGCGCTGGAGGCGTGCTGCTGGTGCTGGAGGTCCTTCGGCTGCTGAGGGTGCTGCGGTCGCGGGTCCCGGAGGTGCTCGTCCTGGGTGTACTGGAGCTGGTGCTGCTGAGGGTGTTGGCGCTGAGACTACCGCTGGCAGTCCTACTGGGGGTGCTCCTGGTGCTGCTGGAGGTTCTGGAGCTACTGGTGGTGCTGCTGGAGCGGGTGCTCCTGCTGAGGGTTCTGGTGCTGTCCCTGCTGCTTCTAGCGTCGCCGCGCGGCCTCGACCGTACTTCGTTCCACTCCTGCAGCAGGTTCTTGGTCTTCCACCTTCTACTGGTCCTCCTCCTCCCTTAGAGTGTCCACAGCCTGTCTCGTCCCAGCTACAGTTGCAGCCTACCTCCCCTTTGCCTGCTCCTTCTCCCTACACTGGTCCTACTGGAGGTCTGGCTGAGCGTCGTGAGCCTGCGTCTCGCCCTGCGTCGCCTGTCCGTGCTGCTCGCACTAGTGGTCGCGGTTCGCGTCAGCGTCCTCCTCCTGTCCCTGGCACGCACCGGATGTCTCTGCGTCCATCCACTGCTCCTCTGCGTGCCCCTTTGCCTTCTCCTCCTGAGTCCTCTCTTCCTGCTCTTGCCGACCCGGAGTCGGACTCTCTTCGTGCTGCCAGTCCTACTGTCACGCGTCTCCTTGCTACTGTTGTCACTGACCCTTCTTTCGAGTCTACTGCTGCGTCTGCTCTCGTTACTGAGCTCGTCGACTTTGCTGCTCGCTGTCGCTTAGACTACGCTGCTAGTCTTGTCGCTGAGTCTGAGTCTGTCTGTCCTCCGTCCGTCGGGGGTGAGTGTGCCCTTGGCACGGACGTCCTTGAGGACAGGCAGGAGGAGTTCCAGTGTCTGGCAGCTGCCTCACCTCATCTCGTGTCCGTACTGCTTACCCCTGAGGGAGACCCGGATGCACTTGACATCCCGACTCCGCGCTCTTACGCGGAGGCGATAGAGGGTCCCTACTCCTCTCAGTGGCAGGCAGCTATGGATGCAGAGATGGCTTCCTGGAAGTCCACAGGCACCTACGTTGACGCTGTCCCCCCTCCTGGGGCGAACATCGTCAGTGGCATGTGGATCTTCAGGGTGAAGCGGCCGCCGGGTTCTCCGCCTGTCTTCAAGGCGCGTTACGTGGCTCGTGGCTTCAGTCAGCGGCAGGGAGTTGACTACTTTCAGACCTTCTCCCCCACCCCGAAGATGACCACTCTTCGGGTACTGCTCCACGTTGCTGCTCACCGTGACTACGAGCTGCACTCTCTTGACTTCAGCACAGCTTTCTTGCAGGGCAGCCTGCACGAGGAGATCTGGCTGCGTCGCCCACCTGGCTTCACTGGGTCTTTTCCTCCTGGTACCCAGTGGAGTCTCCGGCGTCCAGTCTACGGTCTCCGCCAGGCGCCACGTGAGTGGCACGACACACTGAGGACTACGCTTGCGGCTCTTGGGTTTGCTCCTTCTACTGCCGACCCGTCGCTGTTTCTACGCACCGACACCTCTCTGCCGCAGTTCTACATCCTCGTGTACGTCGACGACTTGGTCTTTGCCACAGCTGACACTGCTGGACTCGCCTACGTGAAGTCCGAGCTGCAGAAGAGACACACGTGCACAGACCTGGGTGAACTGCGCAGCTACCTTGGCTTGCAGATCACCCGGGACAGAGCACGCCGCACCATTACCCTGACTCAGTCACACATGGTGCAGCAGGTCCTTCAGCGCTTCGGCTTCACGTACTCCTCGCCTCAGGCCACTCCTCTGTCTACTCGCCACTCGCTCTCAGCTCTGCCTTCGGATGAGTCTGTAGAGTCGAGTGGCCCGTACCCAGAGCTTGTTGGCTGCCTCATGTACCTGATGACCTGCACACGACCTGACCTTGCATACCCTCTTAGCATTCTTGCACGCTATGTTGCTCCTGGGAGACACAGACCAGAGCACATGGCTGCAGCGAAGAGGGTGTTGCGCTACTTGTGCAGTACGTCGGGCATGGGGCTAGTGCTTGGAGGGCGGAGTCCAGTGGTCCTCACTGGGCACGCGGACGCTTCTTGGGCTGACGACCAGGCTACGCAGCGGTCGTCACAGGGTTACACCTTCAGCCTTGGTTCCGGCTCTGTTTCGTGGCGGGCTACTCGCTCGTCTTCTGTTCTTGGCTCGAGTTGTGAGGCTGAGATCTACGCCGGGGCCATGGCTGCACAGGAGCTTCGCTGGCTCACCTACCTGCTGACCGACCTTGGAGAGCCGCCTCGTTCTCCTCCAGTCCTGTACGTAGACAACAAGGCCATGCTGGCCTTGTGTCGAGAGCAGCGACTGGAGCACAGAACAAAGCACATTGCTCTCCGCTACTTCCTTGCTCGTGAGCTACAGCAACGTGGACAGTTGCGGCTTGCGTACGTGGCCTCTGAGGCCAACACTGCTGATGTCTTCACCAAGGCACTTCCGCCTTGTGATCATCAGCGCTTCTGCACTCAGCTGGGTCTTGTGCCCGTCTTGCCTCACTTGCTCTCCTCTTGACCCTGCTTGTACTCTCACATATATATATACCTGCTCTTGCTTGTCTAGCTTTATATATATGTGTGTACTCTTGCATGTGAACTGGCCGTGTGGCCTTGACCCTGTGCTCGGACTGTGTGGTGACTTTGTGATCCACCCTGAGCTTGCTTTGCTTTGCTTTGCTTGACTGGTCTTGTGACCCCTTGTTCTCCCCCACTTTGCCTATGGGGGTGTGTCAGAACATTATAGCTTATGCTGTTGTGTAGGCTATAGTGGGGTATCCCATAGGGGGTACAACCAATTAGGGTTTCATATTTGTACTCACTTCATTTTCATAGTTCACCCATTCTCGTTCTCATTCTCACATGCTGCTGTAACAGGGTCAGCAGCTGTTGCAGTTGGGCTGCAGTGAATGATGGCGCCACTTGCGCGCCCGTCGCCACTTGCGCGTGAGGCCCCACAGGCGCGTCAGGGCCCACAGGCGCGTCAGGGCCCACATGCGCGTCAGGGCCCACAGGCCTGCGTCGCTGGCGCGGACGCGGGGTGCCAGCCGCGCTGGTTGGTGCCGATTTGGCGCCTTCTGTCGTGGCCGGCGCGTCAGGGGCCACAGGGGCTCGAGGCACACCAGGGGCGTGTGCCTCGACACCAGCAGCGTGTGCCTCGGTCGCGCCCAGCAGGACGTCGACGCCAGTCGGGGAAATTTCCCCGTCTTCTGCCCGGCGCTTGTTTGGGCGATCGCCCGCGATTTCGCGTGCGTTTCTTGCGGACTCGGGTCGAGTGGGGGCCGTAGCGGTATTAGACTCCCCGCCGTTAAGTGCCATAGTTGTTGCGTTGTGCGCGAAAATGTCAGAGAGTAAAGTCGACGGGGATTGAACGCGAGGAAGAGACTTGGTCCTCGCCAGCTTGAGTGTGGGAGACGAAAATCGGCTAAACCGTTTGAAAATGAGAGACGTGGGTGGAGGGAAATGACCTCCAGCCCACGTTTTGTACTCCAAAACGGGCGTATAGCGCGGTTCGTCGCTGCCCATTCCTACATTACAGACTGCTTCGCTTTCAAAATACGAGATTTTGAAAAGCGTTACACTTGTAAAAATATTCATATTTATTTAGTGCGGAAAACGGTTCACAACGTTTGGAGGGGTTCAGTGATCTGGGAAGGCAAAAGTTCCCGTTTGAATGAGCCGGTTGCGCAAGCACTCGAACATCCCACCAAGACCGTTGGACGTCACGCGAAAAACAGTTGATGTTACTTAGAGCTCGTTTCATGCAGACAGCTCACCAGATACGCATAACGAAATGTTCGGGATCGTCGCCAGACCCCCATAACCAGGTCGGAACTTGCCGGCATGTTCCGAACCATCCGGTTCCAAACCAGCCGAACTGAAATGCAAGGCCCCAAGCCAAGAGTTAGCCTTGGGGCTCGAACCAGATCCCTAGGCCCGAACCAAACCCAACGTCCCCAAAAGGCCAACAGTGGCGCTCACGACGAGAGCTCACAACGAGGCGAGGAGAGCAGCGGGAAAGAGGGCACCACTGATGGAACGGAAATGGTGACGGCCCTGCGGGAAGTGAGGTGGAGAGCAGAACAGAACAGGGAGGCTCGGGGTGTATTTATTAGTAGCTTAGTCGCTTGTTTCCTCCCCGCCGTTGTTGTGAGGCCGTTGTTGCTGAAATTTTGCGCAATCTCTCATCCTGCAGCGAGACGCCTTTGTATGTTGAGGTGGACAGGAGAAGCCGCGGTGCTGGTGAAAGGCCTATCGTGTACACAGTGCACATGCAAGCACGTTGGAGCATTACCTAGAGGTTGTCCCCTCCAGCGTCAGGGAAAGCCCTACTCAAGGAGGGTTTCTTTCGGTCTAGCGTCTCGTTTGATCTCTCACCAGTCGTCGGCCTCACTCGTTTCACCAGTCGTCGTTTCTAGCGTCACCATCACAAGCCGAAGATTAAGGACGGGGAAGTCGGGCTGACGTCTCGTCTGACGTTATAGGGCGGCATTTAGGGCTCCAAATTAGTGAGCTGGCTTTAATGCAGCATTTCCGCGCCGTCGCGTTGAATATCCTCTCAACGTGACCGCCCTCTTTAACCACGCTCGCTTTAGTCACCTTAGTTTCAGGAACCAGCGTATGCACGCTCCGAACCTCCACCTCCCGACGACTGCCAATTAGCTGTGAAGAAAGAGTCCGTACTGTAGCAGACTCCACATCAAATTCTTTCTCGTTATTTAACTATTTAACCTGTTCCAGGACGAAGTGATTCTTTGACGCAGCTTTTCGACTTCCTTGCATTGCCCGAGCTTTGCCACGGGAAGCGATCTGAACTGCTGCTAGTGCGAGCCGATCCGACTGGCTTGCAACCGCCGTCGAAGGCCCACGATCTCGCGTGCTTTTCGAGCCGAGTGACAGGCTCAGGGCGGGAAGAGACGGGCAGTGACTCGTCTTCGGCCCGCCGCGTGCATGCGACGCATGACAGCTCCCGCGCGCTCCGCTAGTTTGACCATGCGGAGGGTATCTTAACGCGGTAGTGGTAGTTCGCTGGTAGATGCACCAGAGGCCCGTCCCGACAGCTGTCCGTCTCTTAACCGAATCGCCACCTCCTTCCGCTCGTCGCCACAGTGGATGCGCCAGCAGAGGCCCCCTCGTTATTGGGGGCCTCGATAGAAGAAGATCGCGGCGACGGCGATACTGTAGCCCAGGCAAGCTCCGTGAGATCGAGTGCTGTTCCTGGTGTCGCCGTGTCGCAGCTGGGTTCTCCACTGGGTTCTGCGACAGCTGGCGATGCGGTGCAGCGCGAGCAGCAGTCGATAGTCGTCGCAGACTCGTCGCGGGCAGAGGCAGAGTCACAAAGAGAGCAGTTAGCGAACGTCACGACGCGCACTTCGGAGGAAGTGGAGGTGGAGGGGGGGAGGGAGGGGAATGGGGAGGGGGAGGGGATGGAGGTTGGGGGAAGGAAGGGACAGGAGCATCACGCAGAGAACGCGGCATTAGTCAAGGGGGAGGAGATGGTGGTAGTGGCGGAAGCGGAGGTTGCAGTTGGGGAGCGTGGCGCACAGATTGCCCTTGGCGGAAGCACGCACGGCGGAGAAGGCAAGGCGCAGGAGGCGGACACGGGGACGCCGCCGCAAAATGCGGCGCGAGGAGTGGAGGATGCAGCGAGGCTGGCTTGCGAAGCAGAAGGGGAAGCCACGGCGGAAGGAAGAGAGGACGGCGGAAGAGTAGAGGGCGAAGAGTCGCCAGAGGAACAGAGCGGGCGGGAGGGGGAGAAAACAGAGCCGGAAGGAGGAGCAGGCGAAAGCGGGGAGACGGACGGTGTGAGAGGAGAGGGAGAAGCGGAAGCGGGCATGGGCGTGGGCGTGGTAATAGGCGTGGAAGAGCGGGTTGTGGAGTGGAATGGCGAGCGGCAGGGAAAGAAGGTGCAGTGGCCCGACGACCGAGGGCTCACGCTGGCTGACGTGCGCGAGTTCGAACCCAGGTGAGGCTGGCGACGGGCAGTGGTGAGCGGGTTGTGAGCGTGTGACCGCGTGCGGGAATGCAAGAGGTGAGTTCGAAGGTGGGTGGGAGAGGGGGATACCCTCATGTGGTCAATGGCAGGTGCAAGGGTCACACGCATAATATTTGTGATAAGCCTAACTCTTTAGTCCCAATTTGGTCCTTGTGTGAACTCGTCCATACCCAACACTTTCCGTCCCACAATGCACACTCTCGCGTTCCTTATTCCCTCTCGCATCCCCTTTCCCCCCCTTCTCTCTTGTACTGTCTGTGCCGGCTGTTGCGCGCGTGCATACAGTGAGTCGAGCTGTGAGGATGAGGCGAGTGACGACAGGGGGCCAAGCCACGGCTGTAGCTGTGCCATCCTCTAGCCTTCTAGCCCCACTCCCGCCTTCACCCCGTAGCATCCACCACCCCGTTTCGCCATCTCCCAGTCTCCTACGCACACCCTGTCCCCTCCACAGCCTCTATGTTCCTCACGCTCTTTCTCCCAACCTCCATGTGCCTCCTCTGTTGTCTTTCCTCCCTGCTCGCGTAAACCCCTTAATCCTCACTCCTCCACCTTCTAGTCCGACTCCCCTTTTTAGAGCCACCGACTCTCCCACATTCGCACACACACCATCATGTAGGGTACAGTAGAGCCATTTAGGCTGTCTCTTCAATCAGAGCTTGCTGGGAGATGGCACAAGTGTACGGTACCTCTTACCGTAGCTTTGGTCACGGCGACTACCGTGTTGCTTCCATGCACTCCGCTGGTGCTACCGTACTGTTTAGATATTATAATTTTTTAAACACATTGATGTTTTTCAAAATTGTGTATTGTGAAAGCGAAGCTGCCTGTACCGAATATTTGGCAGCGTCGAAGCGCGCTAAACGCCCTTCTCCAACTACAAAAACCGTGGGTTGGAGTTCATTCCCTCCACCCACGTTTCTCGTTTTCCAACGGCTCAATCAACATCCCCACCACCCACCCCGGACCAACTACAAGACCACAGCTGCTTGGACGGACGACTCCATAGCTAGTAATATTTGCATGTACTAGCATGTGTTAAAGAACGATGCATATGTTGTAATCAGGCCCTACGATATCAGGAATTTTTCCCTGAAATTCCTGATTTTCAGCCTAGTTTTGTGTACCTACACTGAATTTTCAGTGTTGAGATTTTTGTGACACTGGTTTTTTCAGCCTTTACTTCATAGCTAACACTGATGTTTCAGACTTTTATCGAAGTGTACACTGAATGCACATTCCGAATCCTTCCCGTAAAACACCCGAGACAATAAGTCAACCAACATTTCCGCATCATAAAATCTTGTGTAAAAAATACCGATCATCGACTCGATGAACTGGCTTAGTGGTTAGCGAAGTAGATACCAATTGCATGATGTAATTGAAAATTCAGGCTCTTGTTTTCCGGAACCCTGAAAATTCAGGCTTTTTTTTTTAGGAACCCTGAAAATTCAGGCTTTTTTTCACAGGGACCCTGATGCATCAACTGTCAGAATATTATGCTCTAGCCTGTAGTGGGGTGCTCTATAGCGAGTACAACCCTTCTAGGGTTTGCTATTTGTATCCTCATTCTTGCTAGTGCAACCTCTCCTTCTTTGCCTAAACTGTTTCTTGCCTAGCTAGGGCTTTCCTAGCTATGGCGCCTTCTTCTACTGCTTATCTTCACATGGTATCAGAGCGATATGCTTCTGGCCTGTGGGCCCCACCTCACTGCTTCCGCTGCTACTGCTACTCCCTGTCCGCCGCGCGCCCCGTGGTGCGCGGCGTCGAAATTAGGGTTTTTCAGCCCGCCGTGCGCCCGAGGCGCGCGGCGGTTTTCTGCCCGCCGTGCGCCCCGAGGCGCGCGACGGGTTTCTGCCCCGTCACTCGGCGCGTCGCCCCCAGGAGGCGCTACGACGGGCGACGGGGACCCGCGCGTCGCCCCCCGTCGCCCGTCGTGGCCTGCGCGCGGCCCGTACAGCCGGCGCGCGGCCCGTACGGGCTGCGCCAGGCCCGCGCGCGGCCCGTACGGACTGCGCCAGGCCCGCGCGCGGCTCGGACCGCCTGCGCGCGGTTCGGGAGGCTGTGCCAGGCCCGTGGGCGGCCCTTTCCTCGCTGCCCCTGCCCTCCCCGCTGTCCCCCGTGCTTCTACTGGCGCCCCACCCCTCCTACAGCCCGTTCTCCTGAATTAGGGTTTGGGGGTGAGGGGTATGGGGGTGAAGCTACTGTGTGCCGTTCCCTGCTCCTCCTCCTCCTCCGTCTCCCTGTGCTGCAGCTGCCGCTGAGGGGGGGTGGACTTGTTGGAGCCGTTGGAGTGGTACTAAGGGGGGGTGAAGGGGGAGTGGAGCTAGCGGTGTAGCAGCGGGTGTGTGTCAGGGGGTGGTACTGTTTGGGGGAGGTTGAACGGAGGTTGCCGTCGTGTCGCCAGCAGCACCTGTAGTCCGGGGAGTTGCTCCGGTAGCCCAGTCGTAGCCACCTGTGCCAGTCGCCCGTGGGTCCGTTGCTCGTCTGCCGCTACTTTTAGCCGCGGGGCCAGTTACTCCAGTAGTCCGGAGCGCTGTTCCGGTAGCCGCTGTGCCAGTGTGCCTCCTGTTGCCCGTGTGTCTGCAGCTTCAGCCGTCGCCTCCTATCTCCTCTCCTCTCACTGTCCCTCCTCCTCCTCACTTGCCCGTTGTGACTACCACTAGCTTTGCTCATAATTGTGAACTTTAAACTATTGCTTCCTGAACTTGTGCTCAGAATGTGTGGTGACATTGTGATCCACCCTGAGCTTGTTCTGCTTTGCTTGCTCTGCTGATTACACCCCACTTTGGCTATGGGGGTGTGTCAGAATATTATGCTCTAGCCTGTAGTGGGGTGCTCTATAGCGAGTACAACCCTTCTAGGGTTTGCTATTTGTATCCTCATTCTTGCTAGTGCAACCTCTCCTTCTTTGCCTAAACTGTTTCTTGCCTAGCTAGGGCTTTCCTAGCTATGGCGCCTTCTTCTACTGCTTATCTTCACATCAACGTCCCTAAAAGTGAATCTGAGGGCCTGGTTGTAATACGCCAGTTGCAATGAGAACGATGCCAAATTATAAGGACAAGAAAGCAAGCTTTCTCAATATGTATTGTCTAGTGCTTGTGACTAGTGTAGGTATTTTGTGTTGGAAACAATTGATTTAAGCGCCTCTGTCGTGTCGAAACAACAAGTCAGAAGCGAAGCAGAACATATCGAAGCATCAGCGAGTCAACCCTCGGAGGTTGAACAACTGCTGGAGGTTACGCGAAAGTCAAAGGTCAGCGACCTTTGACCTGACAAGTACAGCGCGACAGCAAGGACAAACAATTGACTCGCTATTGAGCAGTTGCCCGAGTCGTCACTGTATCGAACCGCAACAGCAATGGTAAAACGGTTATTAGTTATAACTGTGAGAATAATGAGAGATGTGATTCAACTAGAAACGAGATGGGTACAAGTAGAGAACACAAAAGTGTTGTACCCTCTAAGAACTACCCCACTAGAGCCTAAACAGACTATAACATATATAAGTTTGACACACCCCCATAGGCAAAGTGGGGGAGAACAAGAGGTCACAAGACCAGTCAAGAAAGACAAAGCAAGCTCAGGGTGGATCACAAAGTCACCACACAGTCTGAGCACAAGCAAAGGGCCGCAAGGCCAGTTCACATGCAGAGTTATATAAAGGAAAGCAAACAATACAGTGAACACAACCTAGCCAATATAAGCATGCAGGTATATGTATATAGAGTACAGTACAAGCAGAGTCAAGAAATCAACAAGTGAGGCACAGTAGGGACAAGGCCTAACACAGTACAGAAACGCTGATGATCACAAGGCTGAAGTGCCTTGGTGAAAACATCAGCAGTGTTGGCCTGAGAGGCCACGTAAGCAAGACGAAGCTGGCCACGCTGCTGCAACTCTCGAGCAAGGAAGTAGCGCAGAGCAATGTGCTTCGTTCTGTGCTCCAGTCTGTGCTCCTGACACAAGGCCAGCATGGCCTTGTTGTCAACGTACAGAACTGGAGGAGAACGACGCGCCTCTCCCAAGTCGGTCAGCAGGTAGGTGAGCCAGCGTAGCTCCTGTGCAGCCATGGCCCCAGCGTAGATCTCAGCCTCGCAACTGGAGCTGAGAACAGAGGAAGAGCGGGTAGACCGCCAAGAGACAGAACCGGAGCCAAGACTGAAGGTGTAACCCTGTGACGACCGCTGCGTAGCCAAGTCGTCAACCCAGGAGGCGTCAGCGTGACCAGTGAGGACAACTCGAGCCCGTCCTCCAAGCACTAGCCCCATGCCCGATGTACTGCACAAGTATCGCAACACCCTCTTCGCAGCATCCTAGTGCAACTTTCGGTGCCTGCCGGGAGCCACGTAGCGAGCCAGAAGGCTGAGAGGGTATGCGAGGTCAGGTCGTGTGCAGGTCATCAGGTACATGAGGCAGCCCACAAGCTCTGGATACGGGCCACTCGGCTCTACGGACTCGTCCGAAGGTGGAGCTGAGAGCGAGTGACCGGTAGGCAGAGGAGTGGACTGTGGCGAGGAGTACGTGAAGCCGAAGCGCTGAAGGACCTGCTGCACCATGTGTGACTGAGTCAAGGTAATGGTGCACTGTGCTCTGTCCCGGGTGATCCGCAAGCCAAGATAGCTTGTCAGTTCACCCAGGTCTGTGCACGTGTGTCTCTTCTGCAGCTCGGACTTCACGTGGGCGAGTGCCTCAGTGTCAGCAGTAGCAAAGACGAGGTCGTCTACGTACACGAGAACGTAGAACGGCGGCAGAGTAGTGTCAGTGCGTAAGAACAGAGAAGGGTCAGCAGTGGAAGGAGCAAAACCAAGAGCAGCAAGAGTCGTCCTGAGTGTGTCGTGCCACTCACGGGGTGCCTGGCGGAGACCGTAGACTGGCCGCCGGAGGCTCCACTGGGTACCAGCAGGAAACAACCCAGTGAAGCCAGGTGGGCGGCGCAGCCAGATCTCCTCGTGGAGGCTGCCCTGTAGGAAGGCTGTGCTGAAGTCAAGCGAGTGGAGCTCGTAGTCACGCTGAGCAGCAACGTGCAGCAGTACCCGAAGAGTGGTCATCTTCGGGGTAGGGGAGAAGGTCTGAAAGATGTCAACTCCGTGACGCTGACTGAAGCCACGTGCAACGTAACGCGCCTTGAAGGCAGGCGGAGAACCTGGCGGCCGCTTCACCCTGAAGATCCACATGCCACTGACGATGTTCGCCCCAGGTGGGGGAACCTCGTCTACGTAGGTGCCTGTGGACTTCCAGGAAGCCATCTCTGCGTCCATGGCTGCCTGCCACTGAGAGGAGTAGGGACCCTCTGTCGCCTCTGTGTAAGAGCGCGGGGTCGGGATGTCTAGTGCATCCGGGTCTCCCTCAGGGGCAAGCAGCATGGACACGAGATGAGGTGAAGCAGCGGCAAAGCACTCAAGGTCCTCCTGTCTGTCCTGAAGGACGTCCGTGCCAAGAGGACACTCACCCCCGACGGACGGAGGACAGACAGACGCAGACTCAGCAACAAGACTAGCGGCGTAGTCTAGGCGACAGGCTGCAGCAAAGTCAACGAGCTCAGTAACAAGAGCAGACGCAGCAGTGGACTCAAACAGAGGGTCAGTGACAGCAGTGGCCAGAAAGCGCGTGAAAGTAGGACTAGCAGCACGAAGGAAGTCAGACGCAGGGTCAGTACCGTCAGGAAGAGAGGACGGAGGAGGAGACGGCAGAGGGACACGCTGTGGAGCAGTAGAAGGACGCAGAGTCATAGAGTGGGTGCCAGGGACAGGAGGAGGACGCGGACGTGAGACACGAACAGCGCGAACAGAACAGACAGGAGACGTAGAACGAGACACAGGCGACACAGGACGCGACTCAGGCTCACGACGCTCTGTAAGACCTCCAGTCGGTCCAGAGTAAGGAGAAGGACCAGGCAGCGGAGAGGCCGGCTGTAACTGCGACAGCGAAGGGACAGGCAGTGGACTCAGGGAAGGAGGTGGAGGACCAGGAGAAGGCTGGGAGCCAAGAACTTGTTGAAGAAGCGGAACGTAGTACGGTCGCGGCCGCACAGCGGCTCCAGAAACAGCAGAGCCTCCAGCACCAGCAGCACCTCCAGCAGCACCAGCACCAGCAGGACCTCCAGAAGCTCCAGCAGCACCTCCAGCAGCACCTCCAGCAGCACCTCCAGCACCAGCAGCACCTCCAGTAGCACCTCCAGCACCAGCAGCACCTCCAGTAGCACCTCCAGAAGCTCCAGCAGCACCAGCAGCACCTCTAGCAGCACCAGCACCAGCAGCACCTCCTGTAGCACCTCCAGCAGCATTAGCACCAGCAGCACCTCCAGAAGCTCCAGCAGCACCAGCAGCACCTCTAGCAGCACCAGCACCAGCAGCACCTCCAGAAGCTCCAGCAGCACCAGCACCAGCAGCACCTCCAGAAGCCCCAGAAGGACCTCCAGGAGCTCCAGCAGCACCCCGACAGCGCCGAGAGTACCACTTACGAAGCTGCTGTGGAGAGAGAGGCTCCCGCCGCGGCGGGACACTGAGAGCACCTCCAGACGCAGCACGCGCAGGCTCAGCACCTCCAGACACAGCACCCGCTGGCTCCACACGCCCAGGCTCAGTACCCCTAGGCTCAGCACGCCCAGACTCAGCACCCCCAGACTCAGCACCCCCAGTCCCCGCACCCGCAGACTCAGCACCCCCAGACTCAGCACCTGAGTCGACAGCTACCTCGACCGGCTCGGCAGGGTCTACCTGGGACACACCTGAGGGGGCAGGACCCTGGGGGGGGAGGGGGTCTACCGGAGGAGTACCTGGGGCAAGGAAGAGCGGCGGGGGGGGGGGGAGAGGCAGTGCGGTAGGGAAAGAGACGGGTGCGTCAGGAGGGAAGCCAAGGAAGACACAGGGAACGGCACGGGAGGACAGCTTGTCCGCTGTAGTATCGCGGACAAAAGCTCGAGATCCCCAGACACGGAACGCGGACGCATCGCCAACCTTCCCCGTCCACCGCAGAGTAGGTGTGGTCTCCGGCAAGGAGACACGAGGCTGAAGGTTGATCTGATGCGCTGCGTACTGAACCGCGAACGGCCACAGAAAATGGGGAGCAGCCGCATGGATCATGGACGTACGAGCGACATCCATGACCATGCCAATGCGGCGCTCATCAATCCCATTTTGCTGCGGGGAGGCCGGAAGCGTGAACGTCTGGCGGATGCCCTCAGAGCGACAGAAGGCTCTCAGGAGGTCGGAGGAAAACTCCCCGCCTCTGTCTGAGTGCAGACGCAGAACAGGGAGGTCTGAGCCGAAACTCTCACCAAGCTGGCGACGAGCACCGCGGATCCAGTCGATCAACACCTCAGTGACCTCACCCTTGCTGCGCAAGGGGAAGACTGTGGTGTAACGCGAGTAGTCGTCAACGACCAGCAGGAAGTAACGCTCGTGACCCTGTCCACGGACGCGGGCTGGGCCCCACACGTCCATGTGTAGAGTCTGCAGTGGAGCCTCAGTCGGAGGGAACGAGGAGGAGTGAGGGGCGGCGCGCTGCCAGCCCTCGACACAAGGAACACAAGTGGGGGCAGGCCCCGGAGGAAGGGGAGGGAGGGACCTGGGGAGGCCAGAGACAAGGGCACGGGAGGCCATACCTCGAAGACGAGGCAGGGAGGGGTGACCAAGGCGGTGGTGCCAAAGGAGAGTCTCGTGCGACAGAGGACGACACGAGCAGGGGGCAGACGCAGGACTAGACCTGGACGTGGCAGCAAACACCTGACTAGACACAGCTACCTGACCAGACGCAGAGACCGGAGGAGGCGCAGTAGTCAGTGTGTACAGACTCGACCCTGGCCGACGGGTGAACGTGGCCAGGTGGCGGCCCGTCCGAGAGCAAGTGCAGTGGGTCACACGCTGACCTCCAGGGGTGAACTGGTCAACCCACGCGTCCTGGAGGTCAGCTCCACTCACCAAGTTCGTAGAGAACGAGGGGAGGTGGAGTCCCGACAGCAAGCCCGACGGGGCCGCAAGACACGGTAGAACTGTAGAGGAGCGTGCAAGGACTGGGCCCCCTGAGGGGTCAGCAAGGGAGACCGCAACAGGCCGGCTGAGCGGCGTGAGTGTGGTGCTGTCTCTAAAGAAAGAGCGCGAAGCACCAGAGTCAAGTGTGAAAGAGTGCAAGGCCTCCGTAGGTGCAGTACCAGAGAGAGGAGACGTACCAGCACCTGAAGCAACAGACGCACTAGCACCTGGAGCAAGGGACGTTCAAGCACCTAGAGCAGCAGCCTCACCAGCACCTAGAGCAGCAGACTGGATACCGGGGTCAGGCGGCAGACATACGTGACAGGCACCCTCAGCACTAGTAGACAATGCATACATTGCAGTGAGGATAGCATCATAGTCAAGAGCAAATATATCTACCCTCTGCCTAAGCAGCTCCACCCAGTCGGGGAGCTCAGCGTCGTCGCCAAACCCTGTACGCCAAGCGTCGCTCAGACGGGCTAAGTAGCGGGACTCTGTGTGACCAACCGTCCCGCAAGGCTGACCAGTCCGGACACCCGTGCGAATGACGTACGGGCAGCGAGCAGGACTCAGTGACCCTCTACTCTAAGCGTACCACTCACGAAGCTGCTGGGGCGAAAGAGCCACGCGCTGACGACGCTGCAGCTGCACCTGGCCACGACCAGAAGCTCCCGAACTACCCACTCCAGGGCGACTCCCACTACGGCCACCCCGACAACCCCAACTAGCGTACCACTCGCGAAGCTGCAGGGACGTGAGGGACTCACGAGGACTGCCCTGGAGCTGCATCTGGCCACGCCAGGAGCAGCAGGAGCAGCAGTAGCAGCAGGAGCAGCAGTAGCAGTAGTAGCAGCAGTAACAGCAGTAGCAGCAGTAACAGCAGTACCAGCAGTAGTAGCGGTAGCAGCGAGGGCAGGGCAGTGCTCACCAGTGGTGGGAAGGGGAGGCGCACTACGGCAGCGACGGCGGGGTCGCTACAGCGGCAGGGCGGGGCCGCGACCGCGGCAGGGATCTCCGCGGCAGCTGCTGCAGGGCGGGGTAGGGCCGCGACGGCAGCTGCTGTAGGGCGGGGCAGTCCGCGACGGCGGCTGCTGCAGGGCGGGGCAGGGCCGCGACGGCCGCTGCTGCAGGGCGGGGCAGTCCGCGACGGCAGCTGCTGCAGGGCAGGGCAGGGCCGCGACGGCAGCTGCTGCAGGGCGGGGCAGTCCGCGACGGCGGCTGCTGTAGGGCGGGGCAGGGCCGCGACGGCAGCTGCTGCAGGGCGGGGCAGGGGGCGGCCGTCCAAAGGGCGGGCGCGGGGTAGGGCAGGGTTCCGCGGCGGGCAGGGTCGACGCCGCGTAGGTCCCGCAGGGGCGTCGCGACGTGCGGGGGGAACTCCCGGGTCCCGTTGGGGCGGCGCGACGCACAGGAGCCGCACCTCGCGGGTCCCGCAGAGGCGTCACGACTAGGCAGGGGCGACGCGCGGGTCCCGCAGGGGCGTCGCGTCGAGGCAAGGGCGACGCCCGGGTCCCGCAGAGGCGACGCGACGAGTAGGGCGACGCGTCGCGGGGTCCAGGGGCCGCGCAGCGGGGTACAGGGGCGGCTGCGCGGGTGCAGGGCAGGCCCGCGCACGGCCTGCAGGGCAGGGCGGCAGGGTGGCGCTCGAGGGCGCGGGTAGGCCGGCGCTCAAGGGCGCGGGAAGGCAGGCGCGCGAGGGCTCGGGTAGGCAGGCTCAAGGCAGGTGACAGGGCAGGCAGGCACGACAATGCGATTCGGGCAGGGCAGAAAAAAAAAGTTAGTGGTGGGCCCTAAAAAAAACTGTTCCACTAGGGAACCTGCTCTGATACCATGTGAGAATAATGAGAGAAGTGATTGAACTAGAAACGAGATGGGTACAAGTAGAGAACACAAAAGTGTTGTACCCTCTAAGAACTACCCCACTACAGCCTAAACAGACTATAGCAGATATAAGTTTGACAATAACCCTTCATATTCCCTTGTATTCTTATAAAAGCTTGTATCTCTTTGCTATTAGTCAATCTACTTTGCCCTTACATACTAGCGCAAGGAGGTTCACAAGTCTTTATTTAACGCTTCCGCTATTACATTGTCCTACCCCGAATTTAGTCCTGCAAAGATCCTAAAGGGCTTTCTCAGCCCAACATGGTATGAGAGCTGTCAGGACAAATTCAACTACAACCAAGACACCTACAACATCACAAGACATGGCAACGCAGAAGGAGAGAAGCTCCTCTAACGGCTCTCCCGGTACTACTCCTACTCCACCTCCTGCCTCTGGCCTACAGACAGAGGAGGGTACGGCAACAAGACCAAGAGCAACGTCTTCAGAAACTCCCGCAAATCAAGCCGCGGCCTTCGACCAAGACATGATGGAGAAATTCTTCTCCTTCATGTCCTTCTACGAACAACACCCGCAAGGGGCACCTGCACAGTCAAACAACAGCAACAACAACAACGCAACACCGATGAGCCTCGACGGTTCATCTTACGCACGAGGAAATCAGCAACAACCTACCTTCGCCCCGTACGAACCTCAGCGCGGCTCTGTTAGCTTCATGCCGCGCCAGCAGCCTTCACCTGAGCAAGAGAAGACACTAGATGCACTTCAAGTTCAGTCGCAGTTTGCGCACGTTTTAAAACTGCAGACATCAAGACCATTCGACGAAGAGGACTTCTTTACCTGGTCATTCGAATTCGAACTGATGATGGAAGGCACGCAGATTCTTGGCTTCTTCGATGGGTCCCTGCCATACCCAACAAACGGCACGCAGTACGACAAGCAGCAGTACACGTATCAGTCAATGATGGCGTACACAATACTACTGAGAAACATCACTCCGAATCAGCAGCATAATATACGGTCTTACCGAGGATACGGCAACTCTGCAGAGCTCGCATACAACCACCTGAAGAACCTGTATCAAGCAACAGACAGCGTCAATCAAAGTCGGTTAATGGCGCAACTGACGACAGTCGAAATGAAACCGGGCGAAAAGGGGATGGCGTATATCAGCCGTTGTCGCGAATTGCGCGACAAACTCCTTCGATGCGGAGGGTCGGTCTCAGAAGACGCCTTCGTCACAGTCATCATCGGCGGCCTCGGTCCTCAGTGGCGCTCCACCCGCGCCCCACGGAAAAATATCAGAAGCAGCACTCTGTGCCGAGATCCACGCTGAGCAGCAAGATATGGACCTGCAAGAAGAACGACACAAGAAGAAGGCATCAGTGCCCGAATTCGCATTCCACACTCAACGGCGCTACAACAACAACAACTATCGACATCAACCAAAACCAGTACCTCCGTTTTGTCACCTTTGCAAGACGTCAGGTCACCCCCGTACACACTGCCCAAACCGGCCGCTTCGCCCTTCAAGCAGTCAAGTCGCCTCAACGCAAGCGAATCCGACCTCTCAAGTACAAGCCTCAACAACATCGACGGGACAACCTGCGCAAGGAACAAGAAACATCGTCAGTTGCATGGCACGACTGACCGACTCCTGCATCACAGAGTCACCACCACATTACTCACCGGAAGAGCAACTCGACAACAGTGTGAAACAATAGGAATGGAAGAGGATGTGGGTTCACTAGCAAACATTGGGATACATATAGCAAACCCTAACAGGGCTGTACTCACTACAGAGTACCCCACTGCAGACTAGAGAAACATCATATTCTGACACACCCCCATAGTCAAAGTGGGGTATGATCAGCACAACAAGCAAAGCAAAGCAAGCTCAGGGTGGATCACAATGTCACCACACATTCTGAGCACAAGTACAAGAAGCAACAGTTTAAAGTTCACAAATGTAAGCAAAGCTAGAGACTATCGCAGAGGGCACGTGTGGAGGAGGAGGGACTATGAGAGGAGAGGAGGTAGTGGGCGGCAGCTGAAGCTGCTGGCACACGGCGCAACTGGAGCAACGTGGGGGGGGGGGGGGGATTACGGGGCCGACGTGCGGCCTCCCAGGGCGCCAGAACAGGCGGAAGAAGGGGCGACGCGCGGCCCCCCAGGTCGCCCCTCCCGTTGCGTTTCGTGGCGACTTGGGGGGGGGCCGCGCGGGCCCCCCCCCCAGGTCGCCACGAAAGGCGACGGGAAAAGGGTGGGGGGGGGGCGGTGCGCGGGCCCCCGGTGCGCCGCGACAGGCATGAGGGGGGCGGGGCCGGGGCAGGGTCGAGGCATGGCCGGGGCAGGGCCGCGACAGGTCCGGGACAGGGGCGGCGCCGGGCGACGGGGCAGGGCCGAGACGAGGGGACCTTGATGGGGGGCCACGACGGGGGGCCGCGACAAGGGGGGGGGGGGGGGGGGGGGGGGGGGGCGCGACGGGGGCCGTTAAGGGGCCGGAAGGGGGGGGGGCGCGACGAGGCAGGGCCGGGGCGGGGCCGTGACAGGCTACGGGGTAGGGCCGGGGCGGGGCCGCAACGGGGTCGCGACGGGGCCGTGACAGGCGACGGGGCAGGGCCGCGACGGGGTCGTGACGGGGCCGCGACGGGGCAGTGACGGGGCCGCGATGGGGCAGTGACGGGGCCGCGACGGGGTCGCGACGGGGCCTCTAAGGGGGCCGCCAACAGGCCGCACGGGGGCCGCGTAAGGCAGAGAAGGCCACTAGGGGGCCGCAAAGGGGCCGCGTAGGGCAGAGCGCAAAGCGCGCTTCGGGCAGGTAGGTAAAAAAAAAATAACGGTGGGCCCTTCGGAAGGAACGAACCAGCTCTATACCATGTGAAACAATAGGAATGGAAGAGGATGTGGGTTCACTAGCAAACATTGGGATACATATAGCAAACCCTAACAGGGCTGTACTCACTACAGAGTACCCCACTGCAGACTAGAGCAACATCATATTCTGACAAACAGCACGCCTCGCCGCGAGTTACTTCAACTAAATCCGACGTATGCAGCCATCGCTCAAAGCGAGCCGTCCGGGAAAGATACGTGGTTCTTAGACAGTTGCTGCGGACAGCATATGTGTTCTTTAGGGCGCTTTGTTCAACGTGAACACCAACTTCAACGCGAGGTCGTCATCACCGTCGCCAACAATCAGAACCTGCGCACACGACGACAAGGCGTAGTGCAACTTCAGTCACGAGAGACAAACGTCATACTACATATGTCAAAGGTTTTAATAGCAGAAGGGCTCGGTTACAACCTACTAAGCGTCAGTCAACTGATGGCGAAGGGCATACACCTTGAAGCAGATAGCACCACTCAGGAGTTCAAGTTATATAACGGGAAAGGCGGTCTCTACATCGGGAAGGCGGTCCTGAAGAATAACGTCTTCGTCCTCGATTTCGTCCCAGATCTCGGCACCGCTGACAGCGACGGGATCGTTACCTTCACCTCCTGGACACACCCACCAGATCTTCACCCCGACTTCAGTCCAGAAGGCTTCTGGTACTCGCACACAATCCCTGAGACAGAACGAACAAGAGCATTAGCAACAATTCAACACTCGGCAGCAGCAAAGACAACATCAGCAGCAGCAGAGACAACATCGGTAGCAGCAGAGACAACATCGGCAGCAGCAGAGACAACATCGGCAGCAGCAGAAACAACGGCAGCAGCAGCAGCAACATCGACACCAATCGCTGGTCCTTCAACTGCATCTGCTCAAATCGACGACACTCCACCGACTCCTGCGCAACAGCTTAACCCAACACCACGAGAAGTACATCGAAGTGCAAACTTCACCGCAAGCTTCTACTCCAACTCCGACTTGTATCGTCGCTCACCCGGACATCGCGCTAGCGAAGACATTTGGCACGCACGAATGGGACATCCAAGCAACACGGTGTTAAACAACACAATCAGAGCAGGAGTACTCGACAAAGATTCGCTGCTCCTAACCGATGGAAGCGAACTTCGACGAGCGCGTGGAACGTGCTTTACCTGCCCCGAAGCTGACTTACCACATCGGCCATTCACTTCTCACCACAACCCCAGCGCACCAACTTACGCACCACTTGAGAAAGTGTACAGTGACATCCTGTACAATCGCGAACCTGGACAAGGAGCATACAGCTACACCATCACGTTCATCGATGCCGCTACGCGTTACGTTTGGCACCTTAACCCTTCCGAGCAAGGACATGGCTTTCGAGGCCTTCATCGCTTGGCTCCCAGTAGCAGAACGAGAATCAGGCGTGAAACTAAAAAGCTTCCAGTCAGACGGAGGAGGAGAATACACCTCACAGAGGTTCAAGCAGTACTTGGCAGAAAGAGGAATCAAGAGGCTCATCTCGCTTCCCTACGCCCATCAACAGCAAGGCGTGGCAGAACGGATGAATCGAACTCTCCAGAACACCATGCGCAAATTACTGCGTGGCATGCGACTGCCCAATCACCAATGGTCTGAGGCGATGGACCACGCCGTCATGCTGCACAACTTGTTTTCGTCGTCATCACTACCGAACAACGCATCACCGCACCTGCTGTGGACAGGAAAACAGGGCAGCACAAAAATGTTAAGAGTTTTCGGCTGCATGGTACAGTATCGCCCACACACTGCAAGAGCCGGAAGATTTTCTCAACGCGCACAGTGGGGACTACACCTGGGCATTGAAAGAAATTACAACGCGTGGAAGATTTTCGACATCCACTTCAAAGAAACAGTAGCAGCACGTGACGTCATTTTCTACGAGCGACTCACCCTTCCGACGTATCTTGCCAACCTGGAAGAAGATCGGGACCCCACAGGTGGCTTCCGTGGTGACAGAGCCTTCGCCTCGGCAGCAGACGAAGCTGACTGGGACGAGCAGAACGTGGATGAAGCCTCGGAGGAAGCCGGACCTCTCCCTTACTGCTCCGTCAATGTCCCAATGGATGACGAAAATCCTCGCGAAAGCGCCAACGCCGACGTATTTTACCACTTCGCCGACAATGGTAACATTACACCCGCAGAAGTCAACACCAACGAAGCAGAACGCATAGGGCCCAACTTCATACCTGACCCAGAAACAGGTGACGAAGCAGCTTATCCCGCGGACACAACTCTTCCCCGCTACACACAGAGTGGCCTCCTGATACTCGGCCTCGTCACCGCGGTCCACGGCACGGCGATTCCTAAGGAGCCTGCCACAGTTCAGCAGGCTCTGGGGGGGGAGCATAGGGAAAAATGGCGTGAAGCCATGGACAAGGAACTGAAAGCACTCGAGGAACGCAATACCTGGAAAGTTGTCCCTATTGACGTGGCACGAAAAAAGACAGTACTCACCGGGAAGTGGGTCTTCCGTGTGAAGACAAAGGCAGACGGCACCATTGACAAGTTTAAGGCGCGCTGGGTCGTACGCGGCTTCGACCAAGAGCACGGACGCGACTTCACCGAGACATTCGCCCCGGTCAGCCGACACACCTCACTACGAATTCTCCTTGCGATCGCCGCCATGAAGAAAAAAAAACTGCGGCAAATCGACGTCGCCAACGCATTTCTCTACGCACCTGTTGACGCAAAAATCTTTGTCGAACTCCCACACGGTTCCCACAGAGAACCTAACCAAGTCTGTCAGCTGCTGAAGTCATTGTACGGCATCAAACAGGCCCCAAGACTGTGGCAGCAGTACCTACACGCTCGACTTACTCGCATCGGATTCCGGCAGCTACCCCACGACCAAGGCATGTACCGGCTCACGAAAGTCGACGACTATATTATACTAATCGTCTACGTAGACGATCTACTCTACATCGGGTCGACCGACAACGTCACTACCTGGTTCGAAGGGGAGTTACAGAAAGACCTCACGCTCACAGTCTCATATACCGTCACGCAGTACCTCGGCCTCAACATCCAGGAAGGAGAAAGCGCGATCTACCTCAACGCTGCAAAATATGCCGACACCATCGCCAAACGCTTCGCACTCTTCCCAACCACCATCTCCACGCCATACCGCTACACCGACGGAAATCGAAAGACCTCCGCCCTACTCAAACCTACTGGCGTCCGCGACTACCAAAGGAAGCTAGGCTGCCTACTCTTCGCAGCCGTCACCTGCCGACCAGACCTATCATACTCCGCAAGTCAACTCGCCACCTACCTCAAAAGGCCTGAAGTTGAACACATGACGGAACTCGACCGCGCTCTTCACTACCTCGTTAGCACTCCAACGATCGGCCTGACCTACTACAAGAACAGAACTACAACGCCCAAGCTAATCGGCTACGTCGACGCCGACCACGCCGGAGATTCTGACAACAGACGCTCGCGCACAGGCTACATCTACCGCCTCGAGCCTATCGGACCTATCTCGTGGCAGTCGAGTAAGCAGGAATTAATCGCTCTCTCCTCAGCCGAAGCAGAATATATCGCACTCTACTCAGCCACCAAGGAAGGATTGTATCTTCGCGAACTCCTGGAGGAGGCGAAGCTGGCTCAGTTACCCAGCTTCTCCCTGTTCTGCGACAACCAGTCGGCAATTCGGATAGCCAACAAAAACAGATTCGCGAACAGGACGAAGCATATCGCCCTGCGATATTTCTTCGTGAAGGACGAGATCGAGAAGGGGAGACTTGAGCTATCTTACTGTCCCACGTCCGAGATGGCAGCTGATTACTTGACCAAGAAACTCGGAAAACATAAGTTTGAGTATTGCATGCTGCTGACTGGACAGAGCCACGTCACCAGCAGCGACACTCCAGAAGCAAAGGGGAGTGTTGGAAACAATTGATTTAAGCGCCTCTGTCGTGTCGAAACACCAAGTCAGAAGCGAAGCAGAACATATCGAAGCATCAGCGAGTCAACCCTCGGAGGTTGAACAACTGCTGGAGGTTACGCGAAAGTCAAATGTCAGCGACCTTTGACCTGACAAGTACAGCGCGACAGCAAGGACAAACAACTGACTCGCTATTGAGCAGTTGCCCGAGTCGTCACTGTATCGAACCGCAACAGCAATGGTAAAACGGTTATTAGTTATAAACCTTCATATTCCCTTGTATTCTTATAAAAGCTTGTATCTCTTTGCTATTAATCAATCTACTTTGCCCTCACTGTCAAGATGTCAAGATACTAAGCACCTAGGAAACTAGGTTTAGGCTTAGGATGCTTAGTTAGGAGTAGGAGCTAGGGTTTAGCCTTAGGCAAAGTAGAAGTCCAAGCAAAAGGAGTGATTCAACTATAGAATGACAAGTACAAATAGAGGAGAAGCATGCAAGGAGTGGTGCACCACCACACAGGACAATAATGGGACTACACTACAGCTAGAACTACATGCGCTTATACAGAACATATATCAAATATATTCTGACACACCCCCTAAGTGCATGCAGGAATAGCCATGTGCAGAACACCCCCTAAAGTGGTACACCCTGCAGGGCGCAGCAGAAGAAGAGGCGAAGTGAGGAGGAGGGGGAAGAACTGTGAGAGGAGAGGAGATAGGAGGCGGCGGCTGAAGCTGCAGACACACGGGCGACAGGAGCGGCTGGCACAGTGGCTACCGGAACAGCGCCCCGGACTACTGGAGTAACTGGCTCGGCGGCTACGAGGAGCGGCAAGAGCAACGAACCCACGGGCGACTGGCGTAGCAGGCTCGCTGGGCTACCGAGAGCACGAGGGCCCCGGACTACTGGCGCTGCTGGCGACACGACGGCTACCTCCGTTCAACTTCCCCCATTGCCCCACACCCCCTTCTATAACACTAGCGCCACTCCCTCGGCTCCCCCACACTCCCTCGGCTCCCCCCACACCCTCCCCCCCTCAGCAGCAGCTGCAGCAGTGGGAGAGAGAGAAGGAGGAGGGGCAGCTTACTCACACCCGCCACCCCCAGCTCCCCCCACACTCCCTCGGATTCCCCCACACCCTCCCCCCCTCAGCAGCAGCTGCAGCAGTGGGAGAGAGGCCACCCCCATACCCTCCCCCCCACTGCTGCACGCGCAGCATGGAGATGAAGGGGAAGGGTGGGGGGGGTGGGCGGGGGGGCGGGGTAGGAGGTGCGCGGGCGACAGCAGGGCGCGCTGGCGGGCAGAACCCGTCGCGCGTCCAAGGCGCGCGACGGGCAGAAACCGTCGCACGCCCGGGGCGCGTGACGGGCAGAAACCGTCGCACGCCCGGGGCGCGCGACGGGCAGAGAACCGTCGCACGCCCGGGGCGCGCGACGGGCAGGAAACTGTCGCGCGTCCGGGGCGCACGACGGGGACGAAATCGCCGCACGCCCGGGGCGCGCGACGAGCAGAAAATCGACGCGCGCCCGGGGCGCGCGACGGGCAGAAAACCGACGGGATCCGAAATCGACGGGAAGAAAACCGACGGGCAGAAAAAACGGGCAGAGGGGCCCATGAGCGGAAGCGTAGTAGGCATAGGATCGAAACACTCTAATACCATGTCAAGATACTAAGCACCTAGGAAACTAGGTTTAGGCTTATGATGCTTAGTTAGGAGTAGGAGCTAGGGTTTAGCCTTAGGCAAAGTAGAAGTCCAAGCAAAAGGAGTGATTCAACTATAGAATGACAAGTACAAATAGAGGAGAAGCATGCAAGGAGTGGTGCACCACCACACAGGACAATAATGGGACTACACTACAGCTAGAACTACATGCGCTTATACAGAACATATATCAAATATATTCTGACACTCACATACTAGCGCAAGGAGGTTCACAAGTCTTCATTTAACGCTTCCGCTATTACATTGTCCTACCCCGAATTTAGTCCTGCAAAGATCCTAAAGGGCTTTCTCAGCCCAACATTTTGCCCTCTTGGCTGCAATCAACCTATGGTTTGTCGGTCGTGCAGATGCTTGCGGCCCATATGGGGTGCTGCAATAACTAAATAATAGGCAACATTCTCAACTCAATTCAAGAGGGCTCACCTATTAAATGGTACATGCCAAGGTTCTTAGAGATTGTTGCCTTCCTGAGTTATTAGCAGTAGTGTTAGTATGTTTTCTCAAAGTGTTCCAAAAACATAAAACGGTATGTAAGGGCGCGTGTGATTTTTGATTTTGCCATAAGTTTATGTTTTTTACTCGATTTAAGCATTTTGAACATGACTCGACTTTGAGCATTGGCAATGTTCGAACCGCAGGTGACAATGCTTGTAGATTCACAATCACACACGAAAGTGCGAATTTGCAGGTTCTAGCTTACAGGGGGGGGACCGAGCCGCCTATAGGGTGCGTAGGTTACCCGGTATTCTTCTATTGACAGCGCGACACGTCAACGAATCGCCCCTAAACAAAATTAACGCTAGACCTCCACCTCGACATTGCTACGCACTCACGAACCGTCATCGTGCCACGATGCATGCCACGTGGTGGGCTTTGCTCGGGGGACTCTGCTACAGGTGTCGTAAGTGCCTCCATTGGTGCACGAAAGAGTCACGAGCTTCGCTGGTTCCTCGTACGTGCCTGAAACCACACACGTTCGGTTCAGTGTGCTACACAAAGTTTGTGCATATATTCGAATCTTGTTCACATTTGTATGTTCGCACCTGGTAATCTTGAAATTGGAGTCACCATTGGCGAAATCTCCTGCGAACATTGGCGAAACTGGTTACCACCTAAAGTTCGACCTTAAATACGAACCCCAAAAAAAATCACACGCGCCCTAAGTAATCAGTCTGGCGTTCGTACCGAGTATTGGGCAGTTTCCATTCAGTAAAAGGGGTTGTGCAGTGTGCTCTGCAGAACGGGTTTCGTGCTTCACTTGAGACAACGCATCAATCGAACATCCTCGCACTGAGAGTTGACCCGCTAGAGTCAGCTTCGATTGGGTTGCAATTTGTGCTTTATCGCATGCACGACAATGTCTGGCAGAGTGCTTTGACTACGGTATAAGCCTCCTTTTGGAGTTTTATTCAATTGATATTGATACACACATTTTCGCCATGCCATCACTCTCCCATCACTCCCTGTTCAGCAAAATCTGAACTGATTAGTACGGATCAAAGAGACTGGGAGATGCAGCATAGCCCGTGCCTGCTGAATATTTTGACGCCAAGCCCAACCCATACCGTGCTCGGCAGTGTGCTGCTGCTGCGCTGGCAGCTGCTGCTGCAGGATCCATTCCGGACAGAATCGCCGTCGGCTTCGCAGCAAAGGCATGGCCAGGCCCGCCCAATGCATGGCTCGGCCCGCCCCAAGTGCCGCCCATGTGCGAATCCAGCCTTCCCATCCCATCTAGTCCTGGCAAGCTAGATGCAGCTCCTAAGCTGCTTAGCACTCCCACCCCCCCCATGCACCCCATGCTCCCCATGCCCCCCGTGCCCCCCATGCCCCTCATGCTCCCAAGATTCCCCATGCTTCCCAAGCCCGAGCCTAGTCCATGGCCTGGCAAGGCCTGTGAAAACATGCCCCCATGGAGGCTGAGCCGGGGAGAATCCAGCATGTGAAGCCGGTCATCAATGCCGCCGCCGTAATGCATCGCAGAAGCTGCTGCAGCAGCGGCCGCAGCAGCTGTGGCGGCAGCGGCGGCAGAAGCACCAGGAGGGTCATATAAGGCGGAGGAAAAGGCGTGCGGGGAGAGGGATGATGTGTGTGGATACGAGGGAAGTGCGGCGTGTGCGTACACGTGTGAGTAGGACTGAGCCTGCGAGTGGGAGATCTGCGCGTGGGCGTGCGAGTGCTGCGCTGCAGCGATCTGGTACTGCAGCCGCTGCAGGCGGCGTGAGAGGTCGGTGGCTTGGGATCGCAGCAGGCGATTCTCCCGCGTGATCTGGTTGAGATTCTCTGAGGCAGTTGTGAGGCGCGCCGCCATGTCCGTGTTGTGGCCTTGCAGCCTGCACGCCTGCAGGGGTGGAGCATGGGGGATGGGGGGGGGGAGGTGCGGGGAGTTAGTAGTTGTTAGGAGCAAAATCATGTGGGACGAGCAGGAAGCGACAGACGCACGACCGGACGGAGAGAGGTGGGAGCATGCATGCGTTCTCGGGCCCCGCCATACCTCGAGCTTCATCGCATCCATGTGCGTTTGCTTGCGCAGTCTCGACCGCCGAGCAGACTCCCGGTTGCTCACCATGCGCCTCTGCTTCCTGTCCTCCCGCGCATCCTCCCCGCCCGCGTATGGCGGAACATGGCTTCCCCCTTGGCTCCCCGTTTGCGCCTCCTCCCCTCGCCGTCTGGCTCCCCCATGGCTTCCGGCCACCCCCGACGCGCAGCCCGCTTCTCCCGCCACGGGAAACGCCGCCGCGTGGTTTCCCCCGCCCCACGCGTCTGCGCGGACGCACGGCGCGGTGTCCTCCCGCCAATCCGACCCGCCTCCAGAGACATTGTCGCTTGCGACCGTCGCAGCATCTCCAACAGTAATCGCGGGCGACAGCACTGCCGTCCCAAGCGACCCAACCGTCGCTGATGCGACGCCGGAGCGATCCACGCAGGCCTGGCGCTTCGGCCCGTTCGCGCGCTCCGAGGACGGCCCGTAGCAGCCCGTGCTGCTCGTCTCGCGCGCGCGCGTTCTCCGCTGATTGGCTTCCGCAGCAACCGTGCCCTCCCACTCCCTCGCGACGTCCATGCTCAACCACTCGTCGTCCTCGTCCGCACCCTCCGCTTTCGCTGCCGTCGCCGCAAAACCCGCCGCCGCATTCCCCTCCGCAGCGCCGTTGCTCGCCATTCTCGTCGCAGCGGGGGCAACGCCCCCCGCGCCGCGCGGGTCCATCCATCGCGGCGGCGCGTTGACGCCTGACGATCGGCGCGCCGATCGCGGGGACGATCCCCACGCGTCGACCGCCATCGATGGCATTATCGCGACGGTCGCAGCGTTCGTAATGCCGCTACCTGCGGCGCCGTCTCCGCTACCTTCCCCGTCATGGCGATCAGGGTTCGGTGGACTGAAAACCCTCTTGCCGCCGCCGTTGCCGTTGTTGTGGCCATCCAACACATGATCAAGACCCGCTCCGCCATTGCCGTCGCACTTGGCATGTCCGCGGCTCCACGCTGAGTCGCTCCCTCGCGCCGATCCCCCCCAGGACCCGCCATAGTAGCAGTCGCCGGGAATTGCGGCGGCGGTCGTGGCAGCGGGAAGGTGCGTCATGGCGAGAGCTGTCGCACCCGGCGACATGTCGCGCGGACGGTGCTTGTAGTGAACGGGACGGGATGCGACGGCGGATGGACGGGAGAGGGACGAGGCAGACGAGCGGAGTGTTGGCAGACGAACGGAGTGCTGAATTGAAGACCGACTCGCCGCGTGCAATATGGCCTAGTGACCTTCGAGTATCCTAAATTGGGCGGATCTGTTAGATTAGCAGTGACGGGGTTGCGAAAGATGCGTGATTGCACCGCACTCGCACTACTAGCAGTAGTAGATCGTCATGTACGGGTGAGATGCGACTCGATGGTCGTGGCGCCTGACGGTGACCGTCAGTCGGAGCTCGTCTACGTTCTAGTAGATCGACTTGGTAAGGAGCAACGGTGTTAGCGAAGGAAAAGCCGATGGTGCTAGAACTTCGAACCTTGCGATCAATGGCCGATAATGTTTCTCTTTTTCGACTTCATGCGGCTTCAGATGATTCTAGCGGAACGCATTGTGGAGTGAATTTATGTACAGGCTCTAGGAAAAGGACCTTCTGAAAAGGCAAAGCTTGTCCTGAGACATATACAATCATGCCCCTTCTGCCTTCCCCTTCTCCCAGGAAAGTCGTTGTCACTCACTCCTCGCTACCCTATCCTCGATCCCTGAGGGTCCTTATCCGCTTCGACGGTTCGACAATGAGTCATTGCTGCGGCGCGGCGGTTCCTGCCAACACTCTCCCCGCTCTCTCTACACTTCCTCTGGTCTGGGCTCTGGCCTTCAAACTCGAGCTGGGAAGCCTGAACGATCCTTCTAATATTTTCCTCGGGTGGAAGCATTCTGGTCTGGACTCTCTGGATAGAAGCGAGAATTTTGCTCAATCCCGCGGAAGCGCGGTTTGGTTTATTTTCGCCACGTGGCGAGCCTATGATCGCGTGAACCGCGATCTGTTTTATTGTTATCACAAACTTCAAGCGAATTTTAGTTAAGTTCTGAATTCTGCTGCCCGCGGGCAAAAATAAAACCCCTATAGGTAAGGCATGCGTTAGGGATGCATCAACCCTAAACTCCTAGAGGCAAGGTGTTTAGGTTTGATGCCTCCCTAACGCATGCCAGGCCCAAATGGGTTTTATTTTTGCCCCCGGGCAGCGCAGTACAGAACTTAACTCATTTTCTCTTGAGGTTTGTGATAACAATAAAACAGATCGCGGTTCACGCGATCTAAGGCATGCCACGTGGAAATAATAAAACAAACCGCGACTCCGCGGGATTGAGCAAAACTCTCGATAGAAGCTTGGCGTTCCGGGCGGGGCTTGTTTGTTTCCTCCCCCCTGATACATTCCCCTCCAATCATCTCATCCACTCGTAAATGTGTTGCTCCGAGGCGCGACTTGGATCGGGTTTGATCGAGTGGCGCACGCACTACCTTCCAAGGTTTCTACGACGCGGTGGGTGGTGTTGCGCTGGTGATGAGGGTGTGTGTCGTGAGGGTGAGAGGAAATGACGAATTGCCCTGTTTTCAATTTTCCGATTCCTTTGGGAAGTGGCTTTGACACCGCCTTGCTTCTCCGCTCGCATCCGATTCCTTGGGGCAGCTGATTTCGACATTTCCAATTTCCTGTGACCAGGAAAATTCTGAAGTTTACCTGGTTTTAGTTTAGTGGCCAGTGGAAAAAATAAACCCCTCTCGGATGGCTGGCCATTTGGGAAGCATCAACCCTAAACACCTTGCCTCATGGTGTTTATGGTTGATGCCTCCCAAATGACATGCCCTCCATGAGGGGTATATATTTTTTGTCCCGAGCTTCTCGTAATTGACGTGACAATTCAATTTATGTTATCCCGATAAATAAACACAATATTATTCTCTGGACTCAAAAAGGGGCAATAGCGTAAATAACTGACTGAAGGTATCAGACTTGAGCGCAAAGCAAGGCGGTGTCAAAACCACTGCCGAAAGGAATCAGAAACCCGAAACCAGGGCGGTCCGTCATTCCCTCTGAGGGTGAGCTAGAGTGTCAAGGATGCCAAAATATTAGGGGAAGAAGCACTGTGCTGTAATAAATAAATGCTCTTTCGAACCAGCGCCCCGAGTGTTCACTCTATCCAGGCGCATTGGCTACGCTTGGCAATCAAGCGAGCCCGCGGGCAGAATATCTGGCCGAGCAAACAATATGTCAACACTCCGGTGGGACACGTGGATTGGGTTGCTTTCCGCTTTCCGCTTTCCGCCGTCCCTTGGCTGGATGGTTGCCGCCCGCCGCACCTCAGCTCAGCACGTCATGTTCTCCATAATCGTGTCACCATGGCGGAAGATTAGTGACGGGGAGGGGAGAGCGACGAGACCAGCGTTTTGCTCCTGGGGCCCTCCCTGCTCCTTGGGCCTTGAGCTTTGGCGCAGTTGATCACCACTAGTCCACCTGGCGCGGCTTTTCTCACTTCTCCTGCGCTTCTCCTACACCGCAGTTTTACAGTGCGAGGCCTGTCTGATCAGCTGGCAGGATTGGCTGCGAATTGATCACAACCGCTACTGGGACGGGAAAGATGCAGCGCACAGCCTGAGCCAGCCATAGCCACAGCAGTAGCCACAGCCACAGCTTGCTTGCTTCGGCTTGCACGAGGGAAAGGATTGTGATCAACCGCTTCGAGCCGCGCCTGGGGGGAGTGTATGTTGGGGCCTGGCCGGGGGGACCGGGTGTGGGTGCAGTGGGGGCGAAACTGTTGTGGCTGGGGCAGGACGAGTGCAAGGAAAAAATATCGAGCCGCAATTGTACAGAACATGGATTCCCTAGATCCACACACCCGCCACACCACACACATAAATGCAACTAAACGGTACAAAAATATGGGCTGGTGAAATAAAAAATCAGGCATTCTGGTTTCCTCCCTTCCACGAAAATATGTCCGAAATGTAGCATTTGCCTGCGAATGAAGCAATTACACGATGCCATTCATTTTTTTTGGAAGTTTTTTTGTGCACGGATTAAACCAGGCCCAGCAACCCAGGGTTCACTTGGTGGTCAGCTCAGCACGGTCTCAACTCCGAGTGAGTTTTTGGGGCACGTCATACAGCATTACTGCCACGCCTGGATGAGCTGTAAAGGCAAACACAGTGGCAGCATGTGGATAAGGTTCTAGCAGCAGATGCGGACCTCGCGCTTGTCCGTCAACAAATCGTGGACTCATTCCATGCTTTGAAAAATATAATGACGTCCTACACTTGTAAGCATTCCAAATAACTCTCTTAAGCTGGTTCTACCGAAAATCGTCCCTAAGCAATCCCCCATCTCTATGTACCTTTTACCACCTTTATATTCCACTTCTTACCCCAAGCCCTTCGCTTATTCCAACTTCACTTATATGGCATCGTGTGCGGCACTCCGAATTTTTAACACTTAAAGGCCGAGCCCCGGATGACTCGACGTAGGTCTAACGCGAAATAGTTTGGGTTTGGAAGGCAGGTTCATGTAGTTTGCAAAACCCTCGCACTCGCGAAACCATGCGCTCGTAACACTTGGCATTCAGTTGCTTCCTCGGGGAGGATGTACGGAGCAAGTTGGAGTGGACAGTGGTGTTGACGAGAAAAGGCCCCGTCCTCGCTGGGGCGAAGTCGAATTCGTTGTCCTGTGCGCAAGGTGTGCAGTCGGCTGAGTTTCGTGGTCGACGCCGACTTGGAGAAGGAAATCAGCGTCATTGGTTTGTTGACTTCGACAAAGCCGACCACAGCAAAGCCGAGCATGACGAAGCCGATGAGGTATTTGCATAATTTTTATATAACTAGCTGTAATGTAGTCGTAGTGTACTTATGTTTCATGTTGGTGGTGCACCCCTAGTCCTTATTTTTGCCTGTATGTACTCTCAATTCTATGGTGAGTCGATTCTCTTTCTCAAACTTCTCGCCATGCTCATCGCTCTCAACATTCAACATTCATAAGTTCAATTAGTCTTGTAACAGTGTTGACCGACAAGGTAAAGTCGGCGGGTGGCGTCGAGCCTCGGCAGTCGACGAAAGTGATCGTCGACATGGCGCCGACCTACGGATGTCGGCCGGCCAATTGGTGTTGGCAGCACCGACCTAGCAACCTTCCACAGGTCGACCAAGTAACTGGTCGGCGAAGTTCTGTGGCGGCGCGAACTTCGCCCCAAGCAGTTTTGGCGAAAGTCAAACTGCATGACCAGCATCACATGCTCTACAACCTGGCACCTGCGCAATGTCCATCACGTGCACGACGTGCACGCAACCGTCTGTTGTACAGACTTGGTAGGCGACGCACATGTGCGCACATGTTCACCCATGATTGCAGTGCCAGCAAGCCGCATTGCTGCAGCGTTGGCACACCGCCTTCCAGTTGCGTTGGCACGCCGCCTTTGTGCTACGTTGGAAGCCGCCTTGCTAGGTTGCTGGTTGTGTTGCCTTCTTATGTACATCGGCTTTGCCTTGCCATGGTGTGCTTGTTCGATCTCTTTTCTTAGTGAAACTCTTGCTAAATTCACCTACGAACACAACAAGTAGTGCGGACATATGCAACGCTCTTATCACCCGTACACCCCGTGACCTCCAACGTAGTCCACCTCCCATTATAGAGTGACTCTCCGCATGGGGAGCGGGAGCACGGCGGAGGAGGAGAAAAAGAGGGAGGGGGTCGCACGATGGTTGACAAGGGGCAAGGCATAATCTTCTTGTCGCGGCGATGCCATATCTTGCGCTCTCGTAAACAACGGCCCCCCGCCTTAGGATGGTGATGGTTGGTCGTAACTATAAGTGTACACATATATTTTGTATACGTACATATGCTAGGTTCCGTAACGCTATACAGGGTATGGCCTTATCTACCCCCTGAATGCCCTCAACAAATCATTCATTTTCAGTTTATGACATGTTATCACCCGTTTAGGTTAGGTGGCACGCTTCCGCCCCGCATACCTAGCTACCCCTCGTCCCCTCCAGCAACCCCTCCCTTAGCGGCCCCCGTTGCGCCCACACCCCCCCCCCCCCCCCCCTCCCCCCCCCCCCCTCCTCCCCTCCCCCCTTCTTCTTAGCGCCCCCCCCTCTTAGAAGTCCCTATCGCGCCCCGCGCAAGCCTGCTCCGCCATGTCGCGCGGCCTGCGGCTGCCACTGCCGTTGCCACCGCGTGCCGCTGGCGATGCTGCGCGCACTTTCTGCGTGCCCTGACGCTGCCACGCATGTGGTGCTGGCGCTGCCACGTGCCTGCTGCTGCAGCGCGTCCTGCTGCGTCCTGGCGTGCCCTGTAACACCCTGCCGCGCACCCTGTCGCGTTCTGCTGCGCCTTGTTGCCGCGGGCCCTGATGCAGACTCTCGTGCGCCCTGCCGCGGGCTCTCGAGCACCCTGCCGCGCCTGCCGCTGTGCCCTACCGCACGCCCTAACTCCACACATGCCACATGCCTTGCCGCCGCACCTGCCATGGGCCCTACCTCCGCAGATGCCGCACGCCTGCTGCGTGCCCGCCGGCGCGCCTACCACGCACTCGTAGCCGCATCTGCCGTCACCACTGGTATCCGCCGCTACGTCTGCAACTGCGATTTAGGGATTAGGGTTTGGCTCTGCCTGCCTCATACTATCTCCTCCCCCACATGTGCTTGTCCCCTCTCATCCAGTGCAGCTATGACGCTGCTCACTCTTGTTATGGCTTCTGAGTTCGTTCTGCGGCTCGATGCATAGGTGCGGGCGATCGAAATTGTTTCATGGCTACTCGACGTCCAACTCTATCCGCAGATGCAGCGCCAGGAAGACGTTTACATGTACGCCCACGTGTTGGGTAAGCTGCCTGCCCCCCAGCGTCCTGCTCCTCTTGTTGCTGATGCCACGTCGGACGCGCGGGAGGCTCAACGCGAGGCCTTGCTCATAGTCACCTCTTGCCGCAGGCCGAGCGAGTGCACTTTCGCCAGGTCGAGACGGCATAGGAGTGTCTAGAGGCTATTGTTGCTCGCTACTCCACCCACTCCTCTACTACTTTAGGGTGCCTCGTCATACCTTTCCTCTTCCTTGATCTCCCTAAGTTCTCTACTGTCGCCGACCTCATTACCCACCTGCGCTCGCTTGAATCTAAGATTCCGCGCTGCTTGCACTACGGACCAGCTTGCTAGGCGTGCCCCCCCCATGTATCTCACCCTGCACCTTCTTGCGACACGCCTCCCTGGCCGCCTCACGCCTGCCTACGATGCCCTCCCCCCCATGCATCCCATGACCTCACTATCGATTTCTTCGAGTCTTGTCTCACCAAGATCGAGACGCGCCTCCGCACCATCGATTCTACCACTGGTGCAGTCGTCCCCCCTATGATTGAGGGGCGCGCTCCGCCCCAGCTCCTTGCCTCAGTTGCTTCAGCTGGTGTTGCTGAGTCGACTGCTGTAGCGGAGGTCGCAGCCTCCTCTGGTAGGCGTGGACGGCGCATGAGTGGTCGTGGAGGAGGTGGAGGCACTGGAACAACGGTGGGTGCTACGCTGGGAAATCTGGTCTCGGGGTGCTGCCGCAGGAGGTGCTGGTATACTAGGGGTGCGATGTTAACTCCCAGAGCAGCAGCAGCAGATCCAGCACTGGGTCTCCCAGCGGCAATGGGGGCCTCCTGGCTCGGGGAGCATCAGCCGCGGTGGCGGGTCTGACAGCTAGGTGTCGCGTGCCCCCCCACTGGGCCCTGCTAGTACATGTCTCAACTGGCTGGCTAGGTGTTTGACAGTGCTTGATCTTTACATGTCTCATCCAGGAACTGCAATGTATGCAATGTATGCTGATGACTGTAGTGTTGCTGGATCATATTATTTGTGTATTCCTGGACAAGGATTTCTAGCTGTCTCTACTGTAGGATCCTCTGCTATTGTCTGCCCTGGTGCGTCGACTACCGACGCGTCGCTCTCCTTCACGCTCGACTTCAGTGGATCCCGGTGCTTCTTTCACGACCACACCGCCCTCTCGCTGCTTCCTGCTCCTGTTGTAGTCTCCTTGGCCGACCCCTCCTCTAGACCGATCGTTGCACGCAGTGCAACTGCACTCACATGTCAGGTAGTCCCCCCTACCTCCTTTACAAGTTTGCACATCCCCTCGTTCTTCAGGACCTCGGTGTCACCACCACATTTCCTTGACATGAGCGGTTCACGACCTGTACGGATGCTACCACTGGGGCACCTCTTGCCACGTTCCCCCGGTACCATGCGTCAAGAATTTTCACACTTCACACTGCGTTCATGTAGGTTCTTGCGTCTGGTCAGGTAGCTGCGTCGTTCTCGTGTCGGTCGCTCACTCACCCGTCGCTCCTGTGGCATCCCCGTCTAGGTCACCCCGCCCTCCCGCATCTCTGTCAAATGGCCCAAGCAAGGTCGCCCACCCTTGGGCGAAGCCGACTTTGTATTTTCGAGTGCGCGGGAGGTGCAGCCGACTTGGGTGCGCATGTCAACGAAGTTGGTCGACCTGCGGGAGTCCACTGTGACGTCGCCGACGACGGGAAGCCGGCGACTGACTTTGACTGGTGTGGTCGACGAAGGGTTTCGTCGACCTGCGGGTAGCCGACTTCGTGGTCGGCTAAGTCGACTTGGTTAGTCGACATGGAGGATCAATTGGCCAACTTCGACAGCGAAGCCGACTTGAAGGAAGTCAGCTTCCGTGGAGCCGAATTTGGTGAAGCCGGTTGCTGTATGGTCGACGAAGGGACTCGTCGACCTGTGAGGGGCGCCAACTTGTGGGCGTCGACCTGGGGGAGCCGACTTGGAGGGGTCGGCGGACAGCTGGTGTGGTCGACTTGGAGTTGGTCCACATGTGAAGTGGCCGAATTGGTGAAGTCGGCGGGAGGCCGACGACCTGGATGGTCGACGAGCACGTACAGCAAGCAGTTGGTTGATTTCGACCGCGCAAGTCGACACCGACTTGGTGGTTTCCTAATCGACCAGCTTACTAGGGCGACAAGGTTCTGCAGGGTGCGCGTCCGTCGCCTAGGAGGTTTGGGTGAAGCTGAACTCGGAGTGGTATCTCGAGGTCAACGTGGCTCATCAGGCGCAGTCAACGGCAGGTGGCCAACTTGGCACCTGTGCCGTGCACTTGACGGTGCACGTTGCACCAACCGTCTGCAAGCATGTGCGAAGTAGGTGTGCGCGTGTGCGCTGTTGTCATCAGCGGATGCAACACTGGACGGCTGCCTTGCTGCAGCGTTGGCAAGCCGCCGATTTGCTACGTTGGCAAGCCGCCACTCTGCAGCGTTGGAGCTGTGCGGACTTGCAGTGCTGGCAGGTCGCCGACTTTGATGCGCTGGAGGTCGACTTGCCTGTGTGCTAGGCAAACTTGCTTATGATGTAGTCAGTTTTGCCATTGTTGTTGCCATCATTGTTGTGAACTCTTGCTACTCAAACTCTTGCCAATTATTCTTACGAATGCACAAGTAGGGAGAACACACAAGGAACGCTGCAATCACTCACACAAACCGTGCCTTCCCCCATAGTTCAGCTCCCGTTATATACTGACTCTCTGCACCCCGATCTCCCTCCCTTGTCTACGCCGTTGTGCACCCCTTGCATCGAGGACAGGCAGCGCGGCGCCCCTCACTCCTCTTCATTTCCTCCCACCACTTTGCCTCTTTAGACCTTTCACATGGACGTCTGGGGCCATGCCCTCGTCCCTGAGCCATGCCGGAAGAGCTTATCTTTGGTCACCTTGGAAGATTACTTCCGCTACACCACGGTGTTTCCGTTTGAGCGGAAGGCCAATGTGCTTGGTATTCTCCTCCCGTGGCTAGTAGCAATCCACACGCAACGTGCCCAGCCTATTCTTCGTCTGCACTCCAACCGTGGTGGCGAGTTCACATCCGGCCACCTTGGCCAGTTCTATCGTGTGGAGGGTATCACCCATACATACAAGCCCCCAGACTCACCACAACAGAATAGGGTAGCTGAACATCGCATTGGTTTGGTCTGGTATCCACTCTATGCTCCTCCGTTCTCGTCCCCCTTGTGTTCCGCCACCCTATGTTCTCCTATTACTTCCTCCATCGTCCCCTACTACCTCGTCTCCTCGGTTCTCATACTTTCTCCATGTCGCTCGTCCTACGGTCTCCGATGTCGTTTCCTCCCTCGTTACCGACCCCACAAATCCTCTTCCGTAAGTCTCCGCATTTGTTTGCTGTTAACGCTGACCTTGCCTCCATCCGCCGCCATAACTATTTCACTCGAATTGGGGTGTCCGCTCCTGCCCGTCCTCCGTACGTCAAGGGTGCTCCAACCCTTGATAGTGATGTTCTTGCTTGAGGACAGGCAGTTTGAGCTAACTTTCCTAGTGGCTGCTGCTCCTTATATCTGTGCCATGCTGCCGTCCCCTGAGGGTGACCTATACGCCCTTGAAATGCCGTCACCTGTTGGGACGTTGGGCCTCTCAGTGGATAACAGCCATGGACGCAGAGATGACATTTTGGATGTGTACATGGACCTACGTTAACGCAGTTCCCCCTCTTGGGGCGAGCCTTCAAGGCGCGCTACATGGCTTGAGGCTTCTGTCAACGAGAGGGGGTAGAATTGCTTTTAGTACGTTCTCCCCCTCCCCGAAGATGGCCACTCTTCATGTACTGCTGCACATCACGACAGAGCACGACTACGAGCTTCAGGCGCTTCACTTCTCTACTGCCTTTCTCGAGGGCAGCTTGCATGACCAAATCTTACTCTGCCGCCCTCCTAGGTTCACTCGGTCCTTTCATCTAAGGACCCAGTAATCCTTCCACGGCCTGTCTACAGTGTGCGTTAGGATCCTCGTGAGTGGCTCGAAACGCTGCATACTACTCCGGCTGACCTCCGCCTTTTCCCGTCCTCTACTCACCCGGCTCTCTTTGTTTGCTTTAGCTCTATTCCTTTCTACATCCTCGTCTATGTCGACGACCTTGAATTTGCTACTCCAAACAGAGACGCACTGGCCTCAGTGAAGGCCGTACTAAAGAGAGACACTTCCACTGACCTAGGTGAGCTGCACCACTATCTCGGCTTGCAATTCACAAGGGACAGAGCGGCGTGCATCATCACTCCGACTCACTCACACATGGTGCCGCCAGCGTTGCGGCCTTCAGTTTTCCCCTGCACAGCCCACTCCTCTGCTTGTAAGCCACACGCTCTTGGCCCCTTTCTGTGACGAGTCTGTTGAGCCCAGTTGTCAGTATGCAGAGCTTGTGGGGTGTCTCATGTACCTGACGACCTGCACTCATCCAAAACTCGCATGTCCAATCAGCATCCTTGGTCGCTTTGTTATGACTGGGAGACACCGACATGAGAGATCAAGCACGTGGCTTTTTCTTGGAGGGCGACAACCAGTTGCACTCACGAGTCACACTGACGCATTGTGGGCAAACGACATCGAGACTCTCGAGTCCTCTTAGGGCTACTGGTTCAACTTGGCGCCGGAACTATCGTATGAAGGTCCACTCGCTCGTTGTCGGTGGCACAGTCTAGCTTTGGGGCAGAAATATACGCTGGTGCTATGGCTGCTCAGGAGATTTGATGGCTGACGTTTTCGCTTACTGACTTAGGTGAGTCCCCTAGTGTGAGAATCGAGAATGGAAATGAGAAGGAATGAATGCACTAGAAAGCAATTGAGTACATATAGGAAACCCTAACAGGGTTGTACTCACTATTGAGTACCCCACTGCAGACTAGAGAAACATAATATTCTGACACACCCCCATAGTCAAAGTGGGGTATGATCAGCACAACAAGCAATGGTCACAAGACCAGTCAAGAGAAGAAGCAAAGCAAAGCAAGCTCAGGGTGGATCACAAAGTCACCACACATTCTGAGCACAAGTACAAGAAGCAACAGTTTATAGTTCACAGCAAATAAGTAAAGCTAGAGGCTATCACAGAGGGCAAGTGAGGAGGCTGGACTAATAGGAAAGGAGAGAGGGGGCAACGGCGGAAGCTGCAGACACACGGGCAACAGGAGCGGCTCGCACTGTGGCTACCGGAGGCGCACCTCCGGACTACAGGAGTAACTGGCTCCGCAGCTAAGACGAGCGGCAGGAGCAACGGACCCGCGACTGGCGCAGCGGCATCACTGGGCTACCGGAAGCGCACCTCCGGACTACTGGCACTGCTAGCAACACGACAGCTACCTCCACCCAACCTCCCTCTACTGCCGCACCCCCCATTCACACACCCCCTGCTACACCCCTAGGTTCACTCACACCCACCCCTACCACTCCGTCGACTCACACACACCCACCCCCCTCAGCGGCAGCTGCAGCAGTGGGAGACGGAGTAGGAGGAGGAGCAGGGGATGCCACACACCCGCCACCCCCATACCCTCCCCCACTGCTGCACCTGCAGCAGGTGATGAAGGAGAAGGGGGGGGGGGGGGGGGGGGGGGGCGGGGGGGGGGGGGGTGCTGTGCATGGCGCGTGCAGAGGGCAGCAGGGCGCACGGGGCGCACAGGGCAGCAGGGCAGCAGGGCTGGCGGGTTGACCACACCCGCCACCCCCATACCCTCCCCCACTGCTGCACCCGCAGCAGAGAGATGGGGGGGGGGGGGGGGCAGGCAGGTGCTGCAGGTCCCCTCCCCCCACTGCCGCATCCGCACCAGGGGAATGGCAGATCCCCTCCCCCCCACTGCTGCACCCGCAGCAGGGGAAGGGAGAGGAGAAAAGGGCGGAGAGGAGGGGGGGGGGGGCTGGTGCTGCAGGTCCCCTCCCCCCACTGCCGCAACCGCAGCAGGGGGGATGGCAAATCCCCTCCCCCCCACTGCTGCTCCAGGGGCCAGGGGCCAGGGGCGGCTGCTCCAGGGGCGGCTGCACCAGGGGCGGCTGCACCTGGGGCGGCTGCTCCAGGGGCTGCTGCTCCAGGGGCGGCTGCACCAGGGGCGGCTGCACCAGGGGCGGCTGCTCCAGGGGCGGCTGCACCAGGGGCGGCTGCACCAGGGGCGGCTGCTCCAGGGGCGGCTGCACCAGGGGCGGCTGCTCCAGGGGCTGCTGCTCCAGGGGCGGCTGCACCAGGGGCGGCTGCTCCAACGCGTGCCCCCCCCCCCCCCAAGGTCGCCCCTCCCGTCGCCTGTTGAGGCGACCTGAGGGGGGGGGGGGGGGGGCGATGCGTGGCCTCCCAGGGCGCCAGAGCAGGCGGAAGAAGGGGCGACACGCGCCCCCCCAGGTCGCGCCCCCCCCCCCCCCCCCCGCTCGCCACGCAAGGCGACGGGAAAAGGGGGGGGGGGGGGGGAGCACGGACCCCTGGTGCGCCACGACCGGCATGAGGGCGGGGCCTGGGTCGGGGCAGGTCTGGGACAGGGCCGGGACGGGGCCGAGGAAGGGCCGGGGCGGGCCGCGAAGGGGCCTAACGGGCCGCGAAGCGGGGGGCCGCGACTGACCTAACGGGCCGCGACAGGGTCGGGGCAGGGCCAGGGTCGGGGCAGGTCCGGGACAGGGCCGGGACGGGGCCGAGGAAAGGCCGGGGCGGGCCGCGAAGGGGCCTAACGGGCCGCGAACGGGGCCTGACGGGGCCTTACGGGGCCTGACGGGGCCTCAAACGGGGCCTGACGAGGCCGTGAAGGGGCCTAACTGGCCGCGAAGGGGCCGCGATGGAGGCCTAACGGGCCGCGAAGGGGCCTAACGGGCCGCGAGGGGGCCGCGACGGGGGCCTAACGGGCCGCGAAAGGGGCCGCGACAGGCCTAACGGGCCGCGAAGGGGGCCTAACGGGCCGCGAAGGGGCCTAACGGGCTGCGAAGGGGCCTAACGGGCCGCGAAAGGGGCCTCTACGGGCCGTGAAGGGGCCACTACGGGCCGCAAGGGGGGCCTCGAAGGGCAGGCGCGACACGCGCGTCAGGCAGGTAAGGAGTAAATAAGTTTCAATTTCAGTTTCAGTGGTGGGCCCAAGGATCGAAAAAAAATGCTCTATACCATGTGAGAATCGAGAATGGAAATGAGAAGGAATGAATGCAGTAGAAAGCAATTGAGTACATATAGGAAACCCTAACAGGGTTGTACTCACTATTGAGTACCCCACTGCAGACTAGAGAAACATAATATTCTGACACCTAGATCTGCCCCGGTCCTGTTAGATGATAACTCCAGCGCTAGGAGCCTAGACTAGAAGGCAGTGAAGCACATCCAGCTGCGGTATTTCGTACTGCGTGAGCTGCTGCAGCACTGCCCGACACCAGGGCTTATTTTTTGATTTTAGGAACTCTGATTATCTGTGTAGATTAAACAATAAAAAAACTGATAACTAGTGTAGCTTCTAGAGGTTACTTTAAACCATCAATATAACTGTTGATTTTCAGATATTTTTTTCCTGAGCCTACAGTGGAGGTTTTTTCTTTACCCTGAATGTATTACGGTGCCAGTTTTTAACGGGACATGTATTTTCAAAACATCTACGCAAAACGGGGCCAGGGAGGGAGGGGAACAAAGGCAGTCAAAAGGCCTTGTCCACTGTTCAAGGTTATACATGCTAAGGAAACAATTACACATAACCATCAGTATGGCCTAAAACATCAACCTTTGGAATTAGGGAAAATAATTTATATAGTTAATACGCAGAACCATCAGTGTGGCATACAATTTTCACCCTGATAATTGTCAAACTTATATGCTATAGTCTGTCTAGGCTGTAGTGGGGTAGTTCATATAGGGTACAACACTTTTAGGTTTCCTACTTGTACCCACCTACTTGCTAGTTCAGTCATTCCTTCCTTCACTATTCTGACATGGTATCAGAGCAGGTTCCCTCATGGGAACGTTTTTTTTAGGGCCCACCACGATAACTTTTTTTCCTGCCCTGCCCGAAGCGCGCCTCGCGCCTGCCTCACCTGCGCCGTCGCGCGCCCTGCCCTAGTGCCGCCCGTCGCGGCCCTGCCTTCTCGGCCCGTCGCGGCCCTGCCCTAACGGCCCGTCGCGGCCCCCCTGCTTCCTAGGCCCGTCGCGGCCTTGCCCTCTCGCCGCCCAGTCGCGGCCCCGACCTAGCCACCTAGTCGCGGCCCTGCCCTGCCACCACCCGCGGCCCTGCCTTGCCGCCTGTCGAGGCCTACACTAGCCGCCTGTCGCGGCCCTACCCTGCCGCCTCTCGTTGCGGCCCCGGCCTTGCCGCCCGCCGCGGCCTCTGCCCTGCCGCTGCTCGTCACGGCCCTGCCCTACCCTGCCGTCCAGCCGCGGCCCTGCCCTGCCGCCACCCTGTCGCGGCCCTGCGCTGCCACCGACGCGTCGCGACCCTGTCCTTCAGCCGCCCCAGTCGCGGCCCTGCTCTACCGCCGCCAAATAACGGCCCTGCCCTGCTGCCGCCCCAGTCGCGGCCCTGACCTAACCGCCAGCTGCGGCCCTGCCTTGCACCCGCCCCTGGTAAGCACCCGCGCCGCCCAGCCGAGCCGCGCCGCTCCTCCAAGCCGCGCCGCCCTACCGCGCCGCGCCGCCAGGAGCCGAGCCGCGCCGCCCAGCCGAGCCGTGCCGCCCTACCGAGCCGCGCCGCCCTGCCGAGCTGCGCTGCCCTACTGAGCCGCACTGCCCTGCCCGCGCTGCTCCTGCTGCTACTGCTGATTCTGCTGCCACTGCTGCTACTGCCGCTATGGCTAGCCCTAATGTTCTTACCTTTGATGCTGAGGGGCATGCGGTTGACTTTGACGTGTGGGTTGACGACCTGCAGCTCTTTCTTCAGTGTGACTCTAAGGACGGAGTTTCCCTTTTCGATCACACGTCCGGTGTCTCTCCTGCACCTGCTGCCACTGCTGACAGTACAGTTTGCTCGCAGTGGACCACTCGTGACGCTGTTGCTCACCTGCCGTCTGCTGAGCGCGCGTACTTTGGCCAGTACAACACTGCTAAGTCTTTGTATGACGCTGTCGTAGCGCGCTACTCCTCCCCTGCCACTGCTGCCCTCAGCCGCCTCATGCTGCCGTACCTGTTCCCTGACCTTGCCGCCTTTGCCACAGTCGCTGACCTCATTACTCACCTCCGCACTAGTGACGTCCGCTACCGCACTGCGCTTCCCACTGAGTTCTGTGCTAAGAACCCCCCCCCCATGTACATCACCCTTTACTACCTAGTCACCCGACTCCCTGACTCCCTTGCTTCAGTCAGGGACCACTTTCTCTCCCTTTGCCCCACCGAGCTCACCGTCGACCTGCTAGAGGAGCGCCTCACTGCAGCTGAGAAGAGTATCATTGCTGTAGGTGATTCTCGCGGCGACCCTCGCGCCCCTTTCTTTGAGGGGTGTTCCCCTGTCCCCCTTCTCCCCTCTGTTGCTTCTGATGCTGCTATCGACCTCGTTGGCACTGAGGAGGTCGGGACTGCGTCTTCTCCTAGTAGGAGGCGCCGCAACAGCAAGGGCAAGGGGGGCAAGGGTGGTGGAGGGGACGGTGGGGGCGGCGGTGGAGGCGGTGGAGGAGGCGGAGGGGGTGGCGGCGGAGGTGGGGGTGGTTGCGGGAGTGGGGGCTTCGGTGGCGGCGGTGGGGGTGGTGGAGGAAGCGGCAGCGGCGGTGGAGGCAGCGGCAGCGGTGGTGGAGGTGGCGGTGACGGTGGTGCTGGTCAAGGTGGAGCCGCGCAGCGTGGAGGCTTTTGTGGTAGCCAGCGCCAGCAGCAGCCGCGTTCCCGTGAGACCCCGTCGGCCCAGCAGCTTCGTGAGTGGTACGCTGGGCGTGGGAGGTCTGGGGGTGTTGGTCCCTGCACTTACGTTCTTCGCACCGGCGGGCGCCGTGGGGAGACGTGCGGGCTGCCACACACTACGCAGCGCTGCTTCGGTCGCCTGACTGACGCCTGGCGCGCCCAGTTTCCTGACGTTGTTGAGCTCCCTCGCTGGGGTGATCTGCTTAAGCAGAATGTTGCTATCTTTGATCTTGATTTCGATGCTATCCTTGCTGCCATGTATGCTGTAACTGATAGTGCTGAGGGTGACTGTTACCTGTGTGTTCCACCTGACCCGGGCATTGAGGCTGCTGCTCTAGGTGCTAGTGAGTCTGCTACTCCAGGTACTAGTGAGTCTGCTGCGCCAGGTACCAGTGAGTCTGCTACTCCAGGTGCTGGTGACTCTGCTCTCTTTTGTACTGCACCTACTGAGGCCTTGCACACTTTCACACTTGACTCTGGTGCTTTGCGCTCCTTCTTTCGCGACAGCACCACACTCACACCGCTCAGTCGGCCTGTCGCAGTCTCCCTGGCTGACCCCTCTGGGGACCCAGTTCTTGCGCACTCTTCCACGGTTCTACCGTGTCCTGCGGCCCCGCCGGGCTTGCTGTCGGGACTCCACCTCCCCTCGTTCTCTACGAAATTGGTGAGTGGAGCTGACCTTCAGGACGTGTGGGTTGACCAGTTCACCCCTGGAGGTCAGCGTGTGACCCACTGCACTTGCTCTCAGACGGGCCGCCACCTGGTCACGTTCACCCGTCGGCCTGGGTCGAGTCTGTACACACTGACTACTGCGTCTCCTCCGGTTACTGCGTCTGGTCAGGTAGCCGCGTCTGGTCAGGTGTTTGCTGCCGCGTCCAGGTCTAGTCTAGCGTCTGCCCCCTGCTCGTGTCCTCCTCTCTCACACGAGACTCTCCTTTGGCACCACCGCCTTAGTCACCCCTCCCTGCCTCGTCTTCGAGGTATGGCCTCCCGTACCCTTGTCTCTGGTCTCCCCCGGTCCCTCCCTCCCCTTCCTCCGAGGCCTGCCCCTACCTGTGTTCCTTGTGTCGAGGGTCGGCAGCGCGCCGCTCCTCACTCCTCCGAGTTCCCTCCGACAGAGGCTCCCCTGCAGACTCTCCACATGGACGTGTGGAACCCAGCCCGCGTCCATGGAGAGGTTCACGAGCGTTACTTCCTGCTGGTCGTTGACGACTACTCGCGTTACACCACAGTCTTCCCCTTGCGCCGCAAGGGTGAGGTCACTGAGGTGTTGATCGATTGGATCTGCGGTGCCCGACGCCAGCTCAGCGAGAGTTTCGGCTCGGACCTTCCTGTTCTGCGTCTGCACTCAGACAGAGGTGGTGAGTTTTGCTCCGACCTTCTGAGGGCTTTTCGTCGTGCGGAGGGCATCCGCCAGACGTTCACGCTTCCAGCCTCCCAACAGCAAAATGGGATTGCTGAGCGCCGCATTGGCATGGTCATGGACGTCGCTCGTACGTCCATGATCCATGCGGCTGCTCCCCATTTTCTGTGGCCGTTCGCGGTTCAGTACGCTGCGCATCAGATCAACCTTCAGCCTCGTGTCTCCTTGCCGGAGACCACACCTACTCTGCGGTGGACGGGGAAGGTTGGCGATGCGTCTGTGTTCCGTGTCTAGGGATCTCGAGCTTTTGTCCGCGATACTTCCGCGGACAAGCTGTCCTCCCGTGCCGTTCCCTGCGTCTTCCTTGGCTTCCCCCCTGACGCACCTGGGTGGCAGTTTTACCACCCCACCTCGCGTCGTGTTCTGTCCTCTAAGGACGTCACATTTGACGAGGCGGTATCTTACTACCGTCTCTTTCCCTACCGCACTGCCCCTCTCCCCCCCCCGCCACTCTTCCTAGCACCAGGTGCTCCTCCGGTTGACCCCCTCCCCCCTCAGGGTCCTGCCCCCTCAGGTGTGTCCCAGGTAGACCCTGTCGAGCCTGTCGAGGTAGCTGTCGACTCTGGTGCTGCTAGGGGTGCTGAGCCTGCGGGTGCGGGGCCTGGGGGTGCTGAGCCTGGGGTTGCTGAGTCTGAGGGTGTGGAGCCTGGGGGTGCTGAGCCTGAGCGTGTGGAGCTTGGGGGTGCTGAGCCTGGGGGTGCTGAACTTGAGCGTGCTGAGTCTGGAGGTCCTCCGGGTGTCCCGTCACGGCGGGAGCCCCTCTCTCCGCAGCGGCTACGTGAGTGGTACGCTCGGCGCTGTAGCCGTGCTGCTGTAGCTACGGGGCCTGCTGCAGGAGGTGCTGCTGGTGCTGGAGCTGCTGGAGCCGCTGATCCTGGAGGTGCTGGTGCTGGAGGTACTGGTGCTGTTGGAGGTCCTGCTGGTTTTGGAGCTGCTGGAGGTACTGGAGCAGCTGGTCCCGGAGGTGCTCGTACTGGAGGTACTGGAGCTGCTGGGGCTAGTGGTGCTGCAGGAGTTGGAGCTGTAGGTGTTGGAGCTGTTGCTACTGGAGTTGCTGCTGGAGCTGGAGCAGCTAGAGGTACTGGAGCTGGTGGTGCTGCGGGAGTTGTAGCTGGAGACCCTGGAGCTGAGGGTACTGGTGCTGTCTCTGCTGTTTCTGGAGGCGCTGCGCGGCCGCGGCCGTACTACGTTCCGCTCGTTCAACAGGTTCTTGGTCTCCCGCCTTCTACTGATCCTACTCCTCCCTTACTGAGTCCACCGCCTGTCCAGTCACAGTCGCAGTTACAGCCAGCCTCTCCACTGCCTGGTCCTTCTCCTTACTCTGGACCGACTAGAGGTCTTATGGAGCGTCGTGAGTCTGAGTCTCGTCCTGCGTCGCCTGAGTCTCGTCCTACGTCACCCGAGTCTCGTTCTGAGTCGCCTATTCGCGCTGTTCCCACTGGTCAACGTGTTCCGCGGCAGCGCCCTCCTCCTGTCCCCGGCACTCACTATATGACTCTTCTTCCTTCCAGTGCTCCACAGCGTGTCCCTCTGCCGTCTCCTCCTGCGTCCTCTCTTCCTGACGGTCCGGACCCAGAGTCTGACTCCCTTCGTGCTGCTAGTCCTACTGTCACGCGTTTTCTGGCCGCTGTTGTCACTGACCCTTCGTTTGAGTCCACTGCTGCGTCTGCTCTAGTTGCTGAGCTTGTTGACTTTGCTTCCGCCTGTCGTCTAGACTACGCCACTAGTCTTGTTGCTGAGTCTGAGTCTGCGTCTGTCTGTCCTCCGTGCGTCGGGGGTGAGTGTGCTCTTGGCACGGACGTCCTTGAGGACAGACAGGAGGAGTTTGAGTGCTTTACCGCTGCTTTACCTCTGCTTTACCTCATGCTGTTTGCCCCTGAGGGAGACCCGGATGCACCAGACATCCCGACCCCGCGCTCTTACGCAGAGGCGATAGAGGGTCCCTACTCCTCTCAGTGGCAGATAGCCATGGACACAGACATGGCTTCCTGGAAGTCCACAGGCACCTACGTCGACGAGGTTCCCCCACTTGGGGCGAACATCGTCAGTGGCATGTGGATTTTCAGGGTGAAGCGGCCGCCGGGTTCTCCGCCTGTCTTCAAGGCGCATTACGTTACACGAGGCTTCAGTCAGCGACAGGGAGTTGACTTCTTTCAGACCTTCTCCCCTACCCCGAAGATGACCACTCTTCGGGTGCTGCTGCACGTCGCCGCTTAGCGTGACTACAAGCTACACTCTCTTGACTTCAGCACAGCCTTCCTACAGGGCAGCCTGCACGAGGAGATCTGGCTGCGCCGCCCACCTGGCTTCACTGGGTCGTTTCCTGCAGGTACCCAGTGGAGCCTCCGGTGGCCAGTCTACGGTCTTCGCCAGGCACCTCGTCAGTGGCACGACACACTGAGGACGACTCTTGCTGCTCTTGGGTTTGCTCCTTCCACTGCAGACCCATCGCTGTTTCTACGCACCGACACCACTCTGCCGCCGTTCTACGTTCTCGTGTACGTAAACGACTTGGTCTTTGCTACTGCTGACACTGAGGCACTCGCCCACGTGAAGTCGGAGCTGCAGAAGAGACACACGTGCACAGACCTGGGTGAGCTGACAAGCTATCTTGGCTTGCGGATCACCCGGGACAGAGCATAGCGCACCATTACCTTGACTCAGTCACACAGGGTGCAGCAGGTCCTTCAGCGCTTTGGCTTCACGTACTCCTCGCCACATTCCACTCCTCTTCCTACCGGTCACTCGCTCTCAGCTCCACCTTCGGACGAGTCCGTAGAGCCGAGTGGCCCGTATCCAGAGCTTGTGGGCTGCCTCATGTACCTGATGACCTGCACTCGACCTGACCTTGCCTACCCTCTTAGCATTCTAGCACGCTGTGTTGCTCCTGGTAGACACAGGAAGGAGCACATGGATGCAGCTAAGAGGGTGTTGCGCTACCTGTGCAGTACGTCGGGCATGGGGCTCGTGCTTGGAGGACGGGCTCGAGTTGTCCTCACTGGTCACGCAGACGCTTCTTGGGTTGACGACTTGGCTACGCAGTAATCGTCACAGGGTTACACCTTCAGCCTTGGCTCCGGCTCTGTCTCTTGGCGGTCTACCCGCTCGTCTTCTGTTCACAGCTCCAGTTGTGAAGCTGAGATCTACGCAGGGGCCATGTCTGCACAGGAGTTACGCTGGCTCACCTACCTGCTGACCGACCTGGGAGAGCCGCCTCGTTCTCCTCCAGTGTTATACGTCGACAATAAGGCCATGATTGCCTTGTGTCAGGAGCACAGAATGGAGCACAGAACGAAGCACATCGCTCTGCGCTACTTCCTTGCTCGAGAGTTGCAGCAGCGTGGTCAGCTTCGTCTTGCTTACGTGGCCACTCGGGCCAACACTGCTGATGTTTTCACCAAGGCACTTCCGCCTTGTGATCATCAGCGTTTCTGTACTATTCTAGGCCTTGTACCTACTGTGCCTCACTTGCTTACTTCCTGACTCTGCTTGTACTGTGATCTCTATACATATACCTGCATGCTTACACTTGCTAGGTTGTGTTCACTGTATTGCTTGTTCTCCTTTATATAACTCTGCATGTGAACTGGCCTTGTGGCCATTTGCTTGTGCTCAGACTGCGTGGTGACGTCGTGATCCACCCTGAGCTTGCTTTGCCTTTCTTGACCGGTCTTGTGACCTCTTGTTCTCCCCACTTTGCCTATGGGGGTGTGTCAAACTTATATGCTATAGTATGTCTAGGCTGTAGTGGGGTAGTTCATATAGGGTACAACACTTTTAGGTTTCCTACTTGTACCCATTTGCTTGCTAGTTTTGTCATTCCTTTATTCACTATTCTGACAATAATCAGTGTATCGGTGTCATTTATAATAATAAAATAAGGCCTGCCTGGCACGCGTAGTCTACTTGGCCTCAGGGGCCATTATACTTGATATCTTCGCCAATGCGCTCCTGCTCTGTGATCACCAACGGCTCTGCATACAGCTTGGTCTTGTCCTAGTAGGTCCTTGTTACTGTCTTGATCTCTATATACTGTACTTGTTCTGATTTTGTATGATTATACTTGTTCAGTAACCTTGCGGCTCTTTTTCCGATAGGCTGGGCTAGTACCACCGCCCTGGGTTGTACCCTCATATGCAGTGTTGTTCTTATTGACTGGCTTTGTGGCTTCTTGCCTTAGAGGTTGGACTAGTCGTGCCGCTCTAGGTTTGTTTCTCATCTCTCAAGCACTGCCCCTAACTTAGCGTAGGGGTTGTGTCAATGTATACTCATATAGTTATAAGTGTACATTGTTTGGATTGTATTGAAGAGGGTATGGGTTGCTACTTGTACCCCCCTATATGCCTCATTCTTGTCATTCTTTACATCGTGCAGACCGTTGCTTGCTCGCACGTTCCGTCTTTACCGAACCTTGTTTCGCCAAATACGGCCGAGTCGACCATATAATGGGATAACATCCTGAGCCTAATGCCAGCACTAGTCCGTGCATTAATATAATAATTTCCATTAATATGTGTTTGTTGATAAATCCAAGGGATCGAAGGATTAGGATAAGACCAACTAAGTTTAGAAGAAGACTAGAAAGTCTTGAAAGGACCTTGTTATAATAAGTTGAAAGTGAACAAGATAAATAAAGATAGAGATACAAGGAGTTCAAATAGCAATCCTAGCTAGCTATGTACTCCGAGGGGTATATTCCCTTATTTGCTGTATTGCATTGCTACACCCGTGACAATTGCTATACTCGACAGTGACCGGTTGCATCGCGTAACCTCCGAGTACGGTCACTGTGTGGTCAACACTCGCGACATTTGGCTTCCAGCGAATATTGACCTTCGCGTGGCTCTCTGACCTCCGCTTGCTCTACATGAGCTATCGCAGTACGGTATTTTGTACAACTGCGTTGCTTCGTTACGAAACGTCACGTTAAGGGAGAACCTCCGGTTGTTCCAACACTCCCATTCATTCCTGAAGGTGAGCCACGTGGGATCTCTTCGAGATCCCGCAGAGGTTGGCGCAGTGCTGAAACTTCTGACATGGCAGCTTTGTTATCAGGAATTCCGCTGCCATGTCACCAGTTAAGCAATACATGAGTGTGACTTTACCCTTGTCAATCTCGTCATTGACGAAGAAGTAACGGATTGCGATGTGATTCGTGCGGTTTACGAAGTCAGGCTTGTTCGCGATTTTTATCGCGCTCTGGTTGTCGCGATATGGATTACGAAGCCAAATATGGTTCTACGAACAACTAATTTTATACAAGATTTGCTGGTTCCTTATATTCATGTTATGTTTTAGCGAATCTCGCTTTGAGAAGGGTGCTTCAGCACAGTTTTGTCGCTAGCCCATCAAAGTCTCCTTTCAAATCGCCTCAGGTGTCTGTCTTTGTCAAAAAAACCCCTCCGCTCAGTCGTTTCTTGTTTGTGCCCAAGGAAACCTGCGACTCGAGTTTGCATTCACTGCCGATGTCCATGGGAATCGTCAGGGACTTTCCAGAACCCGCAATCTATTTATGTCGTTGAAGCAAGTCAAGCGTGCAGTTCCAGGGCAGGGAATCGAGATGCAGGTTTGTTGAAGGGCAGGAAACTGTCTTCAGTCCGAACTAAACGGAGGTGTTGAATGCTGCTTCACCCAAGAGTTCCGTGTAACGGAACAAAAACACCAGAACTACAGAACCAAAACACGAGGACGCGCTCCCATCCAATTCCCCTGACGGAGCAGTGCACATACAGTGAAACGAACGAATGGGCTGCTCCGTACATAACGGCAGCAGTTTCTTGGATGCCTGGTCAGGTATGTCTTGGTTCCACAATTGTCGTTTTGTGTTGTTTGTCTGCCGGGCGCAGACCCTGAACAGTCTCCACACAGATCGTTTCTCGAGGGCCGTGTCCTCTCTGCGCCAAACGACATCTCACCTAACCCATCTCATCTTGTCAAAACTCCCGTCCCACATTTCAACTCAGCAACCATCACAAGCTTGACGAACCTCTTCCCCATCAGCTAGGGATTAGCTGTGCAATTTCTGTTCAGCTTGAACGTGGTGTCTAGCATCTGGAAGGCGCGATTTCATTTCTTAGTTGGTATACGGAAATCTAGGTCTACACAGGGCACTTTGATTTACTGATCGCTGCCGTCATGGAGTTCCGGCGTGGTACCGTGCTGCTCGTGGCTCTCATTGCCTTGGCCTGCGTCTCCCTATCATCCGCCCAATGCGTGAAGGACTGCCCCCCACTCTACGGTTTATGCTCGCAAGGCATGTGCAACAACTCTGCCGGTATCTTTGGGAAATACGTTGTCCCTACCGTCAACTGCTCCCAGACTTACCCCACCAGCCCCAACAAGCCGTTCTGCGGTGGAGCGTCTGTGAAGCCCATCACATGCTGCAACAAGTGCGCCAATCTTACCGCCGGATCCCTTGGAACTGCCTTCAGCTGCGCGTTCTGGATGCACGTCTCTACTGGCCCGTAAGTTCTATGAACCGCTGAGTCTGTTCATATAGCTTCAGTTTCCAACTGCATCTGGTTTGGCTAGTTGTGTTGCTCCTCTAATCCTGACATTTTTTTTCCCTTTTTTTTCTTTTTTTTTATACCTTCATCGCAGAAGCGGGAGCTGTTCCGATTCCCTGTGTGGCAAGTGCATCCTCTTCCCCTCTGGTACTATTCCCTCGTGCAACGGTACCCTTACGTGCGCTCGTATCGGCAAGGCTTGCCCATTCACCAAGAACGACCCGCACTTCCTCGGCGCGCACGGCACGCGCTTCGAGTTCAACGGCTCACCGGACAAATCCTTCTGTCTGCTGACGGAGCAGAATGTCCAGGTGAACATGAAGATGCACGGGTACTACGACAAGCGCACGATCGGAGCGTCGGTTCTCGTTAACGGCATGGCGGTCCGCACCTGGATCCGCGAGCTCGCTGTGATCTGGCGCGCCGTGACTGGCGGCGAGGAGCACAAGCTGCTCATGGTTGCGCGCAAGGGTAAGGACCAGGAGCGCGAGGACGGTTTCATCGATCGCATCGAGCTCGACGGGGAAGTGATTCCCAAGATGCAGGTCGGGGAGACCAAGACTCTTGCCGGGGGTCTCGCCATCACTTTCACTGGTTACGCCAAGTCCGGCCCGTTCGACGTCGACGAGTACAACGTTAACGTTGACGGACGGATCTCGCTCAACGTCCGCGCGCGTATCGCTCACCCGCTGCTGCAGACTGACGAGGACGCCGAGACCCACTTGAACGTGCAGTTCCAAGGTGTCACTCCCACGGAGACTATTCACGGTGTCATGGGCCAAACCTACCGCACGGGACGCGGACAGCGCGCTTTGGATTACTCAGCGCTTGCTCAGCTGCTCCACCACCCGGTGGCCGCTGACGGAGTCACTGGAAAGGGATTCCTTGACGGCGAGCCGTCTGACTACGAGACGTCGTCCGTATTGGCCCCTGACTGCAAGTACACGACGTACCAGGGCAAACCCCTGCCGGAGGAGAAGGAATATGCTGGTGTGGAGTATCTTGTGAAGGATCTTGTGGAGGTGTAATGTAGAGCTCGATTAGGGTGATCCCCGTATGTTGGGTTCATTTGGGTTGGAGATCCGTTCTACGGTATGTTTCTGCTTTCACTCAGGCCTATGTAAAGTAAGACTGGAAAATAATAATATGCTCGATACGTTTGTTACGCTTGTGACTTGTGCTAAAGCTTGATGTATTGGCTCGTGCTTTTTATAGACGCTGTCTGGCTGTTACTCAATCAGAGATATTCCGTTAGTACAGAGTGGAGTTCATTACTGTGCGGGCTGCAGGACTACTATGTAATAGGGTAGCATTGTTTGTGTACACAGACGAAAATTTTACAGCCACCAAGCGCACGTTTCGGTCGTTTGTGATTTGTCAGGACTCAGGAAACAATTGTACCTTTGCAACCTTTCGGAACGGGAGCGCTGCACAGTGCCACGTCACCCCACTCATCGTGTTGCGCACTTCACCAAGCAACGGAAAGAAATAAATAAAAAGTAGGGTTAAGCCGAAATATAAGGGTACATTCCGCTGTGGACACTGTCCCAATCGATGTGTCCCAATCGATGTGTCCCAATCACGATTTGGGCGAGTCGCACTCAAATGTCTCGAGTTTGCATGTCCCAATCGATCGATGTATTGCGACTCTGTACAGACGCGCGACAATTATGTGCGAACCACTGTGATTGGTCAACGAATAATCATGCCCACTCGTCCTTGCGCAGCACATACACCAACACCTCCAGGTCCGCGGTAGTGTATTGGTGATGTCCAGGGAGGCCGCGGAGGGTACAGTACTCCTCCGCAGTGCCAATAATTGCCTCAACGGCACATACATCTGCAACTCCTCTTCTAGTACGTGAGTTTTTATAATCAAACATAGCACAGACACCATTACTACACACGCCGAATCCACGCATGATGGCAGAGCCTAGAGCCATCCCCTTCATCCTACGCCTCCTCGTCGCCTGGGTCACCTACTACTACACCATTTTCTACGAAAATGTCGCGAAGTCCTTCGTAGGCCTCATAGAGTCCGGTGTGTTTGAGGACGCGGACGAGCAGTCCTCATCGTCCGGGGACGACACCAGGGAGAACCGCCGTCACAGAGCGAGTGTACGGCGGCGACGTCATGCTTTGTGGGTTGAAGACCTGCAACACATGCGGGAGAACGACTTCCAAGACATATTCAGGATCAACCGCGCCATACTTGAGCATGTAAAGTCTGGGATGCGACAATATCTAGAGCCCATCGTCCATCGGTAATCACAATGGACACTGCTTTGCTCATCCCAATAAAGTACTTGGCGAGTGGGATTTCATTCGTCGACATGTCGTACCTGTTCGGTGTCTCCAAGACACTCTGCCACGAGCTTGTTGACGTGTTCCTCACCGAGCTCCCCTCTGTCTTCAAGGCCGCCTGAGTGCGCTTTCCCCCACGCGATGAACTTCCCGAGATGGCGCGTGAATTCGCTGCCATCAAAGGTGTACCTGCAGTGGTGGGGGCTGTGGACGGGACTCACATCCACATGAAAGGGATGGAAGGGCACAGGGCGGAGTACTGGACAAGGAAGTCGGCCTACGCCGTTCAGCTCCAAATCACGTGTGATGCACGAGGCAGGATATGGGATTACCTCATCGGCTATCCTGGCAGCGCGCACTACATGCGGGTTTTCAAAGAGTCTGCACTACTCGAGAGGTTACACAACGGGGACATAGCCCCATACCAGATTGTTGGGGATGCGGCCTACCCGCTACGAGAATACTGCCTAACCCCCCTGCATGCACCGCGCGGAGAGGTCCTAATGGACGATTGGGCCCAATGTTTCAACTACTGCCAGAGCGCCACCCGCATGGCGGTGGAACGGTGCATCGGCGCCTTGAAAGGGAGATGGCGCATCTTCGGCGGGCGCAACGACTGCAGGTTGTGGCGCATTCTCGCAGGAGCCGCGTGTTGTGTGATCCTGCACAACTTGTGTGAAGAGATGGCAGTCGTTAGGCGCAAGAACATGGCCTGGTTCAATCTGCCCCGCAACCGCGACTCTTGGTGGACACGGGGTGCCATTGCGACACACAAGTGGGAACCCTGTGTTCCCCCAACACAACAAGCACTGAGAGAGAGGCGGAAAAGACTGGGTGAGGCCCTGCAGGACTCTTACGCTAATCGTCGGCGCCGCGCACCCATATCTCCACATCCTCAGCTCCCGGAGTGACGGTGTTGACGTCGCCAACATCGTCGCCATGCTGTGCGGCTTCGGGAGGAGGTGCGGACTCCCCGCGTGGCGGAGGAGGGCTGAAATCCGGCGGCGCACGGTGCACGTCCGGGGGCGCCGATTCACTCATGCGCTCGCGGGCAAGTCGCATGTCCTGCGCCATCCATTCACGGACGAGGCTCTCAATGCGCGTCATCGCGTCTCCGTGACAATCCTTGATGGTCGCGGAGACCAGCTTGGCTGCTTGCATGGTAGCCGTCTCGTGCACCCGTGCGCGCCTAGGTGTTGCGGTGGTCGGCGGCGGCGGAGCTGTGATAAAGGAGCGGGGAAAATAGTAGTTTCGATTAGTCCTACTACCCTTGTTTGATGTAACCTGCATATTGGCGAATAAAATAAACGGAATCACCGTATTCAAACTACGATAAGTCAAACGCAAAGCAAGCTAGAGTTCATAACAACACGACTCACCCGTAAATGTTGGTGTTGACGTGCCTGGCTGAGACGAACTTGGAACCTCCGTGCCGGCCGGCACGTTGACGTCCGTGGCGCCGCCACCGTCCACCGCATGCGGTGCGGCTGCGGCGGTGTCCTGGTTGTGCAGCTCCAGGTACGGATACCACGGTGGTTTCTCAACCGAGCCGTGGCCTGACCCCCCGTCGCCACGCTTGTACTCCCGCCAGAGGAGCGTCAAGTTACGCCACTGCTTCTGCAACGCGTTGACACCCCTGCACCATCCAGGGTTCGACTCCTTGATGTGCGCGAGTAGTCGGACCCAGTATTGCGTCCCCTGCTTCCCCTTGAGAGGCTCGAGCTCCTCTTTCATGAACCACTTCGCCGCGGCGAATATGGTGCTCTCCTTGTCCGAACATAAGCCCCTCTCGACTGGTGCAGCCGACCGCTTCTTCTGTGGCTCCTGGCGTGGCGGTGGTGGCGCCGCCTTGCCTTTGCCTTTGTTCGTCCCAGATGCGCGTGCGGCGCTCCGTTTCGTAGTCACAGACACAGGTTGCGCTTCCTCCTCCGCGTCGTCCTCGGCGTCCTCATCTTCGTCGTCGCCGTCGCTGGGCGACATCCCAGCGTCTTCCGGTTCCTCCTCGTCGTCGTCGGTGTCGAGGCCTTGTTCGGGGTCGTCATCATCGTCATCGTACGCATCTTGCTCCACGACAAGCCGGTGTGTTGCAGCCGTCCTTGCAGGCTGACGACGCACACGTGACATGGCCGCACTGGGCGACTGTGCGGTGGATCCCTGGCCGTCAAGCACGGGCGGCGCGGATAATCCCTTCGGATGGCGCCCGTTGGCGATCTGCTGGTTCATCCAGCGGATGTAAGGGATGTCGTCAAGATCCTTGGGGCAGTCGTTAAGGGCCTGCCCCTTACGCTTACGAGCCATGCTGGCAAATAGAGTGCTTCTAGATCTAGATCTTTAGGGAGCGGGAGCAGAGAAAAATGAACAGATTGGAACAGGAAGGATGGTGCACGAAGATGAACCCGCAAGGTGTTGGGAGGTGGAGGAGTTGTGGGGAAGGAGCATTGGAGCTGGGGGAAGGCGCGCTGGCGGGGACGTGCGCGTCCCTGTCAATAATCCCGGGTGTGTCGTCTGGACAAATCACTACGCAGTGTACGCGTTGATGGGGATAGTGGGTTTTGGGGAGATGTCGTCTAGATACATGCTGCATGTGTTGACATTTGGCACCGCGTGCGACTGATGGATTGTGTTGCAATTAGCTGGCGACTGCTCCGTGTTTCACGTCCCCCAATGATAAATACATTTGGCGACAACCACGGGCGGCCCGGCATTCTGACACCTGGCAGCATATGCTGTACGTACGCGTCACAATCGATTGGGACACATCGATTGGGACAGTGTCCACAGCGGAATGTACCCTAAGTGTTTGAGGCGAGTCTGACAAGAGGCCAGCCTCTGACTAGAGGCCGTAGGAACATGCTCTGATTTTCCAGCCTTATTTTCTTAGCAACACTGATGGATCAGCGTCAGGCCCTACGATATCAGGAATTTCTCCCTGAAATTCCTGATTTTCAGGGATTGTTTTGTACATACCCTGATTTTCCAGTGTTCAGCTTTTTAGGGGACTGATTTTCCAGCCTTTAGGGTCCAGATGACTCTGAACTTTCAGGTTTTTATTTAAAGGGACACTGATTACACTACGTTGTAACAAAACTGACACCGAATGCGATTCATACACGTTCCGAGTGTAGTTGCCCGGAAGTACATGGAATCTCAGATTCCCGCGGTGTCAGCACCGCCTGGCGGTGACTACGGTACCAGAAAAATTTGCCCCGTGTTATTCGCTTTGCGGCTGCTTTGTTGGCGCGCTTGGTCCGATCATTGGCCACTTTTGCAGCATTATATGGGTCGAGCAATGACAAGGTTGCAACAGAGCGATGCTGGCAGGCTGCGATGCGAGGGTTTCTGGCCCATTGCTTGCACATGTGGTCCTGTGGCCCGTTTGTCAAACATATGTGTATATATGTTATAGTTTGGTTAGGCTTAGTGGGGTACTCACTGTGGGGTACAACCCCTTAGGTTTCTCCTTTGTACCTTTCACCTCGATAGTCGACACTCACTTTTCCCGTAAGATTCTAACATGGTATAGAGCATAGGTCCTTAGGACCTAGGATTAGGGCCCACCACGCTTGCCTGCCTCGTCTAGTGCCTACGCGCGCCTCGGCTGCCTGCGCGCGCCTCGGGCGATCCATTTTTTTCCCACGTGCGCCATTTCAGCAGCCCGCGCAGCCCGTTTCGGCCCCACCTGTGCGCCCCTTAAGCCGCCCGCGCGCATTCTGGATAGGTCACGCCAGCGCGGCCCGTCGCCCAGCGCAGCCCGCATTTAGCGACCAGCCCACAGCCGCGCACGCTGCCTGTCGCCACGCGCAGCCCGCAGCCCACGCAGTCCGTCGCCGCACGCAGCTTGCGGCCGCGCGCGCTGCCCGTAGCCTCGTGCAGCAAGTCGCCACACGCAGCCAGCAGCCTCACGCAGCCCTCAGGCCGCGCCTGCTACTTGCTGCCTACTGCCGCCTGCCTGTCGCCCGCCTGCAGCCTGCCTGCTGCCTGCCTGCTACCGCCTGCCTGCTTGCTGCCTGCTGTCGCCTGCCTGCTGCCTGCCTGCTGCCTGCCTGCTGCCTGCCTGCTACTTGCTGCCTGCTGCCGCCTGCCTGCCGCCTGCCTGCTGCCTGCCTGCTGCCGCCTGCCTGCTTGCTGCCTGCACCCTGCCTGCCTGCCTGCTTGCTGCCTGCTGCTGCCTGCCTCCAGCCTGCCTGCTGCCTGCCTGCTGCCTGCCTGCTACTTGCTGCCTGCTGCCGCCTGCCTGCTTGCTGCCTGCTGCCGCCTGCCTGCCGCCTGCCTGCCTGCTGCCTGCTGCCGCCTGCCTGTAGCTTGCCTGCTGCCTGCCTACTGCCTGCCTGCTGCTTGCTGCCCCTGCCTCCTGCCTCTACCTCCTGCCTCCTACCTGGTGCCTGCTGCCTGCTGCCTCCTGCCTTAAGCCAATATGGCGACGCCTAACGTTCTAGCGTTCGAGCCTGACGGTCGTCCCATCGAGTTCACTGTATGGTTAGACGATCTCCAGCTGTCCCTTCTGACTGATGCCAAAGATGGCGTTTCCCTGTTTGATTACGTCTCTGGCACTGCCGTTGCTCCTGCTGCTGATGCTCCTGCTCTAGAACGCTCCCAGTGGCAAACTCGTGATGCTGCTGCACGCCTAGCTATTAGGAACCACCTGCCGATTACTGAGCGAGCACATTTCAGCCAGCACAGAACTGCTAAGACACTGTACGACGCTGTAGTTGCGCGCTACTCCTCCCCGGCCACTGCAGCCATAGGTCGACTCATGCTACCGTATCTGTTCCCCGATCTTTCCTCGTTCACCACTGCTGAGGACCTAGTTTCTCACCTGCGCGCTACTGACTCTCGCTTTCGTGCCGCCCTTTCAGCCGAGTTCTGCGCCGCAAACCCCCCCCCCCCCCCCCCCCCCCCCCCGATGTACTTCACTCTCTATTTCATCGTCACCCGCCTCCCTGACACTCTTAGCTCTGTCAGGGACCACTTCCTAGCGCTAGACCCCACCACTCTCACTGTAGACGACTTCGAGAAGCACCTCCTCGCAGCAGAGAAGAACATCCTCGCTGTAGGTGCTGCTCGTGGCACTCCGCGCTCTCCCCTCTTTGAGGGGTGCTCCCCCTCCCCTCTCACCCCCTCCTACGCCTCCGCAGCTGCTGCTCACGACTACCTTGGTGCTGAGGGGGTCGGAGCTGCTTCCGCTCCTAGTGGGAAGCGTCGCAGCGGCAGGGGCGGCAGGGGTGGCAGGGGCGGTGGGGGTGGCGGTGGAGGTGGCAGTGGTGCAGGCGGCGGGGGAGGTGGAGGTGGTGGGGGTGGTCGTGGGGGTGGAGGCGGTGGAGGTGGTGGTGGGGGCGGCGGAGGCACTGGGAGCGGTGGAGGCGGCAGCAGCGGCGGTGGGGGAGGAGGGAGCGGTAGTGGCATTGGTGGTCAGGGCCAGCAGCAGCCGCAGCAGCAGCAGCAGCATCAGCGCCAGACCCCCACTTCCCAGCAACTTCTTGACTGGTATGCCGGGCGTGGGGCTTCTGGGGGTCCTGGTCGCTGCCCCTATATCATCCGCACAGGTCCCCACGCTGGTCGCCAGTGCACAGGTTTTCACACTGAGCAGCGCTGCTTCGCTCGGCTTAGCGACGCCTGGCGCGCCAAGTTTCCTGATGCTACTGAGTTCCCCAACTGGGCAGACTTACTTAGGCGTGATGTACCTATCTTTGATCTTGACTATGAGGCAATTCTTGCTGCTATGTATGCCTTGTCTGTTAGTGCTGAGGGTGACTGCTACTTGTGTGTGCCGCCGGATCCTGGTATAACCCCTGGTATAGCCCCTGCAGCACTAGGTGCTTGTGAGTCTGCTCCCCTTGGTACTGCGCCTGCACAGGCTTCGCACACCTTTACACTTGACTCTGGTGCTTCCCGCTGTTTCTTTCGCGACAGTACCACAGTCACTCCCCTCCCTGCACCTGTTCCTGTCTCACTGGCTGACCCCTCTGGGGGCCCAGTGCTTGCACGGTCTTCCACTGTGCTTCCGTGTCCGGCGGTCCCGTCTGGTGAGCTGTCTGGTCTCCACCTCCCCTCGTTCTCTACGAACTTGGTGAGTAACGCTGTCCTCCAGGATGCGGGGGTTGACACCTTCACCCCTGGCCGGCAGCGTGTGGCGATTTGCACGTGCTCCCAGACTGGTCGCCACCTGGCCACGTTCGCTCGTGCGCCGGGGTCCAGTCTGTACACCCTCACCACTGCGTCACGCTCCGCCCCTTTGTCTCCCCAGTTGCACGCGTCTGCTCAGGTAGCTACACAGTGTGAGTGTCGCCGGCTGTCGCACGACACTCTCCTGTGGCACCACCGCCCTGGTCACCCCTCCCTGCCTCGCCTACGCAGCATGCACTCTCGCCTCCTGGTTTCTGGGCTTCCCAGGTCTGTGCCTCCCCTCCCTCCCTCGCCTGCGCCGCCCTGCATTCCCTGCGTCGAGGGGCGGCAGCGCGCCGCTCCTCACTCCTCCTCGTTCCCTCCCACAGAGGCTCCACTGCAGACTCTCCACCTGGACGTGTGGGGCCCAGCCCGCGTCCGTGGACAGGGCCACGAGCGGTACTTCCTGCTGGTTGTCGACGACTACACGCGCTACACCACGGTCTTCCCCTTGCAGCGCAAGGGGGATGTCCCTGATGTTTTAATCCCCTGGATCCGCGCTACTCGTCTCCAGCTCCGCGAGCGGTTCCAGTCGGACTTTCCTGTCCAGGTGGTGAGTTCTCCTCAGACCTCTTGGCAGCCTTCTGTGCGGAGCACGGCATCCGCCAGACTTTCACGCTTCCAGCCTCTCCGCAGCAGAATGGGGTTGCTGAGCGCCGCATTGGCTTAGTCATGGAGGTCGCTCGTACCTCCATGATCCATGTGGCTGCCCCCCATTTTCTGTGGCCTTTTGCGGTCCGGTACGCCGCGCATCAGCTCAACCTTTGGCCCCGTGTCTCCTTGCCGGAGACCTCGCCCACACTGCTGTGGACGGGGAAGGTTGGCGACACGTCGCGTTTCTGGGTCTGGGGTGCTCGTGCCTTTGTCCGCGATACCACCGCGGACAAGCTCTCCCCTCGCGCCATTCCTTGCGTCTTTCTTGGCTTTGTCCCTGACGCGCCTGGCTGGCAGTTTTACGACCCCGCCTCGCGCCGTGTCTTTGCGTCTCAGGACGTCACCTTTGACGAGTCGGTCCCCTTTTACCGCCTCTTCCCTTACCGCACTGCTCCTCGCCCCCCCCCGCCGCTCTTTCTTGCCCCAGGTCCTCCCCAGGTAGACCCCCTCCCCGCGCCAGGTCCTGCTCCTTCAGGTGTCTCTCAGGTAGACCCCCCTGCGCCTGCGCCTGTTGAGGTCACTGGTGACTCCGGTCCTGCTGCGAGTGGTGCTGTCCTTGGGGGTGCGGAGCTTGGGGGTGCGGAGCTTGGGGGTGCTGAGTCTGGGGGTGCTGAGCGTGTGGAGCCTGGAGGTGCTGAGCCTGAGCATGAGGAGCCTGGAGGTGCTGCGTCTCGTGGTACTACGTCTGGAGGTGCTGCGTCTGGGGGTGCTGAGCCTGTGTGTGCGGAGCCTGGGGGTGCTTAGTCTGGGGGTGAGTCGCCTGAGGGTTCTGAGACTGCTGTTACGCGGTCTCCTTGGAGTAGCCGTCTTCGTCCGCGTGTGCCCCTCACCTCCCAGCAGCTGCACGACTGGTACGGTCGCCGTCAGCGTCCCACTTCTGCACCTCAGGGCTCTCCTGCTGGAGGTTCTTCTGCTGGTGTCGCTGGTCCCGGAGGTGCTCGTACTGGGAGTGCTGGAGCTGCTGGGGCTGGTGGTGGTGCTGCTGGAGGTCCTGGAGCTACTGGCGGTGCTGGAGCTGCTGAGGGTACTGGAGGTGCTGGAGGTGCTGGAGGTGCTAGAGGTGCTGGAGCTGCTGGAGGTGCTGGAGGTGCTGGAGGTGCTGGAGCTGCTGGAGGTACTGGCGCTGCTGGAGGGGCTGGTGCTACTCGTGCTGGTGGCACTGCTCAGCCGCGCCTGTTCTTTGCTCCGCCGTCTCCGTCGTCTCAGCCACCACCTGACTCTGCACTTCGCCAGGTTCTCAGTCTTCCCTCGTCTACTGGTCTTCCGTTACAGCCTGGCTCACCGCTGCCTGCTCCTTCTCCGTACACAGAGCAGCCTGGTGGCCTTGCAGAGCGTCGTGAGCCTGCGTCGCGTCCTGTCTCCCCTGTCAGTACCGGTCGTCGTGTTCCTCGTCAGAGCCAGCCGGCTGTCTCCGGCCCTCCCCTTGTAGTTCGTCGTCCTTCCTCTCCTTCTCCGCGTGTTCCTCTGCCGCCTCCCCCTGCGTCCTCTCTGCCTGTCGTTGCTGACCCTGCGTCTGACCGGTTTCGTGCTGAGCACTCTACTGTCACGCGTCTGCTTGCCACTGTTGTCACGGACCCGTCGTTTGAGTCTGCTGCTGCGTCTGGCTTAGTCACTGAGCTTGTTGCCTTTGCTGCTCACTGTCGTCCAGACTACACCGCCAGTCTTGTTGCTGAGTCTGCGTCTGTCTGTCCTCCGTCCGTCGGGGGTGAGTGTGCTCTTGGCACGGACGTCCTTGAGGACAGGCAGGAGGACCTTGAGTGTCTTGCAGCCGCTGCGCCTCATCTCGTATCCATGCTGCTTGCCCCTGAGGGAGACCCGGATGCACCAGACATCCCTACCCCGCGCTCTTACGCTGAGGCGATCGCGGGTGAGTACTCCTCTCAGTGGCAGACAGCCATGGACGCAGAGATGGCATCCTGGAAGTCCACAGGCACCTACGTCGACGAGGTTCCCCCTCCTGGGGCGAACATTGTCAGTGGCATGTGGATTTTCAGGGTGAAGCGGCCGCCAGGTTCTACGCCTGTCTTCAAGGCTCGTTACGTGGCTCGAGGCTTCAGTCAGCGAGAGGGAGTTGACTTCTTCCAGACCTTCTCCCCCACCCCGAAGATGACCACTCTTCGGGTGCTGCTGCACGTTGCCGCTCAGCGTGACTACGAGCTTCACTCTCTTGACTTCAGCACAGCCTTCTTACAGGGCAGCCTGCACGAGGAGATTTGGCTGCGCCGCCCTCCTGGCTTCACTGGGTCGTTCCCTCCTGGTACCCAGTGGAGCCTCCGGCGGCCGGTCTACGGTCTCCGCCAGGCGCCACGTGAGTGGCACGACACACTGAGGACGACACTTGCAGCTCTTGGGCTTGCTCCGTCGACTGCTGACCCGTCGCTGTTTTTGCGCACCAACACTTCGTTGCCGCCGTTCTACGTTCTCGTGTACGTCGACGACTTGGTCTTTGCCACTGCTGACACTGAGGCTCTCGCCCTGGTGAAGTCGGAGCTGCAGAAGAGACACACGTGCACTGACCTGGGTGAACTGCGCAGTTACCTTGGCTTGCAGATCACCCGGGACAGAGCACGCCGCACCATCACACTGACTCAGTCACACATGGTGCAGCAGGTCCTTCAGCGCTTCGGTTTCACCTGGTCCTCAGCACAGGCCACTCCTCTGGCTACAGGTCACTCGCTCTCAGCTCCACCTTCGGACGAGTCCGTAGAGCCGAGTGGTCCTTACCCAGAGTTAGTGGGCTGCCTCATGTACCTGATGACTTGCACTCGTCCTGACCTTGCGTACCCTCTTGGCCTTCTGGCTCGCTACGTGGCTCCTGGTCGGCACCAAAAGGTGCACATGGATGCTGCCAAGAGGGTACTACGCTACTTGTGCAGTACATCGGGCATGGGGCTCGTGCTTGGAGGACGGGGTGACATTGTCCTCACAGGTCACTCGGACGCCTCTTGGGTTGATGACCAGGCTACGCAGCGGTCGTCACAGGGTTACACCTTCAGCCTTGGTTCTGGTTCAGTTTCCTGGCATTCTACACGTTCGTCTTCAGTTCTCGGCTCCAGCTGTGAGGCAGAGATCTACGCCACAGCCATGGCTGCACAGGAGCTGCGCTGGCTCACCTACCTGCTAACCGACTTGGGAGAGCGGCCTCGTTCTCCTCCAATTCTGTACGTCGACAACAAGGCCGCCATTGCCTTGTGTTAGGAGCACAGACTGGAGCACAGAACAAAGCACATCGCTCTCCGTTACTTTCTTGCTCGAGAGCTGCAGCAGCGTTGCCAGCTTCGTCTTACCTACGTGGCCACTCGGGCCAACACTGCTGATATATTCACCAAGGCGCTTCCGCCTGGTGATCATCAGCTTTTCTGCACTTTGTTAGGCCTTGTGTCCACTCTTCTTCACTTGCTGTAGGCTTTGTTTGTACCATGATTTATATGTATTCCTGCATGCTTGTTCTTGTAGGTAGATATCACTGTACTGTTGTTGTTACATATATATTTCTGCATGTGAACTGGCCTTGTGGCCTTCTTGCTTGTGCTCAGACTGCGTGGTGACGTTGTGATCCACCCTGAGCTTGCTTTGCACTTCCTGACTGGTCTTGTGACTCTCTGTTCTCCCCCACTTTGCCTATGGGGGTGTGTCAAACATATGTGTATGTATGTTATAGTTTGGTTAGGCTTAGTGGGGTACACACTGTGGGGTACAACCCCTTAGGTTTCTCCTTTGTACCTTTCACCTCGATAGTCGACACTCACTTTTCCCGTAAGATTCTAACACCGTTTTGTCTAAGTCGTGCTGGCAAGCACTGATGCATCCACGCCGCCCAGCTGTGCTTCCTGCCATCCAGGCTCCCATCCCATTATGCTCCATGCTTTCCTTCCATCCGCTTGGGGTTTCATCGTGTTCCTGCCTATATCTTCCACCCCTTGTAGGCTAACCCACTATAGCCTATATAGAAGATAAACATATAGTTTGACATTAGCCTACAAGGGGTACAACACTTTAGGGTTAGTACTTGTACCCAACTCATTTATAGTTCATTCATTCCTTCACAGAGATTCTGACAGCTGCATGCAAGCACGATGTGCTAAACTTTAAATCCTTAGTTTTTTTATTTAATCATGCTTTTTTTGGATGGAACAGTGATCAATCAGGCTTTTTTTTTTAAGCAACACTGAATTTCCAGCCTTTTTTTTTTAAGAACACTGTCAATCAGCCTCTTTACCTAGGGAGAGCCTGATGCATCTGGGTACTAAAAAGTGAATCTGAGGGCCTGGTTGCCATTTGTTGGTTTTTGTCAGGGCCCGGCTGTTTGCATTATCGTATTGACACCCACCAAATTACTTTCACGTGAGAGGCTCTGGTTAGATACAGTGCACATAGTGTTACTAATAGAGTGGCGTGGCGTCCTTTATTTTCCATGTTTGGATTGGACGCTCTTACTGTAGTACGTATACGGTATATGGGTTGAGTAGGTCACACTAGATAGCACCCTCACTCCCAGATAGCACTCCGGCCTGGTAACTGCTACTTTTCCACTGACAAGACTGGTTACGGGAAGTACGGTACCGTACCGTACATCCCAACAAGTGGTAACTTGTTTCTAGTTGGCCAGGCCACGTTGGCAATTGGGGGGGTTAGTGCTGTGGCCATATTGACCGCACTTATGTAAGAGCTAGAGTCCGTCCATGTGTCAAGAATGAAAATGTTGGTTTCACTAAGGTTGGTTGGGGTACATAAACCTAACCCTAATAGTTGTACCCCATATAACACACATCACTAAGACTACAACATTTGACACACCCCCATAGTCTAAGTGAGGGGTGTCAAGCAAAACCAAAAGTGTACGGTCACAAGACCAGTCACAAAGAAACAAAGCTTAGGGTGGATCACAACGTCACCACACACTCCGAGCACAAGCAAAAGAGCCACAAGGCTAGTTCAAGAGTTGGCAGAGGTATATGTAAAGTGTATAAACAAAGCAAGGAGAGAACTCAAGACTATGCAAGGCGAGAACTTGTGTCAACGAGACCTAACTGCACACAACACCTCTGGTGGTCACAAGGCGTCAGGGCCTTTGTGAAGATGTCTGCAGTGTTGGCCTCGGACTCAACAAAGTCGAAACGAGCCTCTCCACGCCTTTGCAACTCTCGCAGAAGAAAGTACCTGACGTTAATGTGCTTCAGTCTGCTCTCGAGTCGCGACTCTCGATAGAGGAGAATCGTCGCCTTGTTATCAGTGGACAAGGTCAGTTCACAGGCAGAGTTATAAAAGCACAACCAGTACAGTTATCACAACCTAGTAAGAGCAATCATGCAGGTACATATATATACATATAGATCATAGTACAAGACAAAGTCAAGCAACCAGCAGGTGAGGCAGAGTGGGCACAAGCCCAAGAGCAGTGCATAAACGCTGATGATCACCAAACCCAAGGGCCTTGGTGAAGACGTTAGCACTGTTGGCCTGAGAGGCCACGTAACCAGGGTGCAGCTGACCACGCTGCTGCAGCTCCCGAGCAAGAAAGTAACGAAGAGCAATGTGCTTCGTTCTGTGCTCCGGTCTCTGCTCCTGACACAAGGCAATCATGGCCTTGTTGTCGACGTACAGAACTGGAGGAGAACGAGGTCGCTCACCCAAGTCGGTCAGCAGGTAGGTCAGCCAGCATCACTCCTGTGCAGCCATGGCCCCAGCGTAGATCGCGGCCTCACAGCTAGAACCAAGTACAGAAGACGAACGAGTGGACCTCCACGAGACTGAAAGAGTAAACCTGGGACGTCCGCTGAGTTGCCTGGTTGTCGGCCCAAGAAGTGTCGGAGTGTCCTTTGAGTACCACTGAACCTCATCCTCCAAGCACGAGCCCCATGCCCGACGTACTGCAGAAGTAACGCAACGCCCTCTTAGCAGCCCGCCAGTGCTTTGGTTGGTGTCTCCCGGGCGCAACGTAGCGCGCCAGGATGCTGAGAGGGTACGCGAGGTCAGGTCGAGAGCACGTCATCAGGTACATGAGACAGCCCACAAGCTTTGGATGCTTACCACGCGGCTCTACGGACTCGTCCAAAGGTGGAGCTGAGAGCGAGTGGCCTGTAGGTAGTGGAGTGGACTGTGGCGAGGAGAACTCGAAGTCAAAGCGCTGAACGACCTGATGCACCATGTGTGACCGAGTCAGAGTGATGGTGCGCCGTGCTCTGTCCCGGGAGATCTGCAAGCCAAGATAGCTGCGCAGCTCACCTAGCTCAGTGCAGGTGTGTCTCTTCTGCAGCTCCTCCTTCACAAGGGTTAGTGCCTCAGTGTCAGCAGTAGCAAAGACCAAGTCGTCGGCGTACACGAGGATGTAGAACGGCGGCATAGTAGGTTCAATGCGCAGATGCAGCGACGGGTCAGCAGTCGAAGGAGCAAACCCAAGAGCCGCAAGTGTCGTCCTCAGTGTGTCCTGCCACTCGCGGGGCGCCTGGCGGAGACCGTAGACTGACCGCAGGAGGCTCCACTGGGTACCCTCAGGAAACGACCCAGTGAAGCCAGGTGGGAGGCGCAGCCAGATCTCCTCGTGAAGGCTGCCCTGCAAGAAAGCTGTGGAGAAGTCGAGGGAGTGCAGCTCGTAGTCACGGTGTGCTGCAACGTGCAGTAACACTCGAACAGTGGTTGAAGTCGACCCTGTCAAACTTACATATAGCTTACATTGTGTAGGCTGTAGTGGGGTAGCTCATAAGGGGTACAACCCAATTAGGGTTAGTAATTGTACCCAACTCTTTGCTAGTTCATTCATCCTCGTTCGTTATTTCTGACATGGTTTCAGAGCAGGTCCCTCGCTAGGACCGCTTTCTTTCCTTGAGCCCACCACCTAGTGCCCTGCGAGCCACCCTCGTGTGGCCCTCCTCTCGACCTTAGGCCCTGGCCCGTCGCCAGTAGCCCCTAGGCCCCGGCCCGTAGCCCCGCGCTCGTCGCCCCTAGGCCCCGGCCCCGTCGCCCGTCGCTCGCGCCCGACGCCCCTAGGCCCCGGTCCCGGCCCGTCTCGCGTCGCCCCTAGGCCCGTCGCCCTTAGGCTCCACCCCCCGGCCCGTTGCTCGCGCCCGCCGCCCCTAGGCCCGTCGGCCCCTTCGCCCGTCGCTCCCTTAGGCCCGGCCCCGTCGCCCGTCGCCCTGTCGCTCGCGCCAGACGCCCCTAGGCCTCGGTTCCGGCCCATCGCCCGTCGCGCAACGCCCCTAGGCCCGTCGGCCCCGTCGTCCGTCGCTCCCCTAGGCCCGGCCCTGTCGCCCCGTCGCTCGCGCCCGACCCCCCTAGGCCCCGGTTCCGGAACGTCGCCCGTCGCGCAACGCCCCTAGGCCCCGTCGGCCCCGACGCCCCTCGCCCCTCAGCCCGCGCTCGACGCTCCTAGGCCCTCGGCCCCGTCTTTCCTGGCCCCGCGGCCCGACGCCCCTAGGCCCCCGGCCCCTCGGCCCCTTCTTTCCTGGCCTCGCGGCCCGACGCCCCTAGGCCCCCGGCCCCTCGGCCCCGTCTTTCCTGGCCCCGTGGCCCGACGCCCCTAGGCCCCCGGCCCCTCGGCCCCTTCATTCCTGGCCCTGCGGCCCGACCCCCCAAGGCCCCCGGCCCCTCGGCCCCCGCGGCCCGTCGCCCCTAGGCCCCAGGCCCCTCGGCACCCCTTCGTTCCTGGCCCCACGGCCCGACGCCCCTAGGCCCCCAGCCCCTCGGCCCCTCTGGTGCTGCTGCTACTGCTACTACTGCTGCTACTGCTGTTACTGCTGCTACTATTGCTGCTACTGCTACTGCTGCTACTGCTGCTCCTGCGTGCTGCGCCACTATGGCTTCGATTCGAGTTCTCACGTTTGATGATGAGGGCAGACCGGTTCAGTTTGACACGTGGCTCGACAACCTGCAGCTGTACCGAATGAGCGATTCTAAGGACAGTGTTTCGCTGTTTGACCTCGCGTCAGGCACCGCTACCGCCCCTCCCGCCACAGCTGACAGTGCGACTCACTCACAGTGGCTTACTCGCGATGCTGCTGCCCGCTTAGCCATTCACAACCACCTGCCACTAGCCGAATGCTCTCACTTCGGACAGCACAGGACAGCACAGGCCCTGTATGACGCTGTAGTCGCTCGCTACTCCTCGCCTGCCAGGGAGGGGTGACCCAGTCGGTGGTGCCATAGAAGATTCTGGTGCGAAAGGAGGCGACACGAGCAAGGGGGTGCTACCTGACCTGACGCGGACACCTGAGCAGACACAGCTACCTGAGGAGGCTCGGTAGCCAGTGTGTACAGACTCGACCCTGGCCGACGAGTGAACGTGGCCAGGTGACGGCCCGTCTGTGTACACGTGCAGATCGGCACACGCCGACCCCCAGGAGTGGTGTTAGTGACCATCGCATCTTGGAGGGCAGCGGTACTCACCAAGTTCATAGAGAACGAGGGGAGGTGAAGACCTGAGAGTGAGCCACACGGAACCGCCGGACACGGGAGCACAGTGGAGGAACGGGCAATGACTTGGCCCCCGGAGGGGTCAGCCAGTCTGACCGGGACAGGTGCAGGGAGAGGAGTGAGGGTGGTGCTGTCACGAAAGAAACAGCGTGAGGCATCTGAGTCCAGCGTGAAGGTGTGCAAGGCCTCAGCAGGCGCAGTACCAGGGAGAGAAGACTCACTAGCACCTAGAGCAGCAGCCTCTATACCTGGGTCAAACGGCACACACGGGAAACAGTCACCCTCAGCACTAACAGACAAAGCATACATAGCAGCAAGGATAGCATCATAGTCTAGGTCAAAGATCGCAACTCCAGACCTAAGCAGCTCTGCCCAGTGGGGGCGCTAGACCTCGTCACCAAACTCAGCGCACCAAGCGTCGTCGAGGCGGGAGAAGCAGCGGTGCTGAGTGTGAGGCTTGCCGCATGTCTGACCAGCACGGTCACCCGTGCGAATGACATACGGGCAGCTCACACTACCCCCAGACGCCCCACGCTGAAACAACCACTCACGAAGCTGCTGGGGCGACGGGGTCTCGCTCCGACGCTGCTGCTGCTGCCTCTGGCCTCCTCCAGAACCTCCACGCTGAGCTCTAGTCCTACCACCACCACTCCCACCGCTGCCACTACCGCCACTCCCGCCGCTGCCTCCACCGCCGCCACCAAAGCCCCCACTCCCGTCACCACTCCCACCGCTGCCACCACCTCCACCTCCTCCACCACCTCCACTGCTGCCCCCACCACCACTCCCGCTGCCACCGCCACCACCCCTGCCACCCTTGCCCTTGCTGCTGCAGCGCTTCGCACTAGTAGAAGCAGCCCCTACGTCCTCAGCACTGGTGACGTCAACAGCAGCAGCAGAGGCGTAGGAGGGGGCAAGGGGGGAGGGGGAGCACCCCTCAAAGAAGGGCGTGCGCGGAGTGCCACGAGCAGCACCTACAGCGACTACACTAGTCTCAGCTGCAAGGAGGTGCTGCTCGAGTAGGTCAATAGTGAGGACTGTGGGGTCAAGGGAGAGAAAGTGGTCCCTGACAGAGCGAAGAGAGTCAGGGAGGCAAATGACTATAAAGTAGAGAGTGATGAACATCGGAGGCTGGTTCCTGTCAAGGAACTCAGCTTGGGCGGCAGCGCGGTAGCGAGCGTCGCTAGTGCGAAGGTGGGAAACCAGGTCCTCTACTGTGGCAAAGGCGGACAGCTCGGGGAATAGGTAGGGCAGTAGGAGGCGGCCTAGAGCAGCAGTGGCAGGCAAGGAGTAGCGAGCAACGACAGCGTCGTACAGTGCCTGTGCTGTCCTGTGCTGTCCGAAGTGAGCGCATTCGACCAATGGCAGGTGGTTGCGAATGGCTAAGCGGGCAGCACCGTTGCGAGTAAGCCACTGTGAGCGGGTCACACTGTCAGCTGTGGCGGGAGGGGCGGGAGCGGCGCCAGACGTGTGGTCAAACAACGAAACACTGTCCCTAGAGTCGCTCAGTAGGTACAGCTGCAAGTCATCGAGCCACGTGTCAAACTGTAGGGGGCGTCCCTCATGATCGAACGCTAGGATGCGGAGAGAAGCCATAGTGGCGCAGCACGCAGAGCGAGGAGAAGCAGGGCAGCACAAAGCACAGGGCAGGCAGCAGCAAAAGGGCAGTGAGAGGGTCGCAAGGGGCGGCTAGCAGAGTAGCAGGGGCGGCGAGTGGGCCACCAGGGGCGGCGCACGAGGCTGCAAGGGCGGCTCGCGAGCTGCAGGGTCGAGGGGCGGGCCGGAAGGGGCGGCTCGCGGGGCCTGGGGTCAACGGGCCTAAGGGCGACGGGCTGGGGCGACGAGTCCTAGGGGCGACGGGCTGGGGTGACGGGCCTAGGGGCGACGGGCCGGGCTAGGGGCGACGGGCCTACGGGCCGTGCTAGGGGCGACGGGCCGTCCTAGGGGCGACGGGCCTAGGGTCGATAGGGCACCGGGGCCGAGGGTCGACAGGGCGGGTCACGGGCCTAGGGTCGACGGGGCGCGTGGGCCTAGGGTCGACGGGGCACACGCGGGCCTAGGGTCGACGGGGCGCGCGCGGGCCTAGGGTTGACGGGGCGCGCGTGCCGAGGGTCGACAGGGCGGGTCGCGGGGCCTAGAGTCGACAGGGCCGGGGCGACAGGCCTAGGGGCGACGGGCCGGGCTAGGGGCGACGGGCCGGGCTAGGGGCGACGGGCCGGCCTAGGGGCGACGGGCCTAGGGGCGACGAGCCGGGGCGACGAGCCTAGGGGCGACGGGCCGGGGCGACGGGCCTAGGGGCGACGGGCCGTGCTAGGGGCGACGGGCCTACGGGTCGGGCTAGGGGCGACGGGCCGGCCTAGAGGCGACGGGCCTAGGGGCGTCGGGCCGGGGCGACGGGCCTAGGGGCGACGGGCCGGGCTAGGGGCGGCTAGTGGGGCAGTGCAGTGGTGGGCCCAAGGAAAAAAAACGGTCCTAGCGAAGGACCTGCTCTGAAATCATGTCAGAAGAATGAACGAGAATGAATGAACTATGAAAGAGTTGGGTACAAGTACTAACCCTAATTGGGTTGTACCCCTTATGGGCTACCCCACTATAGCCTACACAACTGTAAGCATTATAACATTCTGACATCCTCACACTTGGTAATCAGAGCCTGTTTACACGCGAAGTTTTTCGACCACTAAAACCTAGCTTTTAAAATTGTTGGGGCGACGATGGAAAGAGTTGATTTCGGGTATGCAAACCAGTTACGCGCTATTTCTTAACGTTCCCCTCGAACCGGTTTTCGAACACTCCTCAGGATTATTGGCGAAAACGTTGGAATTTTGACCGTCGGATCGAGGTTGGAAATTGGAGCGTCGGATCGAATTTCATCTCAACAGCCGAGATCGGACACGAATTTTGGCTAAGGGAGAGTTACGCGACGTACAGAATCAGCGCTCGTCATTTGCACAGTCGATTCGATTCGCAGTAAGTCGTCCAGCGCCTAGAATTTTATTATTTTTGTCGCAAGTCTTCCTGTAAATCACCAAATGGAGGAAAATGGTGATAATTCCGTACGAAAAATTACGGAGTTACGCACCGACCTGGACCAGTCGCGACACCGACACCGACATTTCACCCAGCAGCAGCTATGGTGAATATTGAGGCGCCACGTTCGAGGCTACTGGAGACATTCAGTACGAATGCGAGAGACACCGACGTCCGTCGATTCATTACGACCCTCGAAATTTACTTCGAGGCCGTTGGCTGTACGTCCCCGACACACGATGCAACGCGGATTCTGTCAGAATGTTATAGTGCTTACATTTGTGTAGGCTATAGTGGGGTAGCCCATAAGGGGTACAACCCAATTAGGGTTAGTACTTGTACCCAACTTCTGTTCTATGCATTCATCCTCGTTCGTTATTCTGACATGGTATCAGAGCAAGTCCTTCGTTAGGACCGTTTTCTTGGGCCTACCATAGCGCTGCCCCACTAGTCGCTCCTGCTGCCCTGCGCGCCGCCCTCGTGCGGCCCTGTCTGTCGACCCTAGGCCCCGGACCCGCCCCGTCGACCCTAGGCCCGGCGCTCCGTCCACCCTAGGCCCGCGAGCCCCGTTGACCCTAAGCCCGCGCGCGCCCCTTCGACCCTAGGCCCACGCGCCCCCTCGACCCTCGGCCCCAGACCCGCCCCATCGACCCTAGGCCCGCGCCCGCCCCGTCGACCCTAGGCCCCGGACCCGCCCCGTCGACCCTAGGCCCGCGCGCACCCCGTCAACCCTAGGCCCGCGCCCCCCCCCCCTAGACCCTCGGCCCCGAACCCGCCCCGTCGACCCTAGGCCCGCGCCCGCCCCTTTGACCCTAGGCCCCGGTGCCCCGTCGACCCTAGGCCTCCGGCCCGCCCCTCTCCCGTGCAGCCCGCAAGCTGACCTTGCAGCCCCGCGTGCCGCCCTTGGTGGCCCTCTAGCCACCCCTGCTACTCTGCTAGCCGCCCATTGCGGCCCTCTCTCCGCCCCTTGCTGCTGCGCTGCCCCGCTTCTCCCCGCTCTGCATGCTGCGCCACTATGAATCCTCTCCGCATGCTAGCGTTCGATCACAAGGTCTGTCCTATACAGTTTGACACGTGGCTCGACGACCTGCAGCTGTACTTACTGAGCGACTCTAGGGACAGCGTTTCGTTGTTTGACTACACGTCTGGCGCCGCTCCCGCCACAGCTCACAGTGCGACTCGCTCACAGTGGCTTACTCGTGACGCTGCTGCTCGCTTAGCCATTCGCAACCACCTGCCACTGGCCGAATGCGCTCACTTCGGACAGCACAGGACAGCACAGGCACTGTACGACACTGTAGTCGCTCGTTACTCCTCGCCTGCCACTGCTGCTCTCGGCCGTCTTCTACTGCCCTACCTGTTTCCGGAGTTGTCCGCCTTTGCCACAGTAGAGGACCTGGTTTCCCACCTTCGCACTAGCGACGCTCGCTACCGCGCTGCTCTCCCAGCAGAGTTCCTTGAGAGGAACCCGCCCCCGATGTACATCACTCTCTACTTTATAGTCACCCGCCTCCCTGGCTCTTTTTGCTATGTCAGGGACCACTTTCTCTCCCTTGATCCCACAGTCCTCACTATTGACCTCCTCGAGTAGCACCTCCTTGCGGCTGAGACTAGTATAGTCGCTGTAGGTGCTGCTCGTGGCACTACGCGCACACCCTTCTTTGAGGGGTGCTCCCCCTCCCCCCTTGCCCCCTCCTACGCCTTTGTCTGGGCTGCTTCTGCTAGTGCGAAGCGCCGCAGCAGCAAGGGCAAGAGTGGCAGGGGTGGTGGCGGTGGTGGGAGTGGTGGGAGTGGTGGTGGGGGCAGCAGTGGAGGTGGTGGAGGCAGTGGAGGTGGTGGCAGTGGTGGGAGTGGTGGCGGGAGTGGGGGCTTTGGTGGCGGCGGTGGAGGCAGCGGCGGGAGTGGCGGTAGTGGCAGCGGTGGGAGTGGTAATGGTCGAACTGGAGCTCAGCGTGGAGGTTCTGGAGGAGGCCAGAGGCAGCAGCAGCAGCGTCGGAGCAAGACCCCGTCGCCCCAGCAGCTTTGTGAGTGGTTTGCTCAGCGTCGGGCGTCTGGGGGTAGTGGTAGCTGCCCGTATGTCATTCGCACGGGTGACCGTGCTGGTCAGACATGCGGGAAGCCTCACATTCAACACCGCTGCTTCTCCTGCCTCGACGACGCTTGGCGCGCAGAGTTTGGTGACTAGGCCGAGCGCCCCCGCTGGGCAGAGCTGCTTAGGTCCGGCGTTGCTATCTTTGACCTAGACTATGATGCTATCCTTGCTGCTATGTATGCTTTGTCTGTTAGTGCTAAGGGTGACTGTTACCCGTGTGTGCTGCCTGACCCAGGTATAGAGGCTACTGCTCTAGGTGCTAGTGAGTCTGTTCTCCCTGGTACTGCGCCTGTCGAGGCCTTGCACACCTTCACACTTGACTTAGGTGCCTCACGCTGTTTCTTTCGCGACAGCACCACCCTCACTCCTCTCTCTGCACTTGTACCGGTCAGGCTGGCTGACCCCTCCGGGGGCCCAGTCCTTGCCCGTTCCTCCACTGTGCTCCCGTGTCCGGCGGTTCTGTCTGGCTCACTATCAGGCCTTCACCTCCCCTTTTTCTCTACGAAATTGGTGAGTACCGCTGCCCTCCAGGACGCGATGGTCACTACCACCACTCCTGGGGGACAGCGTGTGTCGATCTGCACGTGTACACGGACGGGCCGTCACCTGGCCACGTTCAATCGTCGGCCAGGGTCGAGTCTGTACACACTGGCTACCGAGCCTCCTCAAGTAGCTGCGTCTGCCCAGGTGTCTGCGTCAGGTCAGGTAGCACCCCCTTGCTCATGTCGCCTCCTGTCGCACCAGACCCTTCTGTGGCACAACCGCCTGGGTCACCCCTCCCTGCCACGAATTCGTGGCATGCACTCCCGCCTCCTTGTCTCTGGTCTTCCCAGGTCTCTGCCTCCCCTACCGCCCTCGCCTGCCCCGCTCTTCCTTCCTTGCGTCGAGGGGCGGCAGCGCGCCGCTCCTCACTCCTCCTCGTTTCCCCCGAAGACTGCTCCCCTGCAGACTCTCCACATGGACGTGTGGGGCCCAGCCCGTGTCAGTGGACAGGGCCGCGAGCACTATTTTATGCTGGTTGTTGACGACTATACGCGGTACACCACGGTCTTCCCCTTGCGCAGGAAGGGTCAGGTCGTTGATGTCTTGATCCCTTGGATCTGCGCAGTCCGTCTCCAGCTCCGCGAGCGGTTCCGTGCGGACCTTCCTGTCCTGCGTCTGCACTCTGACAGAGGTGGTGAGTTCTCCTCCGACCTCTTGCGGGGCTTTTGTCGTGGGGAGGGCATTCGCCAGTCGTTCACGCTTCCGGACTCCCCTCAGCAAAATGGGATTGCTGAGCGCCGCATTGACTTGGTCATGGAGGTCGCTCGTACATCGATGATCCATGCGGCTGCTCCCCATTTTCTGTGGCCGTTTGCGGTCCGGTACGCTGTGCATCAGCTCAACCTATGGCCCCGTGTCTCCTTGCCGGAGACCTCGCCTACACTGCGTTGGACGGGGAAGGTTGGCGATGCGTCGGTGTTCCGGGTCTAGGGTTCTCGTGCCTTTGTTCGCGATACGTCCGCGGACAAGCTCTCCGCCCGCGCTATTCCCTGGGTCTTCCTTGGCTTTTCCCGTGACGCGCCTGGCTGGCCGTTTTACCACCCCACCTCGCGCCGTGTCTTCCCCACTCAGGACGTCACGTTTGACGAGTCGGTTCCCTTTTACTGTCTCTTCCCCTACCGCTCTGCCCCTTCCCCACCCCCGCCGCTCTTCCTTACTCCAGGTCCCCCTCCGGTAGACCCCCTCCCCGCCCAGGGTCCTGCTCCCTAAGGTGTGTCTCAGGTAGACCCTCTCCCTGGTACTGCGCCTGTTGAGGTAGCTGTCGGCTCAGGTGCTGCTCGAGGTGTTGCGTCTGGGGGTGCTGCGTCTGGGGGTGCGGAGCCTGGGGGTGCTGAGTCTGAGGGTGCCGGGTCTGGGGGTGCTGAGCCTGGGGGTGCTGAGCCTGCAGGTGCTGAGCCTAAGGGTGTGGAGCCTGGGGGTGCTGAGCCTGAGGGTGTGGATCCTGGGGGTGCTGAGTCTGAGGGTGCGGAGTCTGGGGGTGCTGAGCCGCAGGGTACTGCTTCTTCTGGAGGTTCTGCGGGTGCTTCTGGTTGGAGCCTCTCTCCCCGAAGCAGCTGCGCGAGTGGTTTGCTCAGCGCACCTGCCTTCGGAGTGGAGCTGCCGGAGCTGGAGACTCTGCACCTGGGGACACTGGAGCTGGAGGTGCTGGAGTTCCTGCTGGAGCTGGTGGTACCGGAGGTGCTGGAGCTGCTGGTCCTGGAGGTGCTCGTACCAGGGGTACTGGAGCTGCTGAGACTGGTGGTGTTGGGGGAGTTGGAGCTGGAGACCCTACGGAGCCTGGAGCTGCTGGGGCTGGAGGAGCTGGAGCTGTTGACCCTGGAGCTGGAGGTGCTAGAGGCACTGTGCGGCCGCGACCGTACTTCGTTCCCCTGCTTCAGCAGGTTCTTGGTGTCCTGTCTTCTACTGGCCTTACTCCTCCCTTACCGTGTCCACCGCCTGACCAGTCGCAGTTGCCGTTACAACCAACCTCCCCACTGCCTGCTCCTTCTCCTTACACTGAGCAGACCGGCGGTCTTACAGAGCGTCGTGAGCATGCGTCTCGTCCTGCCTCCCCTGTTCGCACTGGTCCTCGCGTTCCTCGTCCGCGTCCCCCTCATGTCCCCGGCACACACACTATGGCACCTCTGTTCCACTGCGTGTTCCTCTGCTGCCTCTTCCTGAGTCCTCTCTTCCTGTAGTCCCTGACCCTGAGTCTGACCATGCTCATGGTGCCAATCCCACTGTCTCTCGTCTCCTCGCCACTGTTGTCACTGACCCTTCCTTTGAGTCCTCTGCTGCGTCTGCCCTCGTTGCTGAGCTAGTTGACTTTGCTGCTGCCTGTCGTCTAGACTACGCCACTGGTCTTGATGCTGAGTCTGAGTCTGCCAGTCCTCCGTCCGTCGGGGGTGAGTGTGCTCTTGGCACGGACGTCCTTGAGGACAGGCAGGAGGACTTTGAGTGTCTAGCAGCTGCTGTACCTCGTTTCGCTTCCATGCTGCTTGCCCCAGAGGGAGACCCGGATGCACCAGACATCCCGACCCCGCGCTCTTATGCAGAGGCGATCACGGGTCCCTACTCCTCTCAGTGGCAGGCAGCCATGGATGCCGAGATGGCATCCTGGAAGTCCACAGGCAGCTATGTCGACGCAGTTCCCTCGTCTCGGGCGAACATAGTCGATGGCATGTGGATTTTCAGGGTGAAGCGGCCGCCGGGTTCTCCGCCTGCCTTCAAGGCGCATTACGTTGCTTGAGGCTTCAGTTAGCAACAGGGGGTCGACTACTTCCAGACCTTCTCCCCCACCCCAAAGATGACTACTCTTCAGGTGTTGCTGCACGTCGCTGCTTAGCGTGACTACGTGTTACACTCTCTGGACTTCAGTACAGCTTTCTTGCTGGGCAGCTTGCACGAGGAGATCTGGCTGCGCCGCCCACCTGGCTTCCTGCAGGTACCCAGTGGAGCCTCCGGCGGCCAGTCTACGGTCTCCGCCAGGCTCCTCGCGAGTGGCACAACACACTGAGGACTACACTTACGGCTCTGGGGTTTACTCCTTCTACTGCTGACCCGTCATTGTTTCTACGCACCAACACGTCACTGCCGTTGTTCTACGTCCTCGTGTACGTCGACGACCTCGTCTTTGCCACTACTGACACTAAGGCACTGACCCTTGTGAAGTCGGAGCTGCAGAAGAGACACACCTGCACTGACCTGGGTGAACTGCGCAGCTATCTTGGCTTGCAGATCACCCGGGACAGAGCACGGCCCACCATCACACTGACTCAGTCACACATGGTACACCAGGTCCTTCAGCGCTTCGGCTTCCAGTTCTCCTCGCCACAGCCCACTCCTCTGTCTACCGGTCACTCGCTCTCAGCTCCACCTTCGGACGAGTCCGTAGAGCCGAGTGGCCCGTACCCAGAGCTTATGGGTTGCCTCATGTACCTGATGACGTGCACACGACCTGACCTCACGTACCCTCTCAGCCTCCTGGCTCGCTACGTAGCTCCCGGCAGGCACCGAAAGGTGCACTGGAATGCTGCGAAGAGGGTACTGCGTTACTTGTGCAGTACGTCGGGCATGGGGCTTGTGCTTGGAGGACGGGGTCCAGTTGTCCTCACTGGTCACGCAGACACTTCTTGGGTTGACGAATCAGCTACGCAGCGGTCGTCACAGGGTTACACCATCAGCCTCGGTTCCGGCTCTGTTTCTTGGCGGTCTACCTGCTCATCTTCAGTTCTCAGCTCCAGCTGTGAGGCTGAGATCTACGTAGGGGCCATGGCTGCACAGGAGCTACGCTGGCTCACCTACCTGCTGACTGACTTGGGAGAGCAGCCTCGTTCGCCTCCAGTTCTGTACGTCGACAACAAGGCCATGATTGCCTTGTGTCAGGAGCACAGACTGGAGCACAGAACGAAGCACATCGCTCTGCGATACTTCCTTGCTCGAGAGTTGCAGCAGCGTGGCCAGCTTCGTCTTGCGTACGTGGCCACTAGGGCCAACACTGCTGATATATTCACCAAGGCACTTCCGCCTGGTGATCATCAGCGCTTCTCTACTGTGTTAGGCCTTATGCCTACTTTGCCTCACTTGCTCACTGCGTGACTTTGCTTTTACTGTGATCTATATATATACCTGCATGCTTTCTCTTGCTAGGCTATGATCACTGTACTGTTTGTGCTCTTTATATAACACTGCATGTGAACTGGCCTTGTGGCCCTTTGCTTGTGCTCGGACTGTGTGGTGACTTTGTGATCCACCCTGAGCTTGCTTTGCTTTTCTTGACTGGTCTTGTGACCACTTGTTCTCCCCCACTTTGCCTATGGGGGTATGTCAGAATGTCATAGTGCTTACATTTGTGTAGGCTATAGTGGGGTAGCCCATAAGGGGTACAACCCAATTAGGGTTAGTACTTGTACCCAACTTCTGTTCAATGCATTCATCCTCGTTCGTTATTCTGACAGATATGGCTCGCAACGACACTGTTGCAAGGCCCGACGCTTGAGTGGATTTACAACAGTAATGAGATCCGAGGCGAGGGGTCATGGACGCGGTTTCGAGCAGCTTTAATTCAACGTTTCGAACCGATTAATTCGAGCTACATGGCGCTGCAACAGATTCATCGGCATAAACAGTACAAGAGTGTAACACAGTACACGCAGCAGATGGAGATCCTCTTCAACCAAATTACTGACCTGATCGAAGGGGAAAAAATCCAAGCGTATACTGAGGGGCTAAAAATGGAAGTCCGCCGACAGGTGATTGCCGCGAACTACAGCAACTACCGTGACATGATGTGTGCAGTAGAGAGATTCGATGCGCTGACGAAAGGTCAACCCGAGACACGACGCCACGTGCTGAACAAGTCTTTCGACACAAAGCGATCGACACCACTCACGACCGCCGATCCGATGCATATCGACAAGATCGACGCGAAGCAGAGACCGACAAAGTATGAGAAATGCGAATTTTGCGGCGTAGCAGGACATCGATTCTTGGCGTGTTGGAAAATGAAGAAGGCATGAGCAAAAGTGCAGGGCAACAACAGTGCGGCACCCCCAAAGTAAAAAAATGGGAATCGTAGGTAGCCGCGGATCGACTTGGCGATCACGAAAAGATCTGGAAAAAGCGAAAAGGCGACAACGTGGCAACTTCGGAGAGGGCGAAAAAAAGAGATCATGATGGCGCGAATTTGAAACGTCACGACCGGCCGACAACAGGGGAAATCGCCGAGACAATAGAGGCTCCGCGAAATAAGACTCTGCACTTACCGGGAAACTCCAGCTGAATACCCACGAAAGTGAGAATTCGTTAAAGTTATCCTTTAAAGATACTTTAACTAAGAATATTAATTCTCGTGATCTTCAAGCCTTTGAGAAATTCAGGGGATATTTAGAGGGTAAGAAAAAGCCCTTAGAGATTATTCAGGTACCTGAGAAGTTGGGCAAACTGTGAAGAAACATGAATGATTGACTAGGAAATGAGTTGGGTACAAATATGAAACCCTAGAAAACTGTACCCCATAGTGTTTACCCCACTACAGCCTAGATAGGCTATGTGATTAATGTTTGACACACCCCCATAGGCAAAGTGGGGGAGAACAAGGGGTCACAAGACCAGCCAAGCAAAGCAAAGCAAAACAAGCTCAGGGTGGATCACAACGTCACCACACATTCCGAGCACAGGTTCAAAGGCCACAAGGCCAGTTCACATGCAGGTGTATATATATATAAATCCCTGTACAAGTAAAGTCAAGAGGTAAGCAAGTGAGGCCAAGTAGGCACAAGACCTAACATAGTACAGAAGCGCTGATGATCACAAGGCTGAAGTGCCTTGGTGAAGATATCAGCAGTGTTGGCCTGAGAGGCCACGTAAGCAAGGCGTAACTGACCACGCTGCTGTAGCTCACGAGCAAGGAAGTAGCGAAGAGCAATGTGCTTCGTTCTGTGCTCCAGTCTGTGCTCCCGACACAAGGCCAGCATGGCCTTGTTGTCTACGTACAGAACTGGAGGAGAACGAGGCGGCTCTCCCAGGTCAGTCAGCAGGTAGGTGAGCCAGCGTAACTCCTGTGCAGCCATGGCCCCTGAGTAGATCTCAGCCTCACAACTGGAGCTGAGAACAGAAGACGAGCGGGTAGACCGCCACGAAACGGAACCGGAACCAAGGCTGAAGGTGTAACCATGTGACGACCGCTGACTAGCCAGGTCGTCAACCCAAGACGCGTCTGCGTGACCAGTGAGGACCACTGGACTCCGCCCTCCAAGCACGAGCCCCATGCCCGACGTACTGCACAGGTAGCGCAACACCCTCTTCGCGGCAGCCATGTGCTCTGGTCGGTGTCTCCCAGGAGCAACATAGCTTGCCAAGATGCTAAGAGGGTATGCCAGGTCAGGTCGAGTGCAGGTCATCAAGTACATGAGGCAGCCAACAAGCTCTGGGTACGGGCCACTCGGCTCTACGGACTCATCCGAAGGCAGAGCTGAGAGCGAGTGGCGAGTAGACAGAGGAGTGGCCTGAGGCGAGGAGTACGTGAAGTCGAAGCGCTGAAGGACCTGCTGCACCATGTGTGATTGAGTCAGGGTAATGGTGCGCCGTGCTCTGTCCCGGGTGATCTGCAAGCCAAGATAGCTGCGCAGTTCACCCAGGTCTGTGCATGTGTGTCTCTTCTGCAGCTCGGACTTCACGTGGGCGAGTCCAGCAGTGTCAGCTGTAGCAAAGACCAAGTCGTCGACGTACACGAGGATGTAGAACGGCGGCAGCAAGGTGTCGGTGCGAAGAAACAGCGACGGGTCAGCAGTAGAAGGAGCAAACCCAAGAGCCGCAAGCGTAGTCCTCAGTGTGTCGTGCCACTCACGGGGCGCCTGGCGGAGACCGTAGACTGGCCGCCGGAGACTCCACTGGGTACCAGGAGGAAACGACCCAGTGAAGCCAGGTGGGCGGCGCAGCCAGATCTCCTCGTGCAGGCTGCCCTGTAGGAAAGCAGTGCTGAAGTCAAGGGAGTGAAGCTCGTAGTCACGCTGAGCAGCGACGTGCAGTAGAACCCGAAGAGTGGTCATCTTCGGGGTCGGGGAGAAGGTCTGAAAGTAGTCGACTCCCTGCCGCTGACTGAAGCCTCGAGCCACGTAACGCGCCTTGAAGACAGGCGGAGAACCCGGCGGCCGCTTCACCCTGAAAATCCACATGCCACAGGTGGGGGAACCTCGTCGACGTAGGTGCCTGCGGACTTCCAGGAAGCCATCTCTGCGTCCATGGCTGCCTGCCACTGAGAGGAGTAGGGACCCTCTATCGCCTCTGCGTAAGAGCGCGGGGTCGGGATGTCTGGTGCATCCGGGTCTCCCTCAGGGGCAAGCAGCTTGGACACGAGATGAGGTAAAGCAGCTGCAAAACACTGGAACTCCTCCTGCCTGTCCTCAAGGACGTCCGTGCTAAGAGCACACTCACCCCCGACGGACGGAGGACAGACAGACGCAGACTCAGCAACAAGACTAGCGGCGTAGTCCAGACGACAGCGAGCAGCGAAGTCGACAAGCTCGGCAACTAAGGCAGACGCAGCAGCGGACTCAAAGGAAGGGTCAGTGACAACAGTGGCTAGGAAACGCGTGACAGTAGGACTGGCAGCACGAAGGGAGTCAGACTCCGGGTCAGCAAGGGCAGGAAGAGAGGACTCTGGAGGAGACGGCAAAGGGACACGCTGTGGTGCAGTGGAAGGACGCAGTGCCATCTGATGCATGCCCGTGACCGCAGGAGGACGCTGACGAGGAGCACGACGTGGACACTCTAAGGAAGGAGTAGGACCAAAAGAAGGCGGAAGACCAAGAACCTGCTCAAGGAGCGGAACGAAGAACGGTCGCGGCCGTGCAGCACCTCCAGAACCAGCAGGGACAACACCAGCACCCCCAGCGTCAGCTCCAACTCCAGCAGCACCACCAGCACCAGTAGTACCTCCAGCAGCTCCAAGAACGCCAACTCCAGCACCCACAGGAGCACCGGCTCCAGCAGCACCTCCAGCTCCAGTACCTCTAGCAGCTCTAGCTCCAGCAGGACCACCGGCGGACGGAGCAGCTCCGGCTCCAGTACCTCCAGTAGAACCCACTCCAGCAGCACCGTCAGCTCCAGCTCCACCAGTAGCTCCAGCACCAGTAGCACCACCAGGCCCAGCAGCTCCAGTTCCTCCAGTACGAGCACCTCTGGGACCCGTGGCTCCAGCACCCCCAGCAGCAGTAGAACCTCCAGCACCGGCAGCACCACCAGCTCCAGCAGCACGGCTCCAGCGCCGAGAAAACCACCAGCTCCTGTGGAGAGGGTAGCTCCCGCCGGGACAAAGCACCCGAAGGACCGCCAGGTCCAGCACCGGCAGGCTCCGCACCCCCACTCTCAGCACCCCCAGGCTCAGCACCCCCAGGCTCCACACGCTCAGGCTCAGCACCCCCAGACCCAACACCCCCAGGCTCCGCACGCTCAGGCTCAGCACCCCCAGGCCCAGCACCCCCAGGCTCCGCACGCTCAGGCTCAGCACCCCCAGAAGCACCAGAGTCAACAGCTACCTCGACAGGCTCGACTGCATCTACCTAGGACACACCTGAGGGGGCAGGACCCTGAGGGGGGAGGGGGTCTACCGGGGGGGGAACGGGCGCGAGGAAGAGCGGCGGGGGGGGAAGGGGGGCAGCGCGGTAGGGGAAGAGACGGTAGTACGGAACCGACTCGTCAAACGTGACGTCCTGGGAGGACAGAACACGACGCGAGGTGGGGTGGTAAAACTGCCAACCAGGCGCGTCAGGGGGAAAGCCGAGGAAGACGCAAGGAACAGCACGGGAGGACAGCTTGTCCGCAGACAAGTCTCGGACGAAAGATCGAGATCCCCAAACACGGAACGCAGACGCATCACCAACCTTCCCCGTCCACCGCAGAGTAGGGGAGGTCTCCGGCAGGGAGACCCGGGGCTGAAGGTTGATCTGATGCGCCGCGTACTGAACCGCGAACGGCCACAGAAAATGGGGAGCAGCCGCATGGATCATGGACGTACGAGCGACATCCATGACCATGCCAATGCGGCGCTCAGCAATCCCATTTTGCTGTGGAGAGGCCGGAAGCGTGAACGTCTGGCGGATGCCCTCCGCACGACAGAAGGCTCGCAGAAGGTCGGAGGAAAACTCTCCACCTCTGTCGGAGTGCAGACGCAGAACAGGAAAGTCCGAGCCGAAACGCTCTCTGAGCTGGAGACGAGCAACGCGGATCCAGTCGATCAACACCTTAGTGACCTCATCCTTGCGGCGCAAGGGGAAGACTGTGGTGTAACGCGAGTAGTCGTCAACCACCAGCAGGAAGTAACGCTCGTGACCCTGTCCACGGACGCGGGCTGGGCCCCACACGTCCATGTGGAGTGTCTGCAGCGGAGCCTCTGTCGGGGGAAACTCGGAGGAGTGAGGAGCGGCATGCTGCCGCCCCTCGACGCAGGGAACGCAGGTAGGGGCAAGCCCTGGGGGAAGGGGAGGGAGGGACCGGGGAAGACCAGAGACAAGGACACGGGAGGCCATGCCTCGTAGACGAGGCAAGGAGGGGTGACCAAGGCGGTGGTGCCAAAGGAGGGTCTGGTGGGACAGGAGGCGACACGAGCAGGGGGCAGACTCAGGACCTGACCGAGACGCTGCGGCAAACACCTGACTCGATGCAGCTACCTGACCAGACGCAGCAACCGGTGGAGACTCTGTGGTCAGTGTGTACAGGCTCGACCCCGGTCGACGGGTAAACGTGGCCAAGTGGCGGCCCGTCTGAGCACACGTGCAGTGGGTCACTCGCTGACTCGCAGGAGTGAACTGGTCAACCCCGCCATCCCGAAGGTCAGCACCACTCACCAAGTTTGTAGAGAACGAGGGGAGGTAGAGACCGGACAGGGAGCCTGACGGGGCCGCCGGACACGGGAGGACAGTGGAGTAGTGGGCAAGGACAGGACCCCCAGAGGGGTCTGCCAGGGAGACCGCTACCGGCCGACTGAGCGGCGTAAGAGTGGTGCGGTCTCGAAAGAAGGAGCGGGAAGCACCCGAGTCGAGGGTGAAGGTGTGCAAAACCTGAGCCGATGCAGTACCTGAGAGAGCAGACTCACCAGCACCTGGAGCAGGAGACTCACTAGCACCTAGAGCAGCAGCCTCAATGCCCGGGTCAGGCGGAACACACACGTAACAGTCACCCTCAGCACTAATAGACACAGCATACATGGCAGCAAGAATAGCATCAAAGTCAAGATCAAAGATAGCTACACCCGACCTGAGCAGATCACCCCAGCGAGGGATCTCAGTGGCGTCAGGGAACTGGGTACGCCAGGCGTCTGTCAGGCGGCCGAAGCAGCGCTGGGTGGCGTGCAGGCCGCCACACTGCTCTCCAGTGCGGTCGCCGGTGCGCAGGACGTAGGCACAGGGACCAGCACCCCCAGACCCCTGGCGCCCTGCGTACCACTCACGAAGTTGCTGGGGCGACGGGGTCTCACGAGAGCGCTGCTGCTGCTGGGGTCCCCGCTGCACAGCACCGCCTCGACCAGCTCCACCTCCGCCGCTGCCGCCTCCGCCGCCTCCACCCCAACCGCCACCACCACCGCCGCCTCCACCTCCACCACTGCCACCGAAGCCCCCACCTCTGCCACCACCCCCACCCCTACCCCCTCCTCCGCCTCCACTGCCACTACCTCCTCCCCCGCCACCTCCTCCAGCGCCCTTGCCCCGCTTGCCCTTGCCGTTGCGGCGTCTCTCGCTAGGAGCAGACGCAGCGCTGACCGACTCGGTGCCAACAAGGTCGACAGCAGCAGCAGAGGCAACGGAGGGCAAAAGAGGAACGGGGGAGCACCCCTCAAAGAAAGGGGTACGGGGGTCACCACGAGAGGCTCCTACAGCGGTAATACTAGTCTCTGCTGCAAGGAGGCGCTCCTCGAGGAGGTCAACGGTGAGTGTGGTAGGGCAAAGAGAGAGGAAGTGGTCCCTGACCGAGCGAAGGGTGTCAGGGAGCCGGGTGACCAGGTAGTAGAGGGTGATGTACATGGGGGGGGGGGTTCTTGGCACAGAACTCAGCAGGAAGCGCAGCGCGGTAGCGGGTGTCACTAGTGCGGAGGTGCGTAATGAGGTCAGCGACTGTGGCAAAAGTGGCGAGGTCAGGGAACAGGTATGGTAGCATGAGGCGGCTAAGAGCAGCAGTGGCAGGGGAAGAGTAGCGTGCAACTACAGCGTCGTACAGAGTCTTAGCACTCTTGTACTGACTAAAGTGCGCGCGCTCAGTAGACGGTAGGTGACTACGCACAGCAAGGCGGGCAGCAGCATCGCGCGTGGTCCACTATGAGCGAACAGTACTGTCAGCATCAGCAGCAGGGGCAATAGAGGCGCCAGACGTGAGATCGAACAGTGAGAGACCATCCTTACTATCGCACTGTAGGAAAAGCTGCAGATCATCTAGCCAGATCTCGATGTCAACCGCTCGACCCTCAGCATCAAAGGTAAGAACACTGGGACTAGCCATGATAGAAGCAGCAGCAAGCTAGCAGCAGCAGCAGTGTAACTCAGCTAAGCGACGCGGCTAGGCAAGGCGGCGCGGCTCGGCGGCGTGGCTCGGCGGCGCGGCGCGGCTCGGCAGCGCGGCTCGGCGGTGCTCTTACCAGGGGCGGGGCCGGGGCAGGGCCGGGGGAGGGCCGGGGCAGGGCCGCAACAAGTCCGGGGCAGGGCTGCGACAGGTCCGGGGGAGGGCCGGGGCAGGGCTGCAACAGGTCCGGGGCAGGGCCGGGGCAGGGTTGCGACAGGTCCGGGGCAGGGCCGGGGCAGCGCCGGGGAAGGGTCGGGGCAGGGCCGGGGCAGGGCCGGGACAGGGCCGGGGCAGAGCCGCGACAGGGCCGCAACAGGGCCGGGGCAGGGCCGCGACAGGTCCGGGACAGGGCCGCGACAGGGTCGGGGCAGGGCTGCGACAGGCCGGAACAGGGCCGCGACAGGGCCGAGGCCGGGCCGCGACAGGGCTGCGACGAGCGACGGGGCAGGGCCAGGGCAGCGCCGGGCGACGGGGTGACGGGCAGGGCCGGGCCGGGACGACGGGGCGACGGGCTGGGCCGGGCCGAGGTGACGGGGCGCCGGGCGACGGGGCGACGGGCCGGGCCGCGACGCGGCGGCTTCGGGCGACGGGGCAGGGCCGGGGCGGGGTCGCAACGGGGCCTCGAAGGGGGCCGCTAATGGGCCGCAAAGGGGGCCGCGTAGGGCAGGACAGGCCGCTAGGGGGCCGCGAAGATCGAGGGTAGGGCAGAGCGCGAAGCGCGCTTCGGGCAGGTGGGAATTTTTTTTTTTTGACGGTGGGCCCTTAGGAAGGAACGGTCCCGATAGGGAACCCGCTCTATACCATGTGAAGAAACAAGAATGATTGACTAGGAAATGAGTTGGGTACAAATATGAAACCCTAGAAAACTGTACCCCATAGTGTCTACCCCACTACAGCCTAGATAGGCTATGTGATTAATGTTTGACACAAACCACTCCGGAGCGTTGAAAAGGGTTGTGCGTTCCGAGGAGTTAATATTCTCTCCCCGCAGCACAGTGTTAAGGCTCTCCATTTCCCACAGGTGAAGCCAACATAGTTGCAAAGGCTTAGGGGAAGGTTCCAGGCCTAGGAGAAACTGAATCGGCCTCGGATAAAACCTTCTAACCCTGCTCAGCTGAAAACTGATATTGAGTCAGCGAATCGAGCGCAGGACCTAGGGATGATATATTCGGCGTATCCTATGATCCTATAAGCGAGACCATCTACGACTTCTCGAAGCGGCAACAACCACTACTGCTCGAGGTTCTCTGCAAAGGGCGACGCCTCAAGGCACTGGTGGACAGCGGTGCGTCCCACACAGTGTGTGACCGCGGGACGTTGGAGAAGATTGAAGAGAAGGCGGAAGAGACCCGATTTTCAGCAACGATGGTGGACGGTACGAAACTTCCCATCCACGGCGAACCATCACTGCAGCTGCACATAGGGGCGCTGAGGGGGAAGCCGACGTTGCCGATCACGAACATCAAGGGTTTAGATTTCATCTTGGGGCGAGATTTCTTGAAGCGGTTCAACCCCGAGATCGTTTGGGTCAATCGGAAGGCGTGCATCTACAACGACGGGAAACGAGTGGAGCTGAGAAGCTGGACGGATACAAGGAACGTTCCTGAAATGAAACTGGCACAGTTTGAACGGATGGTGAACGAGAGTAACACGGGTTACCTAGCATTGATGATGGCAGCAGCAGAGGAGGAGAAGCCGAACGCAGAGCTACCTGCAGCAGTGAAGGAGGTGTTGGAGCAGTACAAAGACATCATGCCAGACGACCTACTTGCAGGAGTACCTCCAGCACGCACCCATGAGCACGAGATCGTGGAGGAACCAGGTGCGAAACCCGTCTCACGTGCACCATACCACCTTAGTCCGACCGAACTGACAAACATGAAGAAGCAGATAGAGTATCTACTGGACAGACAACTGATCCGCCCATCCACCTCACCCTACGGTGCACCAGTTCTCTTCACTCCAAAGCCGGACGGTAGTTTACGACTGTGCATCGACTACCGCGCATTGAACAGACAGTAAACAACAAATACCCCATACCGCGCATAAACGATCTTCTAGACCAACTGCGTGGTGCAACGGTGTTTTCGAAGCTGGACCTACAGTCGGGTTACTGGCGGATCAAGATGGCTGACAACTCGATCAACAAGACGGCGTTCCGTACCAGATATGACTCCTACGAATATCTAGTGATGCCGTTCGAACTTTGCAACGCACCAACAACATTCTAGGCAGAGATGAATCATATCCTACAGCCCCTGTTGGACAAATGCGTGGTGCTGTACCTGGACGACATCCTGATATACTCCAAAAATATGAAGGAGCACGTGGAGCATCTGCGGAAAGTCTTCGAGATCCTGTGGGAGAACAAGTTATATGTGAAGTTGTCGAAGAGCGACTTCGCCCGGAAGAAGGTGCAGTTTCTCGGGCACATGTTGTGTCGAGGGTGTCCACGTGGATCCGCGGAAAATCGAAGCCGTCAAGAAGTGGAAAGTACCGGAGAACGTGAAGGAGTTGCAGCAGTTCCTAGGCTTCGCCAACTACTACAACAGGTTCGTGTTGCAGTAGTTGGCGAAGATAGCAGTGCCACTGACCAGCCTACTGAAAAAGGATACGCCCTACAAATGGGATACTCCTTATCAGGAAGCCATGGAGGATCTACAGACAGCACTGACCACAGCACCAGTACTCATCCTACCGGATCCGTCAAAGACTACGTGGTGGAAGCAGACGCTAGTGACCAGGCAGTCGGAGCAGTACTGATGCAGGATCACGGACGTGGTTTGCAGCCCATTGCCTACCTCAGTAAGAAGTTACACGGAGTAGAACTGAGCTACCCCATCCATGACAAGGAAACCTTAGCGATAGTCATAGCCTTCAAGGCGTGGAGGTGTTACCTAGAGGGAGCCAAGACTACAGTATATACCGACCACTGCAGTCTCAAATACCGAAGTCGCAGACGACGCTCTCACGCCAACAGGTGTGGTGGGTGGACTTCCTGGAAACTCCCTTCCACTACGACATCGTCTACAATCCCGGGCTACACAACAAAGCAGACGTGTTGAGCCGCCCCGGTCATATAGCAGGCATCCAGCTCGACGGGATGAACCCTCTGCTCAAGGGTCTATTCCAACATAGGTACTCCGTGGACGCAGAGATTGCTACGATAGAGAAACAGAAGATGTTACAGTGGGAGAAAGACTTAGCTGTAAGGAAGGGTTCAAGGAAGATTTGGGTACCGAACTATGCCCCGCTACGACAAATCCTACTGGAGGAGTTTCACGACATACCATACGCGGGACATTTCGGGAGCAACACGACGTTACCAGGGATAGCGAAGTATTACTACCGGCCCCGGATGGCAGCAGACGTGCAGTAGTTCGTCACCTCATGCGACAAGTGTCAGCGGATGAAGAGTAGCAAGCAGAAAAAAGCAGGGTTACTCCAGCCTCTACCCGTACCGGAGCAGCCATGGCAGGTCGTTAGCCTTGACTTCATGACGGGACTTCCTTCGACCTCACGAGGGCATGATGCTATACTTGTGGTGATTGACAAGTTCTTTAAAATGAGGCATTTCATCCCGACCAACGCCACGGCAACAGCTGAAGCAACTGCTCGCCTATTCTTCGACCACATCATCACCATCCACGGCATCCCCGCTACACTCATCTCAGACAGATACCCAAAGTTCACTAGCAAGTTATGGAGGGAACTCATGGGACTGTTGGGGACAAAGCTTGCAATGTGTTAAGCGTACCACCCCAAGACTGACAGACAGACAGAGCGACTCAATCAGGCGGTTGAACAGTTACTGCGAACAGCTTGCAAAGACGAGGCCAACCACTGGGATCAACAGTTACCGACCCTAGAGTTCGCTTACAACCACGCGTCACATGCGGCCACAGGGAAATCTCCTTTCTTCCTGTGCTACGGACGGGAACCACTTACACCACAGCAGCCAACCACACCGGCACACGTCCAAGCCACACATGACTTTGTCACCACCATGGAGCAGCTATGGGAGAAGATGCAGCGGCGTCTCACCATGATGCAGAACTCCCAGAAGCACTATGCCGATCGCCAACAACGTGATCACACAGTAGCAGTCAAAGATCAGGTGCTCCTCGAAACGCACAACTTGAACCTGTCTCACCTACCATCCAAGCTCCGGCCTCGCTTCTATGGTCCCTTTCACGTTGAGGCACAGGTGACACCAGTAACATTCCGCTTGCGCTTATCTACTACGTGGAAGCTTCACAATGCTTTCCATGTTCAGCTACTGAAGCCCTACAAGGACGGCAGCTACCGCCACCACCACCTGTTCTCATACAGGATGAACCAGAGTACAAAGTGGAGCGCGTTCTCACTCAACGGCACCGCGGCGGCAAGACCCTCGAGTTCCTGATACGCTGGAAGGGTTGTGACCCCACAGAGGACAGTTGGGTTGTAGAAGCTGATATGGGCAACACACTGTCAGAGGTCCACTGGTGATCCCTGATTGAACATAGGGAAGGGTTACAGGCTCGTTGTCCTGGGGGGTTATGGGCGCACTGACCCGCTATTAACAAGCCCTTTTATCCCAATGGTCTAGTGGTTGGGATTCTGACATGGTATCAGAGCGAAGGTCTCGGGTTGGAATCCCAGTGTGTGCACTTCGGGCATCCCAGTGTGGGGGGGTGTCAGAGGTCCACTGGTGATCCCCGTTTGATCCTCGGGAAGGGTTACAGGCTCATTGTCCTGGGGGGTTATGAGCGCACGGACCCGCTACTTAACAAGCCCTTTTATCCCAATGGTCTAGTGGTTGGGATTCTGACACACACGCCGTGCTCTCAAGGACTATCTTGTCAAACAGGGTGTATCTCATGCCACCCAGCTTTGAGGGGGGGACGTGTGAGAGTACGACGGCTTATGCTTGCTTTGCTAGCTTGCCTTGCCTTTATTATGCTATTTCTAGCTTAGGTTAATTTTATAATGCATAGATATGCTTAATTTTCTAGGTAAGGTGCATTCCTATATTCTACTATAGTTATACCATCGAACACGGTTACGTGTACCAAACTCAAGCCTTTCGGTTCCCACCGAATTGCTTTCTACCGAGTTCGGGAAGGTTCTGTTCGGGACACTTCCCGACCCTCAGAACATTCGCGGAACATCTGGGTTACCTGCCTTGTGTCGAGACAATATATAGCCTCGTGTTGTACCCATGTGAATCAATCGATCTTCATTCTTCAATTCTCAACTCGATCCTGGATCCTCACAGTAATGCGCCTTGAAGGCAGGCGGAGATCCCGGCGGCCGCTTCACTCTGGAAATCCACATGCCATCGACTATGTTCGCCCCAGGAGGGGGAACCTTGTATACGTAGGTGCCTGTGGACTTCCAGGAAGCCACCTCTACATCCATGGCTGTCTGCCACTGGGAGGAGTACTCACCCGTGATCGCCTCTGCGGAAGAGCTCAAGGTGGGGATGTCCAGTGCATCCGGGTCTCCCTCAGGGCAAAACAGCATGGATGCAAAACGGGGTAAAACGGCCGCGAGACACTCGAGCTCAAACTGTCTGTCTTCAAGGACGTCACAGCCAAGGGCAAGCTCACCCCCAACAAACAAAGGAGAGACAGACTCAGATTCAGTAACAAGACTTGCGTCGTAGTCGAGACGACGGGTAGCAGCAAAGTCGACTAGCTCATTGACTAGGGCAGACGCAGCAGTAGACTCAAAGGAAGGGTTAGTGACAACAGTTGCGAGGAGACGAGTGACAGTAGGACTAGCAGCACGAGCAAGGTCGGACTCAGGTTCAGGAACGTTATGAAGAGAGGATGCCAGAGCAGACGGCAGAGCAACACGCTGTGGAACAGAGGAAGGACGAAGTGCCATAGTGTGCGTGGATGGGACAGGTGGAGAACGAGAACGACGAGCACGACTGACAGTGCGAACAGGGGAGGCAGGATGAGACTCAGGCTCACGACGCTTTGCCAGGGAGCCTGTCTGTGCAGGGTAGGGAGAAGGAGCAGGCAGTGGAGAGCCAGGAAGTAACTGCGGCTGTGACTGGTCAGGCGAAGGATACAAGAGAGGCGGAGTAAAGCCAGTGGAAGACGGAAGACTAAGAACCTGACAAAGTGCCGAGTCAGGAGGTGGTAGGGACGACTGTGGCTACAGGTAAAAAAACAGTCGGCGCGGCGCAGTACCCGTACCGTCAGCAACTCCAGCACCTCCAGCACCTCCAGCTCCAACACCTCCAGTACCTCCAGCTCCAGCATCTCCAGCACCTATAGCACCAGTAGCTCCAGTATCTCCAGTACCTCCAGCACCAACAGCTCCAGTACCTCCAGCACCTCCGGCTCTAGCACCTCCAGGACCTCCAGTACCTCCAGCACCAGCAGCTCCGGCACCTCCAGCACAAGCAGCTCCAGCACCTCCAGCACCAGCAGCTCCAGTACCTCCAGCACCAGCAGCTCCAGTACCTCCAGCACCTCCAGCTCTAGCACCTCTAGCACCTCTAGCACCAGCAGCTCCAACACCTCCAGCACCAGCAGTTGCAGCACCTCCAGCACCAGCAGCTCCAGCACCTCCAGCACCAGCAGCTCCAGTACCTCCAGCACTAGCAGCTCCAGTACCTCCAGCACCTCCATCTCTAGCACCTCCAGCACCAGCAGCTCCAGCACCTCCAGCACCAGCAGCTGCAGCACCTCCAGCACCAGCAGCTCCAGCACCTCCACCACCAGCAACTCCAATACCTCCAGCACCTCAAGCACTTGTACTCCAAGCTCCAGGAACCCGGCCCCGCCGAACAACCCAGTCGCGAAGCTGCTCTGGCGAGAGAGTCTCCTGGCGACAAGACTGTCGCTGCTGTCCAGTACCTCCAGCACCATAACCTCCACCACCAGGACGGCCTCGCCGAATAACCCACTCGGGAAGCTGCTGCGGCGATAGAGTCTCCGGCTGACGCTGCTGCTGCTGTCGACACCCAGACGCTGCTACGACCGTGATAGTGGCCATGACAGGCAGTGGCAGTTAGTAGCAGCGGCACAAGGGCGTCAGAAGCGACTGCTGTAGCTGCAGCTGTAGCAGTAGCGGTAGTTGCTGTAGTGGCAGGGCAGCGCACGGGCTGCAGGGCAGGGCAGCGCGAGCAAGGCAGCGCGCGGGCTGCAGGGCTGTGCGAGCAAGGCAGCGCGCGGGCTGCAGGGCGTGCGGGCAGCCGGCCAGGGCAGCGCGTGGGTTGCAGGGCAGGGCAACGCACTGGCTGCAGGGCAGGGCGGCGCGTGGGCTACAGGGCGTGCGAGAAGCAGGGCAGGGCGGCGCACGGGCTGCAGGGTAGGGCAGGGCAGCGCGCGGGCTGCAGGGCAGGGCAGCGCGCGGGCTGCAGGGCAGGGCGGCGCGCGGGCTGTAGGGCAAGGCGGCGCGTGGGCTGCAGGGCAGGGCGGCGCGTGGGCTGCAGGACAGGACGGCGCGCGGGCTGCAGGGCAGGGCGGCGAGCGGGCTGCAGGGGAGGGCGGCGCGCCAGCCGTAGGGCAGGGCGGCATGCAGGCAGAGTGCAGGGCAGGGCAGAGCGCGAGCAGGGCAGCGTGCGAGTCGCGCGCTAGGCAGCAAACGGGCAGCGCGACGGGCAGGGCAGAGCGCGTGGGGCAGCGCAGGCAGGGCAGCGTGAGGAACGCTGTTTGGACAGGGCAGTACGGGTAGTTCGGGCAGGACTAAACTAGTGGTGGGCCCTAACGGAGCGGTCCTATGGAGGATGGACCCACTCTGATACCATGTCAGAAATAGTACGTAGGAATGATTGACTAGGAAGCAAGGATGAGTACAAGTATATGGGTTGACCTAAAGTGTTGTACCCCTTAGAGTATGCCCCACTACAGCCTAGAGATAAAAAATGCAATTTGACACAAGGCGTTCAGGGAGGCTAGTGACGATGAAGTGAATAGTGATCGCCATGGGCGGCGGGAGTAATGCAAGCTCAGCCTCAGTACAAGCAGCATGGTAGTTGACGTCAAGCGAGCGTAGGTGGGTGACAAGGTTAGCGGTGCGGTCAACGCTCCTAGGTCGGGAAACAAAAACGGCATGAAGAGGCGACCAAGAGAGGCAGAAGAGGGAGTGGAATAACGGGTCTTAATCGCAGCGAACAAGTCCTTGGCAGGTCGAACCTGGGTGAAGTGAGCCTCCTTTGACTCAAAGAGAAGGATTTCGAGAGAAATGCGGGCCGCCGCGTCACGAGACTGCCACACCGACAGCTCTGGACAGGCCCTGTCAGCGCGCTCCCGGTCTGCATCACTAGGCTCGTCAGGCAGGGCAGGAGGGGGCGGAGGCAAAGGCAGGTCACCGGAGGCGTGCGCCCAGAGCGAATCATTATCCTGACGCAGACTCAAGAGGTACCGCTCGGTGCGGAGGAAACAGGTGGGAAAATTTAGGGCTCTACCTCCACATAAAAACGCTGGACCTGAGTGGACGCCATGGTGAGAGGGCTACCAGTCTAGCAAAGCTAGGAGCGGCCGGAGGTAGAAACGAACGAAGGGTGTACGACACCAGAAGAAACTGGTCTAGGAACGGCTGGAGCGAGTACCGAACTAAGCGAGAGGGCTAGGAGTAGCCGAGACGAACAACGAAACGTGGTCTGAGGGCTAGTCTAGGAACCGGTGATGCGAGTGACGAACGAGGCCAGAAGGACTAGCCGAGGAACCAGCGAGAGGTAAACCCTAGGTCGCGGTCTGGAGAGTCAACTGCGGCTGCCAGTGTTAGAGACTAAGGACGGAGTCTATGAAGATTAGGGGACGAAATATCTCAAAATCGTCAACTATAATTCTGGACAGAAATGGCGTCGTCACAAGAAACGTCGTCGACCAAACATGCACTGTTAGAATTCTCTCAAACTTGAGTATAATGTAGCCCTTAACTGTGGCTATATTTTCCAATTCGAATCGTATCAAAACATGGAGTATAACTCGAGTTATGAATTTCGGCGCACTAGTGGGTATGCTGCCATAGAAACTTAACTCAATCACAATGATCTCACAAGTTCACACAAGGAATTTGAAGTAGCAATAATCCAGGTAGGAGAGGATGAGGAGGACTCAGAAAATCCAAACCACACCAAACACACATTCTTTCACACACCACGCATGCAACGCACGAACATATGATGGGAGGCAGACAGACGTGAATGCAAATGATAGCTGTGAAGAAATGAGAATGATTGACTAGGAAATGAGTTGGGTACAAATATAAAACCCTAGGAAACTGTACCCCATAGTGTCTACCCCACTACAGCCTACACAGGCTATGTGATTAATGTTTGACACACCCCCATAGGCAAAGTGGGGGAGAACAAGGGGTCACAAGACCAGCCAAGCAAAGCAAAGCAAAACAAGCTCAGGGTGGATCACAACGTCACCACACATTCCGAGCACAGGTTCAAAGGCCACAAGGCCAGTTCACATGCAGGATTATATATAAAAGGTAAACAAGCATGTGCAGGTATATATATACATCACAGTACAAGTAAAGTCAAGAGGCAAGCAAGTGGGGCCAAGTAGGCACAAGACCTAGCATAGTACAGAAGCGCTGATGATCACAAGGCTGAAGTGCCTTGGTGAAGATATCAGCAGTGTTGGCCTGAGAGGCCACGTAAGCAAGGCGTAGCTGACCACGCTGCTGCAGCTCACGAGCAAGGAAGTAGCGAAGAGCAATGTGCTTCGTTCTGTGCTCCAGTCTGTGCTCCCGACACAAGGCCAGCATGGCCTTGTTGTCTACGTACAGAACAGGAGGAGAACGAGGCGGCTCTCCCAAGTCAGTCAGCAGGTAGGTGAGCCAGCATAACTCCTGTGCAGCCATGGCCCCTGCGTAGATCTCAGCCTCACAGCTGGAGCTGAGAACAGAAGACGAGCGGGTAGACCGCCACGAAACAGAACCGGAACCAAGGCTGAAGGTGTAACCCTGTGACGACCGCTGAGTAGCCAGGTCGTCAACCCAAGACGCGTCTGCGTGACCAGTGAGGACCACTGGACTCCGCCCTCCAAGCACGAGCCCCATGCCCGACGTACTGCACAAGTAGCGCAACACCCTCTTCGCGGCCGCCATGTGCTCTGGTCGGTGTCTGCCAGGAGCAACATAGCGTGCCAAGATGCTAAGAGGGTATGCCAGGTCAGGTCGAGTGCAGGTCATCAGGTACATGAGGCAGCCAACAAGCTCTGGGTACGGGCCACTTGGCTCTACGGACTCATCCGAAGGCAGAGCTGAGAGCGAGTGGCGAGTAGACAGAGGAGTGGCCTGAGGCAAGGAGTACGTGAAGTCGAAGCGCTGAAGGACCTGCTGCACCATGTGTGACTGAGTCAGGGTAATGGTGCGCCGTGCTCTGTCCCGGGTGATCTGCAAGCCAAGATAGCTGCGCATTTCACCCAGGTCTGTGCACGTGTGTCTCTTCTGCAGCTCGGACTTCACGTGGGCGAGTCCAGCAGTGTCAGCCGTAGCAAACACCAAGTCGTCGACGTACACGAGGATGTAGAACGGCGGCATCAAAGTGTCGGTGCGAAGAAACAGCGTTGGGTCAGCGGTAGAAGGAGCAAACCAAAGAGCCGCAAGAGTAGTCCTCAGTGTGTCGTGCCACTCACGGGGCGCCTGGCGGAGACCGTAGACTGGCCGCCGGAGGCTCCACTGGGTACCAGTAGGAAACGACCCAGTGAAGCCAGGTGGGCGGCGCAGCCAGATCTCCTCGTGCAGGCTGCCCTGTAGGAAAGCAGTGCTGAAGTCAAGGGAGTGAAGCTCGTAGTCACGCTGAGCAGCGACGTGCAGCAGAACCCGAAGAGTGGTCATCTTCGGGGTCGGGGAGAAGGTCTGAAAGTTGTCAACTCCCTGCCGGTGACTGAAGCCTCGAGCCACGTAACGCGCCTTGAAGACAGGCGGAGAACCCGGCGGCCGCTTCACCCTGAAAATCCACATGCCACTGACGATGTTCGCCCCAGGTGGGGGAACCTCGTCGACGTAGGTGCCTGTGGACTTCCAGGAAGCCATCTCTGCGTCCATGGCTGACTGCCACTGAGAGGAGTAGGGACCCTCTATCGCCTCTGCGTAAGAGCGCGGGGTCGGGATGTCTGGTGCATCCGGGTCTCCCTCAGGGGCAAGCAGCATGGACACGAGATGAGGTAAAGCAGCAGCAAAACACTGGAACTCCTCCTGCCTGTCCTCAAGGACGTCCGTGCTAAGAGCACACTCACCCCCGACGGACGGAGGACAGACAGATTCAGACTCAGCAACAAGACTAGCGGCGTAGTCTAGACGACAGTGAGCAGCGAAGTCGACAAGCTCGGCAACTAAGGCAGACGCAGCAGTGGACTCAAAGGAAGGGTCAGTGACAACAGTGGCTAGGAAACGCGTGAAAGTAGGACTGGCAGCACGAAGGGAGTCAGACTCTGGGTCAGCAAGAGCAGGAAGAGAGGACTCTGGAGGAGACGGCAAAGGGACACGCTGCGGCGCAGTGGAAGGACGCAGTGCCATCTGATGCGTGCCAGGGACCGCAGGAGGACGCTGACGAGGAGCACGACGACTAGTGCGAGCAGCACGAACAGGGGACGCAGGACGCGACTCAGGCTCACGACGCTCAGCAAGACCTCCAGTAGGACCAGCGTACGGAGAAGGAGCAGGCAGTGGGGAGGCCAGCTGTAACTGTGACTCGGACTGGACAGGCAGTGGACACTCTAAGGAAGGAGCAGGACCAGAAGAAGGCGGAAGACCAAGAACCTGCTCAAGGAGCGGAACGAAGTACGGCCGCGGCCGCGTAGCGCCTCCAGAACCAGCAGGGACAGCACCAGCACCTGCAGCGTCAGCACCAACTCCAGCAGAACCACCAGCACTAGCAGCACCACCAGCAGCTCCAGTAGCGCCAACTCCAGCACCCACAGGAGCACCGGCTCCAGCAGCACCTCCAGCTCCAGTACCTCTAGTAGCACCAACTCCAGCAGCACGACCAGCTCCATCTCCGCCAGTAGCCCCAGCTCCAGTAGCACCACCAGGCCCAGCAGCTCCAGTACCTCCAGTACGAGCACCTCCGGGACCCGTGGCTCCAGCAACCCCAGCAGCAGTAGAACCTCCAGCACCGGCAGCACCACCAGCTCCAGCAGCACGGCTCCAGCGCCGAGCAAACCACTCGCGCAGCTCCTGTGGAGAGGGTAGCTCCCGCCGGGACAAAGCACCCGAAGGACCGCCAGGTCCAGCACCAGCAGGCTCCGCACCCCCACTCTCAGCACCCCCAGGCTCAGCACCCCCAGGCTCCGCACGCTCAGGCTCAGCACCCCCAGACCCAGCACCCCCAGGCTCCACACGCGCAGGCTCAGCACCCCCAGGCCCAGCACCCCCAGGCTCCGCACGCTCAGGCTCAGCACCCCCAGAAGCACCAGAGTCAACAGCTACCTCGACAGGCTCGACTGCATCTACCTGGGACACACCTGAGGGGGCAGGACCCTGAGGGGGGAGGGGGTCTACCGGGGGGGGACCGGGCGTGAGGAAGAGCGGCGGGGGGGGGAGGGGGGCAGCGCGGTAGGGGAAGAGACGGTAGTACGGAACCGACTCGTCAAACGTGACGTCCTGGGAGGACAGAACACGACGCGAGGTGGGGTGGTAAAACTGCCAACCAGGCGCGTCAGGGGGGAAGCCGAGGAAGACGCAAGGAACAGCACGGGAGGACAGCTTGTCCGCAGACAAGTCACGGACGAAAGCTTGAGATCCCCAGACACGAAACGCAGACGCATCGCCTAGTAGTAGAAAGAAAGAATGAAGAAAGGAGGAGGTTCACTAGCAAGCAGTTGAGTACATATAGGAAACCCTAGATTGGGCTGTACTCGCTATAGAGTATCCCACTGCAGGCTAGACAAATACAACATTCTGACACACCCCCATAGCCAAAGTGGGGTGTAATCAGCACAATGAGCAGGTATAGCAGGAGTTCACAATAAGAAGCAAAGCTAGAGGTAATCACAGCGGGCAAGTGAGGAGGAGGAGGGACTGTGAGAGGAGAGAAGATGAGAGACGGCGGCTGAAGCTGCAGACACACGGGCAACAGGAGCTGCTGGCACAGTGGCTACCGGGACAGTGCGCCCCGGACTACTGGAGTAACTGGCTCACGGGCTACGACGAGCTACAGGAGCAACGGACCCTCGGGCGACAGGCGCAGCAGACTCTCTGGGCTACCAGGACAGTGCGCCCCGGACTACAGGTGCTGCGGACGACAAGACAGCAGCCTCCGCTCAACCTCCTCCAACTGTCCCACACACCCCCCACACACCCACTGCTTCACTCCTAACTCCACTTGCACGTCACCCCCCTAGTACCACTCCTTCGGCTCCCACACACCCACCCCCCTCAGCGGCGGCTGCAGCACTGGGAGACGGAGGAGGAGGAGGAGTAGGGGACGACGCACAGAAACTGCACCCCCATACCCCCCACCCCCAAACCCTAATTCAGGAGAACGGGCAGCAGCAGGGGTGGGGCGCCGTCAGAAGCACGGGGGACAGCGGGCAGCGCAGGGGCAGAGAAAACAGGGCGCCCACGGGCCTGGCGCAGCCCGTACGAACCGCGTGCGGGCGGCCCGAGGCGCGCCCTGGCCTGGCGCAGTCCGTACGGGCCGCGCGCGGGCCTGGCGCAGCCCGTACGGGCCGCGCGCAGGCTGTACGGGCCGCGCGCGGGCCCTACGCAGGTCGCGCAGGCCGCGACGGGCGACGGGGGGCGACGCGCGGGTCCCCGTCGCCCGTCGCAGCGCCTCCCGGGAGCGACGCGCGGAGTGACGGGGCAGAAAGCCGCCGCGCGCCTCGGGGCGCACGGCGGGCAGAAAACCACCGCGCGCCTCGGGGCGCACGGCGGGCAGAAAACCGCCGCGCGCCTCGGGGCGCACGGCGGGCAGAAAACCGCCGCACGCTCCGAGCGCGCGGCGGGATGAAAAATCCGTCGCACGCCACGGGGCGTGCAACACACAGAGTAGCAGTAGCAGCGGAAGCAGTGAGGTGGTGGGCCCACCCACAGGATCGACCCAAGGGGATCGACCTGCTCTGATAGCATGTCAGAAGTAGTAGTAGAAAGAAAGAATGAAGAAAGGAGGAGGTTCACTAGCAAGCAGTTGAGTACATATAGGAAACCCTAGATTGGGCTGTACTCGCTATAGAGTACCCCACTGCAGGCTAGACAAATACAACATTCTGACATCGCCAACCTTCCCCGTCCACCGCAGAGTAGGGGAGGTCTCCGGCATGGAGACCCGGGCTGAAGGTTGATCTGATGCGCCGCGTACTGAACCGCGAACGGCCACAGAAAATGGGGAGCAGCCGCATGGATCATGGACATACGAGCGACGTCCATGACCATGCCAATGCGGCGCTCAGGAATCCCATTTTGCTGTGGAGAGGCCGGAAGCGTGAACGTCTGGCGGATGCCCTCCGCACGACAGAAGGCTCGCAGAAGGTCGGAGGAAAACTCTCCACCTCTGTCGGAGTGCAGACGCAGAACAGGAAAGTCCGAGCCGAAACGCTCTCTGAGCTGGAGACGAGCAACGCGGATCCAGTCGATCAACACCTCAGTGACCTCATCCTTGCGGCGCAAGGGGAAGACTGAGGTGTAACGCGAGAATTCGTCAACCACCAGCAGGAAGTAACGCTCGTGACCCTGTCCACGGACGCGGGCTGGGCCCCACACGTCCATGTGAAGAGTCTGCAGTGGAGCCTCTGTCGGAGGAAACTCGGAGGAGTGAGGAGCGGCGCGCTGCCGCCCCTCAACGCAGGGAACGCAGGTAGGGGCAGGCCCCTGGGGAAGGGGAGGGAGGGACCGGGGGAGACCAGAGACAAGGACACGGGAGGCCATGCCTCGGAGACGAGGCAAGGAGGGGTGACCAAGGCGGTGGTGCCAGAGGAGGGTCTGGTGGGACAGGAGGCGACACGAGCAGGGGGCAGACTCAGGACCTGACCGAGACGCTGCAGCAAACACCTGACTCGACGCAGCGACCTGACCAGACGCAGCAACCGGAGGAGACTCTGTGGTCAGTGTGTACAGGCTCGACCCCGGTCGACGGGTAAACGTGGCCAAGTGGCGGCCCATCTGAGCACACGTGCAGTGGGTCACTCGCTGACTCGCAGGAGTGAACTGGTCAACCCCGCCATCCTGAAGCTCAGCACCACTCACCAAGTTCGTAGAGAACAAGGGGAGGTAGAGACCGGACAGGGAGCCTGACGGGGCCGCCGGACACGGGAGGACAGTGGAGTAGTGGGCAAGGACAGGACCCCCAGAGGGGTCTGCCAGGGAGACCGCAACCGGCCGACTGAGCGGCGTAAGGGTGGTGCAGTCTCGAAAGAAAGAGCGGGAAGCACCCGAGTCGAGGGTGAAGGTGTGCAAAACCTGAGCCGACGCGGTACCTGAGAGAGCAGACTCACCAGCACCTGGAGCAGCAGACTCACTAGCACCTAGAGCAGCAGCCGCAATGCCCGGGTCAGGCGGAACACACACGTAACAGTCACCCTCAGCACTAATAGACACAGCATACATGGCAACAAGAATAGCATCAAAGTCAAGATCAAAGATAGCTACACCCGACCTGAGCAGATCACCCCAGCGAGGGATCTCAGTGGCGTCAGGGAACTGGGTACGCCAGGCGTCAGTCAGGCGGCCGAAGCAGCGCTGGGTGGCGTGCAGGCTGCCACACTGCTCTCCAGTGCGGTCGCCGGTGCGCAGGACGTAGGCACAGGGACCAGCACCCCCGGACCCCTGGCGCCCTGCGTACCACTCACGAAGCTGCTGGGGCGACGGGGTCTCACGAGAGTGCTGCTGCTGCTGGGGTCCCCGCTGCACAGTACCGCCTCGACCAGCTCCACCTCCGCCGCTGCCGCCTCCGCCGCCTCCACCCCAACCACCACCGCCACCGCCGCCTCCACCTCCACCGCTGCCACCGAAGCCCCCACCTCTGCCACCACCCCCACCCCCACCCCCTCCTCCGCCTCCACCGCCACTACCTCCTCCCCCGCCACCTCCTCCAGCGCCCTTGCCCCGCTTGCCCTTGCCGTTGCGGCGCCTCTCGCTAGGAGCAGACGCAGCGCTGACCGACTCGGTGCCAACAAGGTCGACAGCAGCAGCAGAGGCAACGGAGGGCAAAAGAGGAACGGGGGAGCACCCCTCAAAGAAAGGGGTACGGGGGTCACCACGAGAGGCTCCTACAGCGGTAATACTAGTCTCTGCTGCAAGGAGGCGCTCCTCGAGGAGGTCAACGGTGAGTGTGGTAGGGCAAAGAGAGAGGAAGTGGTCCCTGACCGAGCGAAGGGTGTCAGGGAGCCGGGTGACTAGGTAGTAGAGGGTGATGTACATGGGGGGGGGGGGTTCTTGGCGCAGAACTCAGCAGGAAGCGCAGCGCGGTAGCGGGTGTCACTAGTGCGGAGGTGCGTAATGAGGTCAGCGACTGTGGCAAAAGCGGCGAGGTCAGGGAACAGGTACGGTAGCATGAGGCGGCTAAGAGCAGCAGTGGCAGGGGAAGAGTAGCGTGCAACTACAGCGTCGTACAGAGTCTTAGCACTCTTGTACTGACTAAAGTGCGTGCGCTCAGTAGACGGTAGGTGACTACGTACAGCAAGGCGAGCAGCAGCATCGCGCGTGGTCCACTGTGAGCGAACAGTACTGTTAGCATCAGCAGCAGGGGCAGTAGAGGCGCCAGATGTGAGATCGAACAGTGAGAGACCATCCTTGCTATCGCACTGTAGGAAAAGCTACAGATCATCTATCCAGACCTCGAAGTCAACCGCTCGACCCTCAGCATCAAAGGTAAGAACACTGGGACTAGCCATGACAGTAGCAGCAGCAGGCTAGCAGCAGCAGCAGTGCGACTCGGTTACGCGGCGCGGCTAGGCAGGGCAGCGCGACTCGGCAGGGCGGGCCGGCTCGGCGGTGCGCTTACCAGGGGCGGGGCCGGGGCAGGGCCGGGGCAGGGCTGCAACAGGTCCGGGGCAGGGCTGCGACAGGTCCGGGGCAGGGCCGGGGCAGGGCTGCGACAGGTCCGGGGCAGGGCCGGGGCAGAGCCGGGGCAGGGTAAGGGCAGGGTCGGGGCAGGGCCGGGGCAGGGCCGGGGCAGGGCCGGGGCAGGGCCGGGGTAGGGCCGGAGCAGGGCCGGGACAGGGCCGGGGCAGAGCCGCGACAGGGCCGCAACAGGGCCGGGGCTGGGCCGCGACAGGTCCGGGACAGGGCCGCGACAGGGTCGGGGCAGGGCCGGGGCAGGGCCGCGACAGGTCCGGGACAGGGCCGCGACGGGGTCGGGGCAGAGCCGAGGCAGGGCCGGGGCAGGGCCGGGGTCGGGCCGCGACAGGACCGCGACGAGCGACGGGGCAGGGCCAGGGCGGGGCCGCGACGAGGTCGCAACGGGCGACGGGGCAGGGCCGGGGCCGCGCCGCGATAGGGCCACGACGGGGCGGCTTCGGGCGACGGGGCAGGGCCGGGGCGGGGTCGCAGCGGGGCCTCGAAGGGGGGCTGCTAATGGGCCGCAAAGGGGCCGCGTAGGGCAGGACATGCCGCTAAGGGGCCGCGAAAATCGAGGGCAGGGCAGAGCGCGAAGCGCGCTTCGGGCAGTTAGGAAATTTTTTTTTTTAACGGTGGGCCCTTAGGAAGGAACGGTCCCACTAGGGAACCCACTCTATACTATGTGAAGAAATGAGAATGATTGACTAGGAAATGAGTTGGGTACAAATATAAAACCCTAGGAAACTGTACCCCATAGTGTCTACCCCACTACAGCCTACACAGGCTATGTGATTAATGTTTGACAAGTCATACAAGTTCACACAAGGAAGTTGAAGTAGCAATAATCCAGGTAGGAGAGGATGAGGAGGACTCGAAAAATCCAAACCACACCAAACACACATTCTTTCACACACCACGCATGCAACGCACGAACATATGATGGGAGGCAGACAGACGTGAATGCAAATGATAGCATCACATAACAAACTCCCGCTCTGGCTGCCTACCATCATCCCACATACCATAGCTCAAGCAAGCACCCTCAATGCACACTCATTCCAGCAAGCTTCATCCCCTTCCAATGCTCATTTTCAGCCAGGCGCTTGGTGAGAATGTCTGCCGCCTGCTGCTGGGTCTTTACTATCTCCAACCGCACTTCCTTGTCCAGGAGCCTCCTCACCCAGTGCCACTTGGGCCTGATATTCTTTGTCAGCCCATGAAGACATGCATTCTTGGCCAGCTTCACAGCTGACTCATTGTCATAGAACATCAAAGTCAGGTCCCTCTGACAAACACCAATCTCCTCCAACAAACGCCTCAGCCACACCACCTCCTTCACCCCACGATGAAGGGCCATGTACTCAGTCTCACACGAGGACAGCCCCACCTCGTTCTGCTTCTTGCTGCGCCAGCTCACTGCACCACCTCCAAACATGCACACATAGCCTCCAATGCTGGTGCCATCCGCCTTCACAGAGTTGAAGCTAGCGTCGGTGTAGCAAGTCAAGAGCATCTCCCCCTTGCCCAAATCAGCAGCACCCCGTTGCTGCCTTTGCCTCACAGCACTATACTCCAAACCCACGGATGCTGTAGCACTCACATAGCGGACCAACCTCTTGGCCGCTTCTAGCTGCTCATGACTGGGGCGTGAGACCACACTGGCAAGCCTGGATGTAGCAAAGGCAATGTCAGGCCGCGTGTGGTTAGCCGCATAGTTGAGTGCCCCAACCATGGAATGAAACAGCTTCCTGTCACTTTCACCCACCACCTCCTCATCAGCACAGGGCTCCACAGTGAAACCCGAAGGTAGTGGGGTGGCTGGCTTTCCTCCATCTTGCAGCCCATACTTCTCAGCCAGCCCCTCACAGTACTTCCTCTGGTGCAACCTCAACACTCCCTTGTCAAGGTCTCTCTCCACATGCAACCCAAGGTAATACTTGACATTTCCCATCTTCGAGCACTTGAACTGCATCTCCAGCATCTCCTCCACACGCTCAATCATTGCAGACGACTCAGAGAAGAGAAGGATGTCATCCACATACACCAGGAGCATGGAAAACTGCTCCTTCTCTTGCAGCAGGAACAAGCTGTGATCACACTCGCTCTTCTTGAAACCCCCAGCCAGTAGTGTCTCCTCCAACTTGTGGTACCATGCGCGAGGAGCCTGCTTCAGGCCATAGATGGCCTTCTTGAGTCTGCACACCCTGCCGCTCCCATCATCCAACCCCTCAGGCTGCAGCATGTACAGCTCCTCTAGGATGATTCCATTGAGGAAAGAAGTTGTGATGTCCATCTGCTTGATCCTCCATCCACGGTTTGCAGCCACGGCCAACGACACCCTCAGTGTCGTCCCTTTCCCCACAGGAGCAAAAATCTCATCGAAGTCCTTCCCCTTTGTCTGCTGAAACCCCTTTGCCACGAGCCTTGACTTGTAGCGGGTCAGCTCCTCATCAGGTCCATACTTGTGCCTGAAGATCAGCTTCGAAGAGATTGCCTTCACACTCTGCTTCCAGTTTTCAGCATCGGGCCCACTCAAGGCCTCAGCTAGTGTCTTGGGCTCAGGGACGGCTGCACAGTAGCAGTGTGCTATCTCATCCTCATCACACTGCTCAGCCACACTCCCAGCCCGTACCACCTTTGGCTTTCCAAAACTAGGATAGGTCAGCCTGTAAGGAGGACGCACATCCCTCCTAGGACGGTCAGGCGGACGTTGGGCACGTGGTGGAGCATCTTGCTGCTGATGCTGCTGTTGCTACTGCTGCTCCTCCACCTCAGGTTCTCCCCCATCCTCAGTCACCCCAGAGATCTCCTCCTCTGAGACAGTGACCTGCACTTGCCTCGAAGGCCGCTGCACCTCATCAGCCTCAATGATCAGCGGTGTAGTAGGAAGCTTCTGCTGCTGCTGCTTCCACTCATTGTAGTACAAGGACTCAAGGAACTTCACATCCCTTGACACAGTCAGCTGCTGGCTGGTCAAGTCCCATATCAACCAGCCCTTGTGATCCTTAGCAAGCCCCAAGTGTACTCCCCATCTCCCAGAAGCCTCCAACTTTCCCCTCTTCTCCTTAGGCACATGAAACACCACCATGCAGCCGTAGGCTCTCAGCATATTAACTGCTGGTGCACTCCCATACCACTTGGTGTAGGGGACCCACTGCTTGTCCCCCACAGTCGCCAACACTCTGTTCTTCACAAGGGCGACCTGCCGCAATACAGTCACCCAAAACGGATCCGGCAGCCCTGCACGCCCAAGGAGAGTGCGAGCACCTTCCTGCAGGGTCCGGTTGAAGCGCTCAGCCACGCCATTCTGCTGAGGGTTGTAGGGCACCGTGAGCTGATGCTGGATCCCCTTCTTCTTCAGCACCGCCTCAAAATCAGCGCCAATGAATTCTCCCCCGTTGTCAGTGCGGATCACCTTTACCTTGTGTCCGTTCTCCCTTTGAGCTCTCGGCATCCACTCCTTAAGAACAGCCGCTGCCACTTCCCCCTTAGTCTTGAGAGGGTACACCCACACTGCACGTGTGTGGTCATCCACAATGGTTAAGAAGTAGCGGCTGCCCGAGAGAGAAGGAGCCCTCGTAGGGCCCACCACACCCATGTGCACAAGCGCGAGCGGGGCCTTGGCTGGTCCTGTACTGCTGCTGAAGGGAAACTTGGTGAATTTAGTTTCAAGGCATGTAGGGCAGCTTCCAATCTCCTTTGCTGCCCCCTTCACCTCCAACCCCTTCAAGCTCCCATCCTTCACTAAATTCTGTAGCATAGGAAAATTCACATGACACAGCCTCTCGTGCCACATCTCCCAATCAGCCTCACCACTCCCAGATGAAGCCTTTGCCCATGCAGCTGTCGCATCCACACCAGCAAGCACCTCACCATGTGGCTGCTGTGTCTGCTGCACCTTCTTGATTGCATCCAGGGCCCCATCAGTTGGCGCAGTCTCCTTTCTTCCCGCAGTTGCTTTAGCCGTTGCTGCAGCCGCTGCTGTTGCTGGTGGTTTCCCATTCCAAGGGATGATGTGCAGCTGCCATAGATCCTTGATGCAGCTGTTCTTCTCCTCCAGATCCCACAACAACAGCTTCACAAGCTTTGCACGGCAGCTGGTTGGGCCGAAGGTCACTTTGGCCTTGCTCTTCTGCAGTCGGCGCACAGAAAAAAGGTTAGCGGACAAACCTTCAACCAACAGCACATTCCCCAGCCCCACAAGCCCCCCATTGGCTCCCATTACCTTGGCATTCCCAACACCAATCACAGGGAGCAAAGCACCTAAAGCAGCAGCCACAAACTTAATCTTTCCAGGGGGCTTTACCTCGTCAAGCAAATCTGCCCGTGGGGTCATGTGACTTGTGCAACCTGAATCTATCACCCAGTGAGTGAGGGGGTGCATCACAACCTTCCCAACTGAGCCCACATCACCCTCACTCCCTTTCACATCCTCAACCATGAGGAACATCCCAGGGTTGGCTTTACCTTGTGCACCATCACCTTGTGCACCTGAACCTTGCACAGCGCCACCTCGTGCACGTTCACCACTTGGCGGCTTCATGCCTGGGGGCGCCCATCCCTCAGGCCGGCTGAAACACTTGAACCAAGGGTGTCCAGCCTTCTTGCAGTACCAGCACGCACCCTCCATTCGGGTGCTCTCCCTGCCACCAGAGCTCCCATGCCCCTCATTGTAGTCACCTCGGCCTCTCCCTCTGCCAAAGCCTCTCCCACGGCCTCGGCCTCTCCCTCCCCCTCTTCCTCTGCTGCCTCCTGCAGCTCCATACCCCTCAGCAGTTTTGTTGGCAGCACCACCACCCGTGTGGCGCCTGCGGAAGTCCTCCTGCAGAATCTGCTGCCGTAGCCACTCAGGTGTCCACTGGTCCTGCTGAGTGTTGAGGGTGGGGATGAGGTTGTCCCATGAGTTGTCGAGCACCGAGATAATCTTGGTGCACTGCTGCATCTGCGACACATTGCTGCCCGCCGCTGCCATCCTTGCATAGGTGCCCTTGATCTTATCAAGGACCGGCTTCACATCATCGCCCGGTCGCATGAAGAGGGCAGCCAGCTCCTTCTCCAACACAATCACCATCGGCAGCGTGTTGGGCTGAATCACGTCGCGCAGTAGCTTCCACGCCTTTGGTCCGGAATCATCCAACTCCACCAAATCCTTGATGTGTTGGAACATGTCGTTGTTGACCGATTGAAGGATTAGGTCGTACAGCACCGCGCTTTTTTCAATCCACCGATCGCGGGCGTCGCCTTCCTCCGGCATCTTCTCTTCTCCCATCGCAAGTTTCAGCAGCTTGTAGCGCTTAAATGCACTCCGCATCCGACCGCTCCATTCCTCATAGTTGGAGCCATCCAATGCCTCGATCTTGGATGGTGGCGGCTCATTCCTCTTCTCAGCCGCATCTCCACTCCCTTGACTCATTTCCTCTGCTCCCAAGCACAGGTTTCAGCTCCCCCCTTGCTGTCCACACCAAAGTCCCACAATAGTTTCACAAGTGTCGGCGCCAACGAAATTTCGGCAGATTTTCCCCTTAGCGGAAGTCACATGCAACCTCCAGAACTCCACTTAGGCACGCCCACAGGCCATGGTGGGTCTAGGAGGGTCTTCACACTTCAGTAGACTCTCCATAAAGTCCTTAATCAGCTCTGATACCATTTGTTAGAGAGTAAGGACGGAGTCTATGAAGATTAGGGGACGAAATATCTCAATATCGTCAACTATAATCCTGGACAGAAATGGCGTCGTCACAAGAAACGTCGTCGACCAAACATGCACTGTTATAATTCTTTCGAACTCGAGTATAATGTAGCCCTTAACTGTGGCTATGTTTTCGAATTCGAATCGTATAAAAAAATGGAGTATAACTCGAGTTATGAATTTCGGCGCACTAGGGGGTATGCTGCCATAGAAACTTAACTCAATCACAATTATCTCACAAGTTCACACAAGGAAGTTGAGGTAGCAATAATCCAGGTAGGAGAGGATGAGGAGGACGAGAGGGAAGGTCCCAAGAGAGTTCCCAACCAAGGAAACCCCATACCACACAATTCCCCCTTCTATAGGCACCTCAACTTTGACATTTGTCACTTTCCCAACTCATGCCATCCACCTCACCCAACTTGGCCACACTTGCCAACCTGGTTTGGCTTCTCCCAACCACTTGGCATCAATCTACAGTAGAGTGACGAATTTCCCAACCCCCAAAAGTCTGTACCCCATATAGAGTCAACCCGCAAATTCCCATATTCGCTGCATAACAATCAAAAACTTCGAACGATCATATCTTTCTTGTTCGTCGGAAAGCTCTTGAGAAGAGAAGTCACTTCAGATATCTGCCCAAGCCAAATAACATTCACACACACACACACACACACACACACACACACACACACACACACACACACACACACACACACACACACACACACACACACACACACACACACACACACACACACACACACACACACACACACACACACATATACACACACACACACACACACACACACACACACACACACACACACACACACACACACACACACACACACACACACACACACACACACACACACACACACACACACACACACACACACACACACACACACACACACACACACACACACACACACACACACACACACACACACACACACACACACACACACACACACACACACACACACACACACACACACACACACACACACACACACACACACACACACACACACACACACACACACACACACACACACACACACACACACACACACACACACACACACACACACACACACACACACACACACACACACACACACACACACACACACACACACACACACACACACACACACACACACACACACACACACACACACACACACACACACACACACACACACACACACACACACACACACACACATACACACACACACACAGAAAATCCAAACCACACCAAACACACAGTCTTGCACACACCACGCATGCAACGCACGAACATATGATGGGAGGAAGACAGACGTGAATGCAAATGATAGCATCACATAACAGCCAGCTGCTGGGAGGAACGCCTATGGCAGGAGGCGTGGTAGGAACCACTAGGTAGGGGTGCAGGCGTGTGCAGCTGCAGCTGCAGGTGCAGTAGGTGTTGCTCATGCCGTTGTGACTGCGCGGGTGCCTGCTGTTGCGTGAGCGGGGGCTGCGGTGCGGGCGGCTGCTGGTGTGCGTGTGGCGGCTGCTGTGCGCGTGGATGCTGGTGCGTGTGGTTACAGTTGCTGTGCGTGTGCGACTACGGGTGTGTAGCTATGCGCTAGTGGCTGCTCCTGCGTGGCTGTGCGCGTGAGGCAACAGGGGCGCACGCGGTTGCTGCTGGTGCGCGCATAGTTATGGCTGTGCGCGCGGCTGTGGCCGTGCTGTAATGCGCGCGGCTGCTACTGTGCGTGGGCAGCTACTGCAACGCGTGCGGATGCTGCTGCTTGTGCGGATGTTGTTGCGCGTGCGGCTGCTGCAGCGCGTGCGTGCGGTTGCTACAGCGCGGCTGTTGTGCGTGCGTGCGGCAGTTGCTGGGAGCGGCGCTGTTCGTGGGCAGCGTACGGGCGATAGCTGCTGCGTGCGCAGCTGCGGATATGCGTTCAGCTGCGTTCGGGGTATGCGCGGGACGCGTGCAGCTGCATGCAGGGTGCACGTGCAGGCAGCGTGTGCGGGGTGCGCATACAAGCAGCGCGCGCGGGTACGGGACGGGGCTGAGCACGGGGCGGGGTGGGGCGGGCCGGGGCGGGTACGGGTATGGGACGTATATGTGGCAGGCCAGCGAGCGGGACGGGGCGCAGCCTAATGGGGCGCAGCTCCGCCTGCTAAGGGGCGGGGCGAGGCCTGCTAAGGGGTGGGGTGCAAGCTACTAAGGGGCGGGACGAGGCTAAGCAAAGCTAGGATCGAGATCCTACTCATGATACAATCTCAACAAGTGAACAGCGAAATGGATGACTAATACAAGTACTATCCCAAAATCTGTTATACCCCTTATTGTGTGCCCCACTATAAACTGGCATGCATTTTTGTGGTTTGATAGGGGGGGGGGGTATCCGGGGTATTACAGTATATACCGTAATGCCCCCGGGTCTATAATATGGAGGGGGGTACGCTAAATAGGTCGTTTGCAGTTATACCCCCCTGAATGGGGGCTAACATTATAAGACCCCCCTCCTCCTGGAGAATCGGTCATTTTATAGGCAAGGAATAAAATTCTGATAGGTTTTTCTACCCCTTTTCCACACCAAATCCCATCACATGTTCACTAACAAAGTGGTAACAACCAGTCACAAAAGCACATCTACTCATCATTCTGCCCATTCCGCGCATTTCTTTTGAATGCAAAAAACGGACTTCATTCTGCGTTATACATTTGAATGCTAAAACGGAGCACATACTGTTGACATGTCTGGCTTCCAAAACACAAGTATTATACGTGACCTATGATAAGACCCGGGTCTTATAAAACATAGCCAAATGTCAAGACACCCCCCCCCCCCCCCCCCCCATTTTTGGGGTGGGATTCTTAGAGCGTGTTCCTACACATCGTATCAGACACACCTCGTATCAGCTTCACGTGGTGAAATATGTTTCAGTGTGTTCTACTGCGGATGGATGCGTTTTTGTCAGAATAATATGTACAGGAATGATGAATGACTGGGAAGAGTGAGATACAAGTAATAAACCCTAACTGGGGTTGTCCTCTATACTGAGCACCTCACTGTAGCCTAGCAGAACTAGGAACATACAAATATGTTTTGACACACACCCCCTAGGCAAAGTGAGGGATAGCCAACATAATAAATGCTCACAAGACCAGTCAGGCAAGATAATAAAGCAATGCAAAGCCCAGGTTGGATCTCAAGATCACCACTCAGTCTGAGCACAAGCAAGCGGCCACAAGGCCAGTTCACATGCAGAGTGATAATAGCAAGGCAGTACACCGATCACAAACTAGCAAGAGGAAACACGCAGGTATAAATATAGATATCAGTGTACAACAAGTGTAAGCTCAAGAGACAAGCAGGTGAGGAAGAACGGGCAGAAGCCCAAGAACAGTGTAAAAACGCTGATGATCACCAGACCCGAGGGCCTTGGTGAAGACATCAGCAATGTTGGCCCGAGAGGCCACGTAAGAAAGGCGAAGTTGACCACGCTGCTGTAGCTCTCGAGGAAGAAACTAGCGAAGAGCAGTGTGCTTCGTTCTGTGCTCCAGTCTCTGGTCGTGACACAAGGCAAGCATGGCCTTGTTGTCGACGTACAGAACTGGAGGAGAACGAGGTCGCTCCCCCAAGTTGGTCAGCAGGTAGGTCAACGAGCGTAGCTCCTGTGCAGCCATAGCCCCAGCGTAGATCTCGGCCTCACAGCTGGAACCAAGCACAGAAGAAGAAAGAGTGGACCTCCACGAGACAGAACCAGAGCCAAGACTGAAGGTGTAACCCTGTGACGAACGCTGAGTCGCCTGGTCGTCGGCCCAAGAAGCGTCAGAGTGTCCGGTAAGTACCACTGAACCTCATCCTTGAAGCAAAAGCCCCATGCCCGATGTACTGCACAAGTAACACAGTACCCTCTTCGCAGCATCAGTACACCTTTCGGTGTGTACCGGGAGCCACGTAGCAAGCCAGGAGGCTGAGAGGGTATGCGAGGTCAGGTCGTGTGCACGTCATCAGGTACATGAGGCAACCCACAAGCTCTGGATACGGACTACTCGGCTCTACGGACTCGTCCGAAGGTGGAGCTGAGAGCAAGTGGCCAGTAGGTAGAGGAGTCTGTTGTGGCGAGGAGTACTGGAAGCCGAAGCGCTGAAAGACCTGGTGCACCATGTGTGACTGAGTCAGGGTGATGGTGCGCCGTGCTCTGTCCCGGGTGATCTGCAAGCCAAGATAGCTACGCAGCTCACCCAGGTCAGTGCGGGTGTGTCTCTCCTGCAGCTCCGCCTTCACTAGGGCCAGCGCCTCAGTGTCACCAGTAGCAAAAACCAAGTCGTCGACGCACACGAGAACGTAGAACGACGGCAGGGTAGTGTCGATGCGTAGAAACAACGACGGGTCAGTAGAGGAAGGAGCAAACCCAAGAGCCGCAAGTGTTGTCCTCAGTGTGTCGTGCCACTCGCGGGGTGCCTGGCAAAGACCGTAGACCAGGGCCCGTGCTAGGTTTTTGGGGCATCCTGAGGCCTCAGGGCAACTTTCCAGAATCTGAAAAAATGCCCTGATTTGTCAGGGAATTTTTTCATAGGCTTCCTGTAGTTTCAGGGCTTCTGCAGAAATTTATCCTGGCCTGTCATGGCAAAAATACGAGTGTTCAGGGTTCTGTTTAGTGCCGCTTCTAGTGGCACCAGTAGTGTCCCACACTTGCTAACTAATCCAGGGAAGAGAACACCACCAGACTAGACAAGAGAACACCACCGCTACTCTAACAGCAACACTAGACAGGTGAGTGCATGGCACACGAGGAGACAAGAGTGTTGCCTTGCCCAACCTGTTCCCAATCTGATGGGTTTGGCTGGTGCGGTGCAGGGGATTGGAATTGTCAAAGGAATCGTGCAAAGGATGGAAAAAGACACGGGGAAAAAATTCCCCGGGAATGGGAACACCCCCTCCCCCTCCCCACCCCCTCCTCTAAAAACGCGTCAGGGCAAGCCTTGACATTCATTCTGACACTTCAGGGAAGAACACCACGGCCATCCTGAATGTCCAGGGCATTTCATATAACAACATCCTGATACCACAGGGTTGACACGATTCTGAAATTACAAGGCAAATTCAAAATTGCATCTTGATTTCAGGGTAATCAGGATGTTTTGCCCTGATATCGTGGGGCCTGCCGTAGACTGGCCGCCGGAGGCTCCACTGGGTACCCGCAGGAAACGACCTAGTGAAGTCAGGTGGGCGGCGCAGCCATATCTCCTCGTGAAGGCTGCCTTGCAAGAAGGCTGTGGAGAAGTCGAGGGAGTGCAGCTCGTAGTCACGCTGTGCTGCAATGTGCAGCAACACCCGAAGAGCAGTCATCGTCGGGGTGGGGAAGAAGGTCTGGAAGTAGTCAACCCCCTGTCGCTGACTGAAGCCTTGAGCAACGTAATGCACCTTGAACGCAGGCGGAGAACCCGGGGGCCGCTTCACTCTGAAAATGGCTGAACCATCGACTATGTTCGCCCTAGAAGGAGGAACCTCGTCGACGTAGGTGCCCGTGGACTTCCAGGAAGCCATCTCTGCGTCCATGGCTGTCTGCCACTTAGAGGAGTACTCATCCGCGATCGCCTCAGCGTAAGAGCGCGGGGTAGGGATGTCAAGTGCATCCGGATCTCCCTCAGGGCAAAGCAACATAGATGCGAAACGAGGTAAAACGACCGCAAGACACTCAAGCTCAAACTGCCTGTCCTCAAGGACGTCATTGCCAAGGGTAGGCTCACCCTCGACGGACGGAGGACAGACAGACTCAGACTCAGTAACAAGACTCGTGACGTAGTCGAGATGACTCCTTGCTGCAAAGTCGACTAGCTGAGCGACTAGGGCAAACACAGCAGTAGACTCAAAGTCAGGGTCAATTACAACAATAGCGAGGAGACGAGTGACAATAGGACTGGCAGCACGAGCAAGGTCGGACTCAGGGTCAGGAACGTGCGGAAGAGAGGACGCGGGAGGCTCAGTAAGGACAAAACGTTGTCGAACAGAGGAAGGACGAAGTGCCATACCGTGAGTGCCTGGGACAGCAGGAGGACGAGGACGGGCGACACGACGAGCACGAATAGGTGTGGAAGCACGAGTTTCAGGCTCACGACGCTCACACAGGGACTCAGTCACCTCAGTGTGAGGAGTAGGAGTAGGCAGCAGGGAGCCAGGCAGTAGTTGTGGCTGAGATTGGTCTGTTAGTGGATACAGAAGAGGTGGAGTGAGGCCAGTGGAAGACGGGAGATTAAGAACCTGGCGAAGGGCTGAGTCAGGTGGTGGAAGGGACGACTCCAGCTGCGCGGCGCAGTACCCGTACCGTCAGCAACTCCATCACCTCCAGTACCTCCAGCTCTAGCGCCTCCAGTACCAGCATCACCTCTAGCACCTCCAGCACCAGCACCCCCAGTGCCAGCAGCTCCAGTAGAACCTCCAGCACTAGTAGCTCCAGTAGCACCTTCAGCACCAGCAGCACCACCAGCTGCGGCAACTCCAGTACCTCAAGTACGAGCACCTCCAGGACCAGCAGCTCCAGCAGCTCCAGCACCTCCAGTGCCAGCAGGTCCATCACATCCAGTGCCAGCTGCTCCAGCACCTCCAGCACCAGTTGTACCTCCAAGACTAGCAGCTCCAGCACCTCCAGCACCAGTAGCACCTCCAGGACTAGTAGCTCCGGCACCTCCAGCACCAGCAGCACCTCCAGTACCTCATGGACTAGCAGCTCCAGCACCTCCAGCACCAGCACCACCTCTAGTAGCTCTAGCACCAGCAGCTCCAGAAGTGGCAACACCGTAACCTCCACCACCAGGACGGCCGCGCTGAACGATCCACTCACGAATCTGCTGCGGCGAGAGCGTCTCAAGTCGACTAGGCTGTCCAACTCCAGGACCTCCAGTAGGGTCACCCACGGCTCTACTGCCACTAGGACTCGTAGCACCCCCAGTGTCAGCACCCCCAGTTTCAGCACCTCCAGTCGCAGCACCCCCAGAACCCACACCCCTTGTCTCATCACCGCCATATCCTGCACCACCAGTGTCACCACCCGCAGCAGCACCAGAGTCCACAGCAGCAGGCTGCGGAGGCGGCAAAGACGGCCGAGGCGGAAAACCAGGGGGGGTGTCCAAGCAAGGAGAGCGGCGAGTGGTCGCCGTGCCGTCAGCGGCGGGGTCACCCCCCTCAGCTGGGCCAGAGGATTCAGAGGAGATCTCCATAGGCTCATCTAAGGGGGGTGGGTCTACCTGAGACACACCTGAGGGAGCAGGACCCTGTGGGGGGAAGGGGTCTACCAGGGGGGGAACTGGTTCCAGGAAGAGAGGCGTCAGGGGGACCGGGTGGGACGCGTGCGGGTAAACCCTGTAGTAACAGACAGACTCGTCAAAGGTGACGTCCTGGGAGGACAGGACCCGACGCGAGTGAGGGTGGTAAAACTGCCACAGCGGGGCATCAGTGGGGAAGCCAAGGAAGGCGCAGCGGAGAGTGCGAGGAGAGAGCTTGCTCGCGGTGGCATCGCGAACAAGGGAGAGCGCGCCCCAGACCCGAAACGCCGACGCATTGCCAACCTCTCCCGTCCAACGGAGTGTGGGCAAGGTCTCTGGCAAAGAGACACGGGGTCAGAGGTTAAGCTAATGCGCGGCGTATCGGACTGCAAACGGCCACAGAAATTTAGGAGCAGCCGAATGGATGATGGAGGTGCGAGCAACCTCCATCACCAAGCTAATGCGGCACTCTGCAATCCCATTCTGTTGTGGAGAGGCCGGAAGCGTGAACGTCTGGCGGATGCCCTGGTCTCGACATAACTCTGCAAGGAGGCCAGAAGAGAACTCACCGCCCCTGTCAGAGTGCGGACGCAGGACTGGAAGGTTCCGCTAAAACCGCTCGCGCAGCAGGTGACAAGCAGCGCGGATCCAGGGGATCAAAACACCAGTGACGTCCGCCTTGCTGCGCAAGGGGAAGGCCGTGGTGTAGCGCAAGTAGTCGTCAACGACCAGCAGGAAGTAGCGCTCCTGGTCCGTCCCAATGACACGGGCTGAGCCCCACACGTCCATGTGGAGAGTCTGCAGAGGAGTAGTGGTCGGAGGAAACTCGGAGGAGTGAGGAGTGGCGCGCTGCCGCCCCTTGACGCAGGGAAGGCACGGCGGGGCAGGGGAGCGCGGGAGGGGGGGCAGAGACCTGGGAAGGCCAGAGCCAAGGAGACGGGAGTGCATGCTGCGCAGACGCAGCAGAGAGGGGTGACCGAGGCGGTGGTGCCAGAGGAGAGTCTGGTGGGAAAGTACCCGACACGAGCAAGACGCTGCAAGTTGACCAGACGTAGACACCTGACTCGACGCAGCCACCTGACCTGACGCAGGCACTTGGGCAGACGCAGTGGTCAGTGTGTACAGACTGGACCCAAGCTGCCGAATGAACGTAGCAAGGTGACCGCCAGTCAGGGAGCACGTACAGATCGCCACTCACTGTCCCCGAGGGATAAAGGTACCAACCCATACATCCTGAAGGACTGCGTTGCTCACCAAGTTCGTCGAGAACGAGGGGAGGTGGAGACCTGAAAGAGAGCCGGAGGGGACTGCTGGGCACTTGAGGACAGTGGAGGCTTGCGCTACTACTGGGCCCCCAGTGGGGTCAGCCAGTGAGACCGAGACAGGCGCTGCGAGCGGTGTGAATGTGGTGCACTCACGAAAGAAGCAACGTGACACGCCTAAGTCAAGTGTGAAAGTGTGCAAGGCCTCAGCTGAGGCAGGACCAGTGGCGGTAGACGCACTTGTTAACGGAAGTGAAGTGTTGGCCCCGCCCTCGCTTGGGCAACGCCGACGACTTGGTCGGATGTACGGGAGTAGTAGCCGACCATCCACAGTGGGGAGCTGCTCAACAGGCTTCGTCGAGCTGCAGGGGACCGCTGTGGTGCTGCTGTCGACAAGGGAGCTCGACAGCTGCAACTGACTGGTCTGGGCGTGGGCCGTCGACCAGGAGGGGCTGTTCGACCGGGAGGTCGACGAAGCAGTCCGTCGATCCGAGAAGTGAGCAGCGGTCGACGAGGGGAGCTCGTCGACAATAGCTGACAGTTCTGGTCAGAAGGGGTCCGTCGACCAGGGGGTAGCTCGACGGGAGCCGTGATCGACCAGAGGGACCCGGTGGTCGACCAGAGGCACTTGGGGTCGTCCAGGTCAACCGGGTAACCTGCTCGGCGAGTTCTCCGGAGGCACGCAAACGTCGTCGAGGTCGCGATGGCAAAGGCGACTTCGGGTTGGTATCCTGAAGTCGATGTGGCCCGTCGGGCGCAGACAACGGCCGACGAATGTACAACGGTGCGAGTCGGGCCAATCGTCTGCGCGCATCTGCGAGCGTGCGCACTGCTGTCTTCTACGGGGCAACGCTGGACAGCCACTCTGCTGCAGTGATGGCACATCGTCGACCTGCTGTGTTGGCAGGTCGCCTTTCTGCAGTGCTGGCACGGCTCTTCTACGCAACGCTGGCAGGCGGTCGACCATGCTGTGCTGTCGGTCGACCAGGCTAGCTGCAGAGTTGCTAGGTGCCTGATGTAGTCATTTCCTGGCATTTTTCCTTGTAAAAAAAACAATTCTGGAACTATAACTTTGCTAGTGGAAACTCTTGCCGATTTCTCCCGTGATTGTGCAAGCACTAAGGAACTAGGCAAAGCTACCATCACTCCTAGTAGTTCGTGCCAACCTCGTAGTCTAGCTCACCACCGTTGTAGAGTGACTCTCCACATGGTGCGGTGAGCGTGGATCGAACACGCGACCTTCAGATAGGAGCCAACTTTTGCACCTACTAAGTCGTTCGTAGGCCGGCAGCAGCGATAGTCACCATGGTCGACCTCGTAGCTAATGCGGGCGTAGCGGACACCTTGGAGGCACGCTTGGCTGATGCGAGGAAACGCCACGCAGATGGCGAGTACGGGACGATCCCCTTGCTGATCGTCGAATTAGGCATCCGGTCGCAGTGGGCGACGGAACACCCTTCCCGTCCTGATTCTCCTCGACCGGTGCGAAACGAAGGTGGCGTCGACGACGAGGTCGACGGCGGTGCACGAGTCAGCGGCAACAATGGCACGAAGCAGAGAGGAGTGATCAAGGTCGACGGTGGCGTCGACAGGAGTCAGGCACGAGTGCAGCAGTCGATGACAGCTGCAGGTAGCTCGCGGGCCGACGTCGATGGTCGACGTCGCTCTCCCCTACGAAGCGGTGGAGGGCTCTCGGCGATGACGCATGTGACGACGGGCGGGATTGCACCGACCTATGGCTACTTCAAGTTCTTGCCGGATCGGATCACCGTCGCACCGTTGCAAGGTCGACGGGACCTCATCACCTGGAGGGAGTCGATAGAACCTCAGCTGGAGGTCGCCGGGCTGAAGGGCTTCGCCGACGGCACAGTGCCCATTCCGTCCGTGGACGATGTCGGGCTACGCGGGGATTTTCGTGCGGCTCACTTGCTCACCTTCATGGTCATCTCAAGATGCTGCTCGCCGGTGGTGCAGCTGGCGCTCAAGAGCTGTCGAGAGCGACTGGATGCTGGTCACCAGGCATGGCACTTTATCCTGTCGACGTACCAGGTCAGGGACGACCTGTACATCGCACAGCTGGAGGAGAAGATGACCCACATTCGGATGGGCGAGCAAGAGTCGGCAACGGACTACTGCAACCGTGCTCGACGGATTCTGGCTGAGATGCGGATGGCGGGCGCCGAATACTCGACGGCGTCCTACATCTCCCACATCGTCAAGGGCCTGCCGCGCGGCTACAACCTCATGAAGAGGATGATGATAATACCCGGCACGCGTGAGTCCCTCGACGAGGACTCCATCACCAGCTATATCCTTCAAGACGAGGCGATGCAGGAGGCCGAACAGCCCAAAGAGCTCCTTCCTCAGGCAAACTACGCTGCACCAACGAAGCTGAATCAGCAGCAAGGGCAGCACAGGAATCCAAGCGGAGGTGGTAGCGGAGGTGGGCGGTCGACAATGGACGTCGACGAAAAGAGGTCGATGCGGGACAAGGGCTGTGGAGGTGGTGGTCGACGGCGGGAGTGTTGGATCTGTCACGATCCCGACCACCTTTCCTACGAGTGTCCCGACCACGATGATAGTGACGAGGACGACACCAAGGGAGGCCATGGTCGATCGACCAGCCGTCGCCCACGTCGAGATGCGAAGCCGTGCAAGGAGAAGCAGACGTCAAAGAAGACGTCGTCGACGAAGGGCATCGACAACTCCAGCTGTAAGAGCCGAGGCGACGGGGAGGCGTCGTGCTCGATGGTCGGCGTAGTAGAGCCGACGGTCTCGCTGGCGCCGGAGGCTGGCGAGGACTTCCAGGCGGTGGCGGCAGCTGTGCAAGCCAACCCGATGGCGGTGCTGCTCGACAGCGGCTGCTCCCACCACCTGATGGGGACGAAGGCGGTCTTCGTCGATATGGCGCCGAGCGACGGCGTGAAGCACGTTCGTGGATTCAACGGGGCACTACAGCCTGTTGAGGGTCGCGGAACCGTCGCTCTACAAGGGGAAGCTGGGAAGCGGGTTCTCATCCCCGACGTACTCTACGTTCCGGGCGTACAGGCGAACCTGCTATCTGCTGGCCAGCTGAAGGAGAGCGGAGTGCAGCTGAAGGGCGACGTCGACGAGATGCTGCTCGTCGCCGCGACCGGGGGAGTGCTCGGTCGAGCACGATACACCGGACGAGTCCTCTGCACCGACCTTCGCCCCTGCCCAAAGCGGTCGCAGTCGACCGAGGTGGTGGCTCTACGGACAATCGTCTCGGCGATGAAGTCGACCCCTGACCGGTTGCATGCGAGGCTCGTGCACGTCAGCGTCGACACAATCAAGAGCTCGGCAAAACATGGCGTTGCTACTGGGCTCGACATCACTTCGTCGACCGGAGCAGACCCGCCGTGTGTCTCGTGCGTCGGAGGAAAGCTGGCGCGGCACACCTTCCCCGACAAAGGCTCGAACGCCGAGGAGGCGCTGGCTGTCGTGCACATTGACTTGTGCGGGCCATTTCGGGTTGCTGCCAAGGATGGCAGCTTGTACTTCCTGATGCTGAAGGATCGCCACACTCGATTTGTGTGGGTGATGCCGGTCGCTAAGAAGAGCGACGTGTTGCGGGAGTTCCAGAAGTGGCTGGTGCTGGTGGAACGGCAGGCGAAGAAGTCGGTGCTGATGCTCCGCTCAGACCGGGGAGGGGAATTTCTTGGGAAGGAATTCACTGACTTCGTCGATGGCAAGGGCATCGTCCACGACCTGACGTGCCCCTACACTCCACAGCAGAATGGCATGGCTGAGCGGGAGATGCGCACAGCCGTCGAGTCCGTGAGGACAATGCTGCTGCACATGGGCGTGCGGCACCACTGGTGGCACCTCGCTCTACGACAAGCTGTTTGGGTGCGCAACTGCTTGGAGCGGTCGACGACGCCGCCGGGGACAGCTCCGTACCAGCTTCTGACCGGGAAGAAACCCGATCTCACGCTGGCGCGGGTGTGGGGCTGCATGGTGCAATTCATGGTCCCCGAGCAGCAGCGCGGTGGGAAGCTGGCGCCGAAAGCTCGCTGGGGGCTTCACCTGGGCGTGTCGCCGGAGAGTAAGGGCTGGGAGGTGCTCGACCTCACCGACAACAAGGTTGTCACGTTGGTCGAGGTGATCTTCTACGAGACGATGTCGCTGGAGGTGTGGAAGGCGAAGTTTGGGCCAGCGTCGGGGCAGAAACTGGCACACCTGCCGACGGACACCTCGTCGGCGACGGTTCCCTTGCTCGCCGACGTCGATGAGCCTGCTGACGATGATGTTGTGGATGTCCTTCCGCCTCCCCCTGTTCTTGCTCCTCCCTTCCCCGTCACAGCTCGGCCTGTGTTGCCTTCTGTGTCGACCACCGGCGATGAGGGGAGCCTTGAGGCATCGCCAGTGGCGCCAGCCAGTGGCATCGCCAGCGGACGACAAGGCGCCAAGCTCGTCAACCAGGATGAGAAGCCGTCGAGGACAGGGGAGCAGCAGACAGGGGAGCCGGTCGAACAATACACAGCAGCAGGGGTGCAGTCGACAGGGGAGCTGTCAAAGTCAGCAGGAGGTGAGCAGCTGGGCAAAGGCTCGAATAAGCTGATCGACGACTTGACAGTCGATGAAGCAGGGGAGCTGCCGGCAGGAGAAGAGTCCACCGACAGCGACGTGGTGGAGGTGCCAATCACGAAGCCTGAGCTGCGACGCACTAGTCGAGCTCGACGGCCGCCGGAGCGGCTGAGTTTCCACGTCTGCCTACCGCCAGCTGCCTTTACCGCTGTGTACGACGAGGTCGACGATGACCTGTTGTACGACGACGCCGAGAAGGATGAAGAACTGCCGGAGCTCGACCCCGACATGCACGCAGACCCCGAACACCGCTGGGACATCGCCACAATGACGGTAAAGGAGGCTCTGGCGAGCTGGAAGGGGAAGGCGGTGAAGGCCGCCATGGAAGAAGAGATCCGCAGCCTCGTCGGCATTGGCACTTGGGAGCTGGTCGAACGCCCACGCGGGGTGAACATCATGAAGAACCAGTGGGTGTTGACGACCAAGTACCGCCTCGACGACACTGTCGAGCGCGAGAAGGCGAGGCTGGTCGTGAAGGGCTTCACGCAGGTGTACGGTGCTGACTACAACGAGACGTACTCACCGGTGAGCAGCTACGTCACGCTGAGGATTTTCCTCAGCATCGTCGCCGTCCTCGACCTCAACCTGATGCAGCTCGACATGAAGAACGCTTTCCTGCAGAGCAAGCTCGATAGGGTGCTCTACATGTACCAGCCGGACTACTTCGACGATGGGACTGGCCGGGTGTGTAAGCTGCTGAAGAGCCTTTATGGGCTGAAGCAGTCGCCGCTGCTGTGGTACAGGGCACTCGACGGAGTGCTGCTGGGCGCTGGCTAGAAGAAGAGCCCGGTCGACGAGGCGCTCTACTTCAAGGCCAGCGACGACGGAGTGACCTGCTGGGTGCTGGTCTACGTTGACGATCTGCTCGCTGCCAGCAGCAGCCTCGCGATGCTGAAGGAGCTAAAGGAGCTGCTAGAGGCTGCCTTCGAGCTACGCGAGATTTCGCCGGTCGTCAAGTACCTCGGGCTGGAGATCGTGCGCAACAAGCCAGCGGGGCTTCACCAGCAGGGCTACGCCGACAAGCTGCGCAGGCGCTTCGTTGACGAGGAGCAGGGCGGTCGAGTCCCGAAGACGCCGGTCTCGGTCGATGCCTACGCCGAGCTGACATTCGACGACAAGGAGGCGCAGGAGCACGGGGAGGAGGAGTACCGGCAGAAGGTTGGCTCGCTGCAGTTCGCGGCGACGACGACGAGGCCGGACATCGCGTTCGCCTGCAGCAAGTTGGGGAGCGGCCTCACGGTGAGGAGCGACCAGCATTGGCGCGAGGTCGACCGCTGCCTAGCCTACCTCGCTGACACCCGCGACACTGCCCTGGAATTCGGCGGTGGACCAGAGTCGCTGGAGCTGATCGGCTACGTAGACGCCGACGACGCGGGCGACAAGCAGAACCGGACGAGCACGGGAGGCTACGTGTTCGTCTACGGAGGGGCCGCCGTCTCCTGGTCGAGCTCGCGCATCAAGTGCGTGACATTGTCATCGACAGAGTCGGAGTAAGTGGCGGCCACGGATGCAAGCAAGGAGGGACGCCGACTTTGTTCCCTTCTTGCGGAATTCAAGCTACTCGACGCTGGGAAGCCGACCATCCTCCGCGTCGACAACAAGTCGGCAATCACGGTCGCTGAGGGCTTGGGGCTGACGGGCAACCTCAAGCACATGGAGCGACGCTATGCCTGGCTGCAGCGCATGGTGAGGCGCGGGAAATTCGTACTGAAGTACATCCCGACCACCGAGCAGCCGGCAGACTTCCTGACGAAGGCGCTGCATTTTCTGGCTTTCAACCGGTGTTCTGTCGCCATCGGCCAAGTTCGCCTGGATGACGTCGGCGACGGTGACGATGATGTGCAGCAGTAGGTGCCGTGCCCTTTTGCACGACTGGTGCGGTGACGGCGTGCTGTGTGAAGGGTGCACGCCGAGGACGAGTTTTCTCCGTAGTGTGCTGCCGTGTGGGCTGGGGGCCCAAGCGTGAGCGCGGCAGGGGAGTGTTAACGGAAGTGAAGTGCTGGCCCCGCCCTCGCTTGGGCAACGCCGACGACTTGGTCGGATGTACGGGAGTAGCAGCCGACCATCCACAGTGGGAGAGCTGCTCAACAGGCTTCGTCGAGCTGCAGGGGACCGCTGTGGTGCTGCTGTCGACAAGGGAGCTCGACAGCTGCAACTGACTGGTCTGGGCGACCGGTGGGCCGTCGACCAGGAGGGGCTGTTCGACCGGGAGGTCGACGAAGCAGTCCGTCGACCTGAGAAGTGAGCAGCGGTCGACGAGGGGAGCTCGTCGACAATAGCTGACAGTTCTGGTCAGAAGGGGTCCGTCGACCAGGGGGTAGCTCGACGGGAGCCGTGATCGACCAGAGGGATCCGGTGGTCAATCAGAGGCACTTGGGGTCGTCCCGGTCAACCGGGTAACCTGCTCGGCGAGTTCTGCGGAGGCATGCAAACGTCGTCGAGGTCGCGATGGCAAAGTCGACTTCGGGTTGGTATCCCGAAGTCGATGTGGCTCGTCAGGCGCAGACAACAGCCGACGAATGTACAACGGTGCGAGTCGGGCCAATCGTCTGCGCGCATCTGTGAGCGTGCGCACTGCTGTCTTCTACGGGGCAACGCTGGACAGCCACTCTGCTGCAGCGATGGCACATCGTCGACCTGCTGTGTTGGCAGGTCGCCTTTCTGCAGTGCTGGCACGACTCTTCTACGCAACGCTGGCAGGCGGTCGACCATGCTGTGCTGTCGGTCGACCAGGCTAGCTGCAGAGTTGCTAGGTGCCTGATGTAGTCATTTCTTGTCATTTTTCCTTGTAAAAAAAACAATTCTGGAACTCTAACTTTGCTAGTGGAAACTCTTGCCGATTTCTCCCGTGATTGTGTAAGCACTAAGGATCTAGGCAAAGCTACCATCACTCCTAGTAGTTCGTGCCAACCTCGTAGTCTAGCTCACCACCGTTGTAGAGTGACTCTCCACAGCACTAGCACCTAGAGCTGTAGCAGACTCACTAGCACCTAGAGCTGCAACAAACTCACTAGCACCTAGAGCGGCAGCAGACTCACTAGCACCTAGAGCAGCAGCCTCTACACAACCAGGGACGTCTCGCTGAGAAACACAGTCGCAAAGCCGCAGCGGGGAGAAGGTATCCTGCTGACGCCGCTGCCGTCGCTGTCCAGTATACATAAAACCAAAACCTCCACCACCAGCACGGGCTCGTTGAATAACCCACTCACAAATCCGCTGTGGTGATAGAGTGTCCGGGTGAGGCAGTGGCTGCTGTTGTTCACCCCTAGATGCTGCTACGACCGCGAGAGTGGCCATGACAGGCAGTGGAAGTCAGTAGCAACATCACAAGGGCGTGAGTAGTAACTGCTGTAGCTGCAGCTGTAGAAGTAGCGGTGGTCGCTGTGGCTGTGAAGGCCAGTAGGGTGCGCGGGCTGCAGGGCAGGGCGGCGCGCGGGCCTAAGGGCAGGGCAGCGCGGCTTGCGGGCTGCAGGGCAGGGCGCGCGAGCCTAAGGGCAGGGCAGCGCAGCGCGCAGGCTGCAGGGCAGAGCGGCGCGTGGGCCTAAGGGCAGGGCAACGCGATGCGCGGACTACAGGGCAGCTGGGCGCGCGGGCCTAAGGGCAAGGCAGCGCAGCGCACGGGCTGCAGGGCAGGGCGGCGCGCGTGCGCGGGCTGCAGGGCAACTGGGTGCGCGCCGGACAAGGCAGCGGGGCGCGCGCTGGGAAGGGCAGCAGGGCAGCAGGGCGCGACGCACTGGGCAGCAGTGGGGCGCGACGAGCGGGCTGCAGCAGGGCGCGACGCGGGGGGCAGCAGGGCGCGACGCGCAGGTTGCAGCAGGGTGCGACATGCGGGCTGTCAAACATATATGCTTAGTTCTATCTAGGCTTAGTTGCATCTAGGCTGTATGGGGGTTAGCTTTAGGGGGTACACAAATCTTCTCGACATTCTACTTGTACCCCCCCCTTTCTCCGAATCAATCATTCTCGTCACTTATTCTAACATCGTATTAAGAGCATAACTTTCCTAAGACCTAATCTTAATGGTCCCACCACCTACTGCCCTGCTAGCCTAGGCCCCGGCCCGTCGCCCCTTGGCGTCGCCCCTAGCCCCTAGGCTCGGCCCCTTGGCCCCGTCGCCTTGGCCCCTTGGCCCCGTCGACTCCGTCGCCCCGCGCCCGGCCCGTACTTAGCCCGCGCTCGGCACCGTTCCTAGCCCTGCGCCCGGCCCGTACCTCGCCCGCGCCTGGCCCGTACCTAGCCTCGCGCCTGGCCCGTACCTAGCCCGCGATAGGCCCGTACCTAGCCCGCGCTCGGCCCTTTCTCACGCCCGCGCCCGGCCCGTACCTAGCCTGCGATCGCCCCGTTGACACCTGCGCCCGGCCCCGTACCTAGCCCGCGCCCCGTCGACGCCCGCGACCGGCCCCGTACCTAGCTCGCGATCGCCCCGTTGACACCTGCGCCCGGCTCCGTACCTAGCCCGCGCCCCGTCGACGCCCGCGACCAGCCCGTACCTAGCCCGCGACCCGGCCCCTTACCTAGCCCGCGCCCTGTCAACACCCGTGCCCGGCCCCGTTCCTAGCCAGCACCCCGTCGACACCCGCGCCCGGCCCCGTACCTAGCCCCGGCCCGTCAACACCCACGCCCGGCCCCTTGTTTGGCCCCTCGGCCCCATGTGTTTGGCCCCTCGGCCCCCCCCTAGGCCCCTCGGCCCACATTCAGTCCCTCACCCAGCGCTCGGCCCCGTACCTAGCCCCAGCCCGTCAACACCCACGCCCGGCCCCTTGTTTGGCCCCTCGGCCCCGTGTGTTTGGCCCCTTGGCCCCCCTAGGCCCCCCGGCTCCTTGTTTGGCCCCTCGGCCCCAATACAGAGCCCTGCGCCCAGCCCCGTACCTGCCCAGCGCCAGGTCTCGTACCTAGCCCGCGCCCGGCCCCGTACCTAGCCCTGCGCACGGCCCCTTGTTTTGCCCCTCGGCCCCGTATGTTTGGCCCCTCGGCCCCCTAGGCCCCCCGGCCCCTTGTTTGGCCCCTCGGCCCCGCCCTTCGGCCCCGTGTGTTTGGCCCCTCGGCCCCCTAGGCCCCCCGGCCCCTTGTTTGGCCCCTCGGCCCCTAGGCCCCTCGGCCCCAACTCAGAGCCCTCCGCCCGGCCCCTTGTTTGGCCCCTCGGCCCCCTAGGCCCCCCGGCCCCTTGTTTGGCCCCTCGGCCCCAATTCAGGGCCCTGCGCCCGGCCCCCTTGTTTGGCCCCTCGGCCCCGCCCCTCGGCCCCGTGTGTTTGGCCCCTCGGCCCCCTAGGCCCCCCGGCCCCTTGTTTGGCCCCTCGGCCCCTAGGCCCCTCGGCCCCAATTCAGAGCCCTGCGCCCGGCCCCTTGTTTGGCCCCTCGGCCCCAATTCAGAGCCCTGCGCCCGGCCCCTTGTTTGGCCCCTCGGCCCCGCCCCTCGGCCCCGTGTGTTTGGCCCCTCGGCCCCCCTAGGCCCCCCCGGCCCCGTGTGTTTGGCCCCTCGGCCCCCTAGGCCCCTCGGCCCCAATTCAGAGCCCAGCGCCCGGCCCCGTACCTGCCCAGCGCCCGGCCCCGTACCTAGCCCGCGCCCGGCCCCGTACCTAGCCCTGCGCCCGGCCCCTTGTTTGGCCCCTCGGCCCCGCCCCAAGGCCCCTTGGCCCCTAGCCTCGGCCCCTAGGCTAGGCCTCTTCGGCCCCGTGTGTTTGGCCCCTCGGCCCCTTAGGCCCCCCGGCCCCTTGTTTGGCCCCTCGGCCTCTAGCCTCGGCTACTAGGCTCGGCCTCCTCGGCCCTCGTGTTTGGCCCCTCGGCCCCTAGGCCCCTCGGCTCCGCCCCTTTGCTACTGCTGCTGCTGCTCCTTAGCCCTGCGCCACTATGGCTTCGCTTAGAGTTCTTGCATTCGACCCGGAGGGCAGGCCTGTAGCATTTGACACGTGGCACGACGATCTGCAACTGTACCTACTGAGCGATCTTAAGGACAGTGTCTCACTGTTTGACCACGTGTCTGGTGCCGCTCCAGCCCCTCCCGCCACAGCTGACGTTTCGACTCGTTCCCAGTGGCTGTCTCGTGACGCTACTGCCCGCTTAGCCATTCGCAACCACCTGCCTGCGACCGAATGTGCTCACTTTGGAGAGCACAGGACAGCACAAGCCCTGTACGACGCTGTCGTTGCTCGCTACTCCTCCCCTGCAACTGCTGCTATTGGCAGGCTTCTACTGCCCTACCTGTTCCCTGAGCTGTCGGCTTTTGCCACAGTAGCGGACCTGGTTACCCACCTGCGCACTAGCGACTCTCGCTACCACGCTACCGTCCCTGCTGAGTTCCTTCCCACGAACCAGCCCCCCATGTTCATCACACTCTACTTCATAGTCACTCGCCTCCCTGACTCCCTTCGCTCTGTCAAGGACCACTTCCTCACCCTCGACCCCACCTCCCACACTGTTGACCTCCTCGAGCAGCATCTCCTCGCAGCTGAGACTAGTGCAGTTGCTGTAGGTGCTGCTTGTGGCACTCCGCGCTCACCCTTCTTTGAGGGGTGCTCCCCCTCCCCCCTTTCCTCCTCCTTTGCCTCTGCTGCTGCTGCAGACGTCTCTGTTCCTGAGGACGTTGGTGCTGCTTGGACTAGTGCGAAGCGCCGCAACAGCAAGGGCAAGGGTGGCCGGGGTAGTGGAGGAGGCAGCGGTGGTGGTGGAGGTGGCAGTGGGAGCGGTAGTGGGGGCGGCGGTAGAGGAGGTCGAGGCGGTGGTGGTGGTGGCGGTGGTGGGACTAGTGGCGGCGGTGGCGGCTCTGGTGGCGGCGGTGGCGGCAGCGGAGGGAGTGGCGGCAGTGGAGGCGGTGGGACCCGTGGTGGTAGGTCTGGGCCTCGGCGCACAGGCCCTGGTGGTGGTCGAAGCCAGCACCAGCAGCGTCGGAGCAAGACCAAGATGCCCCAGCAGCTCCGTGAGTGGTTGGTTCAGCGTGGGACGGGCGAGGGTAGTGAGACCTGCCCGTATGTCATTCGCACGGGTGTCCGTGCGGGCCAGACATGCGGGAAGTATCACATTGAGCGCCGCTGCTTTGCCCGCCTTGACGACGCCTGGCGTGCTGAGTTTGGTGACGACGTCGAGCGCCCTCACTGGGCGGAGTTGCTTAGGTGGAGAGTTGCTATCTTTGACCTAGACTATGATGTTATTATCTCTGCCATGTATGCTTTGTCTTTTAGTGCTGAGGGTGACTGTTACCGGTCTGTGCCGCCTGACCCAGGTATACCCGCTGCTGCTCTAGGTGCTAGTGAGTCTGGTCCTCCCCCTGGTACTGCGTCTGCTGAGGCCCTGCAGACCTTCACGTTGGACTCCAGCGCCTCGCGCTGTTTCTTTCGTGACAGCACCACTCTCACTCCTCTTCCTGCACCTGTTCCGGTCAGACTGGCTGACCCCTCTAGGGGCCCGGTCGTTGCCAGTTCCTCCACAGTCCTCCCGTGTCCGGCGGTTCCATCCGGCTCACTCTCAGGTCTTCACCTCCCCTCGTTCTCTACGAACTTGGTGAGTACCGCTGCCCTTTAGGATGCGATGGTCACTACCACCACTCCTGGGGGTCAGCGTGTGTCGATCTGCACGTGCACACGGACGGGGCGTCACCTGGCTACGTTCACTCGTCGGCCAGGGTCGAGTCTGTACACGCTGGCTACCGAGCCTCCTCAGGTCGCTGCGTCTGCTCAGGTGTCCGCGTCAGGTCAGGTAGCCGCCTCTTGCTCGTGTCGCCTCCTGTCGCACCAGACTCTTCTTTGGCACCACCGCCAAGGTCACCCCTCCCTGCAACGCCTTCGTGGCATGCACTCCCGTCTCCTTGTCTCTGGTCTCCCCAGGTCTCTGCCTCCCTTACCGCCCTCGCCTGCACCGCCCTGTCTTCCTTGCGTCGAGGGGCGGCAGCGCGCCGCTCCTCACTCCTCGTTCCCCCCGACGACTGCTCCCTTGCAGACCCTCCACATGGACGTGTGGGGCCCAGCCCGTGTCAGTGGACAGGGCCGTGAGCGCTACTTTGCTGGTAGTTGACGACTACATGCGGTACACCACAGTCTTCCACTTGCGCATCAAGGGTGAGGTCTCTGCTGTCTTGATCCCTTGGATCCGCACAGTCCGTCTCTAGCTGAGCGAGCGGTTCGGCCAGGACCTTCCTGTCCTGCGTCTGCACTCTGACAGAGGTGGTGAGTTCCCCTCCGACCTCTTGCGTGACTTTTGTCGTGGGGAGGGCATCACCCAGTCGTTCACGCTTCCGGACTCCCCTCAGCGAAATGGGATTGCTGAGCGCCGCATTGGCTTAGTCATGGAGGTCGCTCGTACCTCCTTGATCCATGCGACCGCTCCCCATTATCTGTGGCCATTTGCGGTCCAGTACGCTGCGCACCAGCTCAACCTCTGGCCCCGTGTCTCCTTGCCGGAGACCTCGCCCACACTGCGTTGGACGGGGAAGGCTGGCGATGCGTCGGTGTTTCGGGTCTGGGGTTCTCGTGCCTTTGTTCGCGATACGTCCGCGGACAAGCTCTCCGCCCGCGCCATTCCCTGCGTCTTCCTTGGCTTTGTCCCTACCGCTCTGCCCCTCCCCTGCCCCCGCCGCTCTTCCTTGCTCCTGGTCCACCTCCGTTAGACCCCCTCCCGCCCCAGGGTCCTGCTCCCTCGGGAGTGTCTCAGGTAGACCCTCTCCCTGGTACTGCGCCTGTTCAGGTAGCTGTCGTCTCAGGTGCTGCTCCAGGTGCTGCGTCTGGGGGTGCTGCGTCTGGGGGTGCTGCGTCTGGGGGTGCAGAGCCGGGGGGTGCGGGGTCTGAGGGTGCTGGGTCTGGGGGTGCTGAGCCTGAGGGTGTTGAGCCAGGGGGTGCTGAGTTGGAGGGTGCGGAGCCTGGGAGTGCTGAGTCGGAGCGTGCGGAGTCTGGGGGTGCTGAGCCTCGGGGTGCTGCTTCGTCTGGAGGTCCTGCTGGTGCTTCACTGCGACTGTCCTCGCAGCAGCTGCGTGAGTGGCTTGTTCAGCACGCACACCGTCGGAGTGGAGCTCCCGGAGCTGGCGAGCCTGGAGACACTGGAGCTGGAGGTGCTGCTGTTACTACTGGAGCTGGAGGCCCTACAGAGCCTGGCGCAGCTGGCGCCGGAGGCGCTGGAGCTGGTGTAGCTGGAGTTGGAGGCACTAGCGCCGGAGGCGCTGGGGCTGTTGGAGCTGGAGCTGTTGACCCTGGAGCTGGAGGTGCTAGAGGCACTGTGCGGCCGCGCCCGTACTTCGTTCCCCTGCTTCAGCAGGTTCTTGGTGTCCCGTCTTCTACTGGTCTTCCTCCTCCCTTCCTGTGTCCACCGCCTGACCAGTCGCAGCCGCCGTTACAGCCAGCCTCCCCACTGCCTGTTCCCTCTCCTTACACTGAGCAGTCCGGAGGTCTTACAGAGCGTCGTGAGCCTGCGTCTCGTCCTGTCTCGCCTGTTCGCACTTCTCGTCGCGCTCCTCGTTCGCGTCCTCCTCCTATCCCAGGCACGCACACTATGGCACTCCGTCCTTCCTCTGTTCCACTGCGTGTTCCTCTGCCTACTCCTCTTGAGTCCTCTCTTCCTGAGGTCCCTGACCCTGAGTCTGACCAAGCGTGTGCTGCCAGTCCCACTGTCGCTCGTCTCCTTGCCACTGCTGTCACTGACCCGTCCTTTGAGTCTGCTGCTGCTTCCGCTCTCGTTGCTGAGCTACTTGACTTTGCTGCTGCTTGCCGTCTCGACTACGCCTCTGCTCTAGTTGCTGAGTCTGTGCCTGCCAGTCCTCCGTCCGTCGGGGGTGAGTGTGCTCTTGGCACAGACGTCCTTGAGGACAGGCAGGAGGACTTTGAGTGTCTTGCAGCTGCTGTACCTCGTTTCGCTTCCTTGCTGCTTGTCCCTGAGGGAGACCAGGATGCTCCAGACATCCCGACCCCGCGCTCTTACGCAAAGGAGATTACTGGTCCTTACTCCTCTCAGTGGCAGGCAGCTATGGATGCCGAGATGGCATCCTGGAAGTCCACAGGCACCTGCGTCGACGAGGTTCCCCCACCTAGGGCGAACATAGTCGACGGCATGTGGATTTTCAGGGTGAAGCGGCCGCCGGGTTCTCCACCTGCCTTCAAGGCGCGTTACGTTGCTCGAGGCTTCAACCAGCGACAGGGTGTTGACTACTTCCAGACCTTCTCCCCCACCCCGAAGATGACTACTCTTCAATTGTTGCTGCACGTAGCTGCTCAGCGTGACTACGAGTTACACTCCCTGGACTTCAGTACAGCCTTTCTGCAGGGCAGCCTGCACGAGGAGATCTGGCTACGCCGACCACCTGGTTTCACTGGGACGTTTCCTGCAGGTACTCAGTGGAGCCTCCGCCAGCCAGTCTACGGTCTCCGCCAGGCGCCTCGAGAGTGGCACGACACACTCAGGACTACACTTGCGGCTCTTGGGTTTGCTCCTTTTACAGCAGACCTGTCGCTGTTTCTACGCACCGATACCTCGCTGCTGCTGTTCTACGTCCTAGTGTACGTCGACGACCTCGTCTTTGCCATGGCTAACACTGAGGCACTGACCCTTGTGAAGTCCGAACTGCAGAAGAGACATACCTGCACTGACCTGGGTGAACTGCGCAGCTATCTTGGCCTGCAGATCACCCGGGACAGAGCACGGCGCACCATCACACTGACTCAGTCACACATGGTGCACCAGGTCCTTCAGCGCTTCGGCTTCCAGTACTCCTCGCCACAGCTCACTCCTCTGTCTACCAGCCACTCGCTCTCAGCTCCACCTTCGGACGAGTCCGTAGAGCCGAGTGGTCCGTACCCAGAGCTTGTGGGTTGCCTCATGTACCTGATGACCTGCACACGACCTGACCTCGCGTACCCTCTCAGCCTTCTGGCTCGCTACGTGGCTCCTGGTAGGCACCGAAAGGTGCACTGGGATGCTGCGAAGAGGGTACTGCATTACCTGTGCAGTACGTCGGGCATGGGGCTTGTGCTTGGAGGGCGGGGTCCAGTTGTCCTCACCGGTCACGCAGACGCCTCCTGGGTTGACGACTCAGCTACGCAGAGGTCGTCACAGGGTTATGTCAAACATATATGCTTAGTTATATCTAGGCTTAGTTTATGTGTTTACAGTTGTCTAGGCTATAGTGGGTTTAGCCTTAGGGGGTACACAATTCTCTCGACATTTGTACTTGTACCCCTCCCCCTTTCCTAGTGACATCATTCTCGCGACTATTCTAACATGGTATTAAGAGCGTAACCTTCCTAGGACTTCAACTTTAATGGGCCCACCACCTACGTACCTGCTAGCCTAGGCCCCGTGGCGTCGCCCATAGCCCCTAGGCTAGGCCCCTTGGCCCGTCGCCCCTAGGCTCGGCCCCTTGGCCCGTCGCCCCTAGCTCGACCCCTCGGCCCCGCTGGCCCCGTCGATTCCGTCGCCCGCGCCGTGCCCGTTCCTAGCCCCGCGCCCGGCCCGTAACTCGCCCGCGCTTGGCCCCGTACCTAGCCCGCGATCGGCCCGTACCTAGCCTCGCGCTCGGCCCCGTTCCTAGCCCCGCGCCTGGCCCGTACCTAGCCTCGCGACCGGCCCGTACCCTGCCCGCGCCCGGCCCCGTCTCTCGCCCGCGCTCGGCTCGTACCTAGCCCCGCGCCTGGCCCGTACCTAGCCCAGCTCACGGCCCCGACTCTAGCCAGCGCCCGGCCCCGTACCTAGCCCGCGCCCGGCCCCGTACCTAGCCCGCGCCCGGCCCCGTCTGTCGCCAACGCCTGGCCCCGTACCTAGCCCGCGCCAGGCCCGCATAACGCCCGCGCCCGGCCCCGTACTTAGCCCGCGCCCAGGCCCCGTACTTGCCCAGCGCCCGGCCCCGAATCTGCCCAGGCCCGGCCTCTTGTTTGGCCCCTCGGCCCCCTAGGCCCCTCGGCCCCCCTAGGCCCCCCCGGCCCCTTGTTTGGCCCCGCGTCCCCGAGGCCCCTCGGCCCCACCTCAAAGCCCGGAGCCCGGCCCCCCGGCCCCTTGTTTGGCCCCTCGGCCCCCTAGGCCCCTCGGCCCCCCTAGGCCCCCCCGGCCCCTTGTTTGGCCCCGCGGACCCTTGGCCCCTCGGTCCCACCTCAGAGCCCTCCGCCCGGCCCCCTGTTTGGCCCCTCGGCCCCGCCCCTCGGCCCCGTGTGATTGGCCCCTCGGGCCCCCCTAGGCCCCCCCGGCCCCTTGTTTGGCCCCGCGGCCCCTAAGCCCCTCGGCCCCACCTCAAAGCCCGGCGCCCGGCCCCCCCGGCCCCTTGTTTGGCCCCTCAGCCCCCTAGGCCCCTCGGCCCCACCTCAGAGCCCGGCGCCCGGCCCCCCGGCCCCTTGTTTGGTCCCTCGGCCCCCTAGGCCCCTCGGCACCCCCTTAGGCCCCCCGGCCCCTTGTTTGGCCCCGCGGCCCCTAGGCCCCTCGGCCCCAACTCAGAGCCCTGCGCCCGGCCCCGTACCTAGCCCTGCGCCCGGCCCCTTGTTTGGCCCCTCGGCCCCGCCCCTCGGCCCCTTGGCCCCTAGCCTCGGCCCCTAGGCTAGGCCTCCTCGGCCCCGTGTGTTTGGCCCCTCGGCCCCCCTAGGCCCCTCGGCCCCTTGTTTGGCCCCTCGGCCCCTAGGCTCGGCCTCCTCGCCCCCCTACGCCCCTCGGCTCCGTACCTGCCCTGCGCCCGGCCTCTTGTTTGGCCCCTCGGCCCCGCCCCTCGGCCCCTCGGCCCCGCCCCTAGGCTCGGCCTCCGGGGCCCCGTGTGTTTGGCCCCTCGGCCCCCTAGGCCCCTCGGCCCCAATCCAGAGCCCAGCATTCGGCCCCGTACCTGCCCAGCGCCCGGCCCCGTACCTTGCCCACGCCCGGCCCCTTGTTTGGCCCCTCGGCCCCGCCTCTAGGCCCTAGCCTCGGCTACTAGGCTCGGCCTTCTAGGCCCTCGTGTTTGGCCCCTCGGCCCTCTTGGTTGGCCCCTCGGGCCCCTAGGCCTCTTGGCCCCCTAGGCCCCTTGGCCCCTCGGCCCCTAGGCCCTCTTGTTTGGCCCCTCGGCCCCTAGGCCCCTCGGCTCCGCCCCTTTGCTACTGCTACTGCTGTTCCTGCTGCTCCTACTGCCACCCCGCGCGCCGCCTAGATTGCCCACTATGAATTCTCTTCGTCGTCGCAGTGGGAGTGGTGACGACGGCGGTGGAGGCAGTGGGGGTGGTGGCGGCCGTCCACGCAATCACTGTGGAGCTGTTCGGTGGGGAGCTTCTGGCGGTGGCCAGCAGCGTCAGCGCGAGTCCCTTACACCCCAGCAGCTACGTGAGTGGTGCACTAGTAGGGGTGGTGGCGGCGGCAGTAGTGGCGGTCACTCTGCAGCTATTCAGTTGGGAGTTCCTGGCGGTGGCCTGACGCACCTGCAGCGGCGTCCGCGCGAGACCCTTATGCCTCAGCAGCTTCATGAGTGGTACGTTCAGCGTGGGGCGTCTCCGAGTAGTACTCGCTGCCCGTACGTCATTCGCACAGGTGACCGGGCTGGTCAGACTTGCGGGACATTTGGTCACACACAGTCTCGCTGCTTCTCCTGTCTGAGCGACAACTGGCGTGCAGAGTTTGGCGACGCGACTGAGCTTCCCCGCTGGCTCGAGCTGGCTAGGCAGCGTGTGGATATCTTTGCTCTAGACTATGATGCTATTCTCACTGCTATGTATGCTTTGTCTTTTAGTGCGGAGGGTGACTGTTCCCGGTGTGTGCCACCTGACCCATGTGTGGCGGCTGCTGCTCGAGGTGCTAGTGCGTCTGGTACTCCCCCTGGTACTGCGCCTGCTGAGGCCTTGTACTCCTTCACGTTGGACTCCGGCGCCTCGCGCTGTTTCTTTCGTGACAGCACCACTCTCACTCCTCTTCCTGCACCTGTTCCGGTCAGACTGGCTGACCCCTCTGGGGGCCCGGTCGTTGCCAGTTCCTCCACAGTCCTCCCGTGTCCGGCGGTTCCGTCTGGCTCACTATCAGGTCTTCACCTCCCCTCGTTCTCTACGAACTTGGTGAGTACCGCTGCCCTTCAGGATGCGATGGTCACTACCACCACTCCTGTGGGTCAGCGTGTGTCGATCTGCACGTGCACACGGACGGGGCGTCACCTGGCTACGTTCACTCGTCGGCCAGGGTCGAGTCTGTACACACTGGCTACTGAGCCTCCTCACGTCGCTGCGTCTGCTCAGGTGTCCGCGTCAGGACAGGTAGCCGCCTCTTGCTCGTGTCGCCTCCTGTCGCACCAGACTCTTCTTTGGCACCACCGCCAGGGTCACCCCTCCCTGCAACGCCTTCGTGGCATGCACTCCCGTCTCCTTGTCTCTGGTCTCCCTAGGTCTCTGCCTCCCTTGCCGCCCTCGCCTGCCCCGCCCTGTCTTCGTTGCGTCGAGGGGCGGCAGCGCGCCGCTTCTCACTCCTCCTCGTTTCCCCCGACGACTGCTCCCCTGCAGACCCTCCACATGGACGTGTGGGGCCCAGCCCGCGTCAGTGGACAGGGCCGCGAGCGCTACTTTCTGCTGGTAGTTGACGACTACACGCGGTACACCACAGTCTTCCCCTTGTGCAGCAAGGGTGAAGTCTCTGCTGTCTTGATCCCTTGGATCCGCACAGTCCGTCTCCACCTGCGCGAGCGGTTCGGCCAGGACCTTCCTGTCCTGCGTCTGCACTCTGACAGAGGTGGTGAGTTCTCCTCCGACCTCTTGCGGGACTTTTGTCGTGGGGAGGGCATTCTCCAATCGTTCACGCTTCCGTGTCAAACTTATATCTACTATAGTCTGTTTAGGCTGTAGTGGGGTAGTCCTTAGAGGGTACAACACTTGTGTGTTTTCTACTTGTACCCTTCTGCTTTCTAGTCCAATCACTCTTTCGTCAATTATCTCACATGGTATAGAGCTAGTTTCGAGTTTTTTTTTAAAGGGCCCACCACTGAAAATTTTCTTACCTGCCCGACGCGCGCGTCGCGCCTGCCCTTAGAGGCCCGTAGCGGCCCCTGCGCCTGCCCTTAGAGCCAGCGCCGGCCCCCAAAGCAGCCGCGTCGCGGCCTAGCCAGGCACCGCGCAGCCCCGTAAGGCCCTGTAAGGCCCCGTCAGGCCCCGTTTCCGGCCCCGTAAGGCCCCGTTTACGGCCCCGTAAGGCCCCGTAAGGCCCCGTTTACGGCCCCGTAAGGCCCCGTAAGGCCCCGTTTACGGCCCCGTAACACCCCGTAAGGCCACGATAGGCCCCGTTTACGGCCCCGTAAGGCTCCGTACGGCCCCGTAAGGCCCCGTCAGGCCCCGTTTATGGCCCCGGCAGGCCCCGTCAGGCCCCGTTAGCGGCCCCGTCAGGCCCCGTAAGGCCCAGTCAGGCCCCGTTAGCGGCCCCGTCAGGTCCCGTCAGGCCCCGTAAGGCTCCGTCCGACCCTGTCGCGGCCCTGTCCCGGCCCTACTGCGACCCTGTCCCGGCCCTACTTCGGCCCTGTCGCGGCCCTGTTTCGGCCCTGCCCCGGCCCTACCCCAACCTGTCGCGGCCCTGCTGCGGCCCTGTCGCAGCCCTGCCCCGGCCCTGTCTCGGCCCAGCCCCGGCCCTGCTCCTGCACTGCCCCGGCCCGGCCCCTGCCCCGGACCTGTCGCGGCCTCGCCCCGGCCCTGTCCCGGCCCTGCTCCGACCCTGCCCCGGTCCTGCCCCGGCCCTGCCCCGGCCCTGCCTCGGCCCTGCCCCGGCTCTCCTCCGACCCTGCCCCGGCCCTGTTCCGGCCCTGCTCCGGCCCTGCCCCGGCCCTGCCCCGGATCTTCCCCGGCCCTGCCCCGGCCCTGCCCCTGCTCTGCTCCTGCACTGTCGCGGCCCTGCCCCAACCCGGCCCCGGATCTTTTGCGGCCCGGCCCCGGCCCTGCCCCGGCCTCGCCCCTGGTAAGAGCGCCGCGCTGCCGAGCCGCGCCGCCCTGCCGAGCCGCCCTGCCGAGCCGCGCCGCCCGGCCTAGCCTGCTTAGCCGAGTTGCACTGCTGCTGCTGCTAGCCTTCAGTGCGATAGCAAGGATGGCCTCTCACTGTTCGATCTCACGTCTGGCGCCTCTACTGCCCCTGCTGCTGATGCTGACAGTACTGTTCGCTCGCAGTGGCTCACGCGCGATGCTGCTGCTCGCCTTGCTGTGCGTAATCACCTGCCGTCTACTGAGCGCGCGCACTTTAGTCATTACAAGAGTGCTAGGGCTCTGTACGACGCTGTAGTTGCACGCTACTCCTCCCCTACCACTGCTGCCCTCAGCCGCCTCATGCTGCCGTACCTTTTTCCTGACCTTACCGCCTTTGCCACAGTTGCTGACCTAGTTGCTCACCTCCGCACTAGTGACGCTCGCTACCGCGCTGCCCTTCCCACTGAGTTCATTCCCACGAACTCCCCCCCCATGTACATCACCCTTTACTACCTAGTCACCCGCCTCCCTGACTCTCTCTCTTCAGTCAGGGATCACTTTCTCTCCCTCTGCCCCACCGAGCTGACTGTCGACTTGCTAGAGGAGTGCCTTGCTGCAGCTGAGAAGAGTATCTTAGCTGTCGGTGCTTCTCGCGGCGACCGTCGCACCCCCTTCTTTGAGGGGTGTTCCCCTGTCCCCCTTCTCCCATCTGTTGCCTCTGATGCTGCTGTCGACCTCGTTGGCACTGAGGAGGTCGGCGCTGCGTTTGCCCCTAGTGGGCGACGCCGCACTGGCAAGGGCAAGGGAAGAAGGGGTGGTGGAGGGGGCGGTGGAGGCAGCGGTGGGGGAGGTGGAGGAGGTGGAGGTGGTGGTGGGGGTGGTTGCGGGAGTGGGGGCGTCGGTGGCGGCAGTGGAGGCCGTGGCGGCGGTGGCGGAGGAGGTGGCGGCGGCGGCAGCGGTGGTGGAGGTGGCGGAGGAGGTGGTGCTGGTCGCGGTGCAGCCACGCAGCGTGGAGGCCTTGGTGGCAGCCAGCGTCAGCAGCAGCTGCGCACCCGTGAGACCCCGTCTGTTCAGCAGCTTCGTGAGTGGTACGCTGGGCATGGGAGGTCTGGGGGTGCTGGTCCCTGCACGTACGTTCTTCGCACCGGCACTCGTAGTGGGGAGGTGTGTGGTCTCCCACACACCACGCAGCGCTGCTTCGGCCGCTTGACTGACGCTTGGCGTACCCAGTTTCCTGACGCTGTTGAGCTTCCTCGTTGGCATGATCTGCTTCTGCAGAATGTGCCTATCTTTGATCTAGACTTTGATGATATCCTTGCTGCCATGTATGCTCTTGCTGATATTACTGAGGGTGACTGTTACCTGCGTGTCCCGCCCAACCCGGGCACTGTGGCTGCTGCTCTAGGTGCTAGTGCGGCTGCTGCTCTAGGTGCTAGTGCGTCTGCTGCTCCAGGTGCTGGTACGTCTCCTCTCTCTGGTACTGCACCAACTGAGTCCTTTCACACTTTCACACTTGACTCTGGTGCTTCGCGCTCTTTCTTTAGAGACAGCACCACGCTCACGCCGCTCAGTCGGCCTGTTGCGGTCTCCCTTGCTGACCCCTCGGGGGGCCCAGTACTTGCACACTCCTCCACTGTCCTACCGTGTCCTGCGGCCCCGTCGGGCTTGCTGTCGGGACTCCACCTCCCCTCGTTCTCTACGAACCTGGTGAGTGGAGCTGACCTCCAGGACGCGTGGGTTGACCAGTTCACCCCTGGAGGTCAGCGTGTGACCCACTGCACTTGCTCTCGGACGGGCCGCCACCTGGCCACGTTCACCCGTCGGCCAGGGTCGAGTCTGTACACACTGACTACTGCGCCTCCTCCGGTCCCTGAGTCTGGTCAGGTGGCTGCGTCCAGTCAGGTGCTTGCTGCCGCGTCCAGGTCTAGTCCTGCGTCTGCCCCCTGCTCGTGTCGTCCTCTGGCACACGAGACTCTCCTTTGGCACCACCGCCTTGGTCACCCCTCCCTGCCTCGTCTTCGAGGTATGGCCTCCCGTGCCCTTGTCTCGGGTCTACCCAGGTCCCTCCCTCCCCTTCCTCCGGGGCCTGCCCCCACCTGTGTTCCTTGTGTCGAGGGCCGACAGCGCGCCGACCCTCACTCCTCCTCGTTTCCTCCGACTGAGGCTCCTCTGCAGACTCTTCACATGGACGTGTGGGGCCCAGCCCACGTCCGTGGACAGGGTCACGAGCGCTACTTCCTCCTGGTCGTTGACGACTACTCGCGTTACACCACAGTCTTCCCCTTGCGCAGCAAGGGTGAGGTCACTGAGGTGTTGATCGACTGGATCCGCGGTTCTCGTCGCCAGCTCAGTGAGAGTTTCGGCTCAGACCTTCCTGTTCTGCGTCTGCACTCGGACAGAGGCGGGGAGTTTTCCTCCGACCTCCTGAGAGCCTTCTGTCGTTCGGAGGGCATCCGCCAGACGTTCACGCTTCCGGCCTCCCCGCAGCAAAATGGGATTGCTGAGCGCCGCATTGGCATGGTCATGGACGTCGCTCGTACGTCCATGATCCATGCGGCTGCTCCCCATTTTCTGTGGCCGTTCGCGGTTCAGTACGCTGCGCATCAGATCAACCTTCAGCCTCGTGTCTCCTTGCCGGAGACCACACCTACTCTGCGGTGGACGGGGAAGGTTGGCGATGCGTCCGCGTTCCGTGTTTGGGGATCTCGAGCTTTTGTCCGCGATACTACAGCGGACAAGCTGTCCTCCCGTGCCGTTCCCTGTGTCTTCCTTGGCTTCCCTCCTGACGCACCCGGGTGGCAGTTCTACCACCCCACCTCGCGTCGTGTTCTGTCCTCTCAGGACGTCACGTTCGACGAGTCGGTGTCGTACTACCGTCTCTTTCCCTACCGCGCTGCCTCTCCCCGCCGCCCGCCGCTCTTCCTGGCACTAGGTACTCCCCTGGTACACCCCCTCCCCCCCCAGGGTCCTGCCCCCTCAGGTGTGTCCCAGGTAGACCCTGCCGAGCCGGTCGAGGTAGCTGTCGACTCAGGTGCTGCTAGGGGTGCTGACCCTGCGGGTGCGGGGACTGGGGGTGCTGAGACTGGGGGTGCTGAGACTGGGGGTGCTGAGTCTGGGGGTGCTGAGTCTGGGGGTGCTGAGACTGGGCGTGCTGAGCCTGGGAGTGTGGCGCCTGAGGGTACTGTGTCTGGAGGTGCTGAGCCTGCGCGTGCTGAGTCTGGAGGTGCTCTAGGTGTCCCGTCGCGGCAGGAGCCCCTCTCTCCACAGCGGCTTCGTGAGTGGTACTCTCGGCGCTGTCGGGTAGCTGCTGGAGGTGCTGCTGGGGCTGATGGAGCTGCTGGAGGTGCTGGTGCTTCTGGAGGTGGTGTTGGTGCTGGAGCTGCTGGAGGTGCTGCTGGTGCTGGAGCTGCTGGAGCTGCTGGAGGTGCTGGTGCTGCTGGAGGTACTGGTGCTGCTGGAGGTGCTGCTGGAGCTACTGGAGGTGCTGGCGCTGCTGGAGGTGGTGCTGGTGCTGGAGCTGCTGGAGGTGCTGCTAAGACTGGAGCTGTTGGAGGTGCTGCTGGGACTGGAGACCCTGGGGCTGAGGGTACCGGTTCTGTCTCAGCTGTCTCTGGAGGCGCTGCGCGGCCGCGGCCGTACTACGTTCCGCTCCTTGAGCAGGTTCTTGGCTCCCCGCCTTCTCTTGGTCCTCCTCCTCCTTTCCTGAGTCCACCGCCTGTCCAGTCCCAGTCGCAGTTGCAGCCGGCCTCTCCGCTGCCTGGTCCTTCTCCTTACTCTGGTCCGACCAGAGGTCTTACGGAGCGTCGTGAGCCTGAGTCTCGTCCTGTTTTGCCTTCGTCTCGTTCTGCGTCGCCTGTCCGTACTGTTCGCGCTGGTCGTGTTTCGCGTCCGCGTCTTCCTCCTGTCCCAGGCACTCACTCTATGACACTGCGTCCTTCTACTGCTCCACAGCGTGTCTCTCTTGTCAAACTTATATCTGCTATGGTCTATTTAGGCTGTAGTGGGGTAGCTCTTAGAGGGTACACTACTTATGTGTTTTCTATTTGTACCCATCTCATTCCTAGTTCATTCATTCTTTCGTCTATCATTCTCACATGGTATTTTGCTAGTTTCGAGAATTTTTAAAAAGGGCCCACCACTGAAATTCGTCACTGCCTACTTGACGCGCGCGTCGCGCCTTCCCTTCGAGGCCCGTCGTGGCCCCTGCGCCTGCCCTCAGAGCCAGCGCCCGCCACGTAAGGCCCCGTAAGGCCCCGTTAAGCCCCGTAAGGCCCCGTAAGGCCCCGTTAAGCCCCGTAAGGCCCCTTAAGGCCCCGTAAGGCCCCTTAAGGCCCCGTTTACGGCCCCTTTTAAGGCCCCGTAAGGCCCCGTAAGGCCCCGTTAGGCCCCGTTTGGCCCCGTTTAAGGCCCCGTAAGGCCCCGTTAGAGGCCCCGTACGGCCCCGTCAGGCCCCGTTAGAGGCCCCGTAAGGCCCCGTCAGGCCGCGTTAGAGGCCCCGTAAGGCCCCGTCAGGCCCCGTTTGGCCCCGTTTAAGGCCCCGTAAGGCCCCTTTTGGCCCCGTTAGAGGCCTCGTAAGGCCCCGTCAGGCCCCGTTAGAGGCCCCGTACGGCCCCGTCAGGCCCCGTTATAGGCCCCGTAAGGCCCCGTTTGGCCCCGTTTAAGGCCCCGTAAGGCCCCTTCCGGCCCCGTTAGAGGCCCCGTAAGGCCCCGTCAGGCCCCGTTAGAGGCCCCGTACGGCCCCGTCAGGCCCCGTTAGAGGCCCCGTGAGGCCCCGTCAGGCCCCGTTTGGCCCCGTTTAAGGCCCTGTAAGGCCCCGTCAGGCCCCGTTAGAGGCCCCGTAGGCCCCGTCAGGCCCCGTTAAAGGCCCCGTACGGCCCCGTGAGGCCCCGTTAGAGGCCCCGTACGGCCCCGTCAGGCCCCGTTAGAGGCCCCTTCAGGCCCAGCCGGCCCTGCTGCGGCTCTGTCGCAGCTCTGCCCCGGCCCTCGCCCGACCCTGTCTCAGCCCTGCCCCGGCCCTGCTCCTGCACTGCCGCGGCCCGGCCCCGACCCTGCCCCGGACCTGTCGCGGCCTCGCCCCGGCCCTGTCCCGGCCCTGCTCCGACCCTGCCCCGGCCCTGCCCAGGCCCTGCCCCGGCCCTGCCCCGGCCCTGCATCCTGCCCCGGCCCTGCCCCGGCCCTGCATCCTGCCTCGGCCCTGCCCCGGCCCTGCCCCGGCTCTGCCTCGGCCCTGCCCCCTGCCCCGGCCCTGCATCCTGCCTCGGCCCTGCCCCGGCCCTGCCCCCTGCCCCGGCCCTGCCCCGGCTCTGCCCCGGCCCTGCCCCGGCCCTGGCCCTGCCCCGGCTCTGCCTCGGCCCTGCCCCGGACCTGCCCCTGCCTTGTCACTGGTAAGAGCGAGCCGCGCCGCCCTGCCTAGCCTGCCCTGCCGAGTTGCACTGCTGCTGCTGCTAGCCTGCTGCTGCTCCTGTCATGGCTAGTCTCAATGTTCTTACCTTTGATGCTGAGGGTCGAGCTGTTGACTTTGAGGTCTGGCTAGATGATCTGCAGCTTTTCCTTCAGTGCGATAGCAAGGATGGCCTCTCACTGTTCGATCTCACGTCTGGCGCCTCTACTGCCCCTGCTGCTGATGCTGACAGTACTGTTCGCTCGCAGTGGCTCACGCGCGATGCTGCTGCTCGTCTTGCTGTGCGCAACCACCTGCCGTCTACTGAGCGCGCGCACTTTAGTCAGTACAAGAGTGCTAGGGCTCTGTACGACGCTGTAGTTGCACGCTACTCCTCCCCTACCACTGCTGCCCTCAGCCGCCTCATGCTGCCGTACCTCTTTCCTGACCTTGCCGCCTTTGCCACAGTTGCTGACGTAGTTGCTCACCTCCGCACTAGTGACGCTCGCTACCGCGCTGCCCTTCCTACTGAGTTTCTTCCCACGAACTCCCCCCCCATGTACATCACCCTTTACTACCTAGTCACCCGCCTCCCTGACTCTCTCTCCTCAGTCAGGGATCACTTCCTCTCCCTTTGCCCCACCGAGCTGACTGTCGACTTGCTAGAGGAGCGCCTTGCTGCAGCTGAGAAGAGTATCTTAGCTGTAGGTGCTTCTCGCGGCGACCGTCGCACCCCCTTCTTTGAGGGGTGTTCCCCTGTCCCCCTTCTCCCCTCTGTTGCCTCTGCTGCTGCTGTCGACCTCGTTGGCACTGAGGAGGTCGGCGCTGCGTCTGTCTCTACTGGGCGACGCCGCCCCGGCAAGGGCAAGGGCAGCAGGGGTGGTGGAGGGGGCGGTGGGGGAAGCGGTGGAGGCGGTGGAGGAGGTGGAGGTGGTGGTGGGGGTGGTACAGGGAGTGGGGGAGTCGGTGGCGGCAGTGGAGGCCGTGGCGGCGGTAGCGGAGGGGGTGGAGGCGGCGGCAGCGGTGGTGGAGGTAGCGGAGGAGGTGGTGCTGGTCGCGGTGCAGCTACGCCGCATGGAGGCCTTGGTGGCAGCCAGCGCCAGCAGCAGCAGCGCACCCGTGAGACCCCGTCGGTTCAGCAGCTTCGTGAGTGGTACGCTGGGCGTGGGAGGTCTGGGGGTGCGGGTCCCTGCTCTTACGTTCTTTGCACCGGCACTCGGAGTGGGGAGGTGTGTGGTCTCCCACACACCACGCAGCGCTGCTTCGGCCGCTTGACTGACGCTTGGCGTGCCCAGTTTCCTGACGCTGTTGAGCTTCCTCGTTGGCATGATCTGCTTCTGCAGAATGTGCCTATCTTTGATCTAGACTTTGATGCTATCCTTGCTGCCATGTATGCTCTTGCTGATATTACTGAGGGTGACTGTTACCTGCGTGTCCCGCCAGACCCGGGCACTATGGCTGCTGCTCTAGGTACTAGTGCGGCTGCTGCTCTAGGTGCTAGTGCGTCTGCTGCTCCAGGTGCTGGTACGTCTCCTCTCTCTGGTACTGCACCTACTGAGTCCTTTCACACCTTCACACTTGACTCTGGTGCTTCGCGCTCTTTCTTTAGAGACAGCACCATGCTCACGCCGCTCAGTCGGCCTGTTGCGGTCTCCCTTGCTGACCCCTCCGGGGGCCCAGTCCTTGCACACTCCTCCACGGTTCTACCGTGTCCTGCGGCCCCGTCGGGCTTGCTGTCGGGACTCCACCTCCCCTCGTTCTCTACGAACTTGGTGAGTGGAGCTGACCTCCAGGACGCGTGGGTTGACCAGTTCACCCCTGGAGGTCAGCGTGTGACCCACTGCACTTGCTCTCGGACGGGCCGCCACCTGGCCACGTTCACCCGTCGGCCAGGGTCGAGTCTGTACACACTGACTACTGCGCCTCCTCCTGTCCCTGCGTCTGGTCAGGTAGCTGCGTCCAGTCAGGTGTTTGCTGCTGCGTCCAGGTCTAGTCCTGCGTCTGCCCCCTGCTCGTGTCGTCCTCTGGCGCACGAGACTCTCCTTTGGCACCACCGCCTTGGTCACCCCTCCCTGCCTCGTCTTCGAGGTATGGCCTCCCGTGCTCTTGTCTCTGGCCTCCCCAGGTCCCTCCCTCCCCTTCCTCCGGGGCCTGCCCCCACCTGTGTTCCTTGTGTCGAGGGCCGGCAGCGCGCCGCTCCTCACTCCTCCTCGTTTCCTCCGACTGAGGCCCCTCTGCAGACTCTTCACATGGACGTGTGGGGCCCAGCCCGCGTCCGTGGACAGGGTCACGAGCGTTACTTCCTGCTGGTCGTTGACGACTACTCGCGTTACACCACAGTCTTCCCCTTGCGCAGCAAGGGTGAGGTCACTGAGGTGTTGATCGACTGGATCCGCGGTGCTCGTCGCCAGCTTAGTGAGAGTTTCGGCTCCTACCTTCCAGTTCTGCGTCTGCACTCAGACAGAGGCGGGGAGTTTTCCTCCGACCTCCTGAGAGCCTTCTGTCGTTTGGAGGGCATCCGCCAGACGTTCACGCTTCCGGCCTCCCCGCAGCAAAATGGGATTGCTGAGCGCCGCATTGGCATGGTCATGGATGTCGCTCGTACGTCCATGATCCATGCGGCTGCTCCCCATTTTCTGTGGCCGTTCGCGGTTCAGTACGCTGCGCATCAGATCAACCTTCAGCCCACACCTACTCTGCGGTGGACGGGGAAGGTTGGCGATGCGTCCGTGTTCCGTGTCTGGGGATCTCGAGCTTTTGTCCGCGATACTACAGCGGACAAGCTGTCCTCCCGTGCCGTTCCCTGTGTCTTCCTTGGCTTCCCTCCTGACGCACCCGGGTGGCAGTTCTACCACCCCACCTCGCGTCGTGTTCTGTCCTCTCAGGACGTCACGTTCGACGAGTCGGTGTCGTACTACCGTCTCTTTCCCTACCGCACTGCCTCTCCCCCCCCCCCCGCCACTCTTCCTGGCTTTGGGTACTCCCCTGGTAGACCCCCTCCCCCCCCAGGGTCCTGCCCCCTCAGGTGTGTCCCAGGTAGACCCTGCCGAGCCGGTCGAGGTAGCTGTCGACTCAGGTGCTGCTAGGGGTGCTGAGTCTGGGGGTGCTGAGTCTGGGCGTGCTGAGCCTGGGGGTTTTGAGCCTGAGGGTACTTTGTCTGGAGGTCCTTAGCCTGCGCGTACTGCGTCTGGAGGTGCGCTAGGTGTCCCGTCGCGGCGGGAGCCCCTCTCTCCACAGCGTCTTCGTGAGTGGTACTCTCGGCGCTGTCGGGTTGCTGCTGGTGCTGCTGGTGCTGGGGCTGCTGGAGGTACTGGAGGTGCTACTGGAGCTACTGGAGGTGCTGGCGCTGCTGGAGGTGGTGCTGGTGCTGGAGCTGCTGGAGGTGCTGCTGGTGCTGGAGCTGCTGGAGGTGCTGCTGGTGCTGGAGCTGCTGGAGGTGCTGCAGGTGCTGGTGCTGCTGCAGGTGCTGGTGCTGCTGGAGGTGCTGCTGGTGCTGGAGCTGCTGGAGGTGCTGCTGGTGCTGGAGCTGCTGGAGGTGCTGCAGGTGCTGGTGCTGCTGGAGGTGCTGCTGGTGCTGGAGCTGCTGGAGGTGCTGCTGGTGCTGGAGCTGCTGGAGGTGCTGCAGGTGCTGGTGTTACTGGAGGTGCTGCTGGAGCTGCTGGAGGTGCTGCTGGGACTGGAGGCCCTGGGGCTGAGGGTACCGGTTCTGTCTCTGCTGTCTCTGGAGGCGCTGCGCGGCCGCGGCCGTACTACGTTCCGCTCCTTCAGCAGGTTCTTGGCTCCCCGCCTTCTTCTGGTCCTCCTCCTCCTTTCCTGAGTCCACCGCCTGTCCAGTCCCAGTCGCAGTTGCAGCCGGCCTCTCCGCTGCCTGGTCCTTCTCCTTACTCTGGTCCAACTAGAGGTCTTACGGAGCGTCGTGAGCCTGAGTCTCGTCCTGTGTCGCCTGAGTCTCGTTCTGCGTCGCCTGTCCGTCCTGTTCGCGCTGGTCGTGTTTCGCGTCCGCGTCTTCCTCCTGTCCCAGGCACTCACTCTATGACACTGCGTCCTTCTTCTGCTCCACAGCGTGTCCCTCTGCCCTCTCCTCCTGCGTCCTCTCTTCCTGACGGTCCGGACCCGGAGTCTGACTCCCTTCGTGCTGCTAGTCCTACTTTCACGCGCTTTCTGGCCACTACTGTCACTGACCCTCTGTTTGAGTCCTCTGCTGCGTCTGCTCTTGTTGCTGAGCTTGTTGACTTTGCTGCAGCGTGTCGCCTAGACTACGCCACTAGTCTTGTTGCTGAGTCTGCGTTTGTGTCTGTCTGTCCTCCGTCCGTCGGGGGTGAGTGTGCTCTTGGCAAGGACGTCCTTGAGGACAGACAGGAGGACCTTGAGTGTTTTGCTGCTGCTTCACCTCATCTCGTGTCCATGCTGCTTGCCCCTGAGGGAGACCCGGATGCACTAGACATCCCGACCCCGCGCTCTTACGCAGAGGCGATAGAGGGTCCCTACTCCTCTCAGTGGCAGGCAGCCATGGACGCAGAGATGGCTTCCTGGAAGTCCACAGGCACCTACGTAGACGAGGTTCCCCCACCTGGGGCGAACATCGTCAGTGGCATGTGGATCTTCAGGGTGAAGCGGTCGCCGGGTTCTCCGCCTGCCTTCAAGGCGCGTTACGTTGCACGTGGCTTCAGTCAGCGACAGGGAGTTGACTTCTTTCAGACCTTCTCCCCTACCCCGAAGATGACCACTCTTCGGGTACTGCTGCACGTTGCTCCTCAGCGTGACTACGAGCTCCACTCGCTTGACTTCAGCACAGCCTTCCTACAGGGCAGCCTGCACGAGGAGATCTGGCTGCGCCGCCCACCTGGCTTCACTTGGTCGTTTCCTACTGGTACCCAGTGGAGCCTCCGGCAGCCAGTCTACGGTCTCCGCCAGGCGCCCCGTGAGTGGCACGACACGCTCAGGACGACTCTTGCTGCTCTTGGTTTTGCTCCTTCCACTGCTGACCCTTCTCTGTTTCTACGCACTGACGCTACTCTGCCGCCGTTCTACGTTCTTGTGTACGTAGACGACTTTGTCTTTGCTACTGCTGACACGGAGGCACTCGCCCACGTGAAGTCCGAGCTGCAGAAGAGACACACGTGCACAGACCTGGGTGAGCTCACAAGCTATCTTGGCTTGCGGATCACCCGGGACAGAGCACAGCGCACCATTACCTTGACTCAGTCACACATGGTGCAGCAGGTCCTTCAGCGCTTCGGCTTCACGTACTCCTCGCCACAGTCCACTCCTCTGCCTACCGGTCACTCGCTCTCAGCTCCACCTTCGGACGAGTCCGTAGAGCCGAGTGGCCCGTATCCAGAGCTTGTGGGCTGCCTCATGTACCTGATGACTTGCACACGACCTGACCTCGCATACCTTCTCAGCCTTCTGGCTCGCTACGTGGCTCCCGGCAGGCACCGAAAGGTGCACTGGGATGCTGCGAAGAGGGTGTTGCGATACTTGTGCAGTACATCGGGCATGGGGCTCGTGCTTGGAGGACGGGCTCGAGTTGTCCTCACTGGTCACGCTGACGCCTCCTGGGTTGACGACTTGGCTACGCAGCGGTCGTCACAGGGTTACACCCTCAGCCTTGGCTCCGGTTCTGTCTCCTGGCGGTCTACCCGCTCTTCTTCTGTTCTCAGCTCCAGTTGCGAGGCTGAGATCTACGCTGGGGCCATGGCTGCACAGGAGCTACGCTGGCTCACCTACCTGCTGACCGACTTGGGAGAGGCGCCTCGTTCTCCTCCAGTTCTGTACGTCGACAACAAGGCCATGCTGGCCTTGTGTCAGGAGCACAGACTAGAGCACAGAACGAAGCACATTGCTCCGCGCTACTTCCTTGCTCGAGAGCTGCAGCAGCGTGGCCAGCTTCGTCTTGCTTACGTGGCCTCTCAGGCCAACACTGCTGATGTTTTCACCAAGGCACTTCAGCCTTGTGATCATCAGCGTTTCTGTACTGTGTTAGGCCTTGTCCCTACTGTGCCTCACTTGTTGACTTCTTGACTCTGCTTGTACTGTACTCTATATACTTATACCTGCATGCTTACACTTGCTAGGTTGTGTTCACTGTACTGTTTGCTTTCCTTTATATAACTCTGCATGTGAACTGGCCTTATGGCCCTTTGCTTGTGCTCAGACTGTGTGGTGACTTTGTGATCCACCCTGAGCTTGCTTTGCTTTTCTTGACTGGTCTTGTGACCTCTTGTTCTCCCCCACTTTGCCTATGGGGGTGTGTCAAACTTATATCTGCTATGGTCTATTTAGGCTGTAGTGGGGTAGCTCTTAGAGGGTACAACACTTATGTGTTTTCTATTTGTACCCATCTCATTCCTAGTTCATTCATTCTTTCGTCTATCATTCTCACACCTCTGCCCTCTCCTCCTGCGTCCTCTCTTCCTGACGGTCCGGACCCGGAGTCTGACTCCCTTCGTGCTGCTAGTCCTATTGTCACACGCTTTCTGGCCACTGCTGTCACTGACCCTCTGTTTGAGTCCTCTGCTGCGTCTGCTCTTGTTGCTGAGCTTGTTGACTTTGCTGCAGCCTGTCGCCTAGACTACGCCACTAGTCTTGTTGCTGAGTCTACGTCTGTATCTGTCTGTCCTCCGTCCGTCGGGGGTGAGTGTGCTCTTGGCACGGACGTCCTTGAGGACAGGCAGGAGGACCTTGAGTGCTTTGCCGCTGCTTCACCTCATCTCGTGTCCATGCTGCTTGCCCCTGAGGGAGACCCGGATGCACTAGACATCCCGACCCCGCGCTCTTACGCAGAGGCGATAGAGGGTCCCTACTCCTCTCAGTGGCAGGCAGCCATGGACGCAGAGATGGCTTCTTGGAAGTCCACAGGCACCTACGTAGACGAGGTTCCCCCACCTGGGGCGAACATCGTCAGTGGCATGTGGATCTTCAGGGTGAAGCGGCCGCCGGGTTCTCCGCCTGCCTTCAAGGCGCGTTACGTTGCACGTGGTTTCAGTCAGCGACAGGGAGTTGACTTCTTTCAGACCTTCTCCCCTACCCCGAAGATGACCACTCTTCGGGTACTGCTGCACGTTGCTCCTCAGCGTGACGACGAGCTCCACTCGCTTGACTTCAGCACAGCCTTCCTACAGGGCAGCCTGCACGAGGAGATCTGGCTGCGCCGCCCACCTGGTTTCACTGGGTCGTTTCCTGCTGGTACCCAGTGGAGCCTCCGGCGGCCAGTCTACGGTCTTCGCCAGGCGCCCCGTGAGTGGCACGACACGCTCAGGACGACTCTTGCTGCTCTTGGTTTTGCTCCTTCCACTGCTGACCCTTCTCTGTTTCTACACACTGACGCTACTCTGCCGCCGTTCTACGTTCTTGTATACGTAGACGACCTTGTCTTTGCTACTGCTGACACGGAGGCACTCGCCCACGTGAAGTCCGAGCTGCAGAAGAGACACACGTGCACAGACCTGGGTGAGCTCACAAGCTATCTTGGCTTGCGGATCACCCGGGACAGAGCACAGCGCACCATTACCTTGACTCAGTCACACATGGTGCAGCAGGTCCTTCAGCGCTTCGGCTTCACGTACTCCTCGCCACAGTCCACTCCTCTGCCTACCGGTCACTCGCTCTCAGCTCCACCTTCGGACGAGTCCGTAGAGCCGAGTGGCCCGTATCCAGAGCTTGTGGGCTGCCTCATGTACCTGATGACTTGCACACGACCTGACCTCGCATACCTTCTCAGCCTTCTGGCTCGCTACGTGGCTCCCGGCAGGCACCGAAAGGTGCACTGGGATGCTGCGAAGAGGGTGTTGCGATACTTGTGCAGTACATCGGGCATGGGGCTCGTGCTTGGAGGACGGGCTCGAGTTGTCCTCACTGGTCACGCTGACGCCTCCTGGGTTGACGACTTGGCTACGCAGCGGTCGTCACAGGGTTACACCTTCAGTCTTGGCTCCGGCTCTGTCTCTTGGCGGTCTACCCGCTCTTCTTCTGTTCTCAGCTCCAGTTGTGAGGCTGAGATCTACGCTGGAGCCATGGCTGCACAGGAGCTTCGCTGGCTCACCTACCTGCTGACCGACTTGGGAGAGGCGCCTCGTTCTCCTCCAGTTCTGTACGTCGACAACAAGGCCATGCTGGCCTTGTGTCAGGAGCACAGACTGGAGCACAGAACGAAGCACATTGCTCTGCGCTACTTCCTTGCTCGAGAGTTACAGCAGCGTGGCCAGCTTCGTCTTGCTTACGTGGCCTCTCAGGCCAACACTGCTGATGTTTTCACCAAGGCACTTCAGCCTTGTGATCATCAGCGTTTCTGTACTGTGTTAGGCCTTGTACCTACTGTGCCTCACTTGTTGACTTCTTGACTCTGCTTGTACTGTACTGTATATACTTATACCTGCATGCTTACACTTGCTAGGTTGTGTTCACTGTATTGTTTGCTTTCCTTTATTTATAACTCTGCATGTGAACTGGCCTTATGGCCCTTTGCTTGTGCTCAGATTGTGTGGTGACTTTGTGATCCACCCTGAGCTTGCTTTGTCCTTCTTGACTGGTCTTGTGACCCCTTGTTCTCCCCCACTTTGCCTATGGGGGTGTGTCAAACTTATATCTACTATAGTCTGTTTAGGCTGTAGTGGGGTAGTCCTTAGAGGGTACAACACTTGTGTGTTTTCTACTTGTACCCTTCTGCTTTCTAGTCCAATCACTCTTTCGTCAATTATCTCACATTCCGGACTCCCCTCGGCAAAATGGGATTGCTGAGCGCCGCATTGGCTTAGTCATGGAGGTTGCTCGTACCTCCATGATCCATGCGACCGCTCCCCATTTTCTGTGGCCGTTTGCGGTCCGGTACGCTGCGCATCAGCTCAACATTTGGCCCCGTGTCTCCTTGCCGGAGACCTCGCCCACACTGCGTTGGACGGGGAAGGTTGGCGATGCGTCGGTGTTCCGGGTCTGGGGTTCTCGTGCCTTTGTTCGCGATACGTCCGCGGACAAGCTCTCCGCCCGCGCCATTCCCTGCGTCTTCCTTGGCTTTGTCCCTGACGCGCCTGGCTGGCAGTTTTACCACCCCACCTCGCGCCGTGTCCTCCCTTCTCAGGACGTCACGTTCGACGAGTCGGTTCCCTTCTACCGTCTCTTCCCCTACCGCTCTGCCCCTTCCCCGCCCCCGCCGCTCTTCCTTGCTCCCGGTCCACCTCCGGTAGACCCCCTTCCGCCCCAGGGTCCTGCTCCCTCGGGAGTGTCTCAGGTAGACCCTCTCCCTGGTACTGCGCCTGTTCAGGTAGCTGTCGTCTCAGGTGCTGCTCCAGTTGCTGCGTCTGGGGGTGCTGCGTCTGGGGGTGCGGAGCCGGGGGGTGCGGGGTCTGAGGGTGCTGGGTCTGGGGGTGCTGAGCCTGAGGGTGTTGAGCCTGGGGGTGCTGAGTCGGAGGGTGCGGAGCCTGGGGGTGCTGAGTCGGAGGGTGCAGAGTCTGGGGGTGCTGAGCCTCGGGGTGCTGCTTCGTCTGGAGGTCCTGCTGGTGCTTCACCGCGACTGTCCTCGCAGCAGCTGCGTGAGTGGCTTGTTCAGCGCGCACACCGTCGGAGTGGAGCTCCTGGGGCTGGCGAGCCTGGAGACGCTAGAGCTGGAGGTGCTGCTGTTACTACTGGAGCTGGAGACCCTACGGAGCCTGGAGCAGCTGGCGCTGGAGGCGCTGGAGCTGGTGTAGCTGGAGTTGGAGGCCCTAGTGCCGGAGGCGCTGGAGCTGCAGGAGCTGGACCTGTTGACCCTGGAGCTGGAGGTGCTGGAGGCACTGTGCGGCCGCGCCCGTACTTTGTTCCCCTGCTTCAGCAGGTTCTTGGTGTCCCGTCTTCTACTGGTCTTCCTCCTCCCTTCCTGTGTCCACCGCCTGACCAGTCGCAGCCGCCGTTACAGCCAGCCTCCCCACTGCCTGTTCCCTCTCCTTACACTGAGCAGTCTGGCGGTCTTACAGAGCCTCGTGAGCCTGCATCTCGTCCTGTCTCGCCTGTTCGCACTGCTCGTCGCGCTCCTCGTTCGCGTCCTCCTCCGGTCCCAGGCACGTACACTATGACACTCCGTCCTTCCTCTGTTCCACTGCGTGTTCCTCCGCCTGCTCTTCCTGAGTCCTCTCTTCCTGAGGCCCCTGACCCTGAGTCTGACCGAGCACGTGCTGACAGTCCCACTGTTGCTCGTCTCCTTGCCACTGCTGTCACTGACCCTTCCTTTGAGTCTGCTGCTGCTTCTGCGCTCGTTGCTGAGCTGCTTGACTTTGCTGCTGCCTGCCATCTCAACTACGCCTCTGCTCTTGTTGCTGAGTCTGTGTCTGCCAGTCCTCCGTCCGTCGGGGGTGAGTGTGCTCTTGGCACGGACGTCCTTGAGGACAGACAGGAGGACTTTGAGTGTCTTGCAGCTGCTGTACCTCGTTTCGCTTCCTTGCTGCTTGCCCCTGAGGGAGACCCGGATGCTCCAGACATCCCGACCCCGCGCTCTTACGCAGAGGCGATTACGGGTCCTTACTCCTCTCAGTGGCAGGCAGCTATGGATGCCGAGATGGCATCCTGGAAGTCCACAGGCTCTTACGTCAACGAGGTTCCCCCACCTGGGGTGAACATAGTCGATGGCATATGGATCTTTAGGGTGAAGCGGCCGCCGGGTTCTCCGCCTGCCTTCAAGGCGCGTTACGTTGCTCGAGGTTTCTGTCAGCGACAGGGAGTTGACTACTTCCAGACCTTCTCCCCCACCCCGAAGATGACTACTCTTCGGGTGTTGCTGCACGTAGCTGCTCAGCGTGACTACGAGTTACACTCCCTGGACTTCAGTACAGCCTTCCTGCAGGGCAGCCTGTACGAGGAGATCTGGCTGCGCCGACCACCTGGTTTCACTGGGTCGTTTCCTACAGGTACCCAGTGGAGCCTCCGCCGGCCAGTCTACGGTCTCCGCCAGGTGCCTCGCGAGTGTCACGACACACTCAGGACTACACTTGCGGCTCTTGGGTTTGTTCCTTCTACAGCAGACCCGTCGCTGTTTCTACGCACCGACACCTCGCTGCCGCCCTTCTACGTCCTAGTGTACGTCGACAACCTCGTCTTTGCGCCGGCTGACACTGAGGCACTGACCCTAGTGAAGTCCGAGCTGCAGAAGAGACATACCTGCACTGACCTGGCTGAACTACGCAGCTATCTTGGCCTGCAGATCACCCGGGACAGAGCACGGCGCACCATCACACTGACTCAGTCACACATGGTGCACCAGGTCCTTCAGCGCTTCGGCTTCCAGTTCTCCTCGCCACAACTCACTCCTCTATCTACCAGCCACTCGCTCTCAGCTCCACCTTCGGACGAGTCCGTAGAGCCGAGTGGTCCGTACCCAGAGCTTGTGGGTTGCCTCATGTACCTGATGACTTGCACACGACCTGACCTCGCGTACCCGCTCTGCCTTCTGGCTCGCTACGTGGCTCCCGGTAGGCACCGAAAGATGCACTGGGATGCTGCGAAGAGGGTACTGCGTTACCTGTGCAGTACGTCGGGCATGGGGCTTGTGCTTGGAGGATGGGGTCCTGTTGTCCTCATTGGTCACGCAGACGCCTCCTGGGTTGACGACTCAGCTACGCAGCGGTCGTCGCAGGGTTACACCTTCAGCCTTGGGTCCGGCTCGGTTTCTTGGCGGTCTACCCGCTCGTCTTTGGTTCTCAGCTCTAGTTGTGAGGCTGAGATCTACGCCGGAGCCATGGCTGCTCAGGAGCTACGCTGGCTCACCTAGTTGCTGACCGACTTGGGAGAGCAGCCTCGTTCGCCTCCAGTCCTGTACGTAGACAACAAAGCCATGATAGCCTTGTGTCAGGAGCACAGACTGGAGCACAGAACGAAGCACATCGCTCTGCGATACTTCCTTGCTCGAGAGTTGCAGCAGCGTGGTCAGCTTCGTCTTGCGTATGTGGTCACTCGGGCCAACACTGCTGATGTCTTCACCAAGGCACTTCTGTCTGGTGATCATCAGCGCTTTGTTACTCTGTTAGGCCTTGTGCCTACTTTGCCTCACTTACTTACTGCCTGACTCTGCCTGTACTGTGATATATATATATATATATATACCTGCATGCTTGCACTTGCTAGGGTATGATCACTGTATTGTTTGTTCTCTTTATATAACTCTGCATGTAAACTGGCCTTGTGGCCCTTTGCTTGTGCTCGGACTGTGTGGTGACTTTGTGATCCACCCTGAGCTTGCTTTGCTTTGCTTCTTCTCTTGACTGGTCTTGCGACCATTGCTTGGTCTTGCTATCCCCCACTTTGCCTATGGGGGTGTGTCAAACATATATGCTTAGTTGTATCTAGGCTTAGTTGCATCTAGGCTGTATGGGGGCTAGCTTTAGGGGGTACACAAATCTTCTCGACATTCTACTTGTACCCCCCCTTTTCTCCTAATCGATCATTCTCGTCACTTATTCTAACATGCAGCAGGGGAGCGCGCTAGGGCAGGCAGCGCGCGTGGCAGCAATGCAGCGCGACACTGTGCGAGCAGGGATGGACAGCGCAAGGGCGCTTCGGGCAGGAACGAGCGGAACTATCGGTGGGCTTACTTAACAGGTTTCCTGCTCTGATACCATGTCAGAATAATCTGTGCAGGAATGATGAATGACTAGCAAGAGTGAGATACAAGTAGTAAACCCTAATTGGGGTTGTACTCTATACTGAGCACCTCACTGTAGCCTAGCATAAATAGGAACATACAAATATGTTTTGACAGTTTTAGTGCGGTTCGACGCGAATCTGATACGAGGTTGCCTGATATCAGGGGTCTGGTTATCAGACCAATTTGGTCTGATAGTCTGATTTTCAGACTTAGTTTTCTTTGTTCATCTGATCCGTAAGACTTCAATTTTATGGCCGTCTGATCAGTAAGACAAATGTTTTTACCCTAGAAGAAATTTAAGACCCTACACTATTCTTCATCTGAGTTTCCAGATAACGAGTACGTTTCCGTCTGAAACCGACATTTCTGCCCACTGGGCCATAGGCCCACTTGTCACGGTTCCTGCCAGCCTGTATACATGCACGCGTGAAAAAAAAATCGGTCTCGTAGCATCCTCGCTGGAGGAAATCAACACCGCTGGCAGCAGTTCTGAGTCAGAAGCTGCCAGCACTTTGTCGCTGTGTGGGTGTCGGCCCCGCTGCCAGCCACACCAAAGCACCGACACTGTAATTTTGTGCATGGGAGTCCTTTCCTTGATAAAAAAGCCAGCTGGGGACTGTTGTGTATGCATCACATGCACGTAACTGTGTTTCCCGGCCGACACCCCGCACAGCGCATCACTCTGACGCGCTTCAAGACGAGGGTTTGAGGGACCAGGCTGGGGACACACCCTCCTTCTTCCTCATCCTTATCTTCCACTGCACTCAATTGGTTTTGCAGTTATGTTATTTTTCTTTGCAACTAGAGCTCCCGATGGCGATTTCAGATAGGGAAGACCCCCCTGGAATCACAGCACTAGATTTTCTCACACGGGGCAAGCAGATCCCCGTCACTGCACCCCCCGTTGCCTCGTCCTCTGCCCAGGCTCCACCGCCAGTCAACGCCTCGCCAGACACTTTGTCTGTGGAACCGTTTGACGATGGCATGCCCTCCTCCTCTAACGCTACCACGCCCATATCGACGAGTTTCCCTACCTCAGGCCGTGAATCTGACCGCCCTGCTGTTTCGGTAGCAACAACCACCACTCTACGAGCTAAACACGTGCTGCCTGACAGGGCTTCACTGAAAGCTAAATAAAAGCAGCGGAAGCTTAACTTTGCCCGTCCCGCAGGTCCTACAATGCCCGCGCCAACGGAGACTATCCCGCCAGCGACTCGTCAATCCGACGATGGCGAAGACGAGGAGAAGGACGTCAGCGGGAAATGGCGGCAGCTGTCTGTGGAAGAGCTGCAGCTCAAGTGTATGGAGCAGTGGCTTCGCTACTTCCCGTGGCTCTACATCAGTGAGACAAAGGACGGCCGACCTTGCATGCGCTGCAGCGTCTGCATGGTGTTCGGGGACCCGCACTACAAGTACGGCTGCTACGGTGAAGGCGGCATCGACATTCAAAAACAGACGATGCGTAAGCATCACCACAACATTAAGCACGAGGCGGCGGTGCGGGAGAAGGAACAACGAGATGGCCTGAAGAAAGGCCAGAAGTCCATCATCGAATTCGACGAGGGCGACAACAACGGCAAGCGAATAGCACGTTTGATGGCAATCGCCCTGTTCATTTGCAAATCTGACGCACCTATTGTGCTTTTTATGGCTCTTGTTCATTTCATGGCTGAACAAGGAACTCCTGACATGCCCTTGAAGAAGGAGAACGGCACGTACTACAGCGAGTGAGTGAATGGATTATGTAAGCCTAACCTGCCTCTGGTTTTCCGCTACACAATCCTCATGTCTTTGTTTATGTGTTTTGTGTTTTGCAGGTACGGGTTTGCTCAGCTTGTGGAAACGATGGCGTGGTTCTTGCGCTCCCGTCAGCTGAAGCACATCCGCGCCAGCCCTTATCTCGGGATCCGGTTGGACGAGAGCACGGACCGAAGGCGCGGGAAGCACATGATCGTATACATCACGTTCCTACGCGACAACCTTCCTGTCACGGAGTTCTATGCCCTGCTCACAGTCGAGCAGTGTGACGCCGCCTCACTGCACACGATTCTGCTCACGCATCTAGAGACAACGGGCATCGACCTGCAGCGTATTAGCGGTATGAGCACGGACGATGCCAGTGTGATGACGGGCCAGCACAACGGGTTGGTCGCGCGCCTTCGGTCGAAGATTCCCCATCTCTTGTCGTGTCACTGTGTCGCTCACATGCGAGTAAGGGTTTAGGGTTTTGTGTCGTAGCTTCCTTGAGAAGCTTTTACTAACTTGTTTTTGCTTGACCTTGCAGGGAGGCGCTGGCTGCTAAGGATGCGGCGCTCGCATTCCCCGACCTCCAGATCGTTGACAAAGTGGTCCGAGCTGTGGCCGACATTCTCGGGCACCTTGTCGTTCATACTCGTTTCAAGGAGCTTCAAGAAGTTATTTGCGAGTCGCATTTAGAGATGGAGGGGATTAAAGACGTCAGGTGGCTTTCTAGAGGCTAGGCGATACAGCGACTCGTGGCGGTGTTTCCCGCAGTTGTGATCGTCTTGCGAGAATTCGACAGTAAGATGTATGTTGTAGTGACTAGTTTCAAGTTTCATTTCTTACTCTATTTGCTTGCCGACGTGTTGAAGGAGTTGAACCTGCTCAACATGAAGTTCCAGCGACGACAGGTACGTGACTCGGTTTCTGGTTCAAGCTCCAAACCCTGCTGTTTGAACAAGACTAAACTACTTTGTGCCCTCATTCGTGTGCAGATTGATGCAACCCATGTGCTGCAGACGGTGCACAACACGACCCTCCTGCTGCGGAATCATTACCTCGACAGCGACGATGAGACGTTCGGGGCGGCCGGCGAGGCTCTGGGGCCATTCCTCGCTAAACACGCCTCGGGGGAGTGCCGGGAGGTCCAGGTTGCAGGCCCGGATGCTACCGGAGCGCCAACGACTCACCGCTACATACTGCACGAAGACCTTATAGAAGGGAAGTCCAACGGACGCGACATCAGCTCTTGTTTGAAGCTGGGGCGCGACTTCGTTGTTGAGCTAATTGGGAGGCTTGACTTCCGACTGCAAGATCTCGCGTTGCTCAATGGCGCGAAGCTGTTTAAAAAATCCCAATACCCGAAGTCACAGGTTAAGCGCGAGCGGCTTATGGCGCAGTGGTTGCAGTCTCTGCGCGCTATGTACAAGAAGGATCCCGAGGATCCGGACACTCTGACAGGTTTGTTAGGACTTAAGTCCCGAGATCCTGAGCCTTGTCTTTATTTGTCGCATGTGTAAGCCTACAGATTTCCACAGTGAATTCATTTCTTCCTTCTCTATCCACCCGCCCATTCCTACAGGCGTGGACTGGGCCAAAGCACAGAGGGAGCTCACAACCTTCGCGATGATCATGAGCACCCACCAGGAGGATGTCGGATTTGTGGAGGGCCTGAAGCACATGCTGTCCTCGCCAGACTGGACGACGAGCTACCCCAACATTGTGCGTTTGTGGATCGTCGTGGCAGTGCTCCCGCTGAGCACTGTGGAGTGCGAACGCGGGTTCTCCTGGCAAAACGTGATCAAGAGTTGGCTGCGGGGGAACTTGTGCGACGCCAAGCTTGGCGAACTGATGACAGCCTCACTTTTGAGCTACGACATGGAGTGGCCCGCGTTGGTAGCGAGGTGGCGTGCCTCGAAGAAGAGGAGGCCCGCAAATGATGTGATGCTAGCGGGAGGGGAGAGGCATAGCAAGCGCACGAAGAAGAGTAGGGCAGCAGCAGCGGAGGCAGCAACAGCAGCAGAAGCTGCTGTGGCAGCGGCAGAGGCAGCAGCTCAAGAAGCAGCTCTGGCAGCAGAGGCAGCCAGACAGGATGCAGAATTCCCGTGGCTCAGCCGCAGGGGGAAAGAAAAAAACCCTATTCCAGTGCCGTCTGATAGCCTAGAAAGCAGTAGTGAGGATTATAGTGGAAGCGATTCTGACTGAAACGTAGGTAAATCTCTATGTCCAACAAGTAGAAGTAAGACTGTTAGAAGTTTGTAGGTAGTAGTGTATAGAAGTTTCAAAACTAATGAACGAGAATGAATGAACTATGAGACAGCTGGGTACAAGTACTAACCCTAACTGGGTTGTACCCCTTATGGGCTACCCCACTACAGCCTACACAAATGTATAAGCTATAATGTTCTGACACACCCCCATAGGCAAAGTGGGGGAGAACAAGTGGTCACAAGACCAGTCAAGAAAAGCAAAGCAAGCTCAGGGTGGATCACAAAGTCACCACACAGTCTGAGCACAAGCAAAGGGCCACAAGGCCAGTTCACATGCAGAGTTATATAAAAGAGAACAAACAATACAGTGATCATACCCTAGCAAGTGCAAGCATGCAGGTATATATATATATATCACAGTACAAGCAGAGTCAAGCAGTCAGTAAGTGAGGCAAAGTGGGCACAAGGCCTAACAGAGTAGCAAAGCGCTGATTATCACCAGGCGGAAGTGCCTTGGTGAAGACATCAGCAGTGTTGGCCCGAGTGGCCACGTACGCGAGACGAAGCTGACCACGCTGCTGCAACTCTCGAGCAAGGAAGTATCGCAGAGCGATGTGCTTCGTTCTGTGCTCCAGTCTGTGCTCCTGACACAAGGCAATCATGGCCTTGTTGTCTACGTACAGAACTGGAGGCGAACGAGGCTGCTCTCCCAAGTCGGTCAGCAAGTAGGTCAGCCAGCGGAGCTCCTGAGCAGCCATAGCCCCGGCGTAGATCTCAGCCTCACAACTGGAGCTGAGAACCGAAGACGAGTGGGTAGACCGCCACGACACAGAGCCAGAACCAAGAATGAAGGTGTAACCCTGTGACGACCGCTGCGTAGCTGAGTCGTCAACCCAGGAGGCGTCTGCGTGACCGGTGGGAACAACTGGACCCCGTCCTCCAAGCACGAGCCCCATGCCCAACGTACTGCACAGGTAACGCAGTACCCTCTTCGCAGCATCCCAGTGCACCTTTCGGTGCCTACCGGGAGCCACGTAGCGAGCCAGAAGACTGAGAGGGTACGTGAGGTCAGGTCTTGTGCAAGTCATCAGGTACATGAGGCAACCCACAAGCTCTGGGTACGGACCACTCGGCTCTACGGACTCGTCCGAAGGTGGAGCTGAGAGCGAGTGGCTGGTAGACAGAGGAGTGGGCTGTGGCGAGGAGAACTGGAAGCCAAAGCGCTGAAGGACCTGGTGCACCATGTGTGACTGAGTCAGTGTGATGGTGCGCCGTGCTCTGTCCCGGGTGATTTGCAGGCTAAGATAGCTGCGCAGTTCACCCAGGTCAGTGCAGGTGTGTCTCTTCTGCAGCTCGGACTTCACAAGGGTCAATGCCTCAGTGTCAGCAGTGGCAAAGACGAGGCCGTCGACGTACACAAGGACGTAGAACGGCGGCAGAGAGGTGCCAGTGCGTAGAAACAGCGACGGGTCAGCAGTAGAAGGAGCAAACCCAAGAGCCGCAATTGTAGTCCTCAGCGTGTCGTGCCACTCGCGAGGCGCCTGGCGGAGACCGTAGACTGGCCGGCGGAGGCTCCACTGGGTACCTGCAGGAAACAACCCAGTGAAACCAGGTGGGCGGCGCAGCCAGATCTCCTCGTGCAGACTGCCCTGCAAGAAAGCTGTGCTGAAGTCCAGAGAGTGTAACTCGTAGTCACGCTGAGCAGCGACGTGCAGCAACACTTGAAGAGTAGTCATCTTCGGGGTGGGGGAGAAGGTCTGGAAGTAGTCAACTCCCTGTCGCTGATTGAAACCTCGAGCAACGTAACGCACCTTGAAGGCAGGCGGAGAACCCGGCGGCCGCTTCACCCTGAAGATCCACATGCCATCGACTATGTTCGCCCCAGGTGGGGGAACCTCATCAACATAGGTGCCTGTGGACTTCCAGGATGCCATCTCGGCATCCATGGCTGCCTGCCACTGAGAGGAGTAAGGACCCGTAATCGCCTCTGCGTAAGAGGGCGGGGTCCGGATGTCTGGTGCATTCGGGTCTCCCTCAGGGTCAAGCAGCATGGAAGCGAAACGAGGTACAGCAGCTGCAAGACACTCAAAGTCCTCCTGCCTGTCCTCAAGGACGTCCGTGCCAAGAGCACACTCACCCCCGACAGACGGAGGACTGGCATAAGCAGACTCAGCAACAAGAGCAGTGGCGTAGTCGAGACGACATGTAGCAGCAAATTCAAGCAGCTCAGCAACGAGAGCAAACGCAGCAGCAGACTCAAAAGAAGGGTCTGTGACAGCAGTGGCGAGAATTCGAGAGACAGCAGGACTAACAGCACGAGCTCGGTCAGACTCAGGGTCAGGGATCTCAGGAAGAGAGGACTCAGGAGGAGCAGACAGAGGAACACGCAATGGAATAGAGGAAGGACGGAGTGCCATAGCGTGCGTGCCGGGGACAGGAGGAGGGCGCGAACGAGAAGCGCGACGAGCACTGCGAACAGGCGAGACAAGACGAGACGCAGGCTCACGACGCTCTGTAAGACCGCCGGGCTGCTCAGTGTAAGGAGAGGGAGCAGGCAGTGGGGAGGCTGGCTGTAACGGCGGCTGCGACTAGTCAGGTGATGGACACCGGAAGGGAGGAGGAAGACCAGTAGAAGACGGGACACCAAGAACCTGCTGACGCAGGGGAACGAATTACGGTCGCGGCCGCATAGTGCCTCCAGCACCTCCTGCGCCATGGTCAACAGGTCCAGCTCCTGCAGCTCCAGCGCCTCCTGCGCCAGGGCCTCCAACTCCAGTTCCTCCAGCTCCAGCGCCTCCAGCGCCAGCTGCTCCAGGCTCCGTAGGGTCTCCAGCTCCAGCGCAATGGTCAACAGCTCCAGTGCCTCCAGCACCTCCAGCGCAAGGGTCAACAGCTCCAGTGCCTCTAGCTCCAGCTCCGACAGCTCCAGCTCCTCCTGCGCCAGGGCCTACAACTCCAGCACCCTCAACACCACCAGTCCTGGCAGCTCCAGTACCCCGGGTACGAGCACCTCCAGGACCAGTGGCCGCAGCACCTCCAGCACCAATAGCTCCAGCAGCTACTCCAGCACCTCCAACTCCAGCAGCTCCAGCACCTCCAGCCCCAATGGCTCCACTCCGAAGGCGTGCGCGTCGAACAAACCACTCATGCAGCTGCTGCGGAGACAGTCTCCGCGAAGCACCAGCAGAACCTCCAGACGAAGCAGTACCCTGAGGCTCAGCACCCCCAGACTCCGCACCCTCCGACGCAGCACCCACAGGCTCAACACCCTCAGGCTCAGCACCCCCAGGCTCAGCACCCCCAGTCCCAACACCACCAGGCTCAGCACCCCAGCACCCTCAGACCCCGCACCCCCAGGCTCCGCACCCCCAGACGCAGCACCCCCAGACGCAGCACCTCGAGCAGCACCTAAGCCGACAGCTACTGGAACAGGCGCAGTACCAGGGAGAGGGTCTACCTAGGACACACCTGAGGGAGCAGGACCCTGGGGCGGGAGGGGGTCTACCGGAGGGGGACCGGGAGCAACGAAGAGCGGCGGGGGCGGGGGAGGGGTTTAGCGGTAGGGTAAGAGACGGTACAAGGGAAGTGACTCGTCGAACGTGACGTCCTGAGACGGGAGGACACGGCGCGAGCTGGGGTGGTAAAACTGCCATCTAGGCGCGTCAGGGACAAAGCCAAGGAAGACGCAGGGGATAGCACGGGCGGAGAGCTTGTCCGCGGACGTATCGCGAACAAAGGCACGAGATCCCCAGACCCGGAACACCGACGCATCGCCAACCTCCCCCGTCCAATGCAGTGTGGGTGAGGTCTCCGGCAAGGAGACACGGGGCCAGAGGTTGAGCTGATGCGCAGTGTACTGGACCGCAAACGGCCACAGAAAATGGGGAGCAGCCGCATGGATCATGGAGGTACGGGCGACCTCCATGACTAAGCCAATGCGGCGCTCGGCAATCCCATTTTGCTGAGGGGAGTCCGGAAGCGTGAACGACTGGAGAATGCCCTCCCCACGACAAAACTCCCTCAAGAGGTTGGAGGAGAACTCACCACCTCTGTCAGAGTGCAGACGCAGGACAGGAAGGTCCTGGCCGAATTGCTCGCGGAGCTGAAGACGGACAGTGCGGATCCAAGGGATCAAGACATCAACGACCTGACCCCTTGCTGCGCAAGGGGAAGACCGTGGTGTACCGTGTGTAGTTGTCAACAACCAGCAGAAAGTAGCGCTCGCGGCTCTTACCACTGACGCGGGCCGGGCCCCACACGTCCATGTGGAGAGTCTGCAGGGGAGCAGTCGTCGGGGGAAACGAGGAGGAGTGGGGAGCGGCGCGCTGCCGCCCCTTGTCGCAAGGGAGGCAGGGCGGGGCAGGCGAGGGCGGCAGGGGGAAGCAGAGACCTGGGGAGGCCAGAGACAAGAAGACGAGAGTGCATGCCACGAAGGCGAGGCAGGGAGGGGTGACCCAGACGGTGGTGCCACAGTAGAGTCTGGTGCGACAGGAGGCGACACGAGCAAGAGGCGGCTACCTGGCCTGACGCGGACACCTGAGCAGAAGTAGCGACTTGAGAAGGCTCGGTAGTGAGTGTGTACAGACTCGACCCTGGCCGACGAGTGAACGTGGCCAGGTGACGTCCCGTCCGTGTGCACGTGCAGATCGACACACGCTGACCCCCAGGAGTGGTGGTAGTGACCATCGCATCCTGGAGGGCAGCGGTACTCACCAAGTTCGTAGAGAACGAGGGGAGGTGAAGACCTGACAGTGAGCCGGACGGAACCGCCGGACACGGGAGGACAGTGGAGGAATGGGCCACGACCGGTCCCCCGGAGGGGTCAGCCAGTCGGACCGAGACAGGTGCAGGAAGAGGAGTGAGGGTGGTGCTGTCACGAAAGAAACAGCGCGAGGCGCCGGAGTCCAACGTGAAGGCGTGCAAGGCCTGAGCAGGCGCAGTACCAGGGAGAGTACCAGACTCACTAGCACCTAGAGCAGCAGCAGCTATACCTGGGTCAGGCGGCACACAACGGTAACAGTCACCCTCAGCACTAACAGACAAAGCATACATAGCAGAGAGAATAGCATCAAAGTCTAGGTCAAAAATAGCAATCCTAGACTTAAGCAGATCTGCCCAGCGAGGGAGCTCGACGTCGTCACCAAACTCAGCACGCCAAGCGTCGTCGAGGCGGGAGAAGCAGCGGTGCTGAGTGTGAGCCCGCCCGCAAGTCTGACCAGCACGGTCACCCGTGTGAATGACATACGGGCAACTACCCCCAGACGCCCCACGCAGAAACCAGTCACGAAGCTGCTGGGGAGACGGGGTCTCGCTCCGACGCTGCTGCTGCTGACGTTGGCCACCCCCAGAACCAGCACGCCGAGCGCCAGTCCTACCGCTAACAGTCCCACCGCCTCCACTGCCGCCACTCCCACCGCTGCCTCCACCACCGCCACCAGAGCCCCCACTCCGGCCAACAGTCCCACCGCCGCCGCCACCTCCACTGTTGCCCCCACCACCACTCCCGCTGCCACCTCCACCACAGCCGCTGCCACCTCCACCACCCCGGCCACCCTTGCCCTTGCTGTTGCGGTGCTTTGCACTAGCAGAAGCAGCCCCAATGTCCTCAGGAACAGAGACGTCTGCAGCAGCAGCAGAGGCGTAGGAGGGGGCAAGGGGGGAGGGGGGACACCCCTCAAAGAAGGGCGGGCGCGGAGTGCCACGAGCAGCACCTACAGCAACTGCACTAGTCTCAGCTGCGAGGAGATGCTGCTCGAGGAGGTCAACAATGAGGGAGGTGGGGTCAAGAGAGAGGAAGTGGTCCCTGACAGGGCGAAGAGAGTCAGGGAGGCAGGTGACTATTAAGTAGAGAGTGATGTACATCGGGGGCGGGATCCTATCAAGGAACTCAGCAGGAACGGCAGCGCGGTAGCGAGTGTCACTAGCGCGAAGGTGGGAAACCAGGTCCTCGACTGTGGCAAAGGCGGACAACTCGGGGAACAGGTAGGGTAGAAGGAGGCGGCCTAGAGCAACAGTGGCAGGGGAGGAGTAGTGGGCGACTACAGCGTCGTACAGTGCCTGTGCTGTCCTGTGCTGTCCGAAGTGAGCGCACTCAGCTAATGGCAGGTGGTTGCGAATGGCTAAGCGGGCAGCAGCGTCTCGAGTAAGCCACTGTGAGCGAGTCGAACTGTCGGCTGTGGCGGGAGGGGCAGTAGCAGCTCTTGACGCTAGGTGAAACAGCGAGACACTGTCCTTAGAATCGCTCAGTAGGTACAGCTGCAGGTCGTCAAGCCACGTGTCAAACTGAACTGGTCTACCCTCATGATCAAACGCAAGGACACGAAGCGAAGCCATAGCTGTGTAGTACGTAGGAGCAGCAGTAGCAACTGTAGCAGTAGCAGTAGCAGCTGTAGCAGGAGCAGCAGTGACAGTGGGGGTAAGAGGCCGCCGGGGGCCGAGCGCGGGCTAGGGACGGGGCCGGGCGCGGGCTAGGTACTGGGCCGGGCGCTGGCTAGGTACGGGGCCGAGCGCTGGCTAGGTACTGGGCCGGGCGTGGGCTAGGTACGGGGCCGGTTGCGGGCTAAGAACGGGGCCGGGCGCGGGCTAGGTACGGGGCCGGGCGCGGGCTAGGTACGAGGCCGGGCGCGGGCTAGGTACGGGGCCGGGCACGGGCTAGGTACGGGGCCGGGCGCGGGCTAGGTATGGGGCCGGGCGTGGGGCGCGAAACGGGGCCGGGCGCAGGGCTAGGTACGGGGCCGGGCGCGGGCTAGGTACTGGGCCGGGCGCGGGGCTAGGTACGGGGCCGGGCGTTGGGCGCGATACGGGGCCGGGCGCTAGGCAAGGGACGGGGCTGGGCGCTAGGCAGGTACGGGGCCGGGCGCTAGGCAGGTACGGGGCCGGGCGCGATACGGGGCCGGGCGCGAGACTAGGTACGGGGCCAGGCGCGGGCTAGGTACGGGGCCGGGCGCTGGGCAAGGGACGGGGCCAGGCGCCGGGGAGGTACGGGGCCGGGCGTTGGGCGCGATACGGGGCTGGGCGCGATACGGGGCCGGGCGCGATACGGGGCCGGGCGCAAGGCTAGGTACGGGGCCGGGCGAGGGCTAGGAACGGGGCCGGGCGTTGGGCGCGAAACGGGGCCGGGCGCGATACGGGGCCGGGTGTGAGGCTAGGTACGGGGCCGGGCGCGGGCTAGGTACGAGGCCGGGCGCGGGGCTAAGGGCCGACGGGGCCGGGCGCGGGCTAGGAACGTGGCCGGGCGTGGGCTAGGGGTCGACGGGCCGCGTAGGCTAGGAGCTACGGGCCTAGGGGCGGTTACTAGCAGCGTAGCAGGTGGTGGGCCCAAGGAACCTGCTCTGATTCCATTTCAAAACTAATGAACGAGAATGAATGAACTATGAAACAGTTGGGTACAAGTACTAACCCTAATTGGGTTGTACCCCTTATGGGCTACCCCACTACAGCCTACACAAATGTATAAGCTATAAAGACAAGGCTCAGGATCTCGGGACTAAAGTCCTAACAAATCTGGCTGTAGTGGGGTAGCCCATAAGGGGTACAACCCAATTAGGGTTAGTACTTGTACCCAACTCTTTCATAGTTCATTCATTCTCGTTCGTAACGTTGACATGGTTTCAGAGCAGGTCCGTTCCTAGGACCGTTTTTTGGGCCCACCACCTGCTGCCCTGCTAGCCTCGCCTCGCGCCCGTCGCCCCTAGGCCCCGGCCCGTCGCCATCCATATCGCCCTAGGCCCGTCGTGACCCCCGTCGCCCTAGGCCCATAGCGACCCTCGTCGCCAGTCGCCCCTCACGGCCCCGTCGACCTAGGCCCCCGGCCCTCGCCCCGCGGCCCCTCGGCCCTCGCCCCGTCGACCTAGGCCCTCGCCCCGCGGCCCGTCGACCCTCGCCCCGCGGCCCCTAGGCCCTCGCCCCGTCGACCTAGGCCCTCGCCCCCCGGCCCTCGCCCCCCGGCCCTCGCCCCGCGGCCCCTCGGCACTCGCCCCGCGGCCCCGTCGACCCAGGCCCCCCGGCGCCCCGCGACCCCGTCGACCTAGGCCCCCCCCAGCCCCCGCGACCCCGTCGACCTCGGCCCAGCGGCCCCGTCGACCTAGCCCCCCCCCCCCCCCCCCCCCTCGGCCCCGTCGCTCCTGGCCCCGCGGGCCCGACGACCTAGGCCCCCAGGCCCCCCCTCGACCCCGTCGACCTAGGCCCCCCGGCCCCCGCGACCCCGTCGACCTAGGCCCCGCGGCCCCATCGACCTAGGCCCCCGGCCCCCCGCGACCCTGTCAACCTAGGCCCCCCGGCCCCCGCGACCCCGTCGACCTAGGCCCCCGGCCCCGTCGACCTAGGCCCCCGGCCCCCCGTGACCCCGTCGACCTAGGCCCCCGGCCCCCGCGACCCCGTCGACCTAGGCCCCGCGGCCCCGTCGACCTAGGCCCCCGTCCCCCCCCCCTCCTCGGCCGCGTCGCTCCTTGCCCCGAGGCCCCGTCGACCTAGGCCCCCGGCCCCTCAGCCCCGTCCCCCCTGGCCCCGCGGCCCCGACGCCCCTAGGCCCCAGGCCCCTCGGCCCTGTTTCCCCTTACTCGCAGCCCAGTCGTACTAGGCCCCCGGCCCCTCGGCCCCGTCGCCCCTAGGCCCCCGGCCCCTTGGCCCCTTCTAGTCTGGCTCCGCGGCCCCGTGTTTGGCTCCTCGGCCCCGTGTTTGGCTCCTCGGCCCCTTGGCCCCTCGGCCCCTCGGCCCCTAGGCCCCCCCCACTACAAGTTTGGCCCCTCGGACCCTAGGCCCCTCGGCCCCTCTGCCCCTTGGCCCCTTGGCCCCTAGGCCCCTCGCCCCTCCCCCCCCCCCTTCGTGTTTGGCCCCTCGGCCCCTTGACCCCAGGCCCCTTGGCCCCAGCTGCTGCTCTTACTACTGCTGCTACTGCTACTGCTACTGCTGCCACTGCTGCTCCTATGTACTGTGCCCCGATGGCTTCGCTTCGAGTTCTAGCGTTTGATCATGAGGGCAGACCGCTTCAGTTTGACACATGGCTTGATGATCTGCAGCTGTACCTACTGAGCGATTCTAAGGACAATGTTTCGCTGTTTGACCTAGCGTCAGGCGCTGCTACTGCCCCTCCCGCCACAACTGACAGTGCGACTCGCTCACAGTGGCTTACTCGCGACGCTGCTGCCCGCTTAGCCATTCGCAACCACCTGCCGTTAACTGAATGCGCTCACTTCGGACAGCACAGGACAACACAGGCACTGTACGCCGCAGTCGTAGCTCGCTACTCCTCGCCTGCCACTGCTGCTCTAGGCCGAATGCTACTGCCCTACCTGTTCCCCGAGCTGTCAGCTTTTACCACAGTCGAGGACCTGGTTTCCCACCTGCGCACTAGCCATGCTCGCTACCACGCTACCGTCCCTGCTGAGTTCCTTGACGGGAACCAGCCCCCGATGTTCATCACCCTCTACTTCATAGTCACTCGCTTCCCTGACTCTCTTCGCTCTGTCAAGGATCACTTTCTCTCTCTTGACCCCACCTCCCTCACTGTTGACCTCCTCGAGCAGCATCTCCTCGCCGCTGAGACTAGTGCGGTTGCTGTAGGTGCTGCTTGTGGCACTCCGCGCCCGCCCTTCTTTGAGGGGTGCTCCCCCTCCCCCCTTGCCCCCTCCTACGCCTCTGCTGCTGCTGCAGACGTCTCTGTTGCTGAGGACGTCGGGGCTGCTTCTGCTAGTGCAAAGCGCCTCAGCAGCAAGGGCAAGGGTGGCAAGGGTGGTGGAGGTGGCAGCGGTGGTGGTGGAGGTGGCAGCGGGAGTAGTGGTGGGGGCAACAGTGGAGGTGGTGGCGGCGGTGGGACTGGTGGAGGGAGTGGGGGCTCTTGAGGCGGCGGTGGAGGCAGCGGTGGGAGTGGCGGCTGTGGCGGCAGTGGGACTGGTGGCGGTGGGACTGGCGCTCGGCGTGTTGGTTCTGGAGGTGGCCAGCGGCAGCAGCAGCAGCGTCGGCCCGACGGAGATGAGGATGTCATCCACGTACACCACCATGAAGCTTCTCTGCTCCCCCTCGCCAAGCATGAACAATGAGTGATCGGCCGTTGAGGGAGTGAAGCCGATCTCCTTCAAAACTCCTCGCAGCTTCAAGTACCACTGCCTAGGGGCCTGCTTCAGTCCATAAAGGGCCTTCTTCAGCTTCAAAACTCTGCCACTACCATCATCAAACCCCTCTGACTGCGCCATGAAAATCTCTTCTTCTAGGACGCCGTTGAGGAATATGGTTGTCACGTCCATTTGTTTCACCACCCATCCTTTGATGGCAGCACCCGCGAGTAGGGTTCTCAGCGTCGTCGGCTTCACCACATGAGCAAACAACTCCTTATAGTCCACCTTCTCCTTCTGCTGGTACCCCTTGGCCACAAGCCTAGACTTGTAGCACTCGATTTTGCCGTCGGCGTCGGACTTGATCTTGAAGAGCCACTTGGACGTAATCGCCTTACGCCCCTCCGGTAGCTCCACCAATTCCCACGTGCCGTTCTCCTCAATGCTCTTCAGCTCACTCTCCATTGCCTTCTTCCACTCCTCAGCATCACTACTCTTCAAGGCCTCCTTGAGAGTTGCTGGTTCCCCTGGCATCTCCACCGGAGAGAAGAACGCGAAAGCAAACTCATCGTACTCACTTTCCTCGTCATCTCCAACTATAAGTGCCGCTCCGGCCAAGGCTGACTTGGCTGGCTTTCCCAGTGCCTCATAGGTCAGCCTATTTGGGGCTTGGATTCTCCTTTTGCCCCTTCCTTCCTCCTCAGCTGCAGGGACATGAAGGCTCTCATGGCGTTGCTGCGGGGTGACTCGGATCCGTGGAGCACTCATAGTGCGAGAAGGAAGTGTTGGTGCACGCCCGCTCACTTGCTGCACCTCCTCCTCTTCTTCCTCTGCATCCTTGGCCTCCTCTCCCCCATTCACAAGGGAAGATTGCCTTATGGTGGTGCTGCTGCTGCTCAGCTCCAAACCGGAACTCTTCACCTCCCCAAACCGCATGCCTATCTTCGCCTCATTCTCCGCCTTCCAATCCTTGTACATCAAATTCTCCATGAATTTGCAGTCCCTGCTCACCAATAATTTCTTGGTGAATGGGTCCCAAAGAAGCCACCCCTTGCTGTTTTGAGCCATGCCCAAGTGCACAGCCCATATCGCCTTGGCACCGAGCTTGTTGTGCCGAAGATGCTTAGGCACGAGCGCCATGCACATGCACCCGAACACCCGAAGCATATCCACCTTTGGCTTCCTTCCAATCCACTCTACATAGGGCACCCATTTTTCTGCTCCCATATGAGTCAAAGCTCTGTTCTTGGCCACACACGTACTCCGCACCGCATCAGGCCAGAAATAGTCGGGTAGCCCGGCTTCAATTAGCAACCCACGCGCCGTCTCCGTGATTGTCCGGTTCGCTCGCTCGACGATGCCGTTCATTGCAGGGGAGTATGGCATGGTAAGGGAGTGCCTTATGCCATTCTTATTCAGCCACAATCCAAACTCCTTGCTCAGGAACTCTCCCCCTCGATCGGTGCGAATTGCCTTCACTAACCGGTCTTGTTGCCGCTCCACCATCGGCAACCAATCGGTCTTCACTGTTTCAGCCACGTCACTCTTCTTGGACAGTCATCCGAGTGTAGACGTCCACAATGGTGAGAAAGTACTCAGCTCCAGCAGCTCCAAGCTGTTATAGTCTAGAGTCCACTTAGGGGTCGCGGATGCCCTTGAAACCGCCTAAGCAGAATCTGATGACTTCGAACCGCCTCTGTTCAAAACGCCGTCACGATCAGCTCCGATAATATACGAGGCTGAAACTTGGAGACACGTTAGCTTCAGTTGTCTGCTTTCCAACGGTATATTGATTGCTTTCATCAGAGGTTTATGCGCTACGCAATGAACGAAAACGTAAGCTCGGCTGAAAGAACGTGTAGTTTCATTGATGCAAGGAAGAGGTGAGTACAACATTGCCTAGGGGACTCTTAAGGGGTTGGGACCATCCTGGGAACTCAGAGAAGGTTGAGTCCTAAGGGAGAAAGGCTAGAGAAGGATGGGAAACGTCCTATCTAGGTCAGCAAAGCCAACCACACTTGGATGTTCAGAGCTGTACTCAAGGCCACCAATAGTGAGTCAAGCCAACCATGAGTCAGCTTGTCTTCCCACTTGCACCCTCTTGCAAGCTGCTTCCAGGAAGACCACACTTCTCAAAAGGAGGGTGGTAGAGTCCCACTTGACCACCTGTACTTCTTGTCTCATTCTCTGTCCCTGCACCATTGGCATGACAACAATGAAAGGGTGGCAAGGGAAATGCTGCCAACAGTGCACCATGACTACGGAACAGTAACTTTCGACAGCTGTCACGTGCTGCTCCGATGCTGGGTTGTCCTGAAACTCGGTGACCACCTGCACAACACGGCAAAGGACTGCCACACCGATTTTCAGACCAATCAGGGCTCGGTAGATGAGTCAGCAGCCGAAATGGTGAACTCGGGTGTTACCAAAAAAGAGTAACACACACTTCCGGGATGCCATAAGTCTTGAAACTAAAAATGTTGCCATGCCTTGTAAACTGCTTCCAAAACTCTAAAACTTTGAGGGTTTGAAGAACACATGTTGAAGCACCACCCCACAAGATTCCAGTAGCTGAGCAGGCTTGTAGGCGGAATTGGAGTGCGATGACCGTGCCACTATAGTGCTTTGGCACAACAAACTCCCCCTCATCGTGCTCTCATTCATCCCTTAGCTGCTCCCTGAAAATGCCTCCCTTAGTTGAAGGACATGTCACACAAGGTGGCACAGCTCCAATGCCGATGCTCTGCAAGCCGCTTAGTCAAGAAATCAGCAGGTTGCTTGGTAGTGTTGATGTAGTGCAAGGAGATGGTGCCCTTCTTCACCTCCTTCCTCACCCAATGCCACTTGATATGCATGTGCTTGTTCAGCCCATGGAGCACAGCATTACGCGCCATTGCAATTGCTCCTTGGCTGTCACAAAACACAGGTGTAGGACCCTCTTGCTCCTGCCCCAACTTCTCAAGCAACCTCCTCATCCAAACCACCTCCTTCACTCCATGAAACAACGCCATGTACTCGCTCTCCGTTGATGAGTGAGCTATCTCTCCTTGCTTCTTAGACTTCCAGCTCACTGGACTCCCTCCAACACAGCATATATAGCCACCATGGGATGTAGCATCACTGATGTCACTTGCCCAGGTAGCATCGGTGAAACACGAGAGGTACAAGTGCCCACGCCTTGCAGGTGCACCAGTCTTTGTGCTCACCTCCTCCACTCCCTTTTGCTTCAGCTGCCCATGCACTGAATATTGCAGCCCCACCCTTGAGGTTGCCATGCAGTACCTCACCAGCCTCTCTGCTGCATCCAATTGCTCTTGAAGGGGCCTAGACACCACACGAGCGAGCTGTGAAACTGAAAACGCAATATCGGGGCGAGTGTTGACCGAAGCGTACATCAAGCTCCCCACCATTGACTGGAACCGACGCTGCAACTCGTACTCCAACACCTCACCCTCCTCTTAATCAAGGTGCAGCTGAAACCCTGAGGGTAGAGGAGTCTTCACACTCCTCCCTTCCTCCAGCCCATACTTCTCCCCCATGGCTGCAAGGTACTTGTGTTGGTGAAGCCTCAACCATCCCTTCACCTCGTCCCGCTCCACGTGAAGACCAAGGTAATACCCCACTGGTCCAAGGGCCTTGCATTGAAAAGTCTCCTTAAGCTTCCCTTGCACCTCCTTGATCCTCTCCAGGGATGGAGAGAAGAGGAGGATGTCATCGACGTAGACAAGGAGAAATACCTTCTCCTCCTCCCCCTCGGTCATGAAGAGACTCTCGTCGCACCCGCTAACTTTGAAGCCAAGAGCCTCCAACGCCTCCACCAGCCTTGCATACCAGCACCTTAGAGCTTGTTTGAGGCCATAGATGGCCTTGTTGAGCCTGCAAACACGTCCGCTCCCATCGTCATACCCCTCTGGCTGCTTCATGTAGATCTCCTCATCTACCACGCCATAGAGGAACGCCGTCTTCACATCCATTTGCTCCACCTTCCAGCCACAAACGGCAGCGGCTGCTAGCAACAACCGGAGCGTAGGAGCCTTGGCAACAGGAGCAAACACCTCTTGAAAGTCAATCCCCTCCCTCTGCTGAAAGCCTTTGATCACAAGCCTTGTCTTTCGCCTCTCCAACCTCCCCTCCGCATCGGTCTTCACACGTAACACCCACGTGCAGTCCAACGCCTTCCTTCCTGGGGGCAGATTGGTAAGGGTCCAAGTTTCATTCTCCATGTGGCTCTGGAACTCATCCTCCCTATAAGCCAGCCATGCCTCTCGATCATCTCCAGTGAGAGCTTCCTCCATTGACGCTGGCTCATGCGGTAAGTTGACGCCAAAGCAACAAATCTGCTCCATCTCCCCCTTGGCTCCCTTCTCCTCCTCATCTTCCTCCTGCTGGACCAACAATGCCTTGGGAACCCCAAGCCTTTCATACTTGAGGAAATTCCTTGGGTGGGCAGATCTCTTGGGCCTCTCCTTGGCTGCTCCTTCCTTGGCTCCACCACGGACAGCATCACGCTTCCCTTGGGTTGTGCGCCTTGGTGGAAGCATAGGGGATGGTGTAGGCTGCTGCACCTCCTCCTCGGTATCACCTCTCTCAGCTACAGGGGCCTCCCCTTGCTGCATTACTTCTTCCACATCTGCTGCCTCCCCTTCAGCACCTCCCAAGTCATGTGACACCTCTGTCAACTCTGAAGATGAGGAGAACTCGACGGGAATGAGAAGTGGGTCGTTCGTTCCCACCTCTATTCCAAGCGGAATGGTGACCTTGCTCCTCCCCCGCTCCGACCAATCCTTGAACATGAGCCCCTCCATGAACTTGGCATCTCTGGTGATGAAGACGGTGTTGGATTTTGGGTCCCACATGAGCCAGCCCTTGCTCTCCCGTGCAAGACCTAAATGAACAGCCCACACCGCCGCCGCTTGAAGCTTGTCACGCTTCTCCTTAGGGACATGCACGAGCCCCATGCACCCGAAGACATGAAGCATATCAACCAGGGGCTTCTTGCCACTCCACTTCTCCATAGGGACCCAATGCTGACCTCCCACATGAGTCAACACCCGGTTCTTGATGACGGTAGCATGACGAATAGCGAGGGGCCAGAACCGCAAGGGTAGACCCGAGTCCACCAATATTGTTCTCCCGCCCTCTATGATGGTCCGGTTCGCTCTCTCTGCCACACCGTTGGACTGAGGGGTATAGTCCGTGGTGAGCTGCTGCTTGATGCCGTACCGCTTCAACCAGCTCCGGAAATCCGCTCCCAAAAACTCCCCACCACGGTCGCTACGAATCGCCTTCACCCGCTTGCCGCTCTCTCGCTCCACCATGGGCAGCCACTCTTCAATGATGACCCTTGCAGCATCACTCTTCTTTGCAAGTGGAAAAGACCAGGTGAGCCTTGTGTAATCATCCACCATAGTCATGGAATACAGGGCCCCGCCATCTCCCTTCACCTTCATGGGCCCCACAAGATCCACATGCACGAGCTCCACCGGGTCACTTGACTGCCCCACCGTCGAATGGAAGGGAAATCGTGAGAACTTGCTGGTCAAGCAAGTCTCACAAGAGCCCACCTCCTTGGGCTCCCCCTTTATCCTCAGCCCCTTGACTCTTTCCTCCTTAAACAGCTGCTGTAACTGAGGTAGCGCCACGTGGCCAAAACGACGGTGTGCGGTGAGCCAATCCGTCTCACCCGTGCTAGGAGTTACACTTGGTAGCGCAACCCCCCCATGCACAAGCAGCCCACCATCACTGCCATCACCACCTCCTCCACTGGTTACGTGGCTTGCATGCCCTCCTCTTACAGCTCCTGCAGCCAAGCGCGCAGCCACCTCCTTCCATGGCAGCACCGGTATCTCCCACATGGACCGGTGCATGTCCTTGCCGCCTCGGAGGTCCCACAACACGCGCCCATCCAGAGTTGCCTTGAACACCTTTGTGCCCATCATCTCCATCTTCATCCCTGCCTCACTCAATGCCTTGGTAGAGAGAAGGTTGGCACATAGTCCAGGGACAAGACGAACACGCTTCAGCCCCACAAGCCTCCCATCCGCACCCATAAACATGGCTCTCCCCTCGCCACGCACGGGTATAACTTGGCCGGTGGCTGAAACAACGGTGGCTGCCTTTGATGGTCTGACTTCATCCAGCAGATCCTCTCAGTTGGTCATGGTCATGAAGGCTCCTGTGTCGATGACCCAATGGGAGGAACGATGAAGAGCAACCTTGCTGGCCGGTACAACCATGTCCTCGGAGCATGCCTCTCCTACATGGTAGAACATGCCGCCATGTCCGCCGGCACCTCCATCGCCCTCCTCACTGCCCATGCCTTCTCCCATAGCTCCATGAACACCCTTAGAGCCTTCAATTGATGGCTGACCAGGCCTCCAACCATCAGGTAGCTTGCGGCACTTAAACCATGGGTGACCTTCCACATGGCAATACCAACACTTGCCGCCACACCGCTTGCCTCCCTTATTGCTACGCTTCCCTCTCGAATACTGCTCCCCTCTAGAGCCTTCCTTGGCCTTTCCTTTCTTGCTGCCATGTCCCTTGAACCCTTTCATGCCATAGGCAGAGCCTCCACCTTCACCGGCAGCGGCAGTCAGCTCCTTCCTCCGAAACTCCTCTTGAAGGACTTGAGCACAGATCCACTCAAGGGACCATGAGTCCTTCATGCCATTGAGGTTGACCACCAAAGGGCCCCACGACTCCGGCAGCAGGGAGAGAGCCTTGTAGCACTTGATCTTCTCAGGGTAGTCCACACCAGCAGACGAGAGCTTCACATAGAGGTCCCGGAGTTGATCGAACGCTCCTTGCACGGCATCACCCTCGTTGATCTTCACCGCATGGAGTTGTCGTTCGAGCACCACCACCATCGCTTCGCTGCTGGGGGCATGGACATCCTTCAATATTTTCCATGCCTTGGGACCACACTGGATATCCTTGATGAGATGCTTGACATGGTGCAGCTGGTTGGATGAGAGGCATTGAGAGAGAAGGAAGAATCCATCCTTGGATCGGCGATCCCATTCCTTGGTCGCTCCTTCGCTCGCAGGCCTCTTCAATTCTCCTTCCATCACTTCAAGCAGCCCATAATGGTTAAATAGGAGCTCCATCCTGAAGCTCCATGATGCCCAATCCTCCCCAGAGAACTTCTCTAGGTTGAATGCCTTCACATCATCCTTGGCTGGTGATGAAACGGATGCTATTGGTGCAGATCCGCCAGCAATGCCTCTTCCTGCTTCCCCAGCGCCTCTCACGCCACCACTGCCACTAGGACCAGCTGGAGCAGAACCTTCAGCTTCCATATTGACCCAAGAACAGAGAAGAACCACTCTGATACCACTTGTTATAGTCTAGAGTCCACTTAGGGGTCGCGGATGCCCTTGAAACCGCCTAAGCAGAATCTGATGACTTCGAACCGCCTCTGTTCAAAACGCCATCACGATTAGCTCCGATAATATACGAGGCTGAAACTTGGAGACACGTTAGCTTCAGTTGTCTGCTTTCCAACGGTATATTGATTTTTTTCATCAGAGGTTTATGCGCTACGCAATGAACGAAAACGTAAGCTCGGCTGAAAGAACGTGTAGTTTCATTGATGCAAGGAAGAGGTGAGTACAACATTGCCTAGGGGACTCTTAAGGGGTTGGGACCATCCTGGGAACTCAGAGAAGGTTGAGTCCTAGGGGAGAAAGGCTAGAGAAGGATGGGAAACGTCCTATCTAGGTCAGCAAAGCCAACCACACTTGGATGTTCAGAGCTGTACTCAAGGCCACCAATAGTGAGTCAAGCCAACCATGAGTCAGCTTGTCTTCCCACTTGCACCCTCTTGCAAGCTGCTTCCAGGAAGACCACACTTCTCAAAAGGAGGGTGGTAGAGTTCCACTTGACCACCTGTACTTCTTGTCTCATTCTCTGTCCCTGCACCATTGGCATGACAACAATGAAAGGGTGGCAAGGGAAATGCTGCCAACAGTGCACCATGACTACGGAACAGTAACTTTCGACAGCTGTCACGTGCTGCTCCGATGCTGGGTTGTCCTGAAACTCGGTGACCACCTGCACAACACGGCAAAGGACTGCCACACCGATTTTCAGACCAATCAGGGCTCGGTAGATGAGTCAGCAGCCGAAATGGTGAACTCGGGTGTTACCAAAAAAGAGTAACACACACTTCCGGGATGCCATAAGTCTTGAAACTAAAAATGTTGCCATGCCTTGTAAACTGCTTCCAAAACTCTAAAACTTTGAGGGTTTGAAGAACACATGTTGAAGCACCACCCCACAAGATTCCAGTAGCTGAGCAGGCTTGTAGGCGGAATTGGAGTGCGATGACCGTGCCACTATAGTGCTTTGGCACAACAAACTCCCCCTCATCGTGCTCTCATTCATCCCTTAGCTGCTCCCTGAAAATGCCTCCCTTAGTTGAAGGACATGTCACACAAGGTGGCACAGCTCCAATGCCGATGCTCTGCAAGCCGCTTAGTCAAGAAATCAGCAGGTTGCTTGGTAGTGTTGATGTAGTGCAAGGAGATGGTGCCCTTCTTCACCTCCTTCCTCACCCAATGCCACTTGATATGCATGTGCTTGTTCAGCCCATGGAGCACAGCATTACGCGCCATTGCAATTGCTCCTTGGCTGTCACAAAACACAGGTGTAGGACCCTCTTGCTCCTGCCCCAACTTCTCAAGCAACCTCCTCATCCAAACCACCTCCTTCACTCCATGAAACAACGCCATGTACTCGCTCTCCGTTGATGAGTGAGCTATCTCTCCTTGCTTCTTAGACTTCCAGCTCACTGGACTCCCTCCAACACAGCATATATAGCCACCATGGGATGTAGCATCACTGATGTCACTTGCCCAGGTAGCATCGGTGAAACACGAGAGGTACAAGTGCCCACGCCTTGCAGGTGCACCAGTCTTTGTGCTCACCTCCTCCACTCCCTTTTGCTTCAGCTGCCCATGCACTGAATATTGCAGCCCCACCCTTGAGGTTGCCATGCAGTACCTCACCAGCCTCTCTGCTGCATCCAATTGCTCTTGAAGGGGCCTAGACACCACACGAGCGAGCTGTGAAACTGAAAACGCAATATCGGGGCGAGTGTTGACCGAAGCGTACATCAAGCTCTGGCTGCCGTTGGACGTAAATCTGAACCAAAATGTAATTCAATTTGAGATGTGCAATTAGGTTTGCTTGTGCACAAAACTCACATGTATATAGCAGTGTCTTTTACTAGCAATGTCTTAACTGGATTTTTACACACGCCCATCGTGTGACGAGCCTTTTTCCATCTACTCATTGCACTCTGCTCTTTTTGAAATGTGTGAAGACCATCGACAATAGCCCATACCCATCTTTAGAATATCTAAAACATCCGTAAACACATATACGTGCGAACATATAGCTGTCTGTAATTGAGGCCGACAGACTCTGGCACCTGGCCTGCAGAATGAACGAGTTGCCATGCCATGTGGCAATAAATGAGTTGGGAGAGAAGAATGTAGGCAGAATCAAATAAAGTTGAAGATTGGTGAAAGTGAGTGCGCGGAAGAGAACGCGGTAGAGGGAACACATGGAAGTGAAGCAGATGGTTTGCTGCTAGCCTGGTACGACACACAAGCTACATAGACATCAGTAGAGATGAACATGATGAGCATTACCTGGAAGAACAAGTGGCGCAATTGGGTTGAGAAAGGATGGCAGCTGAGCCTGAGATAGGCGGTGTTATGAACACAATAGGCTTCAATGTGCCTAAAACGAAAGATAGAGTGCACACTCGGATTTCTGCATAGCGGCTTCAAACGTTCATAGCGATCTGGTCACCGCTCCAAATGACATGATTCAACTTGGATCTGGAGCATCTTAACGTCCTCTACACTAGGCAGTTTAGATCGCACGGTTTCATTAGTAATTGACGACACAGCGTCGGTTTCAACGAACGGCACTATGGCAGCAACATAGTCTTAGAACACACAATTAGGAAGAGTTAGGAAGAGTTACGAGTTGGGAATGACTCCCAGCTCCTACAAACCCAAAAAACCAAGGTACAGTGATGTGGAACAGTGCCACACTGTCCCCAAACAAGAAGGGTCTCGAAACTACCCTCCACAAGGGCCTACACCAAGTGAAATGTTACAGTACAAATTGTAATGTAACGATTCTTGATATATTAAAGTGTACCCTTTTGGCGAGCTTCGAAATCACTTGAAGCCTGAAACCAAGGCTCTGGTTCTTCATCACAAACTCATCCTTGTGTTCTTGATGGGTCTGCTGTACACACCTGCGACACGCCGAACGTTCGACACAGGACAAAATAGAAACCGCGCACGAGACACACGACAAAATAGAAACCGCGCGCTAGCGATAACTCGCTATTGACTTGACACACACACTCGACATCATAACCCATCACATATACACTATAATAAGAATGAAATATATATTACTTCATGCCCTCATTCCATTCCATGCACACACCCATGCACGCACACGGACAACAAACCGTAGTGCAAACCGTAGGGTTGCACCAACAAACTCCCCCTCGGGTTGTTGGCCTTAGGATCTTGCTCTCTTAGTTCAGAGCCATCCCAGCCAGCTTGCAACACTTTCAATGCTGCTGTTCCACCAGCCTCTTGGTCATCATATCAGTTGTCTGCCCCGTCGTCTTCACGTAGCGCAACTCAACTTCACCCGCGGCCACCATGCTCCTCGTCCAGTGCCACTTCACCCTCATGTGCTCGGCGAGGCCGTGTAGCACAGGAATTAGCTAGAGCAATGGCTCCTTGGCTGTCACAGTAGAGTGGGGTAGGGCCTTGCTGCTCCTCCCCCAATTCAGCCAACAAACGCCGCTGCCACACAATCTCCCGTACGACATGGAAGAGTGCCATGTACTCGGACTTTACCGAGCACAATGCTTGGTCCACCTGCTTCTTGCTCTCCCAAGCAGCTGGGCCTCCACCAACACAGCAGATGAAGCCTCCCACACTTGTCATGTCCTCTAGTTCCGATGTATAGGATGCATCCGAGAATGCGGCGAGGAACAATGGCCCGGGTTCAACGCCATCCGCGCCCTTTTGGCGCCTTCGCGCAGCTTCAGTGTGAGGATCTAGGATCGAGTTCAGGAAAGAAGTTCTGAATTGAATGATCACCTGGGTACAACACGAGGCTATATATAGGCTCGACACAAGGTGCAGTAACCAGGTGTTACGCGAAGGTTCTGGGGGTCGCGAAGCGTCCCGAATAGACCCTTTCCGAATTCGGTAGAAGGCAATTCGGTCACAACCGAATAGCCCGGAATTCGGTGTACGCAACCTAGCTCGGTGCTATAACTATAATAAAATGTAGGAAAGCACCTAGCCTAGGAAATCAAGCAATTCATGCACGCATAAAATAAACCTAAGCTAGAAGTAGCATAATAAAGCAAAGGCAAGCATGCATAGCCGGCATAAGCCGCCGTACTCTCACACGTCCCCCCCTCAAAGCTGGGTGGCGTGAGATACACCCCGCTTGACAAGATAGTCCTTGAAAGCATGGCGTGCTTTGCCCATATCAGCTTCTGCAACCCAACTGTCCTCAGTGGGGTCGTATCCCTTCCAGCGTATCAGGAACTCGAGGGTCTTGCCGCCGCGGCGCCGATGAGTGAGAACGCGCTCGATCGCGTACAATGGTTCATCCTGCACGAGTACAGGTGGAGGTGGCGGTAGCTGCCGTCCAAAGAACTGTTGGTTGGGGTCCTTGTAGGGTTTCAGTAGCTGAACATGGAAAGCATTGTGAAGCTTCTACGTGTTTGGTAAGCGCAAGCGGAATGTAACTGGTGTCACCTGTACCTCCATGAGAAATGGACCACAGAAGCGAGGCTGGAGCTTGGATGGTAGGTGAGACATGTTCAAGTTGCGCGTGTCGAGAAGCACCTGATCTCCGACTGCTACTGAGTCATCGCGTCGTTGGCGATCAGCATACTACTTCTGGGAGTTCTGCATCGTGGTGAGACGTCGCTGAGTCTTTTCCCATAGCTGCTGCATGGTGGTGACGAAATCGTGTGCGGCTTGGACGTGTGCCGGTGTGGTTGGCTGCTGTGGTGTGAGTGGTTCCCGTCCGTAACACAGGAAGAAAGGAGGTTTTCCTGTGGCCGCATGCGAGGCGTTGATGTAGGCGAACTCTAGGGTCGGTAACTGTGTGTCCCAGTGGTTGATGTCGTCTTTGCAAGCTGTGCGCAGTAACTGTTCAACCACCTGATTGAGTCGCTCCGTCTGTCCGTCAGTCTGGGGATGATATGCTGAAGACATCGCAAGCTTAGTCCCCAACAGTCCCATAACCTACTTCCAGAACTTACTAGTGAATTTTGGGTCTCTGTCTGAGATGATTGTAGCGGGGATGCCGTGGATGGTGATGATGCGGTCGAAGAAGAGGCGAGCAGTTGCTTCAGCTGTAGCTGTGGCGTTGGTCGGGATGAAGTGCCCCATCTTGGAAAACTTATCGATCACTACGAAGATGGAATCATGTCCTCGTGAGGTCGAAGGGAGTCCTGTGATGAAGTCGAGGCTAACGACCTGCCATGGCTGCTCCGGTATGGGTAGAGGCTGAAGTAACCCTGCCTTTTTCTGCTTGCTACTCTTCATCCGCTGGCACGTGTCGCACGAGGTGACAAACTGCTGCACGTTTGCTGCCATCCCGGGCCAGTAGTAATACTTCGCTATTCCCGCTAGCGTCTTGTTGCTCCCGAAATAACCCGCGTATGGTACGTCGTGATTCGGTACCCAAATCTTTCCTCAACCCTTCCTTACCGCTAAGTCTTTCTCCCACTGCAATAGCTTCTGTTTCTCTGCAGTTGCGATCTTGCCGTCTACGGGTTACCCATGTTGGAATAGACCTTTGAGCGGAGGGTTCATCCCGTCGAGTTGGATGCCTGCTACATGACCGGGGCGGCTCAACGCGTCTGCCTTGTTGTGTAGCCCGGGTTTGTAGATGATGTCGTAGTGGAAGTGGGTCTCCAAGAAATCCATCCACCGCACCTGTCGTCGTGAGAACGTTGGCTGCGACTTCAGGTATTTAAGGCTGCAGTGGTCAGTATATACTGTGGTCTTGGCTCCCTCTAGGTAACACCTCCGCGACTTGAAGGCTACGACTATGGCTAAGGCTTCCTTGTCGTGTATGGGGTAGTTCAGTTCTGCTCCGTGTAGCTTCTTACTGAGGTAAGCGATAGGCTGTAAACCGTTTCCGTGATCCTGCATCAGTAGTGCTCCGACTGCTTGGTCACTAGCGTCTGCTTCAACTACGTAGTCCTTGTCTGGGTCTGGTAGGATGAGTACTGGCATTGTAGTCAACGCTGTCTGTAGCTGCTCCATGGCTTGCTGATGAGGAGTATCCCATTTGAAGGGCGTATCCTTTTTCAGTAGGTCAATTAGTGGCGCTGCTATCTTAGCGTACTGTGGCATGAACCTGTTGTAGTAGTTGGCGAAGCCTAGGAACTGCTGCAACTCCTTCACGTTCTCCGGTACTTTCCACTTCTTAAAGGCTTTGATTTTCCGCGGATCCACGTGTACGCCCTCGGCACTCACCATGTGCCCGAGGAACTGCACCTTCTTCAGGGTGAAGTCGCTCTTCGACAGCTTCACGTAGATTTTTTTTTTCGGTAGGATTTCGAACACCTTCCGCAGATGCTCCACATGCTCCTTCATATTCTTGGAGTAGATGAGGATATCGTCCAGGTACACTACTACGCATTCGTCCCGCAGGGGTCATAGGATGTGGTTCATCTCTGCCTGGAACGTTGCTGGTGCGTTGCAGAGTCCAAACGGCATCACCAAGTATTTGTAGGAGCCGTATCTGGTACGGAACGCCGTCTTGTGGATCGAGTTGTCCGCCATCTTGATTTGCCAGTAACACGACCGTAGGTCCAGCTTCGAGAAGACTGTTGCACCACGCAGTTGATCCAGTAGGTCGTCTATGCGCGGTATGGGATATTTATTCTTGACTGTCTGTTTGTTCAGTGCATGGTAGTCGATGCACATCCGTAAACTGCCTTCTGGTTTTGGGGTGAAGAGAACTGGTGCGCCGTAGGGAGAGGTGGATGGGCGGATCAGTTGTCTATCTAGTAGGTACTCGATCTGCTTTTTCATGTCTGTCAGTTCGGTTGGACTCAGTCGGTATGGTGCACGTGAGACGAGTTTCGCACCTGGTTCCTCCACGATCTCGTGTTCATGGGTGCGTGCTGGAGGTACGCCTGCGGGTAGGTCGTCGGGCATTATATCCTTATACTGCTCCAAGACCTCCTTCACTGCTGCAGATAGCTCCAAACTCGGCTTCTCCTCCTCTGCTGTTGCCATGACCAGTGCTAGGTTACCCGTGTTACTCTCGTTCACCGTCCGTTCGAACCGTGCCAGCGTCGTTTCAGGTACATCCCCTGTATCCGTCCAGCTTCGTAGCTCTATCTGCTTCCCGTTGTTGTAGATGCACACTTTACTGTTGACCCAATCGTTCTCGGGGTTGAACCGCTTCAGGAAATCTCGCCCCAAGATGAAATCTGACCCTTTGATGTTGGTGACTGGTAGCTTCGGCTTCCATCTCAACGCACCTATATGCAGCTGCAGAGAAGTTTCGCCGTGGATGGGAAGCTTCGTACCGTCCACCATTGTTGCAGAGAATTGGGTTTCCATCGTCTTCTCTCCAATTTTCTCCAGTGTTCCGCGGTCACACACCACGTAAGATGCACCGCTGTCCACCTGTGCCTGGAGGCGTCGTCCGTTGCATAACACCTCGAGGAGTAGTGGTTTCTGCTGCGCTGAGTAGCAAAAGAGGGTCTCATTAATAGGATCATAGGGTACATCAAAATGAATACCTTCCCTATTTCCTATACCTGACTCAGCACTTTTCTCTTCCAACTTCACCTAGGGCGTAGGAGGATTTTTCCGAGGCTTGTATAATTTCTCCTGAGCCCGGATTTGTCCTCTAAGCCTTTGCAACTGTGTAGGCTTCACCTGTGGGCAACGGGAGCCTTAACACCATGCTGCGGGGAGAGAATATGAACTCTACGGAACGCACGACCCTTTTCTACGCTCCGTAGTACTTTGCCCAACTTCTCAGGTACCTGAATAATTTCTAAAGGCTTTTTCTTGGCCTCTAAATCTGTTGAGTGCAATACATAGTTTGCACGACAACCTACCGCCTATGTGTCGACGCTGAGTGAAATTGAGGTGTTTCGTCTCAAGGTAATTTGTTTTGTGTGAGTTGCGCATTTATGTGCTTTACGTTTCTGTGGTTACGGCTTGTGAATCGCCTCAACGGTTCATGAGTTATGTGAGTTCCCGTGAAAGGTTGCGTTCCTGAGTGTTCGTGAATGTCCGTGTGTGAATGCGAGACTTCGTGTGCGTTTGCGTTGCATCGCGAGTTTTCATAAGTGTGTGTTGATTCTGTGTTCGTGAAAATCTGTGTTCGTGACTGTGTTCGTGAAATTCCGTGAAGTCTGTGCGCTGTTCATGAATGTTTGTGAGTGTTCATGTTAGTTTTCGTTTTCCTGTTTTCGTGTGTGTTCATGAAGTATCGTGGGTGTTCACGAGGGGTCAATGTTGACCCTTAGAATTTCTCGCGATGGTCAAGGTCAACAGCGCGAGGAAATCGGGACCCGCGCGTGGGGTCATGATCGCGCGTGTGGGCCCTCAGGCCCGCGCGTGTGCCTTCGCACTGTTGCGAGCGTGGCATGGCCCACGATCGCAACAGGACAGGGCGAATGATCGCCCTGCCCACGCGCAGTACAGCGCACTGTACGACCGAAATATCGGTCGTGCATGATTGCAGTCGTGGGGGTGCTCGGGATTGCGGTTGAAAAACCGTATCCCGCGTTGACTCGACTTACAGGTAACTTCGCTGGAAAGATTGCGCGCGTAAATGGACAATTTCGATACAGGAGAAAAACGGTGAAAACCGTTTTTCAACTGTGAGACTTCGTGAAAACGGTAATCTCACACGAGTGTTTATGATTGCGCATGAGAAGTTGCGAACGTTCACGAGGGGAGTCAGCAGGGGAATTGGCAGACATGAAATTTGAAGACAGTTATTCTACAGGGGAGAACCAAGCCAAATTTCGAAGCAGTTCGACAACCGTTTTCCTTGGTGCATCCGGCGAAGTCCTGAAGTCTAGTTAAACAACTGCTTTGTGCTTTCTTATGCTTGTGTGCTAGGTGAACTATAAATGCGTGCTTGTGTTCAGTTGTGATCAATCCTTTGAGTGGAGTTTTTCTCTATCATCGCATTGACGTGAAGAGAACTTTCTGCACACGACCAGTTCGTCGTCAGAACGCTGCGCAAGGAGTTTTGGGAATGCTCTAATGCACGCGATTGTTTTCATACTTAGCTTGTCCCTCGACATAACACGGACCCTTGGTTAGGGGCTGGCCTTGCCAGGCACCCAAGGACCCTTGGAGGTGACCCCGTGGGGACTGTTAAGTGTGAATTAAAGGTGTGCATAGTAGCTTCTAGATCTCAATAGTAGTCAACAAAATCTCCCCTAAAATTTTCAAAGGCTTGAAAACCACGAGAAGCAATATTTTTCGTTAGAGTATCTTCATAGGATACTTTTAATGAATTATTACTTTCGTGGGTGTTCGGCTGGAGTTTCCTGGTCGGTGCAGAGTCTTTTTTCGCGGAGCCTCCATTCGCCTCGGCGAATTCCCCTGATGCCGGCCGGTCGTGACGTTTTATATTCGCGCCATCATTTTCTCCTTTTTCACCCGCTCCGAAGTCGCCACGTCGTCGCCATTTTTCACCTTTCGGATCTTTACGCGATCGCCAGGTTGATCCGCGGCTACTGGCGATTCCCGCTTTTTTACTTCGGGGGTGCTCCACTGTTGCTGCCCAACATTATCGCACGTACTTTCTTCATTTTGTAGCATGACAAAATTTGATGCCCCGTTGCGCCGCAAAGTTCGCATTTTGTCGGTTGCTGCTTCTCGTCAAATTTGTCGATATCCATCGGTTCGGCGAACGTGGGGGGTGCCGATCGCTCCGTGCCGAATGTACGGTTTGGTCCAAAACGTCGTGTTTTGGGTTGACCTTGAGTCAATGCGTCGTATCGCTCGGCAGCACGCACGATGTCACGGTAACTACTGTAGTTCGCTGCGATTACTTGTCGGCGAATCTCCATTTTTAACCCTTCTGTGTACGCCTACATTTTTTCGCCTTCAGTCAGGTCAGTAATGCGGTTGAACAGTAGCTCCATCTGCTGCGTGTACTGTGCTACACTCCCGTATGATTTGTGTCGGTGTATCTGCTGCCGCGCCATATAGGTCGTATTGCTTGGCTCGAAACATTCGATGAGGTCTGCCCGAAACTGCGCCCACGATTTCTCCCCGCGGGCCACGTCACTGTAGTAGATCCACTTGAGTGCTGGTCCCCGCAACACTGTCGCTGCGAGCCGAATTCGTGCTGCGTCGTGTGTCGGGGTCGAACAACCAACGGCCTCGAAATAAATTTCGAGGGTCGCCACGAATCGTCGAACGTCCGATCCTTTCGCGCTTGGATCGAACGCTTCAGGGAGCCTCGGGCGAGCTGCTTCGAGTTTCGGCGACGGTGGTGCCATCGGTCCGTGAAATGTCGGTGTCGCCACTACTGCTGCTGCCGTCGCTGCTACGTTCGCTGCTGCATTGACTGCTGCGGTGGCGGCTCCTGGTTGGTGTGTCAGAAGGGCCTCGAGTCGCCGAATCGCCGCCTGCGTCTGTTCCAGGTCTTCGGAGGCTTGCGATGTCGCTCGTTGTCGCGTAGTTGTCGCCTTGGCCCTCCATGCCTCACATTGCGCGTTCGAAAAAACCAAAACGAGAGAAAGCAAAAAACACGGAACCGGTTTTACGTACCCGAAATTGGTGTTTAACAGGCGTCGCCCCCGCGGTTTTTGAAGACTCGGTTTTTAGCGGTCGAAAAACTGTCGCGTGTAAACGGGCTCTGATTACCAAGTGTGAGGATCTAGGATCAAGTTCAGGAAAGAAGTTGTGAATTGAATGATCACCTGGGCACAACATGCGGCTATATATAGGCTCGACACAAAGGGCAGTAACCAGGTGTTACGCGAAGTTCTGGGGGTCGCAAAGCGTCCCGAACAGACCCTTCCCGAATTCGGTAGAAGGCAATTCGGTGACAACCGAATAGCCCGGAATTCGGTGTACGCAACCTAGCTCGGTGCTATAACTATAATAAAATATAGAAAAGCACCTAGCCTAGGAAATCAAGCAATTCATGCATGCATAAAATAAACCTAAGCTAGAAGTAGCATAATAAAGTAAAGGCAAGCATGCATAGCTGGCATAAGCCGTCGTACTCTCACATTCAGGTACCACTGCTTAGGGGCCTGCTTCAGCCCATAGAGGGCCTTCTTCAGCTTCCGCACTATGCCGCTACCATCATCAAACCCCTCTGGCTGCGCCATGAAAATCTCCTCCTCAAGGAGTCCATTGAGGAACGCCGTTACGATGTCCAGCTGCTTCACCACCCAACCTTCGAACGCGGCTCCCGCGAGTAGGGTTTGCAGCGTCGTCGGCTTCACCACAGGAGCAAACAACTCATTGAAGTCCACCTTGTCCTTCTGCTGGTACCCCTTGGCCACAAGCCTAGACTTGTAACGCTCGATCTTGCCGTCGGCGTCGGACTTGATCTTGAAGAGCCACTTGGACGTAATCGCCGTACGCCCCTCCGGTAGCTCCACCAATTCAAACGTGTCATTCTCCTCGATGCTCTTCAGCTCACTCTCCATTGCCTTTTTCCACTCCTCAGCATCTCTACTCGCCAAGGCCTCCTTGAGAGTTGCTGGTTCTCCCGGCATCTCCACCGGAGAGAAGAACGCGAAGGCACACTCCTCGTAGTCACTCTCCTCGTCGTCTCTGACCATCATTGCTGCTTCGGCCAAGGCTGTCTTGCCCGGCTCTCCCGGCGCATCTTATGTAAGCCTCTTAGGGGCTTGAACTTTCCTCTTGACCCTTTCTTCCTCCTTAGCTGCAGGGACTTGGCGTTGCTGCGGGGTGACACGATGCCGTGGAGCGCTATTAGTGCGAGAGGGAAGTGTCGGTGCACGCTCGCTCACTTGCTGCACCTCCTTTTCTTCCTCTGCATCCTTGGCCTCCTCTCCCCCATTTACAAGGGAAGATTGCCTCGTGGTGGTGTTGCCGCTGCTCAACTCCAAAGACAGCTCCACATGATCCAAGCCGGAACTCTTCACCTCCCCAAACCGCATGCTTATTTTTGCCTCGTTCTCTGCCTTCCAGTCCTTGTACATGAAGTTCTCCATGAACTTGCAGTCCCTGCTCACCAACAACTTCTAGGTGAATGGGTCCAAAAGAAGCCATCCCTTGCTGTTTTGAGCCATGCCCAAGTGCACGGCCCATATCGCCTTGTCACCAAGCTTGTTGTGCCGAAGATGCTTAGGTACGAGCGCCATGCACATGCACCCGAACACCCAAAGCATATCCACCTTTGGCTTTCTTCCAAGCCACTCCACATAGGGCACCCATTTATCTGCTCCCACATGAGTCAATGCTCTGTACCGCATCAGGCTAGAAATAGTCGGATAGCCCGGCTTCAATGAGCAACCCGCGCGCCGTCTCCGTAATTGTGCGGTTCGCCCTCTCGGAGATGCCGTTCATTGCAGGGGAGTATGGCATGGTAAGGGAATGCCTTATGCCATTCTTCTTCAGCCACATAGAGAAATCCTTGCTCAGGAACTCTCCCCCTCGATCGGTGCGGATTGACTTGACTAGACGGTCTTGTTGTCGCTCCACCATCGGGAACCAATCGGTCTTCAATGTTTCAGCCACGTCGCTCTTCTTGAAGAGCACGTACACCCAAGTCATGCGGGTGTAAAAGTCCACAATTGTGAGGAAGTACTCAGCTCCACGAGCTCCAAGATTCAGGGGGCCCACCACGTCCATCACCACCTCATCAAGTGGTGCCTTAGCCGTTGCCTCCGAGCTCGAGAACGGAAACCGGGTGAACTTGGCTTGTATGCACGTCGGGCAGCCAAGTACCTCATCGGGCTCCCCCTTCACACGTATGCCAGCAACCATCTCTCCCTTCACTAGCTGCTGCAAGATAGGCAGGGCCACATGCCCCATTCGCCGATGCAAGGTGAGCCAATCACACTCCCCCATAGCCAAAGTCAGGTTGGAGAATGCCGCGCTCGCAATAGCGCCCCACATACACTCTCCGTAGTCCTCCTTCGCTGCTGCCTCACATGCGCGGATGTCCGGACGTCTTGCAAAGATGACAGAACGGTGGGACGTACTGTTGTACTTGTCGGTTGTTGTGTCGGTTGTTGTTGTTGTTGTAGCGTCGTTGAGTGTGAAAGGCTAATTCTGGCGCTCACGCTTTCTTCTTGTGTCGTTCCTCGTGCAGGTCCATATCCTACTGTTTAGCGTGAATTTCGGCGCAGAGTGCTGCTTCAGAGATCTTCCCGTGAGCTATACAGAACCCTGTTGGTTCTGGGGGTGGCCAGCGTCAGCAGCAGTAGCGTCGGAGCGAGACCCTGTCTCCCCGGCAGCTTCGTGAGTGGTTTCTGCGTGGGCCGTCTGGGGGTAGTTGCCCGTATGTCATTTGCACGGGTGACCGTGCTGGTCAGACTTGCGGGCGGCTCCACACTCAGCACCGCTGCTTTTCCCGCCTCGACGACGCTTGGCGTGCTGAGTTTGGTGACGACGTCGAGCTCCCTCGCTGGGCAGATCTGCTTAAGTCTAGGATTGCTATCTTTGACCTAGACTTTGATGCTATTCTCTCTGCTATGTATGCTTTGTCTGTTAGTGCTGAGGGTGACTGTTACCGGTGTGTGCCGCCTGACCCAGGTATAGCCGCTGCTGCTCTAGGTGCTAGTGAGTCTGGTACTCTCCCTGGTATTGCGCCTGCTGAGGCTTTGCACACCTTCACGTTGGACTCAGGCGACTCATCTTTCGTGACAGAACCACCCTCACTCCTCTTCCTACACCTATCCCGGTCAGGCTGGCTGACCCCTCCGGGGGACCGGTCGTGGCCCGTTCCTCCACTGTCCTCCCGTGTCCGGCGGTTCTGTCCGGCTCACTGTTAGGTCTTCACCTCCCCTCGTTCTCTATAAACTTGGTGAGTACCGCTGCCCTCCAGGATGCGATGGTCACTTCCACCACTCCTGGGGGTCAACGTATGTAGATCTGCACGTGCACATGGACGGGACGTCACCTGGCCACGTTCACTCGTCGGCCAGGGTCGAGTCTGTACACCCTCGCTATCGAGCCTTCTCAGGTAGCTGCGTCAGCTCAGGTGTCCGCGTCAGGTCAGGTAGCTGCCTCTTGCTCATGTCGCCTCTTGTCGCACCAGACTCTTCTGTGGCACCACCGCCTGGTTCACCCCTCCCTGCCACGTCTTCATGGCATGCACTCTCATCTTCTTGTCTCTGGTCTTCCCAGGTCTCTGCCTCCCCTGCCGCCCTCGCCTGCCCCGCCTTGCCTCCCTTGCGTCGAGGGGCGGCAGCGCGCCGCTCCTCGCTCCTCCTCGTTTCCCCCGACGACTGCTCCCCTGCAGACTCTCCACATGGACGTGTGGGGCCCGGCCCGCGTCAGTGGTCAGAGCCGTGAGCGCTACTTTCTGCTGGTTGTTGATGACTACACGCGGTACACCACGGTCTTCCCCTTGCGCAGCAAGGGCCAGGTCTTTGATGTCTTGATCCCTTGGATCCGCACTGTCCGTCTTCAGCTCCGCGAGCGCTTCGGCCAGGACCTTCCTGTCCTGCGTCTGCGCTCCGACAGAGGTGGTGAGTTCTCCTCCAACCTCTTGAGGGAGTTTTGTCATGGGGAGGGCATTCTCCAGTCGTTCACGCTTCCGGACTCCCCTCAGAAAAATGGGATTGCTGAGCGCCGCATTGGCTTAGTCATGGAGGTCGCTCGGAACCTCCATGATCCATGCGGCTGCTCCCCATTTTCTGTGGCCGTTTGCGGTCCAATACGCTGCGCATCAGCTCAACCTCTGGCCCCGTGTCTCCTTGCCGGAGACCTCGCCCACACTGCGTTGGACGGGGGAGGTTGGCGATGCGTCGGTGTTCCGGGTCCGGGGATCTCGTGACTTTTTTCGCGATACGTCCGCGGACAAGCTCTCCCCCCGTGCTATCCCCTGCGTCTTCCTTGGCTTTGTCCCTGACGCGCCTGGCTGGCAGTTTTACCACCCCACCTCGCGTCGTCTCCTCCCGTCTCAGGACGTCACGTTCGACGAGTCGGTTCCCTTCTACCGTCTCTTCCCCTACCGCTCTACCCCTCCCCCGCCCCCGCCGCTCTTCCTTGCTCCCGGTCCCCCTCCGGTAGACCCCCTCCCGCCCCATGGTCCCAGGTAGACCCTCTCCCTGGTCCTGCGTCTGTTCAGATAGCTGTCGGCTCAGGTGCTGCTCGAGGTGCTGCGTCTGGTGGTGCTGCGTTTGGGGGTGCGGAGCCTGGGGGTGTGGGGTCTGAGGGTGCTGAGAGTGGGGGTGCTGAGCCTGGTGGTGTTGGGACTGGGGGTGCTGAGCCTGGGGGTGCTAAGCCTGAGGGTGTTGAGCCTAGGGGTGCTGCGTCGGAGGGTGCGGAGTCTGGGGGTGCTGAGCCTCAGGGTGCTACTCGTCTGGAGGTTCTGCTGGTACTTCGCCGAGACTGTCTCCGCAGCAGCTGCGTGAGTGGTTTGTTCGACACGCACGCCTTCGGAGTGGAGCCACCGGGGCTGGAGCTGCTGGAGCTGGAGGTGCTGGAGTTGCTGCTGGAGCTAGCGGTGCTGGAGGTGCTGCGGCCACTGGTCCTGGAGGTGCTCGTACCCGGGGTACTGGAGCTGTCGAGACTGGTGGTGTTGAGGGTGCTGGAGTTGTCGGCCTTGGCGCAGGAGGCGCTGGAGCTGCCGGAGCTGGAGTTGGAGGCACTGGAGCTGGAGGCACTGGAGCTGTTGACCCTTGCGCTAGAGGTGCTGGAGGCACTGTGCGGCCGCGACCGTACTTCGTTCCCCTGCTTCATCAGGTGCTTAGTACCCCGTCTTCTACCGACCTTACTCCTCCTCTCCTGTGTCCTCCGCCTGACCAGTCGCAGCCGCCGTTACAGCCTGCCTCCCCACTGAGCAGTCCAACGGTCTTACAGAGCGTCGTGAGCCTGCGTCTCGTCCTGTCTCGCTTGTTCGCACTGCTCGTCGCCCTCCTCGTTCGCGTCCTCCTCCTGTCCCCGGCACGCACGCTATGGCACTCCGTCCTTCCTCTGTTCCACTGCGTGTTCCTCTGAGTGCTCCTCCTTAGTCCTCTCTTCCTGCCGTTCCTGACCCTGAGTCTGACCGCACTCGTGCTTCCAGTTCTGCTGTCTCTCGTCTTCTCGCCACTGCTGTCACAGACCCTTCTTTTGAGTCTGTTGTTGCGTCCGCTCTCGTTGCTGGGCTGCTTGACTTTGCTGCTGCCTGTCGTCTCGACTACGCCACTGCTCTTGTTGCTGAGTCTGCTTCTGCGAGTCCTCCAACCATCGGGGGTGAGTTTGCTCTTGGCACGGACGTCCTTGAGGACAGGCAGGAGGACTTTGAGTGTCTTGCAGCTGCTGTACCTTGTTTCGCTTCCATGCTGCTTGCCCCTGAGGGAGACCCGGATGCTCCAGACATCTCTACCCCGCGCTCTTACGCAGAGGCGATAGAGGGTCCTTACTCCTCTCTGTGGCAGGCAGCCATGGATGCCGAGATGGCATCCTGGAAGTCCACAGGCACCTACGTCGACGAGGTTCCCTCACCTGGGGCGAACATAGTCGATGGCATGTGGATTTTCAGGGTGAAGCGGCCGCCAGGTTCTCCGCCTGCCTTCAAGGCGCGTTACGTTGCTCGAGGTTTTAGTCAGCGATAGGGAGTTGACTACTTCCAGGCCTTCTCCCCCACCCCGAAGATGACTACTCTTTGGGTGTTGCTGCACGTCGCTGCTCAGCGTGACTACGAGTTGCACTCTCTGGACTTCAGCACAGCTTTCTTGCAGGGCAGCCTGCACGAGGAGATCTGGCTACGCTGACCACCTGGTTTCACTGGGACGTTTCCTGCAGGTACCCAGTGAAGCCTCCGCCGGCCAGTCTACGGTCTCCGCCAGGCGCCTTGCGAGTGGCACGACACGCTGAGGACTACACTTGTGGCTCTTGGGTTTGCTCCTTCTACTGCGGACCCGACGCTGTTTCTACGCATCGACACCTCTCTGCCGCCTTTCTACGTCCTCGTGTACGTCGACGACCTCGTCTTTACCACTGCTGATACTGGGCACTGACCCTTGTGAAGTCCGAGCTGCAGAAGAGACACACCTGCACTGACCTGGGTGAACTGCACAGCTATCTTGGCCTGCAGATCACCCGGGACAGAGCACGGAGCACCATCACACTGACTCGGTCACACATGGTGCACCAGGTCTTTCAGCGCTTTGGCTTCCAGTTCTCCTCGCCACAGCCCACTCCTCTGTCTACCAGCCACTTGCTCTCAGCTCCACCTTCGGACGAGTCCGTAGAGCCGAGTGGTCCGTACCCAGTGCGTGTGGGTTGCCTCATGTACATGATGACTTGCACACGACCTGACCTCGCGTACCCTCTCAGCCTTCTGGCTCGCTACGTGGCTCTCGGTAGGCACCGAAAGGTGCACTGGGATGCTGCGAAGAGGGTACTGCATTACCTGTGCAGTACGTCGGGCATGGGGCTAGTGCTTGGAGGACGGGGTCCAGTTGTCCTCACTGGTCACGCAGACGCGTGTAGGCATCGGAGGCTGTAGTGTCAGAACATTATAGCTTTAGAGATCTCCTGCGTCAACCCAGGAGGCGTCTGCGTGACCAGTGAGGACAACTGGACCCCGTCCTCCAAGCACAAGCCCCATGCCCGACGTACTGCACAGGTAACGCAGTACCCTCTTCGCAGCATCCCAGTGCACCTTTCGGTGCCTACCGGGAGCCACGTAGCGAGCCAGAAGGTTGAGAGGGTACGCGAGGTCAGGTCGTGTGCAAGTCATCAGGTACATGAGTCAACCCACAAGATCTGGGTACGGACCACTCGGCTCTACGGACTCGTCCGAAGGTGGAGCTGAGAGCGAGTGGCTGGTAGACAGAGGAGTGGGCTGTGGCGAGGAGAACTGGAAGCCAAAGCGCTGAAGGACCTGGTGCACCATGTGTGACTGAGTCAGTGTGATGGTGCGCCGTGCTCTGTCCCGGGTGATCTGCAATCCAAGATAGCTACGCAGTTCACTCAGGTCAGTGTAGGTGTGTCTCTTCTGCAGCTCAGACTTCACAAGGGTCAGTGCCTAGTGTCAGCAGTGGCAAAGACGAGGTCGTTGACGTACACGAGGACGTAGAACGGCGGCAGAGAGGTGTCGGTGCGTAGAAACAGCGACGGGTCCGCAGTAGAAGGAGCAAACCCAAGAGCCGCAAGTGTTGTCCTCAGCGTGTCGTGCCACTTACGAGGCGCCTGGCGGAGACCGTAGACTGGCCGGCGGAGGCTCCACTGGGTACCTACAGGAAACGTTCTAGTGAAACCAGGTGGTCGGCACAGCCAGATCTCCTCGTGCAGGCTGCCCTGCAGGAAAGCTGTGATGAATTCGAGAGAGTGCAACTCGTAGTCACGCTGAGCAGCGGCGTGCAGCAACACCCGAAGAGTAGTCATCTTCGGGGTGGGGGAGAAGGTCTGGAAGTAGTCAACTCCCTATCGCTGACTGAAACCTCGAGCAACGTAACGGGCCTTGAAGGCAGGCGGAGAACCCGGCGGCCGCTTCACCCTAAAGATCCACATGCCATCGACTATGTTCACTCCAGGTGGGGGAACCTTGTCGACGTAAGTGCCTGTGGACTTCCAGGATGCCATCTCGGCATCCATGGCTGCCTGCCACTGAGAGGAGTAAGGACCCGTAATTGCCTCTGCGTAAGAGCGCGGGGTCGGGATGTCTGGAGCATCCGGGTCTCCCTCAGGGGCAAGCAGCAAGGAAGCGAAACGAGGTACAACAGCTGCAAGACACTCAAATTCCTCCTGCCTGTCCTCGAGGACGTCCGTGCCAAGAGCACACTCACCCCCGACGGACGGAGGACTGGCAGGCACAGACTCAGCAACTAGAGCAGAGGCGTAGTCGAGACGGCAGGTAGCAGCAAAGTCAAGCAGCTCAGCAACGAGAGCAGAAGCAGCAGCAGACTCAAAGGACGTGTCAGTGACAGCAGTGGCAAGGAGACAAGCGACAGTGGGACTGGCAGCATGCGCTCGGTCAGACTCAGGGTCAGGGACCTCAGGAAGAGAGGACTCAGGAGGAGCAGGCAGAGGAACACGCAGTGGAACAGAGGAAGGACGGAGTGCCATAGTGTGCGTGCCTGGGACAGGAGGAGGACGCGAATGAGGAGCGCGGCGAGCAGTACGAACAGGCGAGACAGGACGAGACACAGGCTCACGACGCTCTGTAAGGCCTCCAGACTGCTCAGTGTAAGGAGAGGGAACAGGCAGTGGGGAGGCTGGTTGTAACGGTGGTTGCGACTGGTCAGGCGGTGGACACAGGAAGGGACGAGGAAGACCAGTAGAAGACGGGACACAAAGAACCTGCTGAAGCAGGGGAACGAAGTACGGGCGCGGCCGCACAGTGCCTCCAGCACCTCCAGCTCCAGGGTCAACAGCTCCAGCGCCTCCTGCGCCAGGGCCTCCAACTCCAGCTGCACCAGCTCCAGCGCCTCCGGCGCCAACTGCTCCAGGCTCCGTAGGGTCTCCAGCTCCAGTAGTAACAGCAGCACCTCCAGCTCCAGTGTCTCCAGGCTCGCCAGCTCCGGGAGCTCCACTCCGACGGTGTGCACGCTGAACAAGCCACTCACGCAGCTGCTGCGAGGACAGTCGCGGTGAAGCACCAGCAGGACCTCCAAACGAAGCAGCACCTCGAGGCTCAGCACCCCCAGACTCCGCACCCTCTGACTCAGCACCCTCAGGCTCCGCACCCTCCAACTCAGCACCCCTAGTCTCAACACCCTCAGGCTCAGCACCCCCAGACCCAGCACCCTCAGACCCCGCACCCCCCGGCTCCGCACCCCCAGACGCAGCACCCCCAGACGCAGCACCCCCAGACGCAGCACCTGGAGCAGCACCTGAGACGACAGCTACCTGAACAAGCGCAGTACCAGGGAGAGGGTCTACCTGAGACACTCCTGAGGGAGCAGGACCCTGGGGCGGGAGGGGGTCTACCGGAGGTGGACCGGGAGCAAGGAAGAGCGGCGGGGGCGGGGGAGGGGCAGAGCGGTAGGGGAAGAGGCGGTAGAAGGGAACTGACTCGTCGAACGTGACGTCCTGGGAAGGGAGGACACGGCGCGAGGTGGGGTGGTAAAACTGCCAGGGACAAAGCCAAGGAAGACGCAGGGAATGGCGCGGGCAGAGAGCTTGTCCGCGGATGTATCGCGAACTAAGGCACGAGAACCCCAGACCCGGAACACCGACGCATCGCCAACCTTCCCCGTCCAACGCAGTGTGGGCGAGGTCTCCGGCAAGGAGACACGGGGCCAAAGGTTGAGCTGATGCGCAGCGTACCGGACCGCAAACGGCCACAGAAAATGGGGAGCGGCCGCATGGATCATGGAGGTACGAGCGACCTCCATGACTAAGCCAATGCGACCCTCAGCAATCCCATTTCGCTGAGGGGAGTCCGGAAGCGTGAACGACTGGCTAATGCCCTCCACACGACAAAAGTCCCGCAAGAGGTCGGAGGAGAACTCACCACCTCTGTCAGAGTGCAGACGCAGGACAGGAAGGTCCTAGCCAAACCGCTCGCGCAGCTGAAGACAAACTGTGCGGATCCAGGGGATCAAGACAGCAGAGACCTCACCCTTGCTGCGCAAGGGGAAGACTGTGGTGTACCGCGTGTAGTTGTCAACTACCAGCAGAAAGTAGCGCTCGCGGCCCTGTCCACTGACGCGTGCTGGGCCCCACACGTCCATGTGGAGGGTCTGCAGGGGAGCAGTCGTCGGGGGAAACGAGGAGGAGTGAGGAGCGGCGCGCTGCCGCCTCTCGACGCAAGGAAGACAGGGCGGGGCAGGCGAGGGCGATAAGGGAGGCAGAGACCTGGGGAGACCAGAGACAAGGAGACGGGAGTGCATGCCACGAAGGCGTGGCAGGGAGGGGTGACCCAGGCGGTGGTGCCAAAGAAGAGTCTGGTGTGACAGAAGGCGACACGAGCAAGAGGCGGCTACCTGACCTGACGCGGACACCTGAGAAGACGCAGCGACCTGAGGAGGCTCAGTAGCCAGTGTGTACAGACTCGACCCTGGCCGACGAGTGAACGTAGCCAGGTGAAGCCCCGTCCGTGTGCACGTGCAGATCGACACACGCTGACCCCCAGGAGTGGTGGTAGTGACCATCGCATCCTGAAGGGCAGCGGTACTCACCAAGTTCGTAGAGAACGAGGGGAGGTGAAGACCTAACAGTGAGCCGGACGGAACCGCCGGACACGGGAGGACAGTGGAGGAACTGGCAACGACCGGGCCCCCAGAGGGGTCAGCCAGTCTGACCGGAACAGGTGCAGGAAGAGGAGTGAGAGTGGTGCTGTCACGAAAGAAACAGCGCGAGGCGCCGGAGTCCAACGTGAAGCTGTGCAAGGCCTCAGCAGGCGCAGTACCAGGGGGAGTACCAGACGCACTAGCACCTAGAGCAGCAGCGGCTATACTTGGGTCAGGCGGCACACATCGGTAACAGACACCCTCAGCACTAAAAGAGAAAGCATACATGACAGAGATAATAACATCATAATCTAGGTCAAAGATAGCAACTCCCGACCGAAGCAACTCCGCCCAGTGAGGGCGCTCGACGTCGTCACCAAACTCAGCACGCCAGGCGTCGTCAAGGCGGGCAAAGCAGCGGCGCTCAGTGTGATACTTCCCGCATGTCTGGCCCGCACGGGCACCCGTGCGAATGACATACGGGCAGGTCTCACTACCCTCACCCGTCCCACGCTGAACCAACCACTCACGGAGCTGCTGGGGTGTCTGGGTCTCGCTCCGACGCTGCTGGTGCTGGCCCCGACCACCACCAGGGCCTGTGCGCCGAGGTCCCGACCTACCACCACGGGTCCCACTGCCTCCACTGCCGCCACTCCCTCCGCTGCCGCCACCGCCGCCACCAGAGCCTCCACCGCCGCCACAGTCCCACCGCCGCCACCAGAGCCTCCACCGCCTCCTCCTCCTCTACCGCTGCCCCCACTACCACTCCCACTGCCACCTCCACCACCACCGCTGCCTCCTCTACTACCCCGGCCACCCTTGCCCTTGCTGTTGCGGCGCTTCGCACTAGTCGAAGCAGCACCGACGTCCTCAGGAACAGAGACGTCTGCAGCAGCAGCAGAGGCGAAGGAGGAGGAAAGGGGGGAGGGGGAGCACCCCTCAAAGAAGGGTGAGCGCGGAGTGCCACGAGCAGCACCTACAGCAACTGCACTAGTCTCGGCTGCGAGGAGATGCTGCTCGAGGAGGTTAACAGTGAGGGAGGTGGGGTCGAGGGTGAGGGAGTGGTCCCTAACAGAGCGAAGGGAGTCAGAGAGGCGAGTGACTATGAAGTAGAGGGTGATGAACATGGGGGGCTGGTTCGTGGGAAGGAACTCAGCAGGCACGGCAGCGCGGTAGCGAGCGTCGCTAGTGCGCAGGTGGGTAATCAGGTCGGCTACTGTGGCAAAAGCCGACAGCTCAGGGAAAAGGTAGGGCAGTAGCAGCCTGCCAATCGCAGCAGTGGCAGGGGAGGAGTAGCGAGCAACGACAGCGTCGTACAAGGCCTGTGCTGTCCTGTGCTCGCCAAAGTGAGCACATTCGGTCGCGGGCATGTGGTTGCGAATGGCCAAGCGGGCAGTGGCATCACGAGACAGCCACTGGGAACGAGTCAAAACGTCAGCTGTGGCGGGAGGGGCTGGAGCGGCACCGGACACGTGGTCAAACAGTGAGACACTGTCCTTACTATCGCTCAGTAGGTACAGTTACAGATCGTCGTGCCACGTGTCAAATGCTACAGGTCTGCCCTCCGAGTCGAACGGGAGAACCCTAAGCGACGCCATAGCGAGCAGCAGTAGCGAGGGGGCGGAGCCGAGGGGCCAAACAAGAGGGCCTAGGGGGGCCGAGAAGCCTAGGGGGCCGAGAGGCCTAGGGGGGCGAGGGGCCAAACAAGAGGGCCGAGGAGGCCGAGCCTAGTAGCCGAGGCTAGGGGCCGAGGGGCCAAGGGGTGGGGCCGAGGGGCCAAACAAGGGGCCGGGCGCTGGGCAGGTACGGAGCCGAGGGGCTTAGGGGGGGCCAAGGAGGCCGAGCCTAGGGGCCGAGGGGCCAAACAAGGGGACGGGGGGGCTAGGGGGTCGAGGGGCCAAACACACGGGGCCGAGGGGCCAAACAAGGGGCCGGGCGCAGGGCTCTGATTTGGGGCCGAGGTGCCTAGGGGCCGAGGGGCCAAACAAGGGACCGAGGGGGCCTAGGGGGCCGAGGGGCCAAACACACGGGGCCGAGGGGCGGGGCCGAGGGGCCAGACAAGGGGCCGGGCGCAGGGCTATGAATAGGGGGCGAGGGGCCTAGGGGCCGAGGGGCCAAACACGGGGCCGGGGGGCCTAGGGGGCCGAGGGGCCACACACACGGAGCCGAGGTGCGGGGCCGAGGGGCCAAACAGGGGGGCGGGCGTAGGGCTAGGTACTGGGGCCGGGCGCGGGCTAGGTACGGGACCGGGCGCTGGGCAGGTACGGGGCCGGGCGTTGGGCTCTGTATTGGGGCCGATGGGCCTAGGGGCCGAGGGGCCAAACAAGGGGCCGGGGGGCCTAGGGGGGGCCAAGGGGCCAAACACACGGGGCCGAGGGGCGGGGCCGAGGGGCCAGACAAGGGGCCGCGCGCAGGGCTCTGAATAGGGGCCGAGGGGCCTAGGGGCCGAGGGGCCAAACACGGGGCCGGGGGGCCTAGGGGGCCGAGGGGCCACATACACGGGGCCGAGGGGCCAAACAGGGGGCCGGGCGCAGGGCTAGGTACGGGGCCGGGCACGGGCTAGGTACGGGACCGGGCGCTGGGCAGGTACAGGCTGGTCGCGGGCGTCGACGGGGCGCGGGCTAGGTACGGGGCCGGGCGCGGGTGTCGACGGGGCGATCACGAGCTAGGTACGGGGCCGGGTCGCGGGCTAGGTACGGGCCGGTCGCGGGCGTCGACGGGGCGCGGGCTAGGTACGGGGCCGGGCGTGGGTGTCGACGGGGCGATCGCGAGCTAGGTACGGGGCTGGGTCGCGGGCTAGGTACGGGCCGGTCGCGGGCGTCGACGGGGCGCAGGCTAGGTACGAGGCCGGGCGCGGGTGTCGACGGGGCGTTCGCGGGCTAGGTACGGGCCGGGCACGGGCGTGAGAAAGGGCCGAGCGCGGGCTAGGTACGGGCCTATCGCTGGCGGGGTGCGGGGCTAGGAACGAAGTAGTAGGTGGTGGGCCCAATAGTAACCTACTCTAATACCATATTAGAATCAGTGATGAGAATGGTTTACTAGGAAGCAAGGAAGGGTACAAGTATAATGTCGAGAGATATTGTGTACCCCCTAAGGCTAAACCCACTATAGCCTAGACAACTGTAAACACATAAACACATATGTTTGACACTCCTCTCCTTCTATGTTGCCATGTCTTGCATTGTCGAAGGTATTTAAGAAAATGAACTTGCCCTGTTTGCTCTCATACCATGTTGGGTTGAGAAAGGCCCTTAGGATCTTTCAAGGCTAAGATCAGTGTTGAAGTAGAGATGTTGTAATTGCGGAAGCGTTAATATAAGAATTGCTTGAACCACCTTGTACTGGTGTGTGAGAACAAGATAAGTTGATTAATAGCAGGGAAATACAAGGCTTTTATATGATTACAAAGGAATATGAAAGGTTCTACCTTTTAACTGTTTTGCTGTTGCGGTTCGATATAGTGTCGACTCTGGTAACTGCTCAGTAACGAGTCAGTTATGTGTCCTTGCTGTCGCACTGTACTTTTTCGTCAAGTCAAAGGTCAGCGACCTTTGACCTTCGCGTAACCTCCAGCGGTTGCTTTGGTTGACTCGTGTGTTTCTTCGCTGTAGTCTGCTCCGTTTCGTGTTGATACTTCGATACTTCAGAAGCGTTTAAATTACTTGTTTCCAACAACCGTTACCACTGTAGCTTCGCTATATATCCTTCGCTCAATCCTTCGCTCAATTGTATTCTTGTCTCGATAGTGCAATCCTCGCTCGCTCGCTCAATTGCACTCGTAACAGCTATCATGTTAATGGAAGAATAATTAATGGGTATACTACCGTATACAACAGTCATTGCAGTCTCAAGAAGCACTGTATATAAAAGCAATCTGCACTGGATTGTCAGGGTGTTAGGAATATGAATGTTATTAGTTAGGTTCTGCTACTGGTCATAATACTGCAGTTTCCAAATACCAGAGAGTTTTTTGTTACATATGCCATACATAATAATGCGTTCATTTACCGTAAGTAGCACAATCTCCCAATCGAATCTCCTAGCTTGGTTCCGTCAGTTTGCCAAGACCAACCTGCCGTCAGGTTTCGGCGGGTGGTGCTGAAAGTTTGGAGGTTTTGGCGCGTCGCTGGCTTTGCACACGTCACGGAGAGCGTCGCACGAGGATGACCTGGAGGATTCTCGTCGCACATGTCCTTGCAGCTCACCTCGGTTTTTTCGCACGGGAACGAGATTCGTCATCAACGTTGTGGAGGTACGCCTTCGAGCCGCCGGTTTGGGACTTTCAATTCGGGTAACTTTCGTGGAATTCGCGCCAGGAAGGGCTGAGCTGTGGCCCAGAGAAGCGTCAGACACTGAAGATGCCACGTTTCGACGCGCCTCGCAAATATGGAGTAGCAGAACCATTTGGACCGAAGAGTAACCTTGAAATTACTTCCTAACCGTTCACGGCATGCCTATCATTGATGAATCCAGCCCATCACGTCACGTTTCACCACAACATGCGAGGAGTCGCTCACGTCACATCTCTCACGTGACAGAAAGCCCGAAACGAAGCCCGAGGCGCCGCGAAACGACGGCACCTCGATGACATTCCCACCTCTTGCTCAGCAAGCCAAATCATCAAGCCAAGCATCACCAAGGGCTCCCTTCATGCCGATTCCGACGGCCAGAACGGGTAATGTGGGACAGACACCCTTGGGACTTCCGCTCTGGGCCCTGGGGCACCCCATCAGATGATGGTTCTCCAGCCTTTCTTGTCTCATCCCAAACTGATGCCTCCTTGGGCTTGGACTGTTTCTCAGGCGGGAGCCGTGGGATGAACTGAAACGGAAAGATATCGGCAAGGCTACTCACCGCCACCAACCATTGGCTTTGAATTTTGCCTTCAAGACACCGCGCTTCGTTGCGAGGCCGTGAGCACGGTCGGGAAGACCCAGGGCAAGGCGAGGCGAGGGAGCTCCGTAGCGTTGTCCGTGCTTCTTACTGCTTCTTCCGGCTTGCCGCCGCCGCCGCTCCCTTGTGATGCGTGGAGAAAATAATTTCCCATCGAGCCACACACGCAGCAGCAGAGCGAACATCCCAAAGGTTAGCATCCGACGGCTCGCATCGCATCCCATCATCCCATCGTGCACATCAGCGACTGCACTTCCCCTCGAGATCTCCTCAGCCAAACGACCTATTCTCTCTCCTTATCGTCGCCCTCGTAGTCCCTTGCCTTTTCCAACCCACATCATTTAAAGATTCGCTTTCAAGAGAACACGTTCGCTTACGGTATCTGACAGGTAGGGATCCGTAAGGTTAGTTGGTTCGTCCCTCTACGTCACACTAGACGACCGGCGTTTACATAGTAACCTAGCTTTTGTAGCATCTATGTCAGTACATAGCTTTGCGATTTGACATGCGCTTGCTGTCAACATCAGTAGTGCTCCATTGTTAGCTCACTCCTCTTGATAAGAGCCTATCCTTCTCTTTCATCAAGTAGATTTTACTTCGTACCTTAATTTGTCATCCGTAGGTCAGCTGTCATCACTAGGTTACGAAGAGCATTCTTTCACAAATCATTTGACCTTCCGAAACGATGACGATGGAAGCCGAGATAGTTGCTGACCGACGACTTCTCAGTCAGGGCTCGTCTGCTTCACGACAGTTGGCCAAAACTTCAAGATTACCAGAAACTCTTGTCGTCGCTCTCCTGGTGCTCGCCTTTCTCCCGAGTCCACTATTCTGCGAAGGCTTGGTATCCGACTCATCTACGGAATCGACAACATCGTCTTCGTCAGAAACTGCCAAGCTATCGCATCCGTTCCATAAAAATTTTCGCGTGACATGGGGAAACGTGACTGTATCGGATGACGGCCGCGCGGAGTTATCTCTTGATAAGGCGTCCGGATCTGGCTGGTCGTCCAATCAGCCGTATCACAACGGGTGGTTCTCTGCATGGATCAAAGTGCCGTCCGGGTACACGCCAGGCGTTGTCACGGCCTTCTATGTACGTCGCAAATAACGTCTCTTGCATTCCATGTGAGCCACTGTGCAGGTAATTTCGTTTCTTGTTGTCCGTCGCAGTGCGCCTGGTTTTATAAAAGCCGGAGTGCACTGAACACGAACCCGTCTGTGCTGGTGATACCCTCCGGTTCGTCGTTCTCATTTAACACGATCCCGTGTTCTTTCCCTCTCTCTCCCCCACCCATCCCCGCTTATCCGTCCGCGTGCAACCCCTCTCCCTCACCCCACCAGCTGCACTCGGAGTGGAACAGCTCGTGGCCCGGCGACTTCCACGACGAGGTCGACATGGAGTTTCTCGGCGAGCGCTTCTCAAGTGACGTGATTCTGCAGACCAACTGGTACGGCCAGGGCGTCGGCGGCCACGAGGAGCGCCTCAAGCTCTGGTTCGACCCGGCGGCGGACTACCATCACTACGCGTTCCAGGTCAATCCTGACTGCATTCGTTGGTTCGTCGACGGGATTCTGATTCGCGAGGCGTGCAAGGCGGCGGTGGGGAACGACCCGTTCCCCTCATCGTCGATGTTTCTGGTCGCGTCGCTGTGGGACGGGAGCTCGTGGGCGACGCAGTACGGCGCGCTGAAGATCGACTGGGCGCACGCGCCGTTCCGCGCCGGGTTTCACGGGCTGTATGTGGACGGGTGTTACTGGCGACAGATGGACGAGAAGGATCCGCCGGCTTGCGCGCAGACGCGCGGGAATCGCGACTGGCAGCCGACGTGGGAGAAGGGGGTGGAGGAGAAGGATTACGTGCTGCTGCGACACACGCAGGCGCATTATCTGACCTACTCGTACGCGCTTGACAAGACGAGGAAGCCGTTCAAGCCTAAACGGACTGCTGAAGCGACGGTCGTAGAAGCGACGGCAGGAGAGAGAGGTAGTCAAACGGAGCAGACGACGACAGCAGCGGCGACGGAGGGACACCAAGGCGGAGTGAAAGGAGGAGCCAAGGATGGGAAGCTTCGTGGGCGAAGAGGGCCGGGGAAACGACTAAGCGCCCAGGGGAGATGAACGGCAAGTTTTGCTGGCGGCACTGATTACTTAACACTACTAAGACTGGCAATTAGATCATGGGACGAATAAAATGGAGATAAGTGTAAGGGGAAAACGTTCAAGGTCTGGGGAGCAGGTGACTATTGGGTTGTGTTCTTTTGGAGTACTAATGGAGCTTTATTTGGGGAAGATTGGGGGGATGTTACTAACACGATGATGTGGAGGGATTGTAGGGGGGAATAATGGAGAGTGTTGATTGCTCCTGTTTCATGTTTCATGTGTGTTTGATCGAGAGCCTAATAACGTGCATACTGCATCTGTGATTTTGCACCATCTTCATGTGTACCATCTTCATATTTTGCACAAACTAAAGATGTGCTGAAATGTTGGAATACTTACGGATTGAAGTGCATTGCACCTCATGATTACATTGGTTTGCTCACATGCAGTCTTGAGTCTGAGGTCCATGCTGGTTTGGGTAAGCATGGCGGTGGTGGTGGTGTTGTAAGTGACGGGGAAGACGGGGATGATCAACTGCCGTACTATATGTGGAGCATGAAATTGCCCCTTATCTACAATGGAGAAAGTTCTTGGAAGGTGGATCAAGACACCCACAGCAAGAAGTGCATCCATTCAATTAACAAGGGGTAAAGAAAGAATACTAATATGTCAAGCACCAGAAGCTAGGAAGCTATTGGCGGTAGTGGGCAAGCTTGAGGATTCTAATTGAAGTTGGCATAAAAAGCTTGTAAGAGTGGACATTTCCTTACTATTACATTCTACAAGGGAAAACAGTTCCATAGTTACAGTATCATCCTGACCTGTCACCTTTCGCGCCAAGTCCATCGAAAGACCCGCGCACGCGCCTACAGTCCCATGTTTTCGCCGTGTTCCTTCCTTCCTCTTTTGCCCCCCGAAATCCTTCACATCCCCTCCCGCAATAATCTACTGTTTGGCCTCTTCTGCCTGCCTCACTCTCTCTCGTTGGGACCAGGTCAGCAGGGGGAATGGCGGCGTTTGTCCTTGGCAAATGACAAGAACGTCAGCAGCAGCACAGCTGATGCTTTCCTGAAGTGCACTCTAGAGTAGATGCTTCCCAAGACTGTGAATGTCATCTGCTGCTGACGTCGATGGCCTAGCCGCAGTTTTTCATTGCCGTTTTTAACGGGAGGTGCTAGATACAGCAGCATACAGACCGACAGGCTTGCCAGCAAGTCTCGCGACGTCTCAAAACCTTTCTTGCTCTGTCAGCTGGAGACGCTAGATACAGCGGCACAGCGAAACCGGCCTACCAGCAAGCAAGGGGGTGCTTAGTGTCGCCTGCTACTTACTCGCACCTTGTGTTCGAACTAAGTAACATCGTTCCGGCAGCGGCTATTCAGGGTTCGTCGATCCTTCGCCAGTCTGCTGACCCGCGGCATTCCTCTATCCGTCGCCCCCATTTTGACAGTCTCTGGGGAGATCTCTCTCCTCCTTGCACTCCAACATCGTCGTCCCCGCGCATTGTACGGTCATGCTCCACTCATCCCTCTCTCTATTATCGTTATTCCAGTCAAGCTTCTCTCGGCTCTGTTTTCCCGCTGCTCTGCCACTCGACATCTTTATTGTATAGCTATTTATATCAACCCTGCTCCTGCTGTTATCTAAACCGACTGGGCGAGCCGTTCCCTTTTCGCGGTCTACTCCTGTTATTGTTCGTTCTTAATATCTCGTCAGTGTTCCCCAGCGTTCCTCTCCGCAAACCCTTTATAAAACCGCCGCATCGCGTTTGACTTGCCTGGATATTCCTTCTCCCGACGGCCCATTCGCGAGCTTGTTCCGTTCCTTCCTAGATTGATCCAAGTCGCCAGCGCTAACTGACGGTTTCCGTCCAAATACCGCCCACTACTCGAGTCACGCGTCACAATCAGTCACCAGTGCTGCCTGCCTTTTCAGTCGCTCGTTTAACCTATTTCAGCTACTTGTATCGAGCTCAAATGCAGCTCGAACATTCCTTCAACCAAAAAGCCTCCAGTAATTTAACGAGTCGTTGCAAGGTCGCCGCTGTCGCTGCCGTCGCGAAAGTTCGCAGCTGTCGCAGCTTCGTCCTCCGCGTCCACGATGAGAACCGTTAAATTTCCCACTTCCGACCAAAGTAACCGTTAATCCCACAGCATTCCTTCTACTTTCTACTGCTCTCCTTTCTAATTTCGACCCGACCTCCCAAACCCCTCGATCCTCCGTAACCCCCCGAGCCCCCCCAGCGACCCCCAAGCCCCCCGTTCCCCGCGCAGCTCCCGATACAGCCAGGTCCACGCGCCTTCCGCTGACGTTCGATCCTTCTGATAATTCTAAGAACGAAACGAACTCCGCCGCTAAACTCGCCGCCCAAACATTCTCTTTCGTCCGCGAACGCCCATGCAATCATTCCCGCCCTCTTCGTACCCTCCGGGTCAAAATGTATGTCTCTTGTGTGTGTGAGTTTTTCCCTTACTCTGTGTACTTGCATCTCGTTCTCCCCCTCCTTCATCACCTCGCAGGCTATACCCGATCCCGGCGCGTCTGGTCGGCACGGCGAAAGCGGGGCATCTGGGAGAGCGCGAAACTGGTTTTTGTTCTCCCGAGTTTGCCGAAGCGCGGGCTGCTGCTACGTCGCGGAGCGCGATGGGAGGGCGGAAGGCGCGGCACCGGATGCACTTGGCCGCGCTAGCGGCGCTCGCCGCCACCTGCTTCGCGCTCGCCGCCGTCACAAGTGCGTCCGCGCGTGCCCGCATTCGCGCCGCCGTTGGTGGGGAGAGTGACGTATTTTTTCCTGTGTTGCTTTGAGCAGCGTCTCAAACCGAACCCATTCTGATTGCGTCACCGTCACCGTCAGCGCGAGTGGCAACGTCTGCGTGTGCAGGAAGTGCAGTCGTTGTCTTAAAAGACACGTGTTTCTGTGCGGTTCGTAATCGCGCTCATATGGACTCCTGTTTTGTTTTCCATGGGTTTGATCCTTTTCCTTATTCTTACCCCTTCCCTCGCCCTGGCCCCCCTCTCCCCCCTCTCCCCCCCCTTTCTCTTCCCCCACTCTCCCGTCTCTCCAAACCCTCGACCAGGCATCCCAGGTGTGGCACGGCACTTATCCTTCCTCTCCATCCACCGCCCCCCCTCCTCCCCCTCCTTCCCCCTCTCCTCCTCCCCCCTTGCATCCTCCGCGCCCCCTCGCCATTTGCTGCTGGGGCGGACCGACACCATCGTGAGCGTTACTGACGGGGAGGGGGAGCTGCGCGGCGGAGGGGGGCAGGGGGAGCGGGGGAAGCAGGGGGGGAACGGGAGAGGCGCGGAGCAGGGGGAGCAGGGTGCGGGGGTGCGGAGAGAGGGGGAGAAGCCGGAGCCATGTGCGCCTGAGGAGGAGGAGCGATGCGAGTGAGTGAAGCACGCGCGTGGGGCGTGTGCGTGTGCGTGTGCGTGTGGGGATAAGGGCTCAGGGTTGGGACGAGGAATGAGTCGCTGATCAAACAACCACTGCAGTGGGTGCTTCTGGTGTATGTTGCTCCGCCATGCCCGAAGTGGGAGGTCCGAGGTTCCAGACCACACTGCAGTTGAACCTCCTAGGGTGCTTCTGATTCTACCCGTTAGATGTCTCTCGCGCTTGACCTGAGAGTGCAGAGCAAGCGGAGATTTGACTCTCGTGCAGGAGCCCATCCACTCGTATACGCATACACACAGTCATCGGACAATGATTCATGGCTCTGAAACGCACACAGTCCCTGCTTCTTTTCCCCACTGATCACCGCTCCCGCCTGCTCTCCCCTGCTCATCTCCCCACTTTACCCCCCCCCAATTTTCCCTTTGATTCTTCCGGGGAGGTGTGCGGCATGCTTCCCTTCAGCACGTCCGCAGATGTGCACTCACAGTCCCCATCCACACACACACACGCGCACTGCTCTTCAACGCACACTCTCCCTGCTTCCTTCTCCTCCTGCCCACCCCCCATCCCCCCCCACCCCCCAGGGAGGCGTACGGCTGGCCGCCGTGCAGCACGTCAGTGGGGGGCAACACGTTCCTCATGGTGGCCGTCACGGCATATTCACCCACACACACTGCTCTAAAACGCTACACTCTCCCTGCTTCCTTCTCCCCCGCTGCTTACCCCTCGCGCCCCTTTGCCTGATCTTCTCCCACCCTCCCAGGGAGGCGTACGGCTGGCTGCCGTGCAGCACGTCAGTGGGGGGCAACGCGTTCCTCATGGTGGCGTACGGTTACATCATCCTCGTTGCTGCCAAGCTCATTTCCGACGGCTCCGAGCTGCTGCTGCAGGTGTGCAGATCGGTGCTAGGTAGTGTGGTGTGGTGTGCAGCCGGTCGATGTGGGTGCAGTGAGGTGGGATGTGGTGGGGAGTGGGAGCGAGAGAGGGTGGGAGCGAGAGAGGGTGGGAGCGAGAGAGGGTGGGAGCGAGAGAGGGTGGGAGCGAGAGAGGGTGGGAGCGAGAGAGGGTGGGAGCGAGAGAGGGTGGGAGCGAGAGAGGGTGGGAGCGAGAGAGGGTGGGAGCGAGAGAGGGTGGGAGCGAGAGAGGGTGGGAGCGAGAGAGGGTGGGAGCGAGAGAGCGTGGGAGCGAGAGAGCGTGGGAGCGAGAGAGCGTGGGAGCGAGAGAGCGTGGGAGCGAGAGAGCGTGGGAGCGAGAGAGGGTGGGAGCGAGAGAGGGTGGGAGCGAGAGAGCGTGGGAGCGAGAGAGTGTGGGAGCGAGAGAGCGTGGGAGCGAGAGAGCGTGGGAGCGAGAGAGCGTGGGAGCGAGAGAGCGTGGGAGCGAGAGAGGGTGGGAGCGAGAGAGGGTGGGAGCGAGAGAGGGTGGGAGCGAGAGAGGGTGGGAGCGAGAGAGGGTGGGAGCGAGAGAGGGTGGGAGCGAGAGAGGGTGGGAGCGAGAGAGGGTGGGAGCGAGAGAGGGTGGGAGCGAGAGGGGGTGGGAGCGAGAGAGCGTGGGAGCGAGAGAGCGTGGGAGCGAGAGAGCGTGGGAGCGAGAGAGGGTGGGAGCGAGAGAGGGTGGGAGCGAGAGAGGGTGGGAGCGAGAGAGGGTGGGAGCGAGAGAGCGTGGGAGCGAGAGAGGGTGGGAGCGAGAGAGCGTGGGAGCGAGAGAGGGTGGGAGCGAGAGAGGGTGGGAGCGAGAGAGGGTGGGAGCGAGAGAGGGTGGGAGCGAGAGAGGGTGGGAGCGAGAGAGGGTGGGAGCGAGAGAGGGTGGGAGCGAGAGAGCGTGGGAGCGAGAGAGGGTGGGAGCGAGAGAGCGTGGGAGCGAGAGAGCGTGGGAGCGAGAGAGCGTGGGAGCGAGAGAGCGTGGGAGCGAGAGAGCGTGGGAGCGAGAGAGCGTGGGAGCGAGAGAGGGTGGGAGCGAGAGAGGGTGGGAGCGAGAGAGGGTGGGAGCGAGAGAGGGTGGGAACGAGAGAGGGTGGGAGCGAGAGAGGGTGGGAGCGAGAGAGGGTGGGAGCGAGAGAGCGTGGGAGCGAGAGAGCGTGGGAGCGAGAGAGCGTGGGAGCGAGAGAGGGTGGGAGCGAGAGAGGGTGGGAGCGAGAGAGGGTGGGAGCGAGAGAGGGTGGGAGCGAGAGAGGGTGGGAGCGAGAGAGGGTGGGAGCGAGAGAGGGTGGGAGCGAGAGAGGGTGGGAGCGAGAGAGGGTGGGAGCGAGAGAGGGTGGGAGCGAGAGAGGGTGGGAGCGAGAGAGGGTGGGAGCGAGAGAGGGTGGGAGCGAGAGAGCGTGGGAGCGAGAGAGGGTGGGAGCGAGAGAGGGTGGGAGCGAGAGAGCGTGGGAGCGAGAGAGCGTGGGAGCGAGAGAGGGTGGGAGCGAGAGAGCGTGGGAGCGAGAGAGCGTGGGAGCGAGAGAGCGTGGGAGCGAGAGAGCGTGGGAGCGAGAGAGCGTGGGAGCGAGAGAGGGTGGGAGCGAGAGAGGGTGGGAGCGAGAGAGGGTGGGAGCGAGAGAGGGTGGGAGCGAGAGAGGGTGGGAGCGAGAGAGGGTGGGAGCGAGAGAGGGTGGGAGCGAGAGAGGGTGGGAGCGAGAGGGGGTGGGAGCGAGAGAGCGTGGGAGCGAGAGAGCGTGGGAGCGAGAGAGCGTGGGAGCGAGAGAGGGTGGGAGCGAGAGAGGGTGGGAGCGAGAGAGGGTGGGAGCGAGAGAGGGTGGGAGCGAGAGAGCGTGGGAGCGAGAGAGCGTGGGAGCGAGAGAGAGTGGGAGCGAGAGAGGGTGGGAGCGAGAGAGGGTGGGAGCGAGAGAGGGTGGGAGCGAGAGAGGGTGGGAGCGAGAGAGGGTGGGAGCGAGAGAGGGTGGGAGCGAGAGAGCGTGGGAGCGAGAGAGGGTGGGAGCGAGAGAGCGTGGGAGCGAGAGAGCGTGGGAGCGAGAGAGCGTGGGAGCGAGAGAGCGTGGGAGCGAGAGAGGGTGGGAGCGAGAGAGGGTGGGAGCGAGAGAGGGTGGGAGCGAGAGAGGGTGGGAACGAGAGAGGGTGGGAGCGAGAGAGGGTGGGAGCGAGAGAGGGTGGGAGCGAGAGAGGGTGGGAGCGAGAGAGCGTGGGAGCGAGAGAGCGTGGGAGCGAGAGAGGGTGGGAGCGAGAGAGCGTGGGAGCGAGAGAGGGTGGGAGCGAGAGAGGGTGGGAGCGAGAGAGGGTGGGAGCGAGAGAGGGTGGGAGCGAGAGAGGGTGGGAGCGAGAGAGGGTGGGAGCGAGAGAGGGTGGGAGCGAGAGAGGGTGGGAGCGAGAGAGGGTGGGAGCGAGAGAGGGTGGGAGCGAGAGAGGGTGGGAGCGAGAGAGGGTGGGAGCGAGAGAGCGTGGGAGCGAGAGAGGGTGGGAGCGAGAGAGCGTGGGAGCGAGAGAGCGTGGGAGCGAGAGAGCGTGGGAGCGAGAGAGCGTGGGAGCGAGAGAGCGTGGGAGCGAGAGAGCGTGGGAGCGAGAGAGCGTGGGAGCGAGAGAGGGTGGGAGCGAGAGAGGGTGGAAGCGAGAGAGGGTGGGAGCGAGAGAGGGTGGGAGCGAGAGAGGGTGGGAGCGAGAGAGGGTGGGAGCGAGAGAGGGTGGGAGCGAGAGAGGGTGGGAGCGAGAGAGGGTGGGAGCGAGAGAGGGTGGGAGCGAGAGAGCGTGGGAGCGAGAGAGGGTGGGAGCGAGAGAGGGTGGGAGCGAGAGAGGGTGGGAGCGAGAGAGGGTGGGAGCGAGAGAGGGTGGGAGCGAGAGAGGGTGGGAGCGAGAGAGCGTGGGAGCGAGAGAGCGTGGGAGCGAGAGAGGGTGGGAGCGAGAGAGGGTGGGAGCGAGAGAGGGTGGGAGCGAGAGAGGGTGGGAGCGAGAGAGGGTGGGAGCGAGAGAGGGTGGGAGCGAGAGAGGGTGGGAGCGAGAGAGGGTGGGAGCGAGAGAGCGTGGGAGCGAGAGAGGGTGGGAGCGAGAGAGGGTGGGAGCGAGAGAGCGTGGGAGCGAGAGAGCGTGGGAGCGAGAGAGCGTGGGAGCGAGAGAGCGTGGGAGCGAGAGAGCGTGGGAGCGAGAGAGCGTGGGAGCGAGAGAGCGTGGGAGCGAGAGAGGGTGGGAGCGAGAGAGGGTGGGAGCGAGAGAGGGTGGGAGCGAGAGAGGGTGGGAGCGAGAGAGGGTGGGAGCGAGAGAGGGTGGGAGCGAGAGAGGGTGGGAGCGAGAGAGGGTGGGAGCGAGAGAGGGTGGGAGCGAGAGGGGGTGGGAGCGAGAGAGCGTGGGAGCGAGAGAGCGTGGGAGCGAGAGAGCGTGGGAGCGAGAGAGCGGTGGGAGCGAGAGAGGGTGGGAGCGAGAGAGGGTGGGAGCGAGAGAGGGTGGGAGCGAGAGAGGGTGGGAGCGAGAGAGCGTGGGAGCGAGAGAGGGTGGGAGCGAGAGAGCGTGGGAGCGAGAGAGGGTGGGAGCGAGAGAGGGTGGGAGCGAGAGAGGGTGGGAGCGAGAGAGGGTGGGAGCGAGAGAGGGTGGGAGCGAGAGAGGGTGGGAGCGAGAGAGCGTGGGAGCGAGAGAGCGTGGGAGCGAGAGAGCGTGGGAGCGAGAGAGCGTGGGAGCGAGAGAGGGTGGGAGCGAGAGAGGGTGGGAGCGAGAGAGCGTGGGAGCGAGAGAGTGTGGGAGCGAGAGAGCGTGGGAGCGAGAGAGCGTGGGAGCGAGAGAGCGTGGGAGCGAGAGAGCGTGGGAGCGAGAGAGGGTGGGAGCGAGAGAGGGTGGGAGCGAGAGAGGGTGGGAGCGAGAGAGGGTGGGAGCGAGAGAGGGTGGGAGCGAGAGAGGGTGGGAGCGAGAGGGGGTGGGAGCGAGAGGGGGTGGGAGCGAGAGAGCGTGGGAGCGAGAGAGCGTGGGAGCGAGAGAGCGTGGGAGCGAGAGAGGGTGGGAGCGAGAGAGGGTGGGAGCGAGAGAGGGTGGGAGCGAGAGAGGGTGGGAGCGAGAGAGCGTGGGAGCGAGAGAGGGTGGGAGCGAGAGAGCGTGGGAGCGAGAGAGGGTGGGAGCGAGAGAGGGTGGGAGCGAGAGAGGGTGGGAGCGAGAGAGGGTGGGAGCGAGAGAGGGTGGGAGCGAGAGAGGGTGGGAGCGAGAGAGGGTGGGAGCGAGAGAGCGTGGGAGCGAGAGAGGGTGGGAGCGAGAGAGCGTGGGAGCGAGAGAGCGTGGGAGCGAGAGAGCGTGGGAGCGAGAGAGCGTGGGAGCGAGAGAGGGTGGGAGCGAGAGAGGGTGGGAGCGAGAGAGGGTGGGAGCGAGAGAGGGTGGGAGCGAGAGAGGGTGGGAGCGAGAGAGCGTGGGAGCGAGAGAGGGTGGGAGCGAGAGAGCGTGGGAGCGAGAGAGCGTGGGAGCGAGAGAGGGTGGGAGCGAGAGAGCGTGGGAGCGAGAGAGGGTGGGAGCGAGAGAGGGTGGGAGCGAGAGAGGGTGGGAGCGAGAGAGGGTGGGAGCGAGAGAGGGTGGGAGCGAGAGAGGGTGGGAGCGAGAGAGGGTGGGAGCGAGAGAGGGTGGGAGCGAGAGAGGGTGGGAGCGAGAGAGGGTGGGAGCGAGAGAGGGTGGGAGCGAGAGAGCGTGGGAGCGAGAGAGCGTGGGAGCGAGAGAGCGTGGGAGCGAGAGAGGGTGGGAGCGAGAGAGGGTGGGAGCGAGAGAGCGTGGGAGCGAGAGAGCGTGGGAGCGAGAGAGCGTGGGAGCGAGAGAGCGTGGGAGCGAGAGAGCGTGGGAGCGAGAGAGCGTGGGAGCGAGAGAGCGTGGGAGCGAGAGAGGGTGGGAGCGAGAGAGGGTGGGAGCGAGAGAGGGTGGGAGCGAGAGAGGGTGGGAGCGAGAGAGGGTGGGAGCGAGAGAGGGTGGGAGCGAGAGAGGGTGGGAGCGAGAGAGGGTGGGAGCGAGAGAGGGTGGGAGCGAGAGAGGGTGGGAGCGAGAGAGGGTGGGAGCGAGAGAGGGTGGGAGCGAGAGAGGGTGGGAGCGAGAGAGGGTGGGAGCGAGAGAGGGTGGGAGCGAGAGAGCGTGGGAGCGAGAGAGCGTGGGAGCGAGAGAGGGTGGGAGCGAGAGAGGGTGGGAGCGAGAGAGGGTGGGAGCGAGAGAGGGTGGGAGCGAGAGAGGGTGGGAGCGAGAGAGGGTGGGAGCGAGAGAGGGTGGGAGCGAGAGAGGGTGGGAGCGAGAGAGGGTGGGAGCGAGAGAGGGTGGGAGCGAGAGAGGGTGGGAGCGAGAGAGGGTGGGAGCGAGAGAGGCGTGGGAGCGAGAGAGGGTGGGAGCGAGAGAGGGTGGGAGCGAGAGAGCGTGGGAGCGAGAGAGCGTGGGAGCGAGAGAGCGTGGGAGCGAGAGAGCGTGGGAGCGAGAGAGCGTGGGAGCGAGAGAGCGTGGGAGCGAGAGAGGGTGGGAGCGAGAGAGGGTGGGAGCGAGAGAGGGTGGGAGCGAGAGAGGGTGGGAGCGAGAGAGGGTGGGAGCGAGAGAGGGTGGGAGCGAGAGAGGGTGGGAGCGAGAGAGGGTGGGAGCGAGAGAGGGTGGGAGCGAGAGGGGGTGGGAGCGAGAGAGCGTGGGAGCGAGAGAGCGTGGGAGCGAGAGAGCGTGGGAGCGAGAGAGGGTGGGAGCGAGAGAGGGTGGGAGCGAGAGAGGGTGGGAGCGAGAGAGGGTGGGAGCGAGAGAGCGTGGGAGCGAGAGAGGGTGGGAGCGAGAGAGCGTGGGAGCGAGAGAGGGTGGGAGCGAGAGAGGGTGGGAGCGAGAGAGGGTGGGAGCGAGAGAGGGTGGGAGCGAGAGAGGGTGGGAGCGAGAGAGGGTGGGAGCGAGAGAGGGTGGGAGCGAGAGAGCGTGGGAGCGAGAGAGGGTGGGAGCGAGAGAGCGTGGGAGCGAGAGAGCGTGGGAGCGAGAGAGCGTGGGAGCGAGAGAGCGTGGGAGCGAGAGAGGGTGGGAGCGAGAGAGGGTGGGAGCGAGAGAGGGTGGGAGCGAGAGAGGGTGGGAGCGAGAGAGGGTGGGAGCGAGAGAGGGTGGGAGCGAGAGAGGGTGGGAGCGAGAGAGGGTGGGAGCGAGAGAGCGTGGGAGCGAGAGAGCGTGGGAGCGAGAGAGGGTGGGAGCGAGAGAGCGTGGGAGCGAGAGAGGGTGGGAGCGAGAGAGGGTGGGAGCGAGAGAGGGTGGGAGCGAGAGAGGGTGGGAGCGAGAGAGGGTGGGAGCGAGAGAGGGTGGGAGCGAGAGAGGGTGGGAGCGAGAGAGGGTGGGAGCGAGAGAGGGTGGGAGCGAGAGAGGGTGGGAGCGAGAGAGGGTGGGAGCGAGAGAGGGTGGGAGCGAGAGAGCGTGGGAGCGAGAGAGGGTGGGAGCGAGAGAGCGTGGGAGCGAGAGAGCGTGGGAGCGAGAGAGCGTGGGAGCGAGAGAGCGTGGGAGCGAGAGAGCGTGGGAGCGAGAGAGCGTGGGAGCGAGAGAGCGTGGGAGCGAGAGAGGGTGGGAGCGAGAGAGGGTGGGAGCGAGAGAGGGTGGGAGCGAGAGAGGGTGGGAGCGAGAGAGGGTGGGAGCGAGAGAGGGTGGGAGCGAGAGAGGGTGGGAGCGAGAGAGGGTGGGAGCGAGAGAGGGTGGGAGCGAGAGAGGGTGGGAGCGAGAGAGCGTGGGAGCGAGAGAGCGTGGGAGCGAGAGAGCGTGGGAGCGAGAGAGCGTGGGAGCGAGAGAGGGTGGGAGCGAGAGAGCGTGGGATAATGTGAGGAAAATAATAGAGCGAGGTATCTCAGCTTGCATCTTGTGCTGCTTCGCTATTTGTTACAAGGACCATTTATTATCACTCATCACTCATCACTCATCACCCTCCCTCCCCTCCCTCCCCTCCCTCCCCTCCCCTCCCTCCCCTCCCTCGCCCCCCTCCCCTCGCTTTCCTCCCTACCTTTCCTCCCTCCCCTCCTGCCCTCCACCTCGCCATCCACCCTGTGTGCGTGCAGGTGCTGGATCCGGGTCTGATCGGGGGGCTGTTCCTGCCCATGCTGGGAGCCATGCCAGACACAGTGCTCATTCTGGTGCGTGCCATGTGTATGTGTTGTGTGCCCTCTTGAGTCTTCACTTTTGAGTCCACTCAAAGTCGGTCTCATCTCATCGGGGGTTTGTTCCTGCTCATGCTGGGAGCCATGCCAGACAGAATGCTCATTCTGGTGCGTGCCCTCTGCCTTTCCCCCACGCCATGCTCTCTCTTGCCCCCTCGCTGCTCCTCCCATCGCGGGCCCTCCTTCTCCCCCACCTCCCACCTGGGTTCTATGCACACAGACGTATGTATGGGCACACACATGCACGAGTGCAACTCCCCACCCCACACACACACGCATGCACACATGTTAAGAACTGGGGTGGGGGGTGCAGCCCCCCACCCCACACACACACGCAGCGCTAAGAGTGGAGCTTCGTTTGTTCGATACTCTGTAATACACATTCTAGTTTCCTCTTCTACTATTTGGTGTTGCTGACAGTCTCCTCCATGGCTTGTATCCGTTTCTAAGGCGCTTGACAAACACACCCCATCCACTCTTCGCCACACCCACACCCCACACTCTACACCACACCCCACCCACACTCCGCACTCCCCACTTTTCACGCCCGCCTGCAGGTGTCCGGGCTGGGAGGCAGCAAGGAGGAGGCGCAGGAGGAGGTGCTGGTGGGCATGGGCGTGCTGGCGGGCAGCACCGTCATGATCCTCACTGTCGCCTGGGGGGGCTCCCTGCTCTGCGGCCGCTGCGACCTGGAGGAGAAGCAGAGGAGCGACGGGAGTGTGGATCTGGTGGCCAGGGATAAGACGCTCACCCGCCCCTGGGACCTGAAAGGCACAGGTGGGTGTCAGAAGCAATTGGGCATTCACCTCAGAAACTCAGTTGAGCATGCGCCTCATCAATTGCCTCACAATCTGAGGCGCCTCACTTAGAGGAGAAATGGGAGTGTGCAGTGGATATGGTTGCCAGGGATAAGACACTCACCCGCCCCTGGGACCTGAAACGCACAGGTCGGTTGTGTAGGCGTGTGTCTGAATTCGCCTTGGATTCGGATGCGCTTCAGCAATTGCCTCATTAATCTAGGCGGCTCAGAGGAGCCGCGGAGCATTGGCCAGGCCACGGCTCACACATTGATTGATGAGCACACGTCAAGTTGTCAACAGTGCGCACCCCTCAGCAGTGTGTTTCCGATTGAGTGTTTGTGGAGCTTCAACACTGCTCCTCGTCCGTCCCTCTTTGAATCCCAACTTCGTTGCTGCTTTGCATTCCCTTTGGCCTCTCTGTCTCCCTCCCGCCCTCCCGCCCTCTCCTCCCTGCGCCGTCATCCGTGTGTGGGTGCGCATGGCATGGCATGGCAGGGGTGACAACGGACGAGCAGACGCGCCTGGGAGCGTGGATCATGATGGCTACAGTAGTGCCCTTCCTCATCATGCAGGTACAAGATTTGAGGTGTTGTTGTCTTTTGAGTCGACTCAAATGGCCACAGTAGTGCCCTTGGCCATCATGCAGGTACCGTGTGCGTGCTGCCTGCACACAGCCGCTAGCTAGCTATCACCTTGCAGGCCCCACCTTGCAGGTACGTCCCTTCAGGTAGAAGAGCCCTTCCTCATCATGCAGGTACAAGGTTTGAAGCGCCGTTGTGCTGGTGGCGTGGCAAGGTGGTTGGTTCCACGGGTACTAGGAAGTCCAATACAGTCTCCACACGGAGGGTGCCTGCTGGGGTAAAGTAAAGTTAAAGTAAAGTTAAAGTAAAGTTAAAGTAAAGTTAAAGTAAAGTTAAAGTAAAGTACCTGCACTGCACCCCAGCAGGCAGGCACCCAAGGTTGCCACGACTGTTACCGTGGTATCAGCACCTTGCCACGCCGCCTGCTCTCTGCCCAGTTGTGGCGGTGCCACCAGCCATGGGTGCTACAGATTGGGGCCCTCCGTTGCAGGTGCTGCCGTGCAGAACCCAGAGTACCTTTGAGGCGCCTCAAAACCCCGAGTACCTGCGCCGAGTGGTACCCTGTGTGGATCCTCTCCCACCCACCACCACCACCACCTGCTGCCCATGCCTGCCCCCGTGCCCCTGCTTCTTGCCGAATCTACCTGCCTTGGCTTGGCCCCCCACGTGCCATCTACCCTCCTTCCTCTTCCCCCCTTCCCCCGCTCTTTTCCCCCTTCCCTCCTTCCCCACCTTCCCCCGCTTCCCATCCCCAACCCCCCCGCGCCTCGGCAGGTGCCGTTCATTCATGGGCAGGGGGCAGTAGTACCCCGAGTACCAGGCTCTGTGCGTGTGTGGGCTATGTATGTACACCTTCTCTCACCCCGTTTCTCCCGCCCCTCCCCTCCGCCACACCACCAGGTGCCGTTCATGGATGGGAGGCAGTAGTACCCCGAGTACCAGGCTCTGTGTCTGTGTCTGTGTCTGTGTCTGTGTCTGTGTCTGTGTCTGTGCTTGTGCGTGAGACCCAGCCACCGTCGCCGCCAACGTGACATCACGTGCTGTCCTCCCATTCCCCCCCCTCCCTCCCTCCCTCCCGCCCTCCCTCCGCGGCCCCAGGTGCCGTTCATAGATGGGGGGCAGTAGTACCCCGAGTACCAGGCTCTGTGCTTGGGACGTGCCCTCACCCCCCCATGCTGTCCTCCCTCTCCCCTCTCTTCCTCCCTCTCCCCTCTCTTCCTCCCTCTCCCCCTCTTCCACGCCCCTCCACCACACCACACCACCAGGTGCCGTTCATAGATGGGGGGCAGTACCCCGAGTACCAGGCACGCATCACGGCACTGCTGGGGCTTCTGCTCTCCACGACCGGCCTCGTTGCATATTGCGCCTACCAGGTGTGTGAGGGGTGCGCCTACCAGGTGTGTGAGGGGTGCGCCTACCACCACGTGTGTGCGTCTGTTTCCGAGCATTCGTCCAAGTAGGTTGGCCCCTGCACTGCTCGCACATCGCACCTCCCTGCTCCCTCCCACCCTAGCCGTCGTCCTCCCGTTTCTCTCTCACACCTGCTGCCGTCATTCCATTCCATCTCCCCTGCAGCATAGCTTCACAGGAATGCCTAATGCATGCTCCCTGCTGCACCTCATGCCTGCTCAACCCTTGTAACCACTTCACACCCAACCCCTGGCTGCTTTCGAGGCGCCTCAAATGTCACCTCGTGCTTGCTCTTGATCACTCTTAACACTCACCCCCCCGCACTTGCTCCTGCAGTCGTCCAAGATCCTCTGATCCACTACGCTCGCATGCACCGGGAAACCCCCGGACTCCCCTCCCCCTCTCTCCCTCCCCCTCTTCTCCCACCCCAGGTGCTGGCCCCCTGGCTGCAGTCCTCCAAGATCTACCACGCGCGCATGCACCTCATGCAACGCAACACCCACTCCTCTCCTTCCTGCCCACCCCACCGAACCCCTCCCCCTTCACCAGGTGCTGTCCCCCTGGCTGCAGTCGTCCAAGATCAACCACGCACGCATGCACCTCATGCGAGCGCGTGCCCTGCACCACCTGCACGACCTGGCGCTGCAGAACACGTGGGGCGGGCTGCTGCAGCCCGACGGCACGCCGAACCGCGAGACGATCCACCGCGTGTTCCGGCACTTTGACGAGGACGGCAACGGCACGCTCTCCCGCAGCGAACTCAAGGGGCTCGTGCTCGGCCTCAGCATTCGCAGCCAGGTGGGAGTGGGGGTGGGGGTTCGCAGCCAGATTTTGTTAGTGATTGAGCCCCCCCACTGAAGAGTCTCATGTTGACAAGTGTTTGAGTTGTGCCTGTGCTCGCATGTGGCTTATGCACGTGAAGCATTCTCTTTCTCACTGCAATCGCCTCTGTCTGTGTCCTTGTTTCGCATGTGTGCGTGTATGGGCGCATGCATGTGTGCGTGTATGGGCGCATGCATGTGTGAATGCATGTGTGCATGCATGTGTGAATGCATGTGTGCATGCATGTGTGAATGCATGTGTGCATGCATGTGTGAATGCATGTGTGCATGCATGTGTGAATGCATGTGTGCATGCATGTGTGAATGCATGTGTGCGTGTATGTGTGCGTGCACGTGTGTGTGTATGTGTTGATTCATCTCTGCATATACCCGCCCAGCAGGTACCAGGAGACGTGCCGGCAGACGATGAGGTGGCAGCATGGATGCGCGACTTTGACTCCAACTCCGATGGCGAGATCGGCCATGTAATCAGTCACCGAGAGAGAGAGGCGGGAGGGGGAGGGGGAGAGTGGCACGCACACGAGAAGGGGGTTGACATGCGAGGGGTGGGAACGGCATGGGACGATGGGGGGGTGCTACAGGAATGGGTTGGCATGTGGGGGGGGGTGGGTGGTGGAATTAGGTGGCTGGCTCGGGATGGTGGCTTGGCGTGGAGGGGTGGCATGGGGCGGGATGCATGGGTTGGGTGGTTTGGGATGGGTGCATGGGGGTTTTGTGATGTTCTGTTCTAAAGGTGGACTCACAGTGACTTCAATCCATGCCATTCGCTGCCATCCCATGCCATCCCGTGCCATGTTGTGGCACTTGCACCACCTCCCCCTGCCACTGTCCATGCCACTTCAACCCCCCTATAGCACACAACTGTATGGCTTCCCCTGGTAATCCTTCCCCTGGTAATCCTTCCCCTTTATCATGGCTTGCTTTGCATTCCCTTTCCCTGGAAAATCATGGCACGGCACGGCATGACATGGCACGGCATGGCATGGCATGGCATGGCATGGCACGGCACGGCATGACATGGCACGGCATGGCATGGCATGGCATGGCATGGCATGGCACGGCATGGCATGACATGGCGCACGCACACGGTGGTGACATGGTGGGGTGGCGTGTACCACAGGAGGAGTTCATGTCAGGCATGCAGCGGTGGATCACCCACCACTCCTCGCCCTCCCATCGCCCCTCCACCATGTCCCTCCTCAGAGGCGCCAGGTCACACTCTCTCCCCTCTCTCCCCTCTCCCCTCTCCCCTCTCCCCTCTCCCCTCTCCCCTCTCCCCTCTCCCCTCTCCCCTCTCCCCTCTCCCCTCTCCCCTCTCCCCTCTCCATTCACCCCTCTCCTCTTTTCATGCCCTTTCGTTTGCTTTCGAGACGTCTCAAACGTGACACGCCATGAGCGTGCTTTCCGTTTCATGCATTGGGCCGGGCCTTACATGCATGGTGCTACTCTTGCTCCAGTCCAAGAGGCAAGTGATTGCCGGCCCTGGGAGGGTTGAGCCAAGAAGGGAAGCAGGGAAGGAAGGATTGTGGGAGGGCGGAAGGGGCGCGAGGGGAGAGGAGGAGATTTGGAAAGGAAGAGGGAGGATGCGGGAGAGTGGACAAGCGTGACAGCAGGACAGCGAGAGAAAGGAGAGAGGGAGAGAGGAGAGCGGGAGAGAGGTAGAAAGAGGGAGAGAAGAGAGACAAGAGAGGAACCAAAGGTTGTGTTAATCCTTCATCCCTCCGTCCTCATCCCTCACTCCTCCTCCCTCCCTCCCTCCTCCCACCTCACACCTCTCCCTCTATAATTGTGCTGTAACGGCTGGAGGAGAGAGGTGAGAGGATCTAAAGGCGGTGTTGTATCCCCACCCATCGCCGCTCACCAAACACGTGTCATCACATCACCCTCACTCGTCACTCCTCACTCCCCCTTCCTCACTCCTCACGCCTCACCCCTCACCCTTCCTTTCTCAGTGCGGACAACAAGTTCTGGGAGGGGCAGCTGGCGAACGCCAAGGGGCAGCTGGAGGGGCTGGAGCAGGAGCTAGAGGAGGAGGTGGAGGACGAGGAGGAGGAGGAGGTCGTCAAAACGCCCGCACAGATCTACCGCGAGGTGCAAGACAGTGGGGCGCGGGTGGGAGGGTGGGTGGGTGGGGCATGACGTATGGCAAGGGGTGAGTTGGCACAGGTTGATTTTTGAGTCGACTCAAAAATCGACTCACTACACGTGAGTTGGCACAGGTTGATTTTTGAGTCGACTCAAAAATCGACTCACTACACGTGAGTTGGCACAGGTTCAGGCCTCTGTTCGCACGGACGAGGACGAGGACGAGAACGAGGACGAGGAGGATGAGGTGATAAAAACGCCTGTCCAGATCTACCGCAAGGTGTAAGGGTGTGGGGCGTGAGTGGGTGGGTGGGTGGGTGGGTGGGTGGGTGGGTGTATGTATGGGTGTGGTTGCACTGAGAGTTTGTGGGTGTGGGAGTGTGTGTGTATAAGTGGTCGTTTGGGTGGGTGCATGCTTGGGTGTGTGCATGGGTGTGTGCATGGGTGTACGCATGGGTGTAGGCGTGGGTTCTGGCCCCGCTTGCTCTGTTCCCTCTCGTGCCTTGTTCTCCTCTCCCTCTCCCTCTCTCTTCCCGTCGTCCTCACTCTCTCTCCGTCTCTTTCTCTCCCTCTCTCCCTCGTGCCGGTGCCCTCTGTACGCCCATCACCCACGGCAGGCGATAATGCTCATAGCAGGCGGGGCGGTGCTGGTGGGGTGCTTTGCAGACCCCATCATTGGCTCCATCACTGCCTTCTCCAGGTGCGCGCCATGCTGCCGCTTCTCATGCCGCTTCTCATGCTGCTGCTGCTGCTGCTGCTGCTGCTGCTGCTGCTGCTGCCGCTGCTGCTGCTGCTGCTGCTGCTGCTGCTGCTGCTGCTGCTGCTGCTGCTGCTGCTGCTGCTGCTGCTGCTGCTGCTGCTGCTGCTGCTGCTGCTGCTGCTGCTGCTGCTGCTGCTGCTGCTGCTGCTGCTGCTGCTGCTGCTGCTGCTGCTGCTGCTGCTGCTGCTGCTGCTGCTGCTGCTGCTGCTGCTGCTGCTGCTGCTGCTGCTGCTGCTGCTGCTGCTGCTGCTGCTGCTGCTGTCACTGCCGCCGTTGCTGCTACCGCTGCTTCTGCTGTTGTTGGTGTTTGCGTCGTGTGCACGGCACAGGACGGGCAGGCAGGAAAGGAGGCGCAGTCATGCACATCTCGCTCACTCTTCTCCCTTCCACTTTCCACTCGCCTCTTCCTTCCTCCCCACTCTCCCCTCAACCCTCTCTCGTCTCCTCACCCCCCTCCTCTCACCCCTCTCCCCTCTCTCCTCTCCCCTCACCCCCTGCACTCTGCCACGTCTCACATCCCTGCCTTCTTCGTGGCGCTTGTGGCGTTTGTGTCGACTTAATAGTCACTCTCCCCTCTCCCCTCTCCCCTCCCTCCCTGCGCCAGGGCATCAAACATCCCTGGCCTTCTTTGTGGCGTTTGTGGTGACGCCGCTGGCATCCCTGTTGCCAGCAGAGCGCAGCAGAGCACTGGCAGGCACAGTCTCACTCACTCCTCTCTCCTCCCAATGTCCCTCAACTCCCCTCGCCCTTCCCCCCCCACGCCAGGGCATCAAACATCCCGGCCTTCTTTGTGGCGTTTGTGGTGACGCCGCTGGCGTCCAACGCGAGTGAGCTCGTCTCCTCGCTCTACTTCGCCATGAAGAAGCGCCGCCGCACCGCCTCGCTCACCTACTCACAGGTCTACGGCGCCATCACCATGAACAACACCATGTGAGTCCGACTTAGGGGCTTTTGAAGCACGCCCTTATAAGGTCCCTATGGCCCTTGTAAGGTGCCTCGCTCACCTACTCGCAGGTCTGCGGCGCCATCACCATGAACAACACCATGTGAGTCGCACTTGTCCCTCCCCAACCCGTGGCTTCCGTTGGCTTTCGGGCCTCGTCTTTGCCATGGGGAAGGGCGCGTGTCATCTCGCTCACCTACTCGCAGGTGTACGGCGCCATCATCATGAATGAACGAACAACGATATGTGAGTCCGACCGAGGGCGCAGGGCTGCCGTGGCTTTCTGGCCTCCACTTTGCTTGGCCATGACGAAGCGCAAGCGCCCCGCCTCGCTCACCTACTCGCAGGTCTACAGCGCCATCACCCTCCTCCCCACCATCCCCTCTCTCCACCCTTCAGGTGTCTGGGCACGTTCCTGGCGCTGATCTATTTCCGCGGCCTGGCATGGGAGTTCAGTAGCGAGGTTGTTATCATCCTCCTCAACACCTTTGTGGTCGGCCTCCTGGGCGGCAGCCGCCACACCTTCCCCACCTGGATGGCGTTCCCTGTCCTCTTGCTCTACCCAGCGTCGCTTGCCATTGTGGCTTGTCTTGACACGTACCTGGGATGGCAGTGAGGGGAATGAGAGATGAGAAAGATTAGGTTAAGGGGGATTTAGGGGCAGAGGAGGATGGAGGGAGAGCAGAGTTAGCAATGACAAATCAAGGATGGTGAGTGGTGGGAATTGAAGTGGTGCCTTTGGGGATGTAGGTATCTCATATGGGATGGCATTGCTGATCTCCTGCTCTGCAGCATCTCCCTCATTTTGATTATTAGTGATACTTTAGCTGATATTGTAGTGATCTATACAAGTATGGCCATAAATGAGGGTCATGTTTAAGTAGTCAAGTTGGAGTACCGTCAAAAAGTATGTATCACCTTAGAAGTACAGCCAATCTCTTGGTTGTGACAGCTATTTATACGTGATCTTAACGCATGAACTTCACACAGAGAAGTAGTTTCGCCGGAGATCATGGAACTGGGAGAAGCTCAAAATTTGTACAGGCCATCACTTTGGTCACCTCTCCCACATAGCTGGAGCTAGCATTAGTTTGCTTACGTGCTTTCATATTATAATGGACGCTCCTCCATGTTACTGGATATTCCGATACATTCTCCAGAGATCTTGGAGTATTGACACAACCACTCTCGAACTGCCACCTCAGGTATTTGACAAGCTTGACGGTTCTGTATGGGCCTCTCGTTCAATGAGGTCCTCTCGTTACAGGCCCATGGTTGGCGGAATCTCAAGAGACCCCCATGCTTTGGCATGACCGAAGCAGCCCCAAACGACGGAACGCATTCTCATGGTTGCCACGTCACTTGAATGAATTTGTCCGCGAGCGACTCGGGACAACCAAGCTCAACCACCGCGAAAGTCCCAAGATTCAATTGCAAACAAACCTAGGGCACTCTTCCTACCCCATCTATAAACAGACAGAACTTCACTCTTACACCAACAGAAATACTATTAGGTGATAAAACAGAAGTTTTGGTTTCACTTCTCAGGGTCAACACTCTTGAGCTTCCGTCGTTCCACTGCAGCACTCATTCCTCACCATGGCGACCGCTCCCGTTTCCTCGGCGATGAAGGCCTCCCTCTCCACGAGCAAGGCGTCCCTCGCTTCCCCCGTGGTCTCCGGCCCTGCCTCCGCCAACATCGCGCGCTTCGACGGGCTCAAGTCGGCCTCCGCCTTCGCCGGCGCCAAGCCCACCCCTCAGGCCGCTCAGCTGGGCACCAAGTCCTCGGCGGTGCAGAGCAGCGAGGCGCAGCGCGGCGTGGTGCGGTGCGAGCAGACGGAGCCCGGCATGAAGCTGGTGTTCGTGTCGGCGGAGGTGGCGCCGTGGAGCAAGACGGGCGGCCTTGGCGACGTGCTGGGCGGCCTCCCCCCCGCGCTCGCCGCCAGGGGCCACCGCGTGATGACGGTGTCGCCGCGCTACGACCAGTACAAGGACGCCTGGGACACTGACGTCATCATCGATGTAGGTGCCGCACCCGGGATGCTGCTCAACTTAGTATTCCGCCCTGATTATCGATTTGAATTTAGTTTGCTTGAATTCATCGCAATCGCCAATAAGGATGAAATTCGCAACCTTGACGACCAAGCAAGATATGATGTTCCTGACACAAGGTTGCGCTGTCGCGTGGCGTGTCGTGCTGACGTGTGCAGGTGAAGGTGGGCGACGCGGTGGAGAAGGTGCGGTTCTTCCACTGCTACAAGCGCGGCGTGGATCGCGTGTTCGTGGACCACCCGTTGTTCCTGGCCAAGGTGTACGGCAAGACGGGCAGCAAGGTGTACGGGCCCAAGACGGGCGTGGACTACGACGACAACGTGCTGCGCTTCTCGCTCTTCAACCAGGCGGCGCTCATGGCGCCCAAGGTGCTGGCGCTCAACAACAACCCGTACTACTCGGGCACGTACGGCGAGGACGTGGTGTTCGTGGCCAACGACTGGCACACGGGCGTGCTGCCGGCGTACCTCAAGGTGCTGCAGCAGCAGGGCCACTTCCGCCAGGCCAAGGTCGCCTTCTGCACGCACAACATCGCGTACCAGGGCCGCTTCGTGCCCAGCGACTTTGACCGCCTCAACCTCCCCGACTCCTTCCGCCCCTCCTTCGCCTTCACTGACGGGTACGTTGCGGGTAGTGGCGGGGTCCGGGGTTCCGGATTGGTATGAATTCGTTGGGAGAAGCACTCAACCATGAATTTGCAAGAAGAAGAAAAAAAAAAAAAACAGAATCTTGGAATGCATGTTTTCTCTCCTTAAAACAAGTTGTGATTGAATCTGAGCCGCTCTAATCCCGATCCTTCTCATTTCTTTTGGCGCGCGCAGGTACGCGACGCCGGTGAAGGGGCCGAAGATCAACTGGCTGAAGGCGGGGTTCCAGGAGGCGGACATGGTGCTGACGGTGTCGCCCAACTACGCGACGGAGCTGCAGTCGGGGCCGGCCAAGGGCGTGGAGCTGGACGACGTGATTCGCGCCACGGGCATCAAGGGCATCGTGAACGGCATGGACGTGTCGGAGTGGGACCCGTCGGAGGACAAGTTCCTCGACGCGCGCTACGACGCGTCCAACGTGCTCGAGATCAAGCCGGCGCTCAAGGAGGCGCTGCAGGCGGAGGTGGGGCTGCCGGTGCGCGCGGACGTGCCGGTGCTGGCGTTCATCGGGCGGCTGGAGGAGCAGAAGGGGTCGGACATTCTGTCGGCGGCCGTGGAGGAGATTCTGGCGGGCGACGTGCAGCTGATCGTGCTGGGCACGGGCAAGAAGTACCTGGAGCAGCAGCTCGAGGCGCTCGAGGCCAAGTACCCCGACAAGGCGCGCGGCGTCGTCAAGTTTAACACCCCGCTGGCGCATCTCATGACGGCCGGCGCCGACTTCATGCTCGTGCCGTCGCGCTTCGAGCCGTGCGGGCTGATCCAGCTGCACGCCATGCGCTACGGCACCGTGCCCATCGTGGCGTCCACGGGCGGGCTTGTCGACACCGTGAAGGACGGCGTCACAGGCTTCCAGATCGGCGAGTTCAACGTCGACGTGCGTTCCCCTCGCTGCTCTGCCCTCGCCCCCCACTGACGTTCCTCAATTCCTCGCGTTCTTTTCTTTTCTGCGTTATACCTCACTAAAATGCTCCCCTCCAGTCCCCAATTCCCCTGCTTGCTTGCCACAATAGCACCTTGTGCTAACAATCCCCGTGTCTCCGTGTCCCTCTATCCCCCCTGTGCGCGTTTGGCGCAGTGCGAGGCGGTGTATCCGGAGGACGTGGCGACGCTGGCGGCGGGAGTGCAGCGCGCGCTCAAGGTGTTCGGCACGCCGGCGTTCGACCAGATGATTCTCAACGGCATGGCGCAGGACCTGTCGTGGAAGGGCCCCGCCAAGGAGTGGGAGGAGACGCTGCTCTCGCTGCAGGTCGAAAACTCCTCGCCCGGCCAGGCCGACGGCGTCGAAATCGCGCCCAAGGCCCTCGCCAACGTCGCCGCTCCCTAAACCTCTCCACAGCTTCCCCCCAAATTTTCACGTCTCCCTGTGCCATAGACTAATATGTACCTAATAAGATCGGCACTTGTCCCCTAGATGTCTCCGTGGGTGTTTGTTTTTTGCCTTGGCTGCCTAGTGAGAAGCCTGACAAGCAGGTTTCTATTGTAAAGGCCTTTTTGTCCCGCTCAAGTGAGCAACAGCCTGCTCATTAGTCTTCTGGGAAAGCTTCAAGTGCCACCTGCGTATTGCTGTGCTGCTCCAACTTGTTGAAAAACGGATGAAGAAGCCCATTTTAATTGAGACCTCCTATCGATGATCGTGAAAAGGATGTAACAACTGCATGAAGAAGCCTCCCTCATTTGAGTTAGCAAATCAGCCATGCTAAGCAATGTTATTATCATTCAGTTTCTGCCAGACAAGCTATCTAGTGAATGATTGATGCTTTTTAAGTCAGGGTGCCACTAAATAGTCCATACATACCATGTTCACGTTGGTTATATGGTAAGATGTAAGCCCAAGTGGAACATCAAAACTCTCTGTATGTGTAAGAAATTTTCTCGCTATTCCTTACCGCGAGCGTTACAGCGTACAGCAGCAGCCGTTGTTCGCCCATTACTGCTAACAGCCCTTCGCCAACTTCACGCGCACTGTTTCACCAGACCTCGCGCTGCTGGAGTAGCCGAGTCGGCCTACGCTTCGGGACTAGCCCGAACCTCGCGCCAGCGTAGCACTAGCTAGCTCGCACGCACCGCGTTACCATTTGCACATTTTCGCGTATAAGGGCATGTTCCTACGACCCCTTATCAGGCCAACCTCTTATCAGGCTCGCTTCACAACACACTGAAATTTCCCTAAACCCACAAAACCTTCACGAATTTTACCAGGCAAAAATGCGAAGCTGATACGAGGTGTCCCTGATAAGGGGCCGTAGGAACATGCCCTAAGTATTCGATCATGCTTTCGCTCATATTTTGTACTCATTGAACACCCTAGTGCAATCCTCGCTACCTCGATTCATTGCACACGTAACACTTTGTATCAGAGCCACTTTCTTTCGGACCGCGCATCTCCGCACCCCAGGAAATCAACTTTTGATTTTTCACTCGAAGGTGTCAAAATAGCGAACGAGAATGGATGAACTAGGAAAGAGTTGGGTACAAGTAGTAACCCTAATTGGGTTGTACCCCGTATGGGCTACCCTCACTACAGCCTACACAATCTAAGCACTATATAATTTTGACACACCCCCATAGGCAAAGTGGGGGAGAACAAGTGGTATATAGAGGTACAAGCAAAGTCACGCAATGAGCAAGTGAGGCAAAGTAGGCACAAGGCCTAAAACAATACAGAAACGATGATGAACACCAGACTGAAGTGCTTTCGTGAATATATCAGCAGTGTTGGCCCGAGTGGCCACGTAAGTAAGACAAAGCTGGCCACCCTGCTGCAACTCTCGAGCAAGGAAATAACGCAGAGCGATGTGCTTCGTTCTGTGCTCTAGTCTGTACTCCTGACACAAGGCAATCATGGCCTTGTTGTCTACGTACAGAACTGGAGAAGAACGAGGCCGCTCTCCCAAGTCGGTCAGCAGGTAGGTGAGCCAGCGTAACTCCTGTGCAGCCATGGCCCCTGCATAGATCTCAGCCTCACAACTGGAACTCAGAACAAAAGACGAGCGGGTAGACCGCCAAGAAACAGAGCCGGAACCAAGGCTGAAAGTGTAACCTTGTGACGACCGCAGCATAGCCAAGTCATCAACCGAAGAAGCGTCTGCGTGTCCAGTGAGGACAACTGGACCCCTTCCTCCAAGCACGAGCCCCATGCCCAACGTACTGCACAAGTAGCGCAACACCCTCTTAGCGACCTCCCAGTGCTCTGGTCGGTGTCTCCTGGGCACAATGTAGCGTGCCAGGATGCTAAGAGGGTAGGCAAGGTCAGGTCGAGTGCAGGTCATCAGGTACATGAGGCAGCCCACAAGCTCTGGATACAGGCCACTCGGCTCTACGAACTCGTCCGAAGGTGGAGCTGAGAGCGAGTGACCGGTAGGCAGAGGAGTGGACTGTGGCTTCGTTCTGTGCTCTAGTCTGTACTCCTGACACAAGGCAATCATGGCCTTGTTGTCTACGTACAGAACTGGAGAAGAACGAGGCCGCTCTCCCAAGTCGGTCAGCAGGTAGGTGAGCCAGCGTAACTCCTGTGCAGCCATGGCCCCTACATAGATCTCAGCCTCACAACTGGAACTGAGAACAAAAGACGAGCGGGTAGACCGCCAAGAAACAGAGCCGGAGCCAAGGCTGAAAGTGTAACCCTGTGACGACCGCTGCGTAGCCAAGTCGTCAACCCAAGAAGCGTCTGCGTGTCCAGTGAGGACAACTGGACCCTGTCCTCCAAGCACGAGCCCCATGCCCGATGTACTGCACAAGTAGCGCAACACCCTCTTAGCGGCCTCCCAGTGCTCTGGTCGGTGTCTCCCGGGCGCAACGTAGCATGCCAGGATGCTAAGAGGGTAGGCAAGGTCAGGTCGAGTGCAGGTCATCAGATACATGATGGAGCCCACGAGCTCTGGATACGGGCCACTCGGCTCTATGGACTCGTCCAAAGGTGGCTCCACTGGGTACCTTCAGGAAACGACCCAGTGAAGCCAGGTGGGCGGCACAGCCAGATCTCCTCGTGCACGCTACCCTGCAAGAAAGCTGTGTTGAAGTCAAGAGACTGCAGCTCGTAGTCACGCTGCGTGGCGACGTGCAGCAACACTAGAAGAGTGGTCATCTTCGGGTTAGGGGAGAAGTTCTGGAAGAAGTCAACTCCCTGTCGCTGACTGAAGCCTCGTGCAGCGTAACGAGCCTTGAAGACAGGCGGAGAACCCGGCGGCCGCTTCACCCTGAAAATCCACATGCCATCGACTATTTTCGCCCCAGAAGGGGGAACGGCGTCGACGTAGGTGCCTGTGGACTTCCATGATGCCATCTCTGCGTCCATGGCTGTCTGCCACTGAGAGGAGTAGGGACCCGTAATCGCCTCTGCGTAAGAGCGCGGGGTCAGGATGTCTGGTGCATCCGGGTCTCCCTCAGGTGCAAGCAGCATGGCCACGAGATGAGGTACAGCAGCTGCAAGTCCTCCTGCCTGCCCTCAAGGACGTCCGTGCCAAGAGCACACTCACCCCCGACGGACGGAGGACAGTCAGACTCAGACTCAGCGGCGTAGTCGAGACGACAGGCGGCAGACGCAGCAGTGGACTCAAACGAAGGGTCAGTGACAACAGTGGCTAGAAGACGAGGGACAGTAGGACTGGCAGCACGAGCTAAGTAAGACTCATGGTCAGGAACGGCAGGAAGAGAGGACGTAGGAGGAGGCGGCAGGGGAACTCGCAGTGGAACAGAGGAAGGACGAAGTGCCATAATGTGAGTGCCGGGGACAGGAGGAGGATGAAGACGAGGAAAACGGCGACCAGTGCGAACAGCGCGAACAGGTGAGGCAGGACGAGACTGAGGCTCACGCAGTCTCTTAGAGAGTTTGTGTGCTCAGCGTAAGGAGAAGGAGCAGGCACTGGGGAGTCTGGCGGTAACTGTGGCTGCGACTGGTGAGGCGGTGGACACAGTAAGCTGGGAGTAAGGCCAGTAGAAGACGGGAGACTAAGAACCTGGCGAAGGACCGAGTCAGGTGGCGGCAGAGACGACGGCTGCGGTGGAACGAAAAACGGGCGCTGCTGCACAGTGCCTCCAGCACCAGGACCACCAGCTCCAGCATCCCCAGCGCCAACACCTCCAGCTCCAGGGTCTCCAGCTCCAGCGCCTCCAGCACCAGCGCCTCTAGCGCCAGCGCCTCCTGCTCCAGCGCCTCTAGCTCTAGTGCCTCCAGCTCCAGCTCCTCCACCTCCAGCGCCTCCAGCGCCAGTGCCTCCAGCTCCAGGGTCTCCAGCTCCAGCGCCTCCAACACGACCAGCTCTGGCAGCTCCAGTACCCCTAGTACGAGCACCTCCAAGACCAGCAGCTCCAGCACCTCCGGTACCTCCAGCTCCAGCAGTAACTCCAGCACCTCCAGGACTAGAAGCTTCAGCACCTCTAGCTCCAGTGCCTCCAGCTCCAGCGCCACAAGCTCCTGTGCCTCCAGCTCCAGGGTCTCCAGCTCCAGCGCCTCCAACACCACCAGCTCCAGCAGCTCCAGTACCACTAGTACGAGCACCTCCAGGACCAGCAGCTCCAGCACCTCCAGCTCCAGTGCCTCCAGCGGCAGAGCCTCCAGCTCCTGCAGCGCAACTCCTAACGCATGTGCGCTGAGCAAACCACTCGCGCAGCGGCTGCGGTGAGAGAGGCTCCCGCCGGTGAGACAGTCGTGGCGAGGCACCCGCAGGAACTCCGGCAGATTCCGCACCTTCAGACTCAGCACCCCCAGGCTCTACACCCTCAGGCTCAGTACCCCCAGGCTCCGCACCCTCAGGCTCAGCACCCCCAGACTTTGCACCCTCAGACTCAGCACCCCCAGGCTCAGCACGCTCAGGCTCAGCACCCCCATGCTCCGCACTCGCAGGCTCAGCACCCCCAGACGCAGCACCCCCAAACGCAGCACCTCTAGCAGCACCTGAGTCTACAGCGACCTCGACAGGCACAGCCAAGGGGAGTGGGTCTACCTGAGACACACCTGAGGGAGCAGGACCCTGAGGGGGGAGGGGGTCTGCCGGAGGGGGACCTAGAGCGAGGAAGAGCGGGGGGGGGGGGGCAGAGGGGCTGTGCGGTAGGGGAAGAGATGGTAAAAGGGAACCGACTCGTCAAACGTGACATCCTGAGAGGGGAGGACACAGCGCGAGGTGGGGTGGTAAAACTGCCAGCTAAAGCGTCAGGAGGAAAGTCAAGGAAGACGCAGGGAATAGCGCGGGAGGAGAGCTTGTCCGTGGAAGTATCGCGAACAAAAGCACGAGAGCCCCAGACCCGGAACACCGACACATCGCCAACCTTCCCCATCCAACGCAGTGTAGGCGAGGTCTCCGGCAAGGAGACACGGGGCCAGAGGTTGAGCTGATGCGCAGCGTATCGGACCGCAAACGGCCAAAGAAAATGGGGAGCAGCCGCATGGATCATGGAGGTACGAGCCACCTCCACGGCTAACCTAATGCAGCGCTCAGCGACTCCATATTGCTGCGGGGAGGCCGGAAGCGTGAACGACTGGAGGATGCCCTCCCCACGACAAAAGTCCCACAAGAGGTCGGAGGAGAACTCACCACCACTGTCAGAGTGTAGACGCAGGACAGGAAGGTCCTCACGGAACCGCTCACGGAGCTGGAGACGGACTGCGCGGATCCAAGGAATCAAGACATCAGGGACCTCACCCTTGCTGCGCAAGGGGAAGGCCATGGTGTAACGCGTGTAGTCGTGAACAACCAGCAGGAAGTAGTGCTCGCGGCCCTCTCCACTGACGCGGGCTGGGCCCCACACGTCCATGTGGAGAGTCTGCATGGGAGCAGTCGTCGGGGGAAACGAGGAGGGGTGAGGAGCGGCGCGCTGCCGCCCCTCGACGCAAGGAAGGCAGGGCGGGGCAGGCGAGGACGGGAGGGGAGGCAGGGACCTGGTAAGACCAAAAACAAGGAGGCGGGAGTGCATGCCATGAAGGCGTGGCAGGGAGGGGTGACCCAGGTTGTGGTGCCACAGGAGAGTCTGGTGCGACAGGAGGTGACAGGCAGGGGGCTGCTACCGGACCTGACGCGGACACCTGAACAGACTCATCTACCTGAGGAGGCTCAGTAGTCAATGTGTACAGACTCGACCCAGGCCGACGGGTGAACGTTGCTAGGTGACGGCCTGTCCGTGTACACGTGCAGATCGACACACGCTGACCCCCATGAGTGGTGGTGGTGACCATCGCATCTTGGAGGGCAGCGGTACTCATCAAGTTGGTAGAGAACGAGAGGAGGTGAAGACCTGACAGTGAGCCGGACGGAACCGCCGGACACAATAAAACAGTGGAGGAACGGGCAAGAACTGGCCCCCCTGAGGGGTCAGCCAGTCTGACCGGAACAGGTGCAGGGAGTGGAATGAGGGTGGTACTGTCGCGTAAGAAACAGCGGGAAGCACCTGAGTCAAGCGTAAAGGTGTGCAAGGCCTCAGCTGGCGCAGTATTAGGGAGAGCAGAGTCACTAGCACCTAGAGCAGCATCCTCTATACCTGGGTCACGCGGCACACACAGGTAAGAGTCACCCTCAGCACTAACAGCCAAGGCATACATGGCAACAAGGATAGCATCATAGTCAAGAGCAAAGATATCAACACCAGACCTAAGCAGCTCTAGCCAGCAGGGGCGCTCAGCCTCATCGCCAAACTTTGCACGTCAAGCTTCGTCAAGGCGGAAGAAGCAGCTGTTAAAACCAGGAACGGAATGAGTGAACTAGGAAGCAGGTGGGTACAAGTAGGAAACCTAAAAGTGTTGTACCCTATATGAACTACCCCACTACAGCCTAGATAGACTATAGCATATAAGTTTGACACACCCCCATAGGCAAAGTGGGGGAGAACAAGGGGTCACAAGACCAGTCAAGAAAAGCAAAGCAAGCTCAGGGTGGATCACTAATTCACCACGCAGTCTGAGCACAAGCAAATGGCCACAAGGCCAGTTCACATGCAGAGTTATATATAGGAGAACAAACAATACAGTGAATACAACCTAGCAAGTGTAAGCATGCAGGTATATGTGTAGAGAGTACAGTACAAGCAAAATCAAGAATAAGCAAGTGAGGCACAGTAGGTACAAGGCCTAGAACAGTACAGAAACGCTGATGATCACAAGGCTGAAGTGTCTTGGTGAAAACATCAGCAGTGTTGGCCTGAGAGGCCACGTAAGCAAGACGAAGCTGACCACGCTGCTGCAACTCTCGAGCAAGGAAGTAGCGCAGAGCAATGTGCTTCGTTCTGTGCTCCAGTCTGTGCTCCTGACACAAGGCAAGCATGGCCTTGTTGTCGACGTACAGAACTGGAGGAGAACGAGGCGCCTCTCCCAAGTCGGTCAGCAGGTAGGTGAGCCAGCGTAACTCCTGTGCAGCCATGGCCCCAGCGTAGATCTCAACCTCACAACTGGAGCTGAGAACAGAAGAAGAGCGGGTAGACTGCCAAGAGACTGAGCCGGAACCAAGACTGAAGGTGTAACCCTGTGACGACCGCTGCGTAGCCAAGTCATCAACCCAGGAAGCGTCTGCGTGACCAGTGAGGACAACTCGAGCCCGTCCTCCAAGCACGAGCCCCATGCCCGACGTACTGCACAGGTAGCGCAACACCCTCTTCGCAGCATCCCAGTGCACCTTTCTGTGTCAACCGGGAGCCACGTAGCGAGCTAGAAGGCATAGAGGGTATGCGAGGTCAGGTCGTGTGCAAGTCATCAGGTACATGAGGCAGCCCAGAAGCTCTGGATACGGGCCACTCGGCTCTACGGACTCGTCCGAAGGTGGAGCTGAGAGCGAGTGACCTGTAGGCAGAGGAGTGGACTGTGGCGAGGAGTACGTGAAGCCGAAGCGCTGAAGGACCTGCTGCACCATGTGTGACTGAGTCAAGGTAATGGTGCGCTGTGCTCTGTCCCGGGTGATCCGCAAGCCAAGATAGCTTGTCAGTTCACCCACGTCTGTGCACGTGTGTCTCTTCTGCCGCTCGGACTTCACGTGGGCGAGTGCCTCAGTGTCAGCAGTAGCAAAGACGAGGTCGTCTACGTACACGAGAACGTAGAACGGCGGCAGAGTGGTGTCAGTGCGTAAAAACAGTGACGGGTCAGCAGTGGAAGGAGCAAAACCAAGAGCAGCAAGAGTCGTCCTCAGTGTGTCGTGCCACTCACGGGGTGCCTGGCGGAGACCGTAGACTGGCCGCCGGAGGCTCCACTGGGTACCAGTAGGAAACGACCCAGTGAAGCCAGGTGGGCGGCGCAGCCAGATCTCCTCGTGCAGGCTGCCCTGTAGGAAGGTTGTGCTGAAGTCAAGCGAGTGGAGCTCGTAGTCACGCTGAGCGGCGACGTGCAGCAGTACCCGAAGAGTGGTCATCTTCGGGGTAGGGGAGAAGGTCTGGAAGAAGTCAACTCCCTGTTGCTGACTGAAGCCACGTGCAACGTAACGCGCCTTGAAGACAGGCGGAGAACCCGGCGGCCGCTTCACCCTGAAGATCCACATGCCACTAACGATGTTCGCCCCAGGTGGGGGAACCTCGTCGACGTAGGTGCCTGTGGACTTCCAGGAAGCCATCTCGGCGTCCATGGCTGCCTGCCACTCAGAGGAGTAGGGACCCTCTATCGCCTCTGCGTAAGAGCGCGGGGTCGGGATGTCTAGTGCACCCGGGTCTCCCTCAGGGGCAAGCAACATGGACACGAGATGAGGTACAGCAGCGGCAAAGCACTCAAACTCCTCCTGTCTGTCCTCAAGAACGTCCGTGCCAAGAGCACGCTCACCCCCGACGGACGGAGGACAGACAGACGCAGACGCAGACTCAGCAACAAGACTAGTGGCGTAGTCTAGGCGACAAGCTGCAGCAAAGTCAACAAGCTCAGCAACGAGAGCAGACGCAGCAGTGGACTCAAACAAAGGGTCAGTGACAGCAGTGGCCAGGAAACGCGTGACAGTAGGACTAGCAGCACGAAGGGACTCAGACTCCGGGTCCGGACCGTCAGGAAGAGAGGACGCAGGAGGAGACAGCAGAGGGACACGCTGTGGAGAAGTGGAACGACGCAGAGTCATAGAGTGAGTGCCAGGGACAGGAGGAGGACGCGGACTCGAAACACGACGACCAGCGCGAACAATGCGGGCAGGCGACGCAGAGCGAGACTCAGGCGACACAGGACGCGACTCAGGCTCACGACGCTCCGTAAGACCTCTAGTCGGTCCAGAGTAAGGGGAAGGACCAGGCAGTGGAGAGGACGGCTGTAACTGCGACTGCGACTGGACAGGCGGTGGACTCAGTAAAGGAGGAGTAGGACCAGAAGAAGGCGGTAGACCAAGAACCTGCTGAACGAGCGGAACGTAGTACGGCCGCGGCCGCGCAGCGCCTCCAGAAACAGCAGAGACAGCACCAGTACCCTCAGCTCCAGGGTCTCCGGTAAGAGCACCCGCAGCACCACCAGCGCCAGTACCTGCAGCTCCAACGCCTGCAGCACCACCAGTCCCAGCAGCTCCAACACCAGCAGGACCTCCAAGAGCTCCAGCACCAGCAGCACCTCCAGCAGCTCCAGCATCAGCAGCACCTCTAGCAGCTCCAGCACCAGCAGCACCTCCAGCAGCTCCAGCACCAGCAGCACCTCCCGCAACTCCAGCACCAGCAGCACCTCCAGCAGCTCCAGCACCAGCAGCCCCTCCAGTACCAGTAGCACCAGTAGCACGGCGACAACGTCGAGCGTACCACTCACGAAGCCGCTGCGGAGAGTGTCAACATATATTTTATATGTTTAGTTTATGTTAGTCTAGGTGTACCATTTCATATTCCTAGGGTTAGCTATATCCTCTTGTATCTCGTTTCCCTTAGTCAATCTTTTCACCCGTTCTAGTCTTGACATGGTATAGAGCTAGTCGACCCTATGGGCCCACCGCCCCGTGCCCCGACCTAGGAACGTAGCCACTTAATACCCGAAGCGCCCTGCTACCCCCCCTTAGCTCGCGCGTCACCCGTAGTGCCCTGAGCGCGTCATCCGTTTAGCCCAGAGCGTCACCCGTTTTTCACCCGCGCCTCACCCGTTTTCTGCCCCGTGCGTAGCTCGCCAGCCCGCTAGCGCGCAGCAGGCCCATGCGCACGTGCTGTCGTAGCTGCACATGCGACAGCGCGCACGCGCAGTCGTAGCCGCACATGCGACCGCGCGCACGCGCAGCATTAGCCGCACGCACGTGCAGCATTAGCCGTACGCACGCGCGGCATTAGGAGCACGCACGCGCGTCATTAGCAGCATGCACGCGCGGCCAAAGCTGCACGCACGCGCAGCAATAGCCGCACGCACGCACAGCCCGCCAGCTGCGGTACCGTCTCACCCGTCCCCGCTGACCCACCTGGTGCCCGCTGTACCACCCGTCCCAGCCGCCCCACCAGTTACTCTCCCCCGCCCAGAACCGTACAGCACCGCGTAGAAACGCACAGAACCGTGCGACACCGCCCAGAACCTTACCTGCTGACCCATCCGCACCAGCCAGAGCTGCTACCCCACCCCGTACTCTCCACCGCACTGAACCGTGCAGAACCGCGCAGAACCGGGCAGAACCGCACTGAACCGTGCAGAACCGCGCAGAACCGGGCAGAACCGCACAGAACTGCGCAGAACAGCACAGAATCGTGCGGCGCCGCCCAGAACCTTACCTGCTGACCCACCCACACTAGCCAGAGCTGCTACCCCACCCGGTACTCTCCCTCGCACAGAACCGTGCAGCACCGCACTGAACAGGGCAGAACTGCACAGAACCACGCAGCACCGCACAGAACTGCACCCACTGCCCCACCTGTACCAGCCAGAGCTGCTGCCCCACCCGTTCCCGTCACCACACCAGTAACCAGCCGCTATCCACCTCACTGAACCACGTGGTACCGCTCTCAAACGTACTAGACCCCACCCGAGCGTGCCCGTTCATTGCCCTCGCGCCAGGGCCTCCTCCCATGGCCACTTCTCGTATTCTCACGTTTGATCCTGAGGGTAGGCCGGTAGACTTCCCAGGATGGCTCCGCAAACTCAAGCTTTTCCTAGGGAGTAGGATCGAGAACGACGTTCGCCTTCTGGACCATGCCATGGGCAAACTCGTAGCCCCGAAGGAACCCGACCCCTTAGGTTCCTCCCCGTCGGACGAAGAGGAAGCTCGCTTTGAGAAGCTGCAGCTGGCGGCCAGTCGGTGGGCGGCGCGGGACGACGCCACAGTGCTCGCCATCACCGATCTCCTGCCCCTGACAGAGCAGCAGCACTTCGAGCAGGAGGTGACGGCCAAGGGCCTGTTTGATGCTGTCGTCAAACGTTATTCCACCCCAACCACTGCTTCCCTCGGTCGGCTTGTACTGCCCTTCCTATTTCCTGACCTGCCCTCGTTTCACCGCGTCCCTGACCTTGTGCTGCACTTGCGCTCGCTTGATGCCCAGCTCCGTTCTGCTGCCCCTGATGATGCCCTACTTGCCGCCAACCCCCCCCCGATGTGGATGACACTGTACCTGCTGTCCACCCGCCTCCCTGACCGTTTTGCTACAGCCCGTGACCACTTTCTCACTGTTAACCCCATGTCCCTCACCATTGACCTCTTTGTGAAGAGGCTCACTGCTGTTGAGGACCTTGCCCGTTCCCTTGCTGCTGCCTCCGGTACTGCCCTCCCCCCCATCTTTGAGGGATGTGCTCCGTCCTTCCTAGCTTCCCCTGTCGATTCGGCGTCTGTTGCCACTGTACCAGAGGTGGCAGCCGTTGCCCTTGGCAACAAAGGGGGCAAGAAGGGGGGTAAGAAGGGAGGAGGTGGTGGCAGTGGTGGGGGTGGCGGAGGGGGCGGTGGTGGGGGTGGCGGAGGGGGCGGTGGTGGAGGTGGCGTAGGGGGTGGTGGTGGAGGAGGTGGAGGGGGTGGGAGTGGTGGAGGAGGCGGAGGAGGAGGCAGTGGAGGTGGAGGTAGTGGGGCCCCCCAGCAGCAGCAGCAGCCTCACCAGCAGCAGCCGCAGCAGCCGCAGCCACAGCAGCAGCGGCAGCAGCAGTTCCAGGGCCAGCGCCAGCAGACGCCGCAGCAGCAGTGGAGGTCCCCTGGACCCGGGAGCTCTGTCAGCAGCAGCGGCCCGCCCAGCTGGACGTCGCGTGGTCCAGCCCAGCACCCCCCCTGCCAGTATAGGGTGCTGACTGGGCCGCGTGGAGGCTACCCTTGTGGCCGCTTCCACCCCCCGGGTCAGTGCTTTGCACAGCTCACTGACCGCTACCGTGCGCAGTTTGGCCCCACCCGCACTGTCCCCGATTGGGCCTCACTGGCTCGTTCTGTTGGCCCGCAGTTGTATAGCATGACTGCACCTCAGTTAGATGAGGTTGTGCGTTCTATGTCTGTGATGTATGCCGATGACTCTATTGTTGATGATTTTGCGTACTATTCCTGTTTCTCTAGCTTAGGTGCTGTAGAGGTTGCTAGTGCTTTCCCTGCTAGCGTAGCTTGTCCAGGTTCGACCACCGAGACTGCGTCCCTGTCGTTCACACTCGACTCTGGGGCGTCCAGCTGTTTCTTTCGTGACCGCGCCGACCTCACACCACTACGCACCCCCGTCACTGTTGCCTTGGCCGACCCCTCTGTGGGACCTGTGGTTGCTCGCAGCACCACCACTCTCCCGTGTCCGGCTGCTCCCTCTGGGGTCCTTACAGGTTACTACACCCCCTCGTTCTCTAGGAACCTGGTGGGTGTCAGCCACCTCCACGACCTCGGAGTAGTCACCACTTTTCCCTTAGAGGAGTCAGTTGCCTCCTGCACAGTCGGTACCACTGGGGCCCCTCTGGCCACCTTTCGCAGGGAGCCGGGCTCTGGTCTGTACTCACTACACACCGGGTCCCACCACACTGGGTCAGGTCTGGTCAGGTCAGGTCAGGTAGCCGCTGTGTCGTGTGACTGTCGGTCCCTCACCCACCCGTCGGTCCTCTGGCACCACCGTCTAGGTCACCCGTCGTTCCCACGTCTCAGTAGGATGGCACGTCACCGTCTGGTCTCAGGTCTCCCAGCGTCGCTTGCCCCGCTTCCCCGCTCTCCAGCGCCGCCGTGCACTCCTTGCGTCGAGGGTCGGCAGCGCGCTGCCCCTCACTCCTCCTCGTTCCCCCCCACCACGTCTCCCTTCCAGACCCTGCACTTGGACGTCTGGGGCCCCTCCCCGGTCCTTGGCCCACGTCAGGAGCGCTACTTCCTGATTGTGGTGGACGACTACTCCCGCTACACCACGGTTTTCCCTTTGCGACGGAAGGCCGACGTGCCTACCGTCCTCGAGCCATGGCTACTAGCGAGGGGTGGCGCCCAGGGCCTGTGTGGGCTCCGTCTACACTCGGATCGTGGTGGTGAGTTCTCTTCCACTCGACTGGAGACGTTCTGTCAGGGTCGGGGGATCATCCAGTCTTACACGTTACCAGCCTCGCCGCAGCAGAACGGGGTAGCCGAGCGTCGCATCGGCCTGGTCATGGAGGTTGCCCGGACCTCCATGTGCCATGCCGGTGCCCCCCAGTTCTTGTGGCCCCAGGCAGTCTGCTACGCCGCGCACCAGCTGAACCTGTGGCCTAGTGACGCACGGCCACGGGTGACGCCGGTCTCCCTTTGGACAGGTTCTCCGGGCGTAGCAGCTGACTTCCGTGTCTGGGGCTCTCTGGCTCACGTTCGCGCCCCTGGCGTGAACAAGTTGTCTCCGCGCACCCGTGCCTGCGTCTTTCTTGGTTTCCCTTTGGACGCCTCCGGCTGGTTGTTCTACGACCCGGCCACCTACCAGTTCTTCGCTTCTCAGGACGTCACGTTCGACGAGTCTGTCTGTTACTACAGGAGTCGCCCCCACCGAGGTACTGAGGCCTTTTCCCCCCCGCTGTTCCTCACCCTTGAGCCCCCCCCAGTCGCCCCGGTAGCCCCCCCCCCTTCGCGTCCTGCCCCGTCAGGTGTGTCGCACGTCACTCCGCAGTCGTCCCCCCCTCAGCGTCCAGTCCGTGTCGTGTTTGAGGGTGCGGGAGGTGCAGTTGCGGAGGGTGAGGGTACTGGGGCTGCAGGAGCTGGTGGTGTCGGCTCTGGGGGTGCAGGGGTTGTGGGTGTGGAGGTCACTCCCGTGGAGGACACGGCAGCCTCGAGCCGGCGGCCTCGCCCCGCGTCACCCCCTGGCTTCCCGTCCGTCCCGCAGTTCCCTCCTCGTTCTTCTCTGCGGCCGGTTTCTGCGGAGCCCGGGGGTGCTACTGCGGGAGGCACTGGAGGCTCCGGGGGTGTCGACGGTGGAGGTATTGGTTCTGGGGGTGCTGGAGCTGGAGGCACTGACACTGTGGCGCCTACACCGCGCACTGTACGTTTCCTGACCCGTGAGCAGCGTCTCTTCCAGTTGGAGAGGGAGGAGCGTGCGCGGTTTGAGAGGGCACAGCAGCAGCAGCAGCAGCAGCAGCAGCAGCAGCACGAGAGAGTAGAGGAGGAGTCACAGCCGCAGCAGGAGAGGGTAGAGGAGGAGTCACGGCCGCACCAGGAGAGGGTAGAGCAGGAGTCCCACCCGCAGCAGCAGGTGCAGTTACAGACCCGGCAGGAGCGAGTAGAGGAGCAGTCACCGCCGCACCAGGAGAGGGTAGAGCAGGAGTCCCACCCGCAGCAGCAGGTGCAGTTACAGACCCACCAGGAGAGAGTAGAGCAGGAGTCTCACCCGCAGCAGCAGGTGCAGTTACAGACCCAGCAGGAGAGAGTAGAGGAGGAGTCCCGGTCCCAGCAGCGGGTGCAGCTGCAGTCGCAGCAGGAGAGGGCAGAGGCGGAGCCACAGGAGCAGCAGCAGGGGCCGGTACCGTCGCAGCAGACGCCAGAGGAGGCGGAGCAGCACCGACTGCGACTACGCGACCTCCCCGACCCATCACCTGCACGCTTTGTTCGTGGTCCCCTACCGTCCCCTCCTGTTCCCCCTGTTGAGTCCCTTTCCTCGTCCCAGTGGACTCGTCGTTCTCCCCTCAGTCGTGCTGTGTCCCCAGAGCGTCGTCGGTCCCGTTACCGTGCAGACGGTCCGTTCCACCTCGTTCTTCGCTCTCGTGTTCCACCTCCTCCCGTCCTTCCACAGCCCCCTGAGTCGTCCCTCACTGTGCTTCACGACCCGTTGTCCGACTACCTTCGTGCCTCCCGTCCTGTTGTCTCCCGTGTTTTGTCCGCGTTGGTCACTCACCCGACTGCACCCTTGTCGTCTGTCTCAGCACTTGTGACCACTGTCGCTGACTTTGCCTCTTCCCACCGCCTTGACTACGCCGCTCACCTGGTGAGTGGCGCTGCTCGTTCTCCGTCCTCTGGGGGTGCTCCTGTCTTTCCCTTGGAGGTCCTGGAGGACAGTCAGTTTGAGCTTGGTTTCCTTGCGGCCGCTGTTCCTCACCTCTGCGCCATGCTGCTTGCCCCTGAGGGGGATCCAGACGCTCTTGACATTCCGATCCCTCGCACTCACGCTGAGGCGGTCTCGGGACCTTGGGCCTCGTACTGGATAGCAGCTGAGGAGGCAGAGATGGCATCTTATAGGTCCACAGGCACTTACGTCGACGCAGTCCCACCACCTGGGACGAACGTCGTCAGTGGCCGATGGCTCTACAAGGTGAAGCGACCGCCTGGATCACCACCAGTGTTCAAGGCGCGCTATGTGGCGAGAGGCTTCAGTCAGCGAGCGGGGGTGGACTTCTTCCAGACCTTCGCTCCCACCCCGAAGATGAGTACTCTTCGGGTGTTGCTGCACATTGCAGCCCAGCGCGACTACGAGTTGCACTCTCTAGACTTTTCCACCGCGTTCCTTCAGGGGAGCCTGCACGAGCAGATCTGGCTGCGTCGCCCGCCTGGCTTCACTGGCACTTTCCCACCTGGGACCCAGTGGCAGCTGCGTCGACCAGTCTACGGCCTGCGTCAGGCTCCACGTGAGTGGCACGACACACTTCGCTCGACCCTTGCAGCGCTTGACTTCTTTCCGTCGTCTGCCGACCCGTCACTGTTCGTCCGCCGTGGCTCGACCCCGTTCTTTGTTCTTGTTTACGTTGACGACCTGGTCTTCGCCACTCCCGACCGACACGCACTGGCCTCCGTGAAGGAGGAACTGCAGAGGAGACACACTTGCACTGACCTTGGTGAGCTGCAGCACTACCTTGGCCTGCAGATCACTAGGGACAGGGCAGCTCGCACCATTACGCTGACGCAGTCGCATATGGTCGAGCAGATCCTCACGCGGTTTCGCTTCCCGTTCTCCAAGGTACAGCTCACCCCTCTTGGTGTGGATCATGGGCTCACGGCTCCACCTTCGGACGAGTCATTTGAGCCCAGTGGTCCATATCCTGAGCTGGTGGGTTGTCTCATGTACCTGATGACATGTACTCGCCCAGACCTAGCTTACCCTCTTAGCGTCCTTGCGCGCTTTGTTGCGCCTGGGAGACACCGACCGTCCCACTGGTACGCTGCTAAGAGGGTGGCGAAGTATGTGGCGAGTACATCAGGCATGGGACTTGTCCTTGGAGGGAAGCAGCCAGTTACACTCACAGGTTACTCGGACTCGTCGTGGGCCGACGACGCGGAGACGCGTCGGTCTACACAGGGGTACTCCTTTAGCCTCGGGACAGGTGCTGTTTCGTGGCGGTCGACTCGGGCGTCGTCCGTCTCCGGTTCCAGCTGTGAGGCAGAGGTGTACGCTGCGGCCATGGCCGCTCAGGAGCTTCGCTGGCTGTCTTTCCTTCTCACCGACCTTGGTGAGCGGCCTCGCTCTCCCCCAGTCTTGTTCGCCGACAACAGGTCTGCTGTCCTGTTGTGTGAGGAGCCCCGACTGGTTGGGAAGTCGAAGCACATCCAGCTTCGTTACTTCCTTCTGCGTGAGTTGCAGCAGCGTGGCCAGGCACTCGTACGACGCGTGGTCTCTGAGGCCAACACGGCAGATATCTTCACCAAGGCGTTGCCGCCTCGTGACCACCAGCGTTTCTGCACCCAGCTTGGCCTTGTGCCTGCCCGTCCTCACTTGCTTCCGTAGAGATGCTTTGTCCTGCTTGTCTTGTACTCTTGCATCTCATTATATTTGCTATATACCTGCATGTGGACTGGCCTTGTGGCCTCTTGCTTGCTCTCGGAGTGTGTGGTGACTTTGAGCTCCACCCTGAGATTTGTCTTGTTCTTGTGGATTGGTCTTGTGACCCTTGCTTGTTCTTGCTGACCGGTCACGTGACCCTTGCTTGCTCTCAGAATGTGTGTGTCCTTGAGACCCACCCTGAGATTTGTGTTGCTTTCCACAGGACTGCCGTCACCTAGACTATGGGGGTGTGTCAACATATATTTTATATGTTTAGTTTATGTTAGTCTAGGTGTACCATTTCATATTCCTAGGGTTAGCTATATCCTCTTGTATCTCGTTTCCCTTAGTCAATCTTTTCATCCGTTCTAGTCTTGACATGGTATAGAGCTAGTCGACCCTATGGGCCCACCGCCCCGTGCCCCGACCTAGGAACGTAGCCACTTAATACCCGAAGCGCCCTGCTACCCCCCCTTAGCTCGCGCGTCACCCGTAGTGCCCTGAGCGCGTCACCCGTAGAGAGGGGCTCCCGCCGCAACAGGGCACCCAGAGAACCTCCAGACTCAGCACGCGCAGGCTCAGCACCCCAAGACGCAGTACCCCCAGGCTCAGCACCCCCAGGCTCCACACGCTCAGGCTCAGCACCCCCAGACTCCACACGGTCAGGCTCAGCACCCCCAGGCTTCACACGCTCAGGCTCAGCACCCCCAGACTCCACACGCTCAGGCTCAGCACCCCCAGGCTCCGCACCCCCAGTCCCCGCACCCGCAGGCTTAGCACCCCTAGCAACACCTGAGTCGACAGCTACCTCGACCGGCTCGGCAGGGTCTACCTGAGACACACCTGAGGGGGCAGGACCCTGAGGGGGGAGGGGGTCTACCGGAGGAGTTCTTGGTGCTAGGAAGAGTGGCAGGGGGGGGGGGGGGGGGAGAGGCAGTGCGGTAGGGAAAGAGACGGTATTAAGACACCGACTCGTCAAACGTGATGTCCTGAGAGGACAGAACACGACGCGAGGTGGGGTGGTAGAACTGCCACCCGGGTGCGTCAGGGGGGAAGCCAAGGAAGACGCAGGGAACGGCACGGGAGGACAGCTTGACCGCGGAAGTATCGCGGACAAAAGCTCGAGATCCCCAGACACGGAACACAGACGCATCGCCAACCTTCCCCGTCCACTGCAGAGTAGGTGTGGTCTCTGGCAAGGAGACACGAGGCTGAAGGTTGATCTGATGCGCAGCGTACTGAACCGCGAACGGCCACAGAAAATGGGGAGCAGCCGCATGGATCATGGACGTACGAGCGACGTCCATGACCATGCCAATGCGGCGCTCAGCAATCCCATTTTGCTGCGGGGAGGCCGGAAGCGTGAACGTCTGGCGGATGCCCTCCGCACGACACAGAAGGCCCTCAGAAGGTCGGAGGAAAACTCACCACCACTGTCTGAGTGCAGACGCAGAACAGGAAGGTCCGAGCCAAAACTCTCGCTGAGCTGGCGACGAGCACCGCGGATCCAATCGATCAACACCTCAGTGACCTCAACCTTGCTGCGCAAGGGGAAGACTGTGGTGTAACGCGAGTAGTCGTCAACGACCAGCAGGAAGTAACGCTCGTGACCCTGTCCACGGACGCGGGATGGGCCCCACACGTCCATGTGAAGAGTCTGCAGGGGAGCCTCTGTCGGAGGGAACGTGGAGGAGTGAGGAGCGGCGCGCTGCCGGCCCTCGACACAAGGAACACAGGTAGGGGCAGGCCCCGGAGGAAGGGGAGGGAGGGACCGGGGGAGACCCGAGACAAGGGTACGGGAGGCCATACCTCGAAGACGAGGCAGGGAGGGGTGCCCAAGGAGAGTCTCGTGCGACAGAGGACGACACGAGCAGGGGGCAGATGCAGGACTAGACCTGGACGCGGCAGCAAACACCTGACTAGACGCGGCTACCTGACCAGACGCAGAGACCGGAGGAGACGCAGTAGTCAGTGTGTACAGACTCGATCCTGGCCGACGGGTGAACGTGGCCAGGTGGCGGCCCGTCCGAGAGCAAGTGCAGTGGGTCACACGCTGACCTCCATGGGCGAACTGGTCAACCCACGCGTCCTGGAGGTCAGCTCCACTCACCAGGTTCGTAGAGAACGAGGGGAGGTGGAGTCCTGACAGCAAGCCCGATGGGGCCGCAGGACATGGTAAAACCGTGGAAGAGTGCGCAAGGACTGGGCCCCCAGAGGGGTCAGCCAGGGAGACTGCGACAGGCCGACTAAGCGGCGTGAGTGTGGTGCTGTCGCGAAAGAAAGAGCGCGAAGCACCAGAGTCAAGTGTGAAAGTGTGCAAGGCCTCAGTAGGTGCAGTACCAGAGAGAGCAGACTCACCAGCACCTGGAGCAGCACACTCACCAGTACCTGGAGCAGCAAGGATAGCATCGAAATCAAGATCAAAGATAGCCACATTCTGCCTAAGCAGATCACCCCAGCGAGGGAGCTCAACAGCGTCAGGAAACTGGGCGCGCCAGGCGTCAGTCAGGCGACCGAAGCAGCGCTGCGCAGTGTGTGGCAGCCCGCACGTCTCCCCACGACGATTGCCGGTGCGAAGAACGTAAGTGCAGGGACCAGCACCCCCAGACCTCCCACGCCAAGCATACCACTCAGAAGCTGCTAGGCCGACGGGGTCTCACGGGAACGCGGCTGCTGCTGGCGCTGGCTACCACCAAAGCCTCCACGCTGCGCGGCTGCACCTCGACCAGCACCACCGCCACCGCCACCTCCGCCACCGCTACCACTGCCTCCACCACCGCTGCCGCTGCCTCCACCACCTCCGCCGCTGCCTCCACCACCTCCACCGCCGCCACTGAAGCCCCCACTCCCGGCACCACCCCCACCTCCACCGCCACCCCCTCCGCCTCCTCCACTGCCTCCGCCGCCGCCCCCGCCATCCCCTCCACCACCCTTGCTCCCCTTGCCCTTGCTGTTGCGGCGCCTTCCACTAGGAGCAAACGCAGCCCCGACCTCCTCAGTGCCAACGAGGTCGACAGCAGCAGCAAAAGCAACAGAGGGGAGAAGGGGGACAGGGGAACACCCCTCAAAGAAAGGGGTGCGACGGTCGCTGCGAGAAGCACCTACAGCTAAGATACTCTTCTCAGCCGCAGCGAGGCGCTCCTCTAGCAGGTCGACAGTGAGCTCGGTGGGGCAAAGGGAGAGAAAGTGGTCCCTGACTGAAGCAAGGGAGTCAGGGAGGCGGGTGACTAGGTAGTAAAGGGTGATGTACATGGGGGGGGGGTTCTTGGCACAGAAATCAGTGGGAAGGGCAGCGCAGTAGCAAGCGTCACTAGTGCGGAGGTGAGTAATGAGGTCAGCGACTGTGGCAAAGGCGGCAAGGTCAGGGAAAAGGTATGGCAGCATGAGGCGGCTGAGGGCAGCAGTGGCAGGGGAGGAGTAGCGCGCAACTACAGCGTCGTACAAAGACTGAGCAGTCTTGTACTTGCCAAAACGCGCGCGCTCAGCAGGCGGCAGGTGACTACGAACAGCAAGGCGAGCAACAGCGTCGCGAGTGGTCCACTGCGAGCGAACAGTGCTGTCAGCATTGGCAGCAGGAGCAGTGGAGACACCGGACGTGTGATCGAAAAGGGATACCCCATCCCTAGAGTTACACTGAAGAAAAAGCTGCAGGTCGTCAACCCACACGTCAAAGTCAACTGCACGCCCCTCAGCATCAAAGGTGAGAACAGTAGGGCTAGCCATAGCAGCAGTAGCAGCAGGAGCAGTGCAGGCAGGGCAGTGCGGCGTAGTAGGGCGGCGCGGCTAGGTAGGGCGGCGCGGCTCGGCAGAGCGGCGCGGCTCGGCTGGGCGGCGCGGCTCGGCTAGGCGGCGTGGCTCAGCTCCTGGTGGTGCGGGTGCTTACCAGGGGCGGGTGCAGGGCAGGGCCGTGTCTGCAGGGGCCGCGACAGCAAAGGGGCCGTGACGGCAGGGGCCGCGATAGCAGGGGCTGCGACGGCAGGGGCCGCGAAAGCAGGGGCTGCGACGGCAGGGGCTGCAACGGCAGGGGCCGCGACAGCAGCAGGGGCCGCGACAACAGCAGGGGCCGCAGCGGCAGCAGGGGCCGTGACGGCAGCAGGAGCTGCGACGGCAGCAGGGGCTGCGACGGCAGTAGGGCCCGCGACGGCAGTAGGGGCTGCGACGGCAGCAGGGGCCGCGACGGCAGCAGGGACCGCAACGGCAGTAGGGGCCGTGTCGGCAGTAGGGGCCGCAACGGCAGCAGAGGCCGCGTCGGCAGCAGGGGCCATGTTAGCAGCAGGGGCCGCGACGGCAGTAGGGGCCGCGACGGCAGTAGGGGCCGCGACGGCAGCAGAGGCCACTCGGCAGCAGGGGCCGCGTCGGCAGCAGGGGCCGCGACGACAGCAGGGGCCGCGACGGCAGTAGGGGCCGCGACGGCAGCAGGGGCCGCGACGGCAGGGTGAGGCAGGCGCAAAATGCACTTCGGGTAGGGCAGAAAAAAAAAGTTCGTGGTGGGCCCTAAAAAAAAACATTCCCACGAGGGAACCTGCTCAGAATACCATGTTAAAATCAGGAACGGAATGAGTGAACTAGGAAGCAGGTGGGTACAAGTAGAAAACCTAAAAGTGTTGTACCCTATATGAACTACCCCACTACAGCCTAGATAGACTATAACATATAAGTTTGACAGCAGCGGTGCTGAGTGTGAAACTTCCCGCATGTCTGACCAGCGCGGTCACCTGTGGGAATGACATACGGGCAGCGAACACTACCCCCAGACGCCCCACGCTGAGTAAACCACTCACAAAGCTGCTGGGGCGTAGGGGTCTCGCTCCGACGCTGCTGTTGCTGCCTCTGGCCACCGCTAGAACCTCCCCTCTGAACAGCTCCTCCCCGACCGCCACCACTGCCGCCGCCACCACTCCCACTACCGCCACCACCGCCACCACCACTCCCACCACTGCCACCACCGCCGCCACCGATGCCCCCAACCCCGCCACCACTCCCACCGCCACTTCCGCCACCTCCACCGCCTCCACCGCCTCCACCACCACCACCCCCGCTACCACCGCCACCACTCTTGCCTCCCTTGCTCTTGCCGTTGCGGCGCTTCCCACTAAGAGCAGAAGCAGCCCCGACATCCTCAGTACCGAGGATGTCAACAGCAGCAGCAGGAGCGTAGGAGGGGGCAAGGGGGGAGGGGGAACACCCCTCAAAGAAGGGTGTGCGAGGAGTGCCACAAGCAGCACCTACAGCGACTACCCTAGTCTAGGCTGCAAGGAGGTGCTTCTCAAGCAGGTCGACAGTGAGGTCTGTGGGGTCAAGTGCGAGAAAGTGGTCCATGACAACGCGAAGAGAGTCAGGGAGGCGGGTGACTATGAAGTAGAGAGTGATGTACATCGGGGGTGGGTTCTTGTCTAGGAACTCGATTGTGAGGGCAGCGTGGTAGCGAGTGTCGCTAGTGGGAAGGTGGGTGATGAGGTCCTCAACTGTGGCAAAGGCCTACAGCTCGGGAAAAAGGTAGGGCAGTATAAGGCGGCCGAGAGCAGTAGTGGCAGGGGAAGAGTAACGAGCGACTACAGCGTCGTACAGGGCTTTAGCAGTCTTGTGCTGGCCAAAGTGAGCGCGTTCGGCTAACGGCAAGTGGTTGCGAACGGCTAAGCGAGCAGAAGCATCACGGGTAAGCCACTGTGAGCGAGTCGCACTGTCAGCTGTGGCGGGAGGGGCGAGAGAGGCTCCAGATGTGTGGTCAAACAACGAAACGCTGTCTCTAGAATCGCTCAATAGGTACAGCTGTAAGTCGTCGAGCCACGTATCGAACTGGATCGGACGGCCCTCATGATCGAAGGTGAGAAATTTGAGAGAAGCCATAGCGGGCAGAGCAGGGTGGCGCGCGACCAGCACGGCAGCACGCAGGCAAGGACGGCGCGACGAGCAGGGCGGCGCGCGAGCACTAGGGAAGCGCGCAGGGCATGGCGGGGCGGCGCATGGCTAGGGAAGAGCGGCGCGCGGCCAGGGCAGGGCAGCGCAACTGGCAAGGCAGGGCGGCGTGGTGGCAGGGCAGGGCGGTGCGGTGGCGAGCAGGGCGGCGCGCGGGCAGGGCAGGGCGGCGTGGCGGCCAGCAGGGCGGTGCGCAGGCAGGGCAGGGCGGCAGGGCGGCGCGGCGGTCAGCAGGGCGGCGCGCTGGCAGGGCAGGGCGACGCGGCGGCCAGCAGGGTGACGCGACAGGCAGGGGAGGGCGGCGCGCTACCAGCAGGGCGGCGCGACAGGCAGTGCAGGGCAGCACGTGGCCAGGAGGGCGGCGCGAGAGGCAGGGCAGGGCGGCGCGACGGGCAGGGCAGGGCAGCGCTTGGCCAGCAGGGCGGCGCGACGGGCAGGGCAGGGCAGCGCGACTAGTGGGGCAGCGCTACGAGCAGGGAACTATGCGGTGGGCCCTAAAAAAAACGGTCTCGGAACAGGACCTGCTCTGAAACCATTTCAAGAAACTGAACGAGAATGAATGCATTGAGCAGAAAGTTGGTACAAAGTACTAACTCTAATTGGGTTGTACCCCTTATGGGCTACCCCACTACAGCCTACACAATATAAGCATTATAACATTTTGACAAGTGAAGCCCCGTTAGCAGTAATGGGCGAACAACGGCTACTGCTGTACGCGATGTGGACGGTCGCGGCGGTTCTCACTCAGTATTTTAAAAACTGCTTCAATGTCCTGTAGGTGCTGTGCTCTGCCTGGGCTGTAAATCAGTATGTCCTCGAGGTACACGATGACGCACTTATCTAAAAGCAAGCGGAAGGCTTCGTTCATGGTCATTTGAAAGGTTGCATGGGCGTTGGTCAGTCCGAAGGGCCGTAGCGTGTTCGGAAAGCTGTTTTCGGGCAATCGGGTCGGTTGACTAGGATCTGGTGGTAGCCTCCTCGAAGGTCAATTTTCGAGAAAACCTGGGCTGTGCGCAGTTGGTCGATCAGTTCCTCGGCTCGTGGGATGGGGTAACGGGATTTGATGGTAACCCTATTCAGTGCGCGATAATCGATGCGTCTGTGTTCCGTGTCTGGGGATCTCGAGCTTTTGTCCGCGATACTTCCGCGGTCAAGCTATCCTCCCGTGCCGTTCCCTGCGTCTTCCTTGGCTTCCCCCCTGACGCACCCGGGTGGCAGTTCTACCACCCCACCTCGCGTCGTGTTCTGTCCTCTCAGGACATCACGTTTGACGAGTCGGTGTCTTAATACCGTCTCTTTCCCTACCGCACTGCCTCTCCCCCCCCTCCCCCTGCCACTCTTCCTAGCACCAGGTACTCCTCCGGTAGACCCCCTCCCCCCTCAGGGTCCTGCCCCCTCAGGTGTGTCTCAGGTAGACCCTGCCGAGCCGGTCGAGGTAGCTGTCGACTCAGGTGTTGCTAGGGGTGCTAAGCCTGCGGGTGCGGGGACTGGGGGTGCGGAGCCTGGGGGTGCTGAGCCTGAGCGTGTGGAGTCTGGGGGTGCTGAGCCTGAGCGTGTGGAGCCTGGGGGTGCTGAGCCTGAGCGTGTGGAGTCTAGGGGTGCTGAGCCTGAGCGTGTGGAGCCTGGGGGTGCTGAGCCTGGGGGTACTGCGTCTTGGGGTGCTGAGCCTGCGCGTGCTGAGTCTGGAGGTTCTCTGGGTGCCCCGTTGCGGCAGGAGCCCCTCTCTCCGCAGCGGCTTCGTGAGTGGTACGCTCGACGTTGTTGCCGTGCTACTGGTGCTACTGGTACTGGAGGGGCTGCTGGTGCTGGAGCTGCTGGAGGTGCTGCTGGTGCTGGAGTTGCGGGAGGTGCTGCTGGTGCTGGAGCTGCTGGAGGTGCTGCTGGTGCTGGAGCTGCTGGAGGTGCTGCTGGCGCTGGAGCTGCTGGAGGTGCTGCTGGTGCTGGAGCTGTTGGAGGTCCTGCTGGTGTTGGAGCTGCTGGGACTGGTGGTGCTGCAGGCGTTGGAGCTGCAGGTACTGGCGCTGGTGGTGCTGCGGGTGCTCTTACTGGAGACCCTGGAGCTGAGGGTACTGGTGCTGTCTCTGCTGTTTCTGGAGGCGCTGCGCGGCCGCGGCCGTACTACGTTCCGCTCGTTCAGCAGGTTCTTGGTCTACCGCCTTCTTCTGGTCCTACTCCTCCTTTACTGAGTCCACCGCCTGTCCAGTCGCAGTCGCAGTTACAGCCGTCCTCTCCACTGCCTGGTCCTTCCCCTTACTCTGGACCGACTAGAGGTCTTACGGAGCGTCGTGAGCCTGAGTCGCGTCCTGTGTCGCCCACCTGGCTTCACTGGGTCGTTTCCTGCTGGTACCCAGTGGAGCCTCCGGCGGCCAGTCTACGGTCTCCGCCAGGCACCCCGTGAGTGGCACGACACACTGAGGACGACTCTTGCTGCTCTTGTTTTTGCTCCTTCCACTGCTGACCCGTCACTGTTTTTACGCACTGACACCACTCTGCCGCCGTTCTACATTCTCGTGTACGTAGACGACCTCGTCTTTGCTACTGCTGACATTGAGGCACTCGCCCACGTGAAGTCCGAGCGGCAGAAGAGACACACGTGCACAGACCTGGGTGAACTGACAAGCTATCTTGGCTTGCGGATCACCCGGGACAGAGCACAGCGCACCATTACCTTGACTCGGTCACACATGGTGCAGCAGGTCCTTCAGCGCTTCGGCTTCACGTACTCCTCGCCACAGTCCACTCCTCTGCCTACAGGTCACTGGCTCTCAGCTCCACCTTCGGACGAGTCCGTAGAGCCGAGTGGCCCGTATCCAGAGCTTCTGGGCTGCCTCATGTACCTGATGACTTGCACACGACCTGACCTCGCATACCCTCTCAGCCTTCTAGCTCGCTACGTGGCTCCCGGTTGACACAGAAAGGTGCACTGGGATGCTGCGAGGAGGGTGTTGCGCTACCTGTGCAGTACGTCGGGCATGGGGCTCGTGCTTGGAGGACGGGCTCGAGTTGTCCTCACTGGTCACGCAGACGCTTCCTGGGTTGACGACTTGGCTACGCAGCGGTCGTCACAGGGTTACACCTTCAGTCTTGGTTCCGGCTCAGTCTCTTGGCAGTCTACCCGCTCTTCTTCTGTTCTCAGCTCCAGTTGTGAGGTTGAGATCTACGCTGGGGCCATGGCTGCACAGGAGTTACGCTGGCTCACCTACCTGCTGACCGACTTGGGAGAGGCGCCTCGTTCTCCTCCAGTTCTGTACGTCGACAACAAGGCCATGCTTGCCTTGTGTCAGGAGCACAGACTGGAGCACAGAACGAAGCACATTGCTCTGCGCTACTTCCTTGCTCGAGAGTTGCAGCAGCGTGGTCAGCTTCGTCTTGCTTACGTGGCCTCTCAGGCCAACACTGCTGATGTTTTCACCAAGACACTTCAGCCTTGTGATCATCAGCGTTTCTGTACTGTTCTAGGCCTTGTACCTACTGTGCCTCACTTGTTTATTCTTGATTTTGCTTGTACTGTACTCTCTACACATATACCTGCATGCTTACACTTGCTAGGTTGTGTTCACTGTATTGTTTGTTCTCCTATATATAACTCTGCATGTGAACTGGCCTTGTGGCCATTTGCTTGTGCTCAGACTGCGTGGTGAATTAGTGATTCACCCTGAGCTTGCTTTGCTTTTCTTGACTGGTCTTGTGACCCCTTGTTCTCCCCCACTTTGCCTATGGGGGTGTGTCAAACTTATATGCTATAGTCTATCTAGGCTGTAGTGGGGTAGTTCATATAGGGTACAACACTTTTAGGTTTCCTACTTGTACCCACCTGCTTCCTAGTTCACTCATTCCGTTCCTGGTTTTAACAGCTGCTTCTTCCGCCTTGACGAAGCTTGACGCGCAAAGTTTGGCGATGAGGCTGAGCGCCCCTGCTGGCTAGAGCTGCTTAGGTCTGGTGTTGATATCTTTGCTCTTGACTATGATGCTATCCTTGTTGCCATGTATGCCTTGGCTGTTAGTGCTGAGGGTGACTCTTACCTGTGTGTGCCGCGTGACCCAGGTATAGAGGATGCTGCTCTAGGTGCTAGTGACTCTGCTCTCCCTAATACTGCGCCAGCTGAGGCCTTGCACACCTTTACGCTTGACTCAGGTGCTTCCCGCTGTTTCTTACGCGACAGTACCACCCTCATTCCACTCCCTGCACCTGTTCCGGTCAGACTGGCTGACCCCTCAGGGGGGCCAGTTCTTGCCCGTTCCTCCACTATTCTCCTGTGTCCGGCGGTTCCGTCCGGCTCACTGTCAGGTCTTCATCTCCTCTCGTTCTCTACCAACTTGATGAGTACCGCTGCCCTCCAAGATGCGATGGTCACTACCACCACTCATGGGGGTCAGCGTGTGTCGATCTGCACGTGTACACGGACGGGCCGTCACCTAGCAACGTTCACCCGTCGGCCTGGGTCGAGTCTGTACACATTGACTACTGAGCCTCCTCAGGTAGATGAGTCTGTTCAGGTGTCCGCGTCAGGTCCGGTAGCAGCCCCCTGCCTGTCACCTCCTGTCGCACCAGACTCTCCTGTGGCACCACAACCTGGGTCACCCCTCCCTGCCACGCCTTCATGACATGTACTCCCGCCTCCTTGTTTTTGGTCTTACCAGGTCCCTGCCTCCCCTCCCGTCCTCGCCTGCCCCGCCCTGCCTTCCTTGCGTCGAGGGGCGGCAGCGCGCCGCTCCTCACCCCTCCTCGTTTCCCCCGACGACTGCTCCCATGCAGACTCTCCACATGGACGTGTGGGGCCCAGCCCGCGTCAGTGGAGAGGGCCGCGAGCACTACTTCCTGCTGGTTGTTCACGACTACACGCGTTACACCATGGCCTTCCCCTTTCGCAGCAAGGGTGAGGTCCCTGATGTCTTGATTCTTTGGATCCGCGCAGTCCGTCTCCAGCTCCGTGAGCGGTTCTGTGAGGACCTTCCTGTCCTGCGTCTACACTCTGACAGTGGTGGTGAGTTCTCCTCCGACCTCTTGTGGGACTTTTGTTGTGGGGAGGGCATCCTCCAGTCGTTCACGCTTCCGGCCTCCCCGCAGCAATATGGAGTCGCTGAGCGCTGCATTAGGTTAGCCGTGGAGGTGGCTCGTACCTCCATGATCCATGCGGCTGCTCCCCATTTTCTTTGGCCGTTTGCGGTCCGATACGCTGCGCATCAGCTCAACCTCTGGCCCCGTGTCTCCTTGCCGGAGACCTCGCCTACACTGCGTTGGATGGGGAAGGTTGGCGATGTGTCGGTGTTCCGGGTCTGGGGCTCTCGTGCTTTTGTTCGCGATACTTCCACGGACAAGCTCTCCTCCCGCGCTATTCCCTGCGTCTTCCTTGACTTTCCTCCTGGCGCTTTAGCTGGCAGTTTTACCACCCCACCTCGCGCTGTGTCCTCCCCTCTCAGGATGTCACGTTTGACGAGTCGGTTCCCTTTTACCATCTCTTCCCCTACCGCACAGCCCCTCTGCCCCCCCCCCCCCGCTCTTCCTCGCTCTAGGTCCCCCTCCGGCAGACCCCCTCCCCCCTCAGGGTCCTGCTCCCTCAGGTGTGTCTCAGGTAGACCCACTCCCCTTGGCTGTGCCTGTCGAGGTCGCTGTAGACTCAGGTGCTGCTAGAGGTGCTGCGTTTGGGGGTGCTGCGTCTGGGGGTGCTGAGCCTGCGAGTGCGGAGCATGGGGGTGCTGAGCCTGAGCGTGCTGAGCCTGGGGGTGCTGAGTCTGAGGGTGCAAAGTCTGGGGGTGCTGAGCCTGAGGGTGCGGAGCCTGGGGGTACTGAGCCTGAGGGTGTAGAGCCTGGGGGTGCTGAGTCTGAAGGTGCGGAATCTGCCGGAGTTCCTGCGGGTGCCTCGCCACGACTGTCTCACCGGCGGGAGCCTCTCTCACCGCAGCCGCTGCGCGAGTGGTTTGCTCAGCGCACATGCGTTAGGAGTTGCGCTGCAGGAGCTGGAGGCTCTGCCGCTGGAGGCACTGGAGCTGGAGGTGCTGGAGCTGCTGGTCCTGGAGGTGCTCGTACTAGTGGTACTGGAGCTGCTGGAGCTGGTGGTGTTGGAGGCGCTGGAGCTGGAGACCCTGGAGCTGGAGGCACAGGAGCTTGTGGCGCTGGAGCTGGAGGCACTGGAGCTAGAGGTGCTGAAGCTTCTAGTCCTGGAGGTGCTGGAGTTACTGCTGGAGCTGGAGGTACCGGAGGTGCTGGAGCTGCTGGTCTTGGAGGTGCTCGTACTAGGGGTACTGGAGCTGCCAGAGCTGGTCGTGTTGGAGGCGCTGGAGCTGGAGACCCTGGAGCTGGAGGCACTGGCGCTGGAGGCGCTGGAGGTGGAGGAGCTGGAGCTGGAGGCACTAGAGCTAGAGGCGCTGGAGCAGGAGGCGCTGGCGCTAGAGGCGCTGGTGCTGGAGGCGCTGGAGCTGGAGACCCTGGAGCTGGAGGTGTTGGCGCTGGGGATGCTGGAGCTGGTGGTCCTGGTGCTGGAGGCACTGTGCAGCAGCGCCCGTTTTTCGTTCCACCGCAGCCGTCGTCTCTGCCGCCACCTGACTCGGTCCTTCGCCAGGTTCTTAGTCTCCCGTCTTCTACTGGCCTTACTCCCAGCTTACTGTGTCCACCGCCTCACCAGTCGCAGCCACAGTTACCGCCAGACTCCCCAGTGCCTGCTCCTTCTCCTTACGCTGAGCACACAAACTCTCTAAGAGACTGCGTGAGCCTCAGTCTCGTCCTGCCTCACCTGTTCGCGCTGTTCGCACTGGTCGCCGTTTTCCTCGTCTTCATCCTCCTCCTGTCCCCGGCACTCACATTATGGCACTTCGTCCTTCCTCTGTTCCACTGCGAGTTCCCCTGCCGCCTCCTCCTACGTCCTCTCTTCCTGCCGTTCCTGACCATGAGTCTTACTTAGCTCGTGCTGCCAGTCCTACTGTCCCTCGTCTTCTAGCCACTGTTGTCACTGACCCTTCGTTTGAGTCCACTGCTGCGTCTGCCGCCTGTCGTCTCGACTACGCCGCTGAGTCTGAGTCTGACTGTCCTCCGTCCGTCGGGGGTGAGTGTGCTCTTGGCACGGACGTCCTTGAGGGCAGGCAGGAGGACTTGCAGCTGCTGTACCTCATCTCGTGGCCATGCTGCTTGCACCTGAGGGAGACCCGGATGCACCAGACATCCTGACCCCGCGCTCTTACGCAGAGGCGATTACGGGTCCCTACTCCTCTCAGTGGCAGACAGCCATGGACGCAGAGATGGCATCATGGAAGTCCACAGGCACCTACGTCGACGCCGTTCCCCCTTCTGGGGCGAAAATAGTCGATGGCATGTGGATTTTCAGGGTGAAGCGGCCGCCGGGTTCTCCGCCTGTCTTCAAGGCTCGTTACGCTGCACGAGGCTTCAGTCAGCGACAGGGAGTTGACTTCTTCCAGAACTTCTCCCCTAACCCGAAGATGACCACTCTTCTAGTGTTGCTGCACGTCGCCACGCAGCGTGACTACGAGCTGCAGTCTCTTGACTTCAACACAGCTTTCTTGCAGGGTAGCGTGCACGAGGAGATCTGGCTGTGCCGCCCACCTGGCTTCACTGGGTCGTTTCCTGAAGGTACCCAGTGGAGCCACCTTTGGACGAGTCCATAGAGCCGAGTGGCCCGTATCCAGAGCTCGTGGGCTCCATCATGTATCTGATGACCTGCACTCGACCTGACCTTGCCTACCCTCTTAGCATCCTGGCATGCTACGTTGCGCCCGGGAGACACCGACCAGAGCACTGGGAGGCCGCTAAGAGGGTGTTGCGCTACTTGTGCAGTACATCGGGCATGGGGCTCGTGCTTGGAGGACAGGGTCCAGTTGTCCTCACTGGACACGCAGACGCTTCTTGGGTTGACGACTTGGCTACGCAGCGGTCGTCACAGGGTTACACTTTCAGCCTTGGCTCCGGCTCTGTTTCTTGGCGGTCTACCCGCTCGTCTTTTGTTCTCAGTTCCAGTTGTGAGGCTGAGATCTATGTAGGGGCCATGGCTGCACAGGAGTTACGCTGGCTCACCTACCTGCTGACCGACTTGGGAGAGCGGCCTCGTTCTTCTCCAGTTCTGTACGTAGACAACAAGGCCATGATTGCCTTGTGTCAGGAGTACAGACTAGAGCACAGAACGAAGCCACAGTCCACTCCTCTGCCTACCGGTCACTCGCTCTCAGCTCCACCTTCGGACGAGTTCGTAGAGCCGAGTGGCCTGTATCCAGAGCTTGTGGGCTGCCTCATGTACCTGATGACCTGCACTCGACCTGACCTTGCCTACCCTCTTAGCATCCTGGCACGCTACATTGTGCCCAGGAGACACCGACCAGAGCACTGGGAGGTCGCTAAGAGGGTGTTGCGCTACTTGTGCAGTACGTTGGGCATGGGGCTCGTGCTTGGAGGAAGGGGTCCAGTTGTCCTCACTGGACACGCAGACGCTTCTTCGGTTGATGACTTGGCTATGCTGCGGTCGTCACAAGGTTACACTTTCAGCCTTGGTTCCGGCTCTGTTTCTTGGCGGTCTACCCGCTCGTCTTTTGTTCTGAGTTCCAGTTGTGAGGCTGAGATCTATGCAGGGGCCATGGCTGCACAGGAGTTACGCTGGCTCACCTACCTGCTGACCGACTTGGGAGAGCGGCCTCGTTCTTCTCCAGTTCTGTACGTAGACAACAAGGCCATGATTGCCTTGTGTCAGGAGTACAGACTAGAGCACAGAACGAAGCACATCGCTCTGCGTTATTTCCTTGCTCGAGAGTTGCAGCAGGGTGGCCAGCTTTGTCTTACTTACGTGGCCACTCGGGCCAACACTGCTGATATATTCACGAAAGCACTTCAGTCTGGTGTTCATCATCGTTTCTGTATTGTTTTAGGCCTTGTGCCTACTTTGCCTCACTTGCTCATTGCGTGACTTTGCTTGTACCTCTATATACCACTTGTTCTCCCCCACTTTGCCTATGGGGGTGTGTCAAAATTATATAGTGCTTAGATTGTGTAGGCTGTAGTGAGGGTAGCCCATACGGGGTACAACCCAATTAGGGTTACTACTTGTACCCAACTCTTTCCTAGTTCATCCATTCTCGTTCGCTATTTTGACACCTTCGAGTGAAAAATCAAAAGTTGATTTCCTGGGGTGCGGAGATGCGCGGTCCGAAAGAAAGTGGCTCTGATACAAAGTGTTACGTATGCAATGAATCGAGGTAGCGAGGATTGCACTAGGGTGTTCAATGAGTACAAAATATGAGCGAAAGCATGATCGAATACTTAGGGCATGTTCCTACGGCCCCTTATCAGGGACACCTCGTATCAGCTTCGCATTTTTGCCTGGTAAAATTCGTGAAGGTTTTGTGGGTTTAGGGAAATTTCAGTGTGTTGTGAAGCGAGCCTGATAAGAGGTTGGCCTGATAAGGGGTCGTAGGAACATGCCCTTATACGCGAAAATGTGCAAATGGTAACGCGGTGCGTGCGAGCTAGCTAGTGCTACGCTGGCGCGAGGTTCGGGCTAGTCCCGAAGCGTAGGCCGACTCGGCTACTCCAGCAGCGCGAGGTCTGGTGAAACAGTGCGCGTGAAGTTGGCGAAGGGCTGTTAGCAGTAATGGGCGAACAACGGCTGCTGCTGTACGCTGTAACGCTCGCGGTAAGGAATAGCGAGAAAATTTCTTACACATACAGAGAGTTTTGATGTTCCACTTGGGCTTACATCTTACCATATAACCAACGTGAACATGGTATGTATGGACTATTTAGTGGCACCCTGACTTAAAAAGCATCAATCATTCACTAGATAGCTTGTCTGGCAGAAACTGAATGATAATAACATTGCTTAGCATGGCTGATTTGCTAACTCAAATGAGGGAGGCTTCTTCATGCAGTTGTTACATCCTTTTCACGATCATCGATAGGAGGTCTCAATTAAAATGGGCTTCTTCATCCGTTTTTCAACAAGTTGGAGCAGCACAGCAATACGCAGGTGGCACTTGAAGCTTTCCCAGAAGACTAATGAGCAGGCTGTTGCTCACTTGAGCGGGACAAAAAGGCCTTTACAATAGAAACCTGCTTGTCAGGCTTCTCACTAGGCAGCCAAGGCAAAAAACAAACACCCACGGAGACATCTAGGGGACAAGTGCCGATCTTATTAGGTACATATTAGTCTATGGCACAGGGAGACGTGAAAATTTGGGGGGAAGCTGTGGAGAGGTTTAGGGAGCGGCGACGTTGGCGAGGGCCTTGGGCGCGATTTCGACGCCGTCGGCCTGGCCGGGCGAGGAGTTTTCGACCTGCAGCGAGAGCAGCGTCTCCTCCCACTCCTTGGCGGGGCCCTTCCACGACAGGTCCTGCGCCATGCCGTTGAGAATCATCTGGTCGAACGCCGGCGTGCCGAACACCTTGAGCGCGCGCTGCACTCCCGCCGCCAGCGTCGCCACGTCCTCCGGATACACCGCCTCGCACTGCGCCAAACGCGCACAGGGGGGATAGAGGGACACGGAGACACGGGGATTGTTAGCACAAGGTGCTATTGTGGCAAGCAAGCAGGGGAATTGGGGACTGGAGGGGAGCATTTTAGTGAGGTATAACGCAGAAAAGAAAAGAACGCGAGGAATTGAGGAACGTCAGTGGGGGGCGAGGGCAGAGCAGCGAGGGGAACGCACGTCGACGTTGAACTCGCCGATCTGGAAGCCTGTGACGCCGTCCTTCACGGTGTCGACAAGCCCGCCCGTGGACGCCACGATGGGCACGGTGCCGTAGCGCATGGCGTGCAGCTGGATCAGCCCGCACGGCTCGAAGCGCGACGGCACGAGCATGAAGTCGGCGCCGGCCGTCATGAGATGCGCCAGCGGGGTGTTAAACTTGACGACGCCGCGCGCCTTGTCGGGGTACTTGGCCTCGAGCGCCTCGAGCTGCTGCTCCAGGTACTTCTTGCCCGTGCCCAGCACGATCAGCTGCACGTCGCCCGCCAGAATCTCCTCCACGGCCGCCGACAGAATGTCCGACCCCTTCTGCTCCTCCAGCCGCCCGATGAACGCCAGCACCGGCACGTCCGCGCGCACCGGCAGCCCCACCTCCGCCTGCAGCGCCTCCTTGAGCGCCGGCTTGATCTCGAGCACGTTGGACGCGTCGTAGCGCGCGTCGAGGAACTTGTCCTCCGACGGGTCCCACTCCGACACGTCCATGCCGTTCACGATGCCCTTGATGCCCGTGGCGCGAATCACGTCGTCCAGCTCCACGCCCTTGGCCGGCCCCGACTGCAGCTCCGTCGCGTAGTTGGGCGACACCGTCAGCACCATGTCCGCCTCCTGGAACCCCGCCTTCAGCCAGTTGATCTTCGGCCCCTTCACCGGCGTCGCGTACCTGCGCGCGCCAAAAGAAATGAGAAGGATCGGGATTAGAGCGGCTCAGATTCAATCACAACTTGTTTTAAGGAGAGAAAACATGCATTCCAAGATTCTGTTTTTTTTTTTTTTTCTTCTTCTTGCAAATTCATGGTTGAGTGCTTCTCCCAACGAATTCATACCAATCCGGAACCCCGGACCCCGCCACTACCCGCAACGTACCCGTCAGTGAAGGCGAAGGAGGGGCGGAAGGAGTCGGGGAGGTTGAGGCGGTCAAAGTCGCTGGGCACGAAGCGGCCCTGGTACGCGATGTTGTGCGTGCAGAAGGCGACCTTGGCCTGGCGGAAGTGGCCCTGCTGCTGCAGCACCTTGAGGTACGCCGGCAGCACGCCCGTGTGCCAGTCGTTGGCCACGAACACCACGTCCTCGCCGTACGTGCCCGAGTAGTACGGGTTGTTGTTGAGCGCCAGCACCTTGGGCGCCATGAGCGCCGCCTGGTTGAAGAGCGAGAAGCGCAGCACGTTGTCGTCGTAGTCCACGCCCGTCTTGGGCCCGTACACCTTGCTGCCCGTCTTGCCGTACACCTTGGCCAGGAACAACGGGTGGTCCACGAACACGCGATCCACGCCGCGCTTGTAGCAGTGGAAGAACCGCACCTTCTCCACCGCGTCGCCCACCTTCACCTGCACACGTCAGCACGACACGCCACGCGACAGCGCAACCTTGTGTCAGGAACATCATATCTTGCTTGGTCGTCAAGGTTGCGAATTTCATCCTTATTGGCGATTGCGATGAATTCAAGCAAACTAAATTCAAATCGATAATCAGGGCGGAATACTAAGTTGAGCAGCATCCCGGGTGCGGCACCTACATCGATGATGACGTCAGTGTCCCAGGCGTCCTTGTACTGGTCGTAGCGCGGCGACACCGTCATCACGCGGTGGCCCCTGGCGGCGAGCGCGGGGGGGAGGCCGCCCAGCACGTCGCCAAGGCCGCCCGTCTTGCTCCACGGCGCCACCTCCGCCGACACGAACACCAGCTTCATGCCGGGCTCCGTCTGCTCGCACCGCACCACGCCGCGCTGCGCCTCGCTGCTCTGCACCGCCGAGGACTTGGTGCGCAGCTGAGCGGCCTGAGGGGTGGGCTTGGCGCCGGCGAAGGCGGAGGCCGACTTGAGCCCGTCGAAGCGCGCGATGTTGGCGGAGGCAGGGCCGGAGACCACGGGGGAAGCGAGGGACGCCTTGCTCGTGGAGAGGGAGGCCTTCATCGCCGAGGAAACGGGAGCGGTCGCCATGATGTGCTGTGATGTTGTGCTCGTAGTTGTGACGCCTTTCAAAGATCAAGAAACTGAGTTTGATCACAAATTCAGCTCACTGGTTTGCAATGGCACTCAAGGTTGATGAAGAGTTGTCGAAGTAATTTATGGGAAGGAGGGGAGCGAGGCATGGAAATTGCCGAGTCGCGCCAACCTCTGAATTTGCGGGAGGAAATCTCCAGAAGAGGAAGGACTCGTGGTGGAAATTCGTGTCAAGGGAGCTGGGGAAAAGCAGTTGGAAGGAACTTGTGGTGGGCCATGACCGGCGGGTAGTTGTGATTTGCGGAAAGGTGGTTTGGAACCTTGAGTTTGCTTACAAGGCTTCCGTAGCTTTGAATGGCTCTCAACGACCGCCGGGCCTGCGACGGAGGCTCGATTATGTGAAAGTCGCGTGGTTACGGAAAACAAACGGAGGAGAGAACTTGTTCCGAGATCCTTGGAGTTTGTGTTCGCTATTTGTCACGTCGGACGGAGTGCCACGTATGTGAAGAATGCCATTAGAAGCGCACCAACAGATCCCATGACATCTTCAATTTGCATTTACTATCTCAATTAGTTAAAAGCATGAAGACAACAGGACTGACTTATTTTCACTAGGAAAAATGGTAGTAAGCATCTCAAGATGGCATCACCAATGAGAGGAATTTGGCATCCCCAAAAGCCCATGGTTTATCTACGCAAATTAGGGCACCATTCCTATCTGTCCAGAAAACTACTGGCTGCTTAGGCTACTCAAGACACTGATGTGGTTGGGTGATTTCGAGTTCTCTAAAATGGTGCTGCACACCAGCAGCAGCGATTCCCGATTACTCGGACAACAAACCAGCTGTGCCACCATCGCCAGAACCACCACCAGCAGCACCCCCGCCAGCAGCAACAGCGGCAACAACAGCAGGAGAAACCCGGGCAGATAATATGGGTGGGAGAACGAGAGGGGCGCTCCAGTGGGGGAAGGGGGAGATGCGGGGCGCTTCCAGATGCACGTGCCACACAAGCACCCGGGAGCAGTCGTCTGCTAGCGCCTCCATCTGTGACTCGTCGGCCACCAGTTGCTCTATGAACGTGGTCTCCTGCACAGGTGCAACATGCGCACAGACAGTGGGGGCGAGAGGCAGGTGGGAATGGAAACACAGCGAGTTGAGTCAACTCCCTTTAACCACCTCCAGCCCAGACACAGGGCCATCTGCAAACAGCAGATCTCAGTGATCCTCACACTCCTCCAAGTGATAACATATAACATCTCACCCATCATCCCTCCCTGAACGTTTCCCACCACACAACTTCCCTTTTTTTTTTTTTTTGCTCCCCCTTTTCACCCATGCCAAGCCATCCCAAACACCTCCTCCCACCTCCCTCCCTCACACCAAACCCTCATCGCACCTGAAACCCCTCCTTCACAGAATCCAGCTGTCTGATTGGCTGGTCCGTTGGGCGGCGCCACAGCGACGGGTTCCAGAGAATGGTGGAGTTGAACGCGAATCCGCACATGTCCACGTGGAAGCGCCTCACTCGCCGGCTCTTCTCATTTGTGTGCCATCCAATCACCCTGCCGCCCTCGCACACAGGCCCCTCCAGCGTTGCCCGAGACTTGCCCTGCTGCAGCATTGCCACTGGCCACGTGCCAAAGCGCCTGGGGCGTTGCAGGGCGAGAGGGGGGAGGGGGAGTGAGGGGTAAGGTTAAAACGATGAGGTTAGGCTTGGTGCTGAGCGGTGGAGAGGTGGAGTGGGAGTGGGAGGCATATGGCGGGAGTGTACGCAAGAGATGAGGTGAGGGGCCGTGGGACGTGGTGACACATGTTGGAGTAACGGGGGGAAACGCAGTCAGACAGACAACGATTGTAGTATTGCAGCTGGTGCCATGGGAAGGCTGTTGAAGAACTCAGTGTGTGGTTCACGGTGAGAGGGGAGGGGAATAGATGAGTGGGAATCGCCGTTGGCACATAGAGAAAAGGAAAATGAGGAGAGGATAGAAACAAATGGCCAAGGAACCGGGGGGTTGCAAGCAATGGCATAGCGACAATAGCAATGAGACGGATTGCACGGAACCAGCTAAAAGAAAGGGCAGACGGGCGCAGAAAAGCGAGAAACTGACCAGAGACAGAGGCACAGCACCAAACCCACCCCCCACCCATCCTTCCCCACATCCCCCACCGTCCACACCCCCTCCCCCCCTTTTCCTCCTCCTCCCCTTTTGCACTCACTTGATGGCGCGCATCTCCTCGAAGAGCTCCAGCGAGTAGATATTATCATCGTCCGCAAAGTACATGATTCCGTCTAGGCGGTGCTTCTCCACGTGCTCCATGGCGGCGTTGCGCTGGTGCACGCCGCGGTCCTTGATGTCCGTCATGTTCTTGTGCGCCACGAGGTGCCGGTACACCAGCCCCGTCCCGCGCAGCAGCGCCGCCGTCTCCGCGGATTGCGGGAAGATCTCCACGACGAGCCAGAGCAACGGCGGCGGGACTTGCGCGAGGAGGTTCGCGAGGCGGTGCAGGTACATGGCTTGGAACGGGCGGACGTAGGTTGGGGTGACGATGATGAGCAGCGGGCGCACGCCGCCGCCTGTTTCTTCCCCCGTGCGCGCGTCCACGCGGTGGTACGCGGAGCACTGCGCGCTTTCGGGGGCCGGCGGAACGCGGAGGGTGGTGAGGGAGGAGGCGGAATCGGAGGGGAAGGAGGAGGACGACGAGAGCGGAGAGGAGGGAAGTCGACCCAACGTGCTGCTGCTACCGCTGTCCTTGTGACTGCCTATGATAGTACTGCTGCTGCCGCTGCTGCTGCTGCTGCTGCTGCTGCTGCTGCTGCTGCTGCTGCTGCTGCTGCTGCTGCTGCTGCTGCTGCTGCTGCTGCTGCTGCTGCTGCTGCTGCTGCTGCTGCTGCTGCCGCTGCTGCTGCTGCTGCTGCTGCTGCTAATGTCGCTGTCACCACTCCCACCAGCCAACAGCATTGTCCCTCGCACGCGATCCCCGGCCGCTTCCGCTTCCGCCTCCCTCCGCGCAACTGCCTCCGCCAGCCGCTCCTGGCGGAAGCCCGCGGGGGAAAGCGCGGGGCGCACGATCTTCTCCTGGCGGAACGGGTGCAAGTCGGAGAGCAGCGGCCACACGCCCTTGTGCGCGCCGTCTAACCACAGCAACCCCGCAGTGAGCCCCACGATAAAGCACAGCAGAAGGGTCCCCGGCCGAATACCCATCGCCGCCACCGACAGCGCGGGGTTCCGCTTCTGCCCGCTGGCAGCTCCACCGACTCCGCTTCCGCTTCCCCCTGCGGACATCCGCGCGAACCAGCCCTGCGCTGCTCCCACGGACCCGGGGAGTCGGGTCTCTCCTCCGCCTTCCCCATCGGACTCCCCCTTCCCCCAATCTCTCCCCTTCTCCGCATCGTCCCTATCGTCTCCCGCCCGCGCGGTGCTTCGCCGGGGGAGGGGAGTGACGCCCAGGTTTCCGCCCATGGGCGAGAGCGCGGAAGCGAGAGGCGCTGCGCCAAACGACGACACAGAATCCGCGGACCCTGCTACTCCCCCTCCCCCTCCCCCTCCTGCTGCATCTGTCGCAACTGCTTCTGCAAAAGTGGCTCCGTAAACGGAGGAGGCTTCAACTTCAGCTGGTCTGTCCCCGTGCCTGTCTCCGCCGTATCCCGTCCCCGGTGTGCTGCCGAACGACGCATCCACCCTACCCATCCCCGCTATAGCTGCACCCTCTTCCCGCTAAAGCTGCTGCTGCTGCTGCTGCTGCTGCTGCTGCTGCTGCTGCTGCTGCTGCTGCTGCTGTTGCAGTGATACCGCAAGCGATCTAGATTATGGACGGCGGCTCGTGCGTGGCCTGGAGAGACGTATTCGACGGAAGGCTGGGTTTGCAGGAGAACTAGCCGTTACGGCCGGTGATGCTCTAGGTTACCGCCGAAGTATCCTTGAAGTGAGACTGATTTGTTGTGCTTGTATCGGGCGAGGAGACAGCATGCGAAGATGTTCGGCTACCCAGGAGTGACGTCGAGCTAGGCTGCGGGATGGGTGATGGAAAGAGACGCAGGAAAGCACAGGGACAGACGCAGATACAAACACACGCATTAAGCAGGTGATGATCGCCCTTCGGGCTTGAAGAGCAGGGACGCGAGAGGAAGGATGCAGGATGAAGCAGGAGAAACAGGATAAAGCCTCAAAAGCGGACAAAGGGGAGTCCAGGAATGCCCACCAGGAAACCCGCTAGTGGCGTTGGATCATGCTCTATGCAATACAGATTATTGACACGTAATGAGCGTTGGAGTCAATTCCTACGGCAGGGTGCTTGCTGTGACAACATAGTGGAAGCGTCGCTTCATGATATTAGCTTCGGTCGTAGAACGTTCCAATAATAAAGCTTACCGTTGTTAAAAGAGCTAATCAGCTTCTTTTTAGAAATCGCAGGTCGTTTGGTTGGCAGCAACGGAACGGCAGTCGACTGTTGTTTGCATCTGAAGGAGCCATGTCCTAGCTAACGGGAATAAGCAGCCTATTTCCTTAACTCGACAAACAATGTTGAATAGCTCTGGCTAACTTATCTGCTGGCTACGTGGTCCGTATCAGAAAATATTTCGGTGATGCTTGAACCAGGTCCCACCGCTTACTAGCTAGACATCGGCTGTCAACATAGTTGGTCCTCTTTGTGGGTCAGGCGATCCTGGTGTTGACAGGCACTGCCAAGCTAACAAGTGGAGCCATGCAACACATGAGGGCGTGTCTGTCCTTCGCGGTTATCTCGCGGGTTTTCCTCGCGGTTGAGAGGGGTTAAACAGCTCACAAATTTTGAACCCTTGCGCACCAGACTAAACCATACGAAAACGTTTCCAGCATACAGGCGAGAGAGAGGTAGGGGGAGATGAGCCAAACGGTAGAGAGTATCCCCCGCACGGTTGTTTCCTCATGTCAGCGGAAAGGCGCACTGGTTCCTTGGAATCCCCGCTGCCCCTTCCCCGCTTCCCCCCGCCCCATTACCCCTGACCCGAATTCTTCTGTACTGTTCGTCCCTCCCGCCGCACAAACGGAACTGTGCTTGTGCTTTCCGCCCGCAATTCTCAAACTTCGCTTTGGTTGCGAGTGTGCTTTCAGTGAAGGGCAAGTAACGAGCACGCATGTCACCTGACACACGCCTGACAGTCAACGTGATAAAACATACGAGTCGCACGAGCGTGGATTGGTTGAGCGGACTAGCTCGGCGACTCGATAAAAACGACCTGTGAAATCAGCGGGTGGTAGTGTCGCTTGTTAAAATCACAGCAGGGTCAAGGAAACATACCATACTCATCTACACAATTAACCAGATAAGTCGGCAATATGTAGTTCTTAACCGTTCCTTAATCTTATTATTAGAGACAGATAATCAGGCTAGAAGGCATTCATAAGGCAGAAAAATACTGCTTGAGCTCTAAACACCATGTTGAACAAGCTGGTTCCGAGTCTGGATACGATACAAGTGTCGTTAATCAATCTCGCAAGTCATGTGCATGGGAGGTTACAGGGTTTGTTTTTCTCTTAGGAGCTGCAGGTGCAAATGTAATGCTCCTGGCACAATAAATTCCAAGGTGCATACTAGAATACTTCCTGTATGTCTCCAGTCCACTCCACCATTCCAGATGTAGGCACAATGATACCAGTAGAAAGAGCAGCACCACAGAACACCTTTCTTGCAGACCACAGCATTGCATACCAGTAACACCCCTGATCACGACAAAGATGTCATCCTGAGCTGAAATGCTGGGGTGAAAAAGTGACCCCACGCAAAGGAAACCGCCAGCACACTGCTCCCAGTGGCTGCTGCCATCAGCATATACATGACTATAATCTGCAAGTGCGTGGCTTCAAACGGGGAAGCACCACCCATAATCAGCCCAGTCATAGCTCCCGGCAGGGAAATCAAACCCACAGTCTTGGTAGAGTCAAGGAGAGGAGCCAGAGCGACTACCAGCGCTCGCCTCCTGAGTGTTGCTGCTGCTTGCATGGGATTGGCTCCCAATGCCAATGCGGCCTCCACTTGTGCTGCGCTTGATTTGAGATCTTCTCGCAATCTGCGCAGTGCCACCCCTGTGGCCGTCATTGCATTGCCTACAAGCATCCCCGCAACTGGAATGAGGAAGCGTGGCGTGGCCGGGAAGATGCCAAGGAGGAGCAGCGCGACGAGGGAGACAGAGCAGGAGATGAAGATGGACGCACAGGTGACAAGACGAAGAGCCGGGAGGGAAGCACGGGAGGCTGCAGTAACCCCCGCGATGGTAACCATGAAGCAGAAGGTGAGGAAGATGAGAGGCACCGAGACTATCCCGGTAATGGAGAAGACAAAATTGAGTACAAAGCCGATGGCGCAGAGCTGAAGGAAGGCCCTGAGGGAGGAAAAGAGCATGTCCATCTCAAGGCCAAGGGAGTTGATGTGGGATAGAACCATGGCTGCTGCGACGAGGGCTGTTGCTGCCAGCGTGCGACCCATCCCTGCCAGGAACGCTGCCACGTCATCCTCCCACCAGGCGACAGCCGCGTGGAGGAGAAAGGCAGAGGAGGAGGCGATAATGGAGGAGAAAAGAGCCATGTGCGCTAGGTAAGGGTCGCGGGGAAGCAGGAGCTTGCTGAATACTGGCACTCCCTTCCCTGACTGCCTGACTGTTCGGTCTGACTACTGGGCCTGAGATCCTGGCGTGGACTGCCTGACTGCCTGCTGGTCTGCTGGGCCTGACTGCCTGCCGAGCCTGATTGTCTGCCAAGCCTGACTACCTGCCGAGCCTGACTGCCTGCCGAGCCTGACTGCCTGCCGAGCCTGACTGCCTGCCGAGCCTGACTGCCTGCCGAGCCTGACTGCCTGCCGAGCCTGACTGCCTGCCGAGCCTGACTGCCTGCCGAGCCCGACTGCCTGCCCGGCCTGACTGGGTGTCACCCCCTCGGCCTACTCCCTGTCCGCGCTGCCCTGGAGCAAGCCCCCCAGGAACTCGTGCACGAGGTGGTGCGCGGCGCGCAGAGCCGGGTCCGGTGAACGCAGCAGCGCCGTGGGCAGCGCGTCCGCGACCGCGCCGTTGCGCAGCAGCACGAGCGAATGCGACACGCGCAGCACCTGCACCCCGGATGGGGCGCGCGGAGAGGGTGCGTGGAGGGGCGGAAAGGGTGGACGGAGAGGGTGGGGGGAGAGGGTAAGAAATGGAGCAAGGAGAAGAGACGAAGGTTGGGATGGGGATGAAGGCAAAAAGACATGAAGAGACGATCCCTCTGCCGTCCCTTCCCAACATTCCCCCCTCGACGTCTCTTCCCTCGCGCTTCCCCCTCACTGCTTCCCAATATCACCGCGCACGGACGTTACCTGTTCCGCGCTGTGGCTGACCCAAACCGCCGTCAGGCCTCGCTCGCGGCACAGCGTCTGCACGGCTTGCTCCACTTTAAGAGTCGCCGCGGGGTCTAACGCGCTCGTCGGCTCGTCCAATAGCAGCACCTCGGGGTCGTTCGCCAGAGCGCGCGCGAGCGCCACGCGCTGCGCCTGTCCCCCGGATAGGCTCCGCGAATCCCGCTCCACGAACGACGGCTCGAGCCCGGAGAGACTGAGTAGCTCGTGGATCTTCTCGTCTGGGAGCTGCCGAACCTCGAGGTTCGGCCCGAACCTGATGTTGTCAGCAACGGTACCGTCGAAGAGGCTCGGGGTCTGGAAGAGCATGCCAACGCGGCGCCGGAGGGTGATAACAGGAAGCTTCAAGGAAGTTATGTCGGTGCCATCAAGGAACACGGAGTTCCGAGGCGGCTCGGTGAGGCGATTAAGAGTGCGTAGGAGAGTGGTCTTGCCGCTGCCGCTAGGGCCGACAAGAACGGTGATTTTGCCACGTGGAACTTCGAGGCTCACGTCCGACAGGAGCGGCGGAGATCCGTCACCTTTCGGGGATTGGATGGTCAAGCCGCGGACGGAGAACTTGGAATGAGTAGGCTGTCCCGGATCGCGAAGGAGATTGCCGTCCGAGAAAGACGAAGGTGACGGAGACAATGCCGTTTCAAGTCCTGCCGACGAATCGTTGACGGATAACGTCACCTCGCCGTTTACTGATCCGTCAGCATCTGCCGGCGTCGTTGCCGCCGCGGCGCGTTGCAACAGGGGTTCTCTGATGTCTGGATTCAGTACGCTGCTGACAGCTTGAGGCACGGAAAACATGAAGAAATATACAGCTTAAAAAATGCAGGAGCTGCGATTAAGCTGTGCGTCCGGCAGTTGTCCACGGAAATATTATAGAACCTACCGCAGCTAGCGCAGGAGACGGGGATTATTCAAGCGAGGCGAGAGGCAATGAGGAAGTAGAATCCCCAATCTGCTCTGTTGCTTGCTGCTTGGTGTCTACGAAAGGGAGGTGTGGCTTTTTCTTTGAATGGACTTCCCTTCCCACCGACCAGGGTCGACCCAAGATGAGACCCAAAATATAGTAACTCCATGCGGGACGTTTTCGTAAGGTTCCGTCTGGTGTGAAACGGTCTAGAACGGTAAATGCCAAGATACTTAATTTAGCATATCTGAACAAATGAATGTGATTTGCCCTCACCACAACAGTGTTACAAGGATAACGTGGTGTGTTTATGAAGGGTACAATTGCGCAACAGCCTTTCTTGTGACAGGTCGCGATGCGTGAAGGAAGCTGGTCGACAAGGAAGCCTTCAAAGCCGCTGGATGCAGTGCATCGGGACGGTTCTACAAGCAGCAAATTTTCCCAGGAAAACAGGTGAGAAGGGGGAGGGGCTGCGCTGTTGGATTCCCCAATGCTGGACGCGGATCTAGGAAAAAGCTTTCATGTTGACAAATTTGTTATGCTTTATTTAGCTGTACTTCTTCAACACACAAAACACAATCTAGGATAAGCAGATGAAAAGTAAGAACACATAATGTTGCTCGGTTTGCTAAGGGTTAGAAAAACTGTGGGTATGATGTGCAAGCTGCCCGCTCACTCCTTCACATGCGGCCTTACACAGCACGTGAAGCCAGCTCTACGCCGGGCAGCAGCCAACGAGTCCTGAGTAGGAATAAATAGGAGGACGGAGACAGGGAACGTGTTTACGTATTATACCGGTAAGCTCCGAAATGAGAGACAGGTCACAGAGATATGATTGAAGCCTATACACCTCTGTATCTAGCGCAACTGTAGCAATGTAGCTTACGATGTGTGTGAAAGCATCTGCTTACCATGGTGTGCAGTGGAGAAGTCGAGTTGTCCATGTCCTTAGTGTCCCCCCCAACGTGTAGTTGCTGCTGATGGAATTGTAGCTGTTTTGGTTCACCTCCTTTCTCCAGCCCTTTCCCTTCTTTGTCACTCCTGTCATCTCCCCCAGTCTCCCCCCCGTCTCTCCCTTCTCTCGACTCCACTCCCTCCTCCCCATCTCTCCCCCCTCCCACCGCCCCTCCTCCAACCCTCGGTGCCACATCACCATCAATCAAACCTGCTACCACTGCACGCGCCTCAGCACCGCTCTCCAACTGATCCAATCCCTTTCCACCCCCTTCATCACTCAGACCATCTCTCATAATCCCCTCCTCACCCCTCTCCTCCCCCTCCCCATCCCTCCCCACCCCTCTTGGACTCCCACCATTTCCCGCATCCCCACTCCCTCCTCCACCGGTCGCCCCCATACCCGCACTCCCCCCACTGCTTCTAGACCGGGTGACAGAGCGGACGCGGGACATGAGTCGAGAGCCAGCAGCAGAGAGAGAGAGCGACGAGGAGACTTTGAGGGAGGAGGAACGCAAGGGGCGGGGAAGTGACCCCCCCGCACCCCACTTGCTGGAAGAGGTGTGGGAAGGGGAATGGGGGTTGTTGGTGGAAGAAGAAGAGTGGGATTGCGGAGATGTGTGGGATGGTGGGGAGGGGTGGGACGATGGCGGAGAGTGGGAAACTGGGCCGGTGTGAGCTGGGGGTGAGGAGTGGAGAGGAGAGGAGAGGGAGGATATGGGGGAGGGAGAGGGGTGGGGATCAGAGGGGGAGTGGGCCTTAGGGGGGGTGGTGGTGTGGGTGTTGGAGGGAGTGGCAGCGGGGCGGGGAAGGACAGTGGTGGGGGTGAGCTTCTGGGAAGGTGCATGGAGGAGCATGGATCCAGGTAAACGTGGGGCAGGCGATGTGGTGGTGGAAATTGGTGTGGCGGATGGCAGGGCGGTTGTTACTGATGCGGGTGATGCAGTGACAGTGACAGGTGCCACGTGTGTGGCGGCTGTAGCAGGTGTGGCGACTGTTGCAGGTGTGGCGGCTGTAGCAGGTGTGGCGGCTGTAGCAGGTGTGGCGGTTGTAGCAGGTGTGGCGGCTGTAGCAGGTGTGGCGGCTGTAGCAGGTGTGGCGGCTGTAGCAGGTGTGGCGGTTGTTGCCGGTGTAGCGGCTGTAGCAGTTGCAGCAGCAGCAGGGACGGAAGGTGCAGGCGCAGCAGCCATACGGGAAGCACCATCATCAGCATCATCACCACCAGGAGAAGCGGAACCTGTAGGTCCCCCAGGTGTGGGTGATTCTGGTGCAATTGCACCTACATCCAGTCTGTCTGCTTCCACTGCTCCTGCTGCCGATGGTTCTTCTCGTGCTTGTGATGCTTGAGACGGTGTACGTCCTGAGAGGGTGTCACCTTCTTCTTTCGCCTCTGCGACAGTGGCTTCTGCCGCTGCCGCCCCTGCAGGTGCTTCTTCTGCTTCTTCTGCTGCTGCTGCTGCCTGTGCTGATGAATGTGGTGGTAGCAATGCCTCTTGTCCATCTCCCTGTACCGCCGCCGCCACTGCCGCCGCTGCCGCCGCCGCCGCCGCCGCCGCTGCTGCTGCTGCTGCTGCTGCTGCTGCTGCTGTTTGTGCCCTCTCCTCGTCCTCTGTCGGTGTGAGCCCATCAGGCAGCAGCAATGCACCTGGAGCCAACTTTTCCACGCCTTCCCTCACCCCGGTTCCTGAACTATCGCGCTCAGACTCACCATCCGACCTTCCCTCTGCACACACTGCGGTATTTAGCCCCGTACCCTCCGGTCCCTCATCCCCTGTTGCTCCTACTAACTCCCCGGCACTGATCAGCACCCCACTGCTTGGTTCCTTTTCTTCAACTCCCTGCGCCCCATCACCCGTAGTGCCAGCCTTCCTCTCTTCCTTCCCCTTTTCGTTACCCTCTCCCTTCCCCTCTTCCTTCCCCTTTTCGTTACCCTCTCCCTTCCCCTCACCCATCCCTTCTCCCCCTTCCTCTCCTCTCCTTTCTCCTGATCCCAACCCCTCTTCAACCTCAGCCTCTCTGTGTCTCGTTCTCCCTGCCTCTGCCTCTTCCTCTGCCAATGACTCTCCCTCCACCTCTTCTCCTTTACCAAATCCAGTCACTGCTGCTTCTATCTTGCCATCAACCCCATCCACACTAGACTCCATTACAATCGCCCCCTTCTCCTCCACCCTCGTCTCTCCTCCATCTGCCATCTCGCCCTCCTCCAGTTCATCTCTTCCATTCAAACCACTCCTCACCACCTCCTCTCCCTTCCCTTCCTCTCTCTTCCCTTCCTCTTCCTTCCCCATTGCTCCCCTCCTCTCGCCCTCTCTTCCTTCCTTTCCTCCTCCCTGCGTCTTCATCTCCTCCGTCCCCTCCCCATAATCCAGAGAAACGCCCACCACTGCTCCCCTCGTCTCGTCCTTTCCTCCTGCTGGCCCCTCTTTTCGAGGCGCCTCATAAATAGACCCCTTTTCCCCCTCTGCCCCCTTTCCACCCTTTCCCTCCTCCGCCCCCTCTCGTCCCCCCAACCCCTCTCCCCCTTTTCCACCCTCTTTCCCTTCCGCCGCCTCTGCCCCCCCTGCCCCCACTGCCTCCTCATCGTCATCCTGGTAGTTGAGAAAAGCGTCAACAACAGCGTCCTCCTCCTCCCCCAGTCCCAGACTCATGCCATCTCCCCCCTCCTCTGCCTCGTAAAACTCCTCCTCTGACGATGAATCGCCCTCCCTCTGCTCCTTTTCCTCCTTTTCATCCCTTTCCACACTCGCATCGTGCTCCTCCCCCTCCCTCTGTGCTTCCTTTCCGCTCTCCTCTTCTCCACACTCCTCTGTCTCCCTCCCCTGCCTCTCCTCTCTCCCCACCCCATCATCTCTCCCCTTCCCCTCCGGCCCCAGCCCAGCTCCTCCTTCCCTATCTCCCACAATCGACACTCCTCCCTTCACCAACAGTAACCTACCACTCTCTAGCTCACCTGTACCCTCGCCTGCCCTGCTGCCACCGCCAGCAGCACCATCACCAGAAGAAGCACTGGAGTCCCCGCCACAAGCCACACTGCTGCCTAGGCTGCTATCCTCACTGATTTTCACACTCTTGTTGAGACTGTTCCTTGAGCTGCTGCTGCTGCTTCCCAAGCTGCTGCTCACACTGCTTCCCCAATTGCTGTCAAGGGTCACTACCTGATGCCCCTCCGCCCCTCTCCTCTCTCCCTGCTGCCCCCTTCTCTCTTCGTCTCTACCTCTCTCCCCAACTGCAGTCCCACACAGCTTCCCCTGCTCCTCCTCCCCACTGCCCAACCCTTCTCCTTCCACACCCACGCCTCTCTCCCCCACCACCCCCAAACGTGCACCTGACGTTTCACCTACCCTCTCACCTGACACTTCACCTGACAAGTCATCACCCGGGGCTCTGCACTCCCCTGCGCTTCCCTCCCTCCCAAGCACCCTTGTCTCGTCACCACCCTCTCTTTCCTCCCCTTCTGTTCCTCCACTCCCCCCTGCCACCGCCACACTCCCCCCTCCACTGCTCTCCCCAATCGTGCCTAGGAAAGTTCTAAGAGCCTTTTCGAGTTCCCTCGCTGCATCCCTCTTCCGAACCCGTTGACCTAGTTCACCCGCCTCACCCTCCCTATCCCGTCCGCCTGCTCCTTCCCACCGCACTCCACCTCCCACCACGCCCTCCGACACTCCCTCCTGCTGCCCTTCCGCCTCTTCCTTTCCCCCAGACAAGCCTGTCGAGTCTAGTTGCGCCAGGAGGGATTGCAGTAGCGGTACCATAGAGTGAAGTGGGGGCGAGGCAAGTCCCACAGCAGTGGGTGGGAGAGCAGGAGGGGGAACAGCAGGGGAAGGATCAGCAGAGGGGGGATCAGCAGAGGGGGAAGCAGCATGGGGAGGAACAGCAGAAGGGTCCGCCTCTTCCTTTCCCCCGTCCTCCCCCCTCCTTGTCCCCTCCTCCCCCATTCTTTCCCCTTCATCCGCTCTCCCTTCCTCGTCCTCCGTGCGCCTCCCCCCTTCCACCTGCCTAAGCCCACTGCTCCCAGCAGCATACTTCCACCCCACGGTCCCCACCTCCCCCCCAACCGACAAAGACCTAAACCCGCCCCTGAACCCTACTCCCTCCCTAAACCCCCGAGGGGATACACCAGGGGAGGAACCAGGACTAGCAGACCCCTCCCTCAAGTCCCTCCCATCTCTCCCCCATCGCTGCTGCCGCATTTCGTTTCGGAAGGTGCGGCGGGGGGAGAGGAAGCAGGAGAGGCGAGGCGAAGCCGGGGCATCCATTGAGCTCCACCGAGGGGAGCGCACGGCGGGTTCTTCTGGAAAGGTTCCTGCACCTGCTGCTGCTGCTGTTGGTGATGATACTGATGCTGAGGCTGCTTGCGCAGAGGTTGTTGCCACCACCAGTAGTCTAAGATCCTTTGGAGGGGGGATAGGAGAGGTGTGCGAGAGAGGAGAGGCGGATAGGGTCGTGTCCCTCTCCCTTTCTCTCTCTCTCTCACCCCCAAATGGCACTGCCCCGTTTCCTCTGGACTCCGCCAGAATAGCATCTGCTGCCCGGGAAAGGACCGAGTCGGGGAGGGAAAGACTATTCCGGCCCGTCTTTTGAAGCATTCTTGAAGGGCGCGGAGGAGGAGAGGAAATAGCAGCAACAGCAGCGGCAGAGGCAGAAGTAGAGGCAGCAGAAGCCAAAGGAGCAGAAGAAGAAGAAGCAGCAGAGGCAGCGGGAGGGGCGGCAGAGGAGGCAGCTTGAATGAGCGCGCGGATGGAGGGGAAGGAGTGGGAGGTGGGCTCGTCCCCAGCACCGTACTCAGAGCGGGCCAGTGGTATTTCCGAGTGTGACGCAGAGCGAGAGGCGTTCTGATGGGCAGCTGGAGAGGAAAAGGCGTCCTGGCGACCAGCGACAGAGGATGTGGATGGTGTGTGGTGGTGGTGATATGTGTCGTTGGTGCTACTGTTGCTGCTCTTGCTGCTGCTGTGGCTGTTAGAAATTTGGCTGTCATTGCTCTGATTACCTGCACTATAACTGCTGCCACTTAACCCCCCTACCTTCCCTGCATCCTCTCCCGCCTTCCCGTCCCCTTCCTGCGCCCCACCTTCCCTATCCGCCCCCCTCATCTGTGAAAACGATACAAGGGTGGCTGGTTCAAGTGTAAAAAGAGGAACCTCAGGAGACGAAGGAGGGGAAGGAAGTGCGTCCAATGCTTCCACCCTTTCTCCTCCCTCGCTCCCACCAGGCTCTGCTGGTACTGCCACTCGCTCTCCGCTCTGCTCCCTTGCTGTTGCTGCTACTGTTGCAACCCCCAGGGGTTGAGTGAACGGGGGAGGCGTTTTTTCCCTCCGCCAGGGGAGTTCGCTACTGGTGAAGGCTGGAAGGGTGAGCCGGGTGGCTGACGCATCAGGGAAACCGCCACCACTATCACCACTGCCGTTGCCGCTGCCGCCGCCACCACTGTTACTGCCGCCGCCGCTGGTGCTGCTGCTGCCACCGGCACTGTTCCCAATGCCCCCACGGCTGCTTCCGCCGCTGATGCTGATATTGGGAGAGTAGGGATATATGGGACCCCCAAACGCGCCCATGCCATGCACACGCACTGCTGCTGCTGCCTCTGCCTCCGCCTCTGCCTGTGCGGCTGCCTGCCTCTGCACCTGCGCTGCTGCTAGTGCTTCTATGTCCAACCCTCCTCCTCTTAGTCTTCGAGAATTCTCAGGAACCGACTGGTCTAAGGCTTCTCTAGCCCCAGGCAGATTAACAATGCCAGTACTGGAAGCTGCCTGTGCCTCCTGTCCTTGCACCTGTCCCTGCCCCTGCCCCTGCCCCTGCCCCTGCCCCTGCCCCTGCCCCTGCCCCTGCCCCTGCCCCTGCCCCTGCCCCTGCCCCTGCCCCTGCCCCTGCCCCTGCCCCTGCCCCTGCCCCTGCCCTCCTCCCAATCCCTGTTCCTGCCCGTGCCCTCCGCGTAAGCCCTGTGCCCCGTGCTCCTCTTCCCAACCATCTGCCCTTGGCTCTGCCCGTGTTGCCTCGCTAGGCTTCGCCTCGCTGCTGCTCGCTTGACCAGTGATGTCCCCACTGCTGCCTTCCCCACTTCTGCTACCATCAGCAGCAGCAGCAGCAGCAGCAGCAGCAGAAGTAGACAAAACCGGTGCATGCACAGAGGGAGGCAGGGGAGAGGAGCAAGGGAGAGGGACGGCGGGCAGGGGAAGGGAGGAGAGAGGAGGGACGGCAGGGAGGGGGAGAGTTGAGAGGTTCCAGGAGGAAAAGCTTGGCGAGGTGAGCTCCACGTCAGCTGCCGCCCGGGGGCTCACACTGCCGCCCTTGCTCCGACTGTCACCACTGGCGCCACCGCCGCTGCTGCTTCTGCTGCTGCTACTCGTCGTGCTCCCATGGTTGTCGCTACGTTCCGTGCCCTCAACCCCCACGGACGCAGATGCAAAAGACGAATCGGGAGGAGGAGGAGGCGCAGGCGGGGGAACCGAAGCAGCTACGGCACTTGTGCTGCTGCTGCCGCTGCTGCTGCCGCTGCTGCTGCCGCTGCTGCTCAGTCTGGCACTCAGTCCCGACCCACCCGCACCAGCCACACCACCTGCAGCAGCACCCGTCGCAGGAACAACCCCATGCCTACTGCGGCGACGCATGCGAGAGGGCGAGGAGGGCAGAGCCGAGTCAGAAGCAGCAGCAGGGCTGCCAATGCCAAAAGGGCTGCGAACATGAGCATCAGAAGGGCTCCAGAGGTCAGAGGGGAAGACCTCCAGACCCACACCCAGGCGGTTCAGAGCCTCCGGTTTGCTGGTAGAGCCGCTGTGGATGCTGTTGGGGAGTGACAATCCCCCTGGCGCCATGCTCTTCCCCGCTTCTTGCCCCTGCCGCCTTCCCTCACTGCCCCCTGTGCTGGTTCGTGCTGTGTCGCTCTCTCTCCCTGCTTCTCCTGCTCCTGCCGCTTCCCCTTCCCCAGCTCCTGCTGTTGTTGCTATTGCTGCTGCTGCGGCTGCAGCTGTTGCTGCTCCCTGATCCGCCACGTGTCCCTGGGAATCAGCCGAAGCCCGTGCGTCCGCACCACCTGACTCGGTGGCTAGGCCATTTGACTCAGCGGCAGGACCACCTGACTCAGCAGCTGCAGAGAACGCGGCCGAAGCAGGCGGATATGAAGGAGGGTGGGTGGAGGAGGGATGAGAGGGTGACTGGGACGACCCATGTGTGGTCGATCCAGGGACGGTTGCAGCAGAGGGAGAGGAGGGGAGCGTGGGGGAGGAGAGAGAGGAGGAAGGGGAGGAGGGCTGATCGAGGGTGAGGATGTCAGGAGCGGAGGAGACAGGAGGGGAGGTGACAGTAGGGGAGGTGACAATGCTGAGTGATGCTCCAAAGAAGCTGTCCATGTCCTGCCGAGGAGAATGTGTGGTTGATGGGAGGGACATGGAAGAGGGAGGTTGAGGCGAGGAAGATCAGAATGGCTTTTCACGTCATTTCCCATCGCTTAACAGCACAGGGGATGTGGCAGCATGCCATGTCATGCCGTGTCATGCTGTGTCATGCAACGGGTTACGCGGAAGCGCAGCAGCATCGCACGACACAGCAGCACGGCACGGCATGGCACGGCACGGCATGGACCCACACAGCACAGCAGGGACGTACATCAAAGAGGAAAGACTCCACGGAGCTCCCGATGAGAGCATCCACCGCCCTGCTGGGGGGACTCAGCTCACCCCCTGCTGCTGCTCCTGCTCCTGCTGCCCCTGCTCCTGAATAAGATAAGAATGGCCCCATCCCATCCCCCATGCTCCATGGAAGGCCGCCAATGTCTGTCTCTATCCCTGCGCCACCCATACCCATGCCCCCCCCCAACCCCATGCCCGTGCCTGCGCCTATCCGCGCATTCGCTGCACTAGCGCCGGCAGCGGAACCAGCCACCCCCGCCCTGTGGGTTCCGCCTTGCGCTCCCCCATCGTGCCCCTCGGGACTGCCGGGGATGGCCACGTGCAGCTGCAGGCGGTGGCGGTGGCGCAGGGGAAACGGGGCCTCGCGCGGCTGCGGAAGGCGGAAGCGGGGCCGGCGGAGACGCGGGGGTGTTGAAGGGGAGGTGTGAGGGGGGAGAGGGCAGAGGGGAAGGGGGAAGAGAGGGAGGGGGGAGAGGGGGGGGGGGAGGGTGTTAGTCGGATTGGCGGACGCGGTAGGGGCGGAACAGGAGAGGGAGGGGGTATGGAGTAAGAGGGGAGCGAAAGTGCATGAGTTGGTGAAAAGCAAGGCCTTGATGATAGCCCGAGTGGTAAACAAAATAGGGAGAAAGGAATGGGGTTACAACCCGAGCCGCAACCACTTGCATGGAGTGAGAGAATGTTAAGGGGCATTAGCACGAAGAAGCGAGTGACAAGCGATACAGCGAGTTGTTTGGGGCATTTGATGCTAGTATGGTAATAAGTTGTAACGCGGACAGATATATGGCAGGTACGCGTTTTAACTCGACACCACAGACCGTCACAAAATACCATGTATTTGATATGGGCCTAAAGCCGTGTTCCTTTCCTGAAAAAAGAACCTTTGATATCATAACCCTTTGTACGCATTCGTCCCTAACTTGTAATAAAAATTCTCCCGTGTCTCTGTTTCAAGACATTTCATCACCTGGTTGAAGTCATTATCATTGGAGCTTGTCCGTCCCGCCGCTCCGTCTGCGCCGGTCGCACCGAAATCGTCGCTAGCCGGGAAACCGTTAGAGCTGTCCCGTTCCTGTTCCTCTCGCCCTCCAATGCCATCGCTTTGGGTTCCACTCCAAGCTACTGGTGGTAAGACAGTTGTCAATGCATTCTCTGTTTCGCCGTATCCGTCGCTGGATTTTCCGGGCTCCATTTCAGCTTCCGACTCAGCTGTTCCGGGGTCTCACGAGTCAAACTAGAAGCTTGCTAAATAGTAGGAAAGTAATGGTAGCGTTTCTTGCTTGTGCCGGCCAGGATCTCAAGAGAATTGGCCTTCAATTGCAAAACACTTGCAGCGCTTGTTACCCTATTTTTGTAGGCGAATTGACTGGCTGGTTAGGAAAGTGAGCGTGCGGCACACCCACGATTTTGCCCCTAGAGCAAATGCAAAACATTTTGCTGGTACATGAGATTGTTGTGTGTGACGAGAAATTGCAGGCATTGGAGCTTCGTCACCGAACCAGTTTCCGAGCCTTGCTTGGTTCGGACTGAACTTGCGATTTGTCTTTACTTCGCACCCCTCGCTTCACACCTCGTCAGATTGTTCACCTCGCTAACCAATCGCAGCCCAGCTCCCCTCACCAACTGCAAAACAATTGAACTACTTGAGATCCTGGCTTTAATAAAGCGTCCATAGAGAGGATTACTCGCTACTTGCCTTTCAGAATGTAAGTCAGCCGACTAAAGCTCAAAATGTTTCTACCTACCTGCTTTGGTATTTGTTGTGTGAGTGGTGTGGTGGTTGGGTGGTATATTTGGCGCCAAAACTAGGTGGGCTTGGCTGGGTGAGGTGGGGTAGAGAGGGATGGTGGTGGTTCTGGTGTGTGCTGGCTGATGCCGCTGGTGGCTCGGTTCGGCCCCGCTGGAGAGAATTGCTCCAGGGCCTTGTTTGGTGATTCGCTCTTGCCCACGTGTCCCCGAATTGCTCGCGTGGCCATCCAATTCAGTGATAATTGCTCGAGTGGCCACGCCAGGGCATTTTCGATGTGTTTTTTTCCCCTGGCACATTACCCTACAAGAATTTGTATCCCTGAAATTCCTCGTTCGCACGAGTCTCATCCTGCGGTAGTGAATCGTACTATTCCCCACCCAAAAAATTCGGGTGGGTGGCGGGCGCAAACGTGGCCCACACACTGTACACAAAACCGACAAAAATGCACGACCAACAGTAGATGCGCGGTCATTTTCGGCCCAATGCGCGACCAATGAGCGCGCGGTCAAACAAATTCGTAACCAATAAGCGCTTGAGCATATAAATCCGCGATCATAAACCTCAATTGACCAGCATCAAACCGCAACAGCCCTAACGACCGCACATGATTCGTCAATAATATGCGCAGTGCAATTGTTGGCATTACGCGTCCAATCAGGTGCCATCATTAAGGATTGCGACCATATTTGACCGCGCGAATGAAACTCAATTTAATATATGATCTCGCCAATCATATGCTAAAAACACTCGCACAATTATAAACTCTCAGCGTTTTAATTTGAACCTAATTGGCCAGAGTTTATGTATGTGCGAGTGTTTTTAGCATATGTTTGGCGAGATCATATAGTAAATCGAATTTCATTTGCGGGGTCAAATATGGTCGTAATCCTTAATGATGGCACCTGATTGGACGCGTAATGCCAACAATTGCATCGCGCATATTATTGACGAATCATGCGCGGTCGTTAGGGCTGTTGCGGTTTGATGCTGGTCAATTGAGGTTTATGATAGCGGATTTATATGCTCGAACGCTCATTGGTCGCGCATTGGGCCAAAAATGACCGTGCATCTAGTGTTGGTCGTGCATTTTTGTTGGTTTTGTGTACAGTGTGGTCCACGTTCGCTCCCGTCACTCACCCGAAATTTTCGGGTGGGTAATAGTACGAATCACTACCGCGGGATGAGACTCGTGCGAGCGAGGGTAATGTGCCGGTAAAAAACAAACGCCTCGAAAATGCACTGGCGTGGCCACTCGAGCAATTATCACTGAATTGGATGGCTACGCGAGCAATTCGGGGACACGTGGGCAAGAGCGAATCACCAAACAAGGCCCTGGAGCAATTCTCTCGCCTCGCTGGCTGCTGCTCGGTATTCTTGGAGGTGGAGCGAGCAGCACACGGTCTGCGAACGAGCGACTGATGAAAAACCGCAACAACAACTGAAAGCTCGCACAAGGGCAGACGAGGAGTCTGCGACCTGTACGAATTGGCTGTGGCCGTGGGTGTTACATTTCGGTTTTCAAATCGCGCAAGTTGCTCCTGAGGTCAACCCTCGCCATGGCTGGCCTGTATCATTTCTCTGGAGCTTTTCATAACTGACATTCACTTAGCATGGAACTCGAAACTCTATAATTTTGTCAGGCAACCATTTTTCGCTGGAATGAAACCATAAATATTTCCAAGTAGCTAATGGTTTCTCTTATACAATCTGGAAACAAGTTAGAAATAAACGTAAATTTTAGGATATCGTACACATTGTTCAGACTTTGGTCACATCAGCGTTGTCAAGCTGGTGAAGAATGCGACGGCGGCGGCTTGGTTGCATCCCTGAGCTGCAATAACCAATCTACAGTGGTCAAGTGGGCTCGATATAAGCAGCGAAGCGTTTCGTAAACGAACAGTACAGTTGTCCCAAACCAAGCCCAGGTTACAGTAGATTCGGTCATCTCGCCTTGAACGAACCTTATATCTACACAAGCACGAAAAAACATTTTTTTTTTTTTTTAAGATGGAATCATGCTCCACACGGGCAACCTACACTCACCAGTCCCATCTCGCATCGCAGCGTAGCTGATTGTTCACGGCACAACATTGTTGTGATGTTCTGTACGGACGTTCTAACGAACTCAAAAGAAGGCACTCTCTCCCATATTGGGCCGCTGCCATCGTGATTCGTGACGAAAAGGGAGAAAAATAAAACGCGTTAAAATTCCTTTTCCCCGTGCTGTAGATAACATCACGCCATCGGATCAAATCCGCGCGGCACGGAGCTTTTCTGCTCGCATCTGCACGCCGCGCGCTGAAGCGGAAACATGCGCAGCCGCGGGGCCGCGGACGGCTTCGGCGGAATTTCCGTTGACGGTTTCATCGGGGGTTCCGTGGAGCTAGATTTTGACGAGAATGTTGACCGCAACAGTCCGCGACCCAAGCCGAGTGTAGCTGTGCTCGCGAACCGACTCGTCCGGCTCGGTTCCGTTACCCGATCCGCCGTGAGATCATCCCCGTTAAGAGCCATTGCCGCCGGCGCGCTGCTGATGATGCTTCTGGGAGGATTCGCCGTGGCGCGGTGGTTGGTAGGGGGCGGCGGCGGCGGCGGCAGCGGGTTGGGCGGCGCGGGCTGGAAGAAGGAGCGGTTTTTCTGCGGGTCGGAGGAGCATAGCACGGGAGAAATAAAGCCGTTTATATTTGTGTACGATCTGGGCGGGGAGTTTACGAGTGCCGTTCTTAAAATGGCTCCATCTTCGTGGTACTCTGAGGCGCATGACGCGGAGCGAGTGCTGTATGAGGTGCGCAAGGGGGGCTTGGGGCGGGGGAAAGGAGAGCGGAGAATAGCGGATGGAGAGGGGATTTGATGGGATGGGAGTAGAGGAGAGGAGATTGGGGGGGAGGAGAGGAAGGCATGAGTGATTGGTGGGAAGGGGGAGAGGGAAGGGGATGGGGAGAGAGGGGGGGACGAGGGGGGCGGTGGGACCCTGTTCAACAGGCGACCCGAAGACCAGTGGCAACATAGGGTAGTGGAAGGACGCACACAGAATTGGTCTTCATGAGCAGAGTTGGTTATTGAGGTGACTCAGAAGCAGAGTTGTTCCATTCCATGTGCCCTTCTCCCTTCCTCCCTCCCTCCCTCCGTAAGGAGTAGAGTTGTCTCCGTTCACTTCACTCGCTTCTTCCCCTCTGCATCCCCTTCCCCTCC